>JAWZYV010012540.1:0-639578 GCA_038373885.1 Cheiracanthium punctorium
TCCCACTGACCATAAGTGGAAGCCTTAAGTGTCAGTTTGTTCGCTTATGTGAATATTTTATTAGATATCAATGAAAAAATAATATAAGAATAAAGATAGTTGAACTGCAGGATGGCAGAAGTAGTAGAAATGCATAATTATTACGAAATTTTAGGTGTAAATGAAGATGCATCTATACGTGATATCAGAAAGGCATATCGAGAGAAAGCATTGTCGGACCACCCTGACAAAGGGGGTGACGACCAGAGAATGTCCTTGTTAAACACAGCCTATCAGACTTTAATGGATCCTATTGAAAGGGGAAATTTTGATCGGGATTGGAAAGATTTCAACGCAGCTTTTGTTACTGAAGCATCTCCTTCGGTGCTCCTCGATCCTTTACCTACAGCAGGTTCTGCATTTTCGAAGACTTTTAGACAGCAGCATGAGCAATATGTCAAACAATGCTACCGGGCGCCTCTTGATCAGAAACAAGCGTCATCCTATTTAAAGTGCTTCCATTCTGACCTTTACTGCTCCAGTGGTGATGTTCGACATGACCTATTTTCTTTTATCAAAACGAAGAGAAACTTCGAAACAAAACTAGACATAGGGAGCCTGACGCCAGAGAAAGCTGTTGAGTATTTTATAAATTTTTTGCAAGGTGATTATTCCAGAGATACCTCAAAAGTTTTAAGTAGATCATTTTATCAAAAACTTAAGCAGTTACAGACGTCGGAAGAACATGCTGGTTCTGAATTTAAACTATACTCTGGAATTTACGAAATTTTATTGGTAGCTGTAAAAGAGAAAATACCAAGTGCAAACATTTTATTTTCATTACATAAAATTACTGAATATGCAAAGCAGAATGTCGACCAAGCTATGAGATTTATATCTGCCTTATTTCAAAGAAAGTATTTTCGTAGCTTATTTTCACAAGCTTTACATTACTACTGGCTATCTGAAGAGAGTGTATTAGATGAATCCTATGCAAAAGCTTTTAACGGAGAAGCAGCTGCTAAACGTTTATTTGAAAGTTTAAAATCAAAGTTATGTGAAAACCGAAGAGCTAGAAAATCAAATGATGAAGTAGCTAAATTACTCCGGTACGTTCGCCTTTTATATAAATTGGAGCAGGATCTGAATAAAAGCGCAGATATAAGTACAGCTGACACTGCTGCCTTTTATCGAGAGAAAGCCTTCCATTTGCTCGATTGGGTGCCTTCACTCTTGGAATTTGCTGGCATTGAAATCGCCGTTAATACCTTGTTGCAAATTGGAATCGCACTGCAAAGAGCGGCCGTGCAAGAAGAGGATCCTGTACTAAGGATGGCAGATGAAAAACTCGCCACTCAAATCTGCGTTGTAGCGGTAGCCACAGGTCGTCGTGGAAAACCGGACATCGAACTTTATGCGTGTGTACACAGTGTAAAATGTCTGCTGTCTTGTCGCTATGCAGATTCCAAATTCAAAGAAGTCCTGGAAGCATTGCAGCGTCGGACACTCTGGCTGGCCGATATGTTTCCCTTTGTCCAAATGCCGAAATCTAATGCCGATTTCATGGCACAAGAAGATAAAACCCTGGAACTAATGCGCCAGTTGCTTCATGCTCTCATTGATAAGATATGCGGCGAGGGACACCCTGAAGAAAGTGGTGTGATTGATCACAGCTATGCACGTGTTCTTTACCAAGCATACGAAGCGTGCCTTAAAAATTGGTATGACAAGAATCTGGATCCAAAAAGGGAGAACGAATTTCGACAGCGGTTAATGAATGAGTTACTCACGTATAAACAGTGGACATCAGACGACATTAATTACAATCTCAGAGCATCTTGGCCCCTTAATGATATAGATGAAGAAGGCTGGACCTTTCCTGGATCCCAAATAGCTAAAAAAGAAAACATTACGACCTATAGAAGTGTGCGTGGTGCTCGGTTTAATTATAAAACCGGAAAAATAGATTTCATTCTTGATTATTGCAAGAATGACGAAAGTGATTTAAACCGTTTGTTAACGCTCTTCGATTTAAGTGAGCTTTTCCAAGGACGCTTAACTGAGGCTATTTTTAGTTTAGATCCTGTCGATCCCGACATGCCTTATCACCCTTTCAATCAAATGCGGTTCGCGCCATCCAGGATGCAGCATTCGAATTTGCTACATGCGATGTTTCTTGCGGATTATTTACTGAAATTTTTCACAGTTGGACAAGAAGTGCGGCGGTGCGACCCCTATGAATTGAGGCTTTTGGACCGATTCACGTCAGAGCTTCCGGATTATCTTAAAAAAGTCATTTATGATTTCCACGCGAGCAGCCATGAAGAATCGCTGAGTCGCTTCTGGATTGAGTCCGAGGAGGTAGAACTCGCTATTGATGATGACGAGCTTAAAGAGAGCGGTGATGTTTTATTTGCTTTAGGAAACACTCGCATGGTTGTTAAGCATCGTAAAATGGAGCGAGATGCTGAAGGAAACCTCGTCGACAGGGAAGGCGCCGATGAAGGTTGGGATTGTTATGTTTTGACTCAGGAGCAAGAACAAGAGTTATATAATAACGAAAGAGTTATTGAAGATTCCGCATTAATTATTATTAAAGAATCATGGGATCTTTTGTTTTGGGAAAACAACAAAGCAACATGTCGCTTCACCCTAGAAGAGGATAAACGCGACCTGATAAGTCTAAGCTGCCGAGACCGTGATAGTCAAGAGAAGATTAAGATCGATGATTCGGAATCTTTACGTCAAATCTATCGAATTGTTTTAAAAGCGGCTAAAAAAACTAAAATGCCACATCGTTACTCACCTGAATTTATTTTTGCGCAAGAATTTACCAAATATTATGATGATTTTGCTGTTTATTTTCCAGAATTTGGTCGACTTCGAGAGTTGAGCAAGGCTGTATCTTTAGTAAATGTTATGGCAGCACAGCGAGAAGCTAATCGCGAAGAAGTGAGTCTAATTAGGAGACGATTAAATTATAAGCAATTTTGTAATTCTTCAGTCAAAAAACCTTGGCAAGTCAAAGAATATAATTATTGGCAAACAACTAGACAAGAATTAAAAAAATTAGTCAGGAAAGTCGTAAAAAAGCAGTTTGAAGAATGGCGTAAAAAGTTTTCCAAAGAAAAAATAGAAGAAAAGAGAAAAGAAATGTTGAATGATATAAGATGTCAGATAGGCACTTTACAATTCACCAGATATTCTCCTGAAATTAGAGATATTTGTGACAGACTTTACGATGCAATAAAAGCTGACATTATTGCTGAACACGGCTATTCAGGCTGGAATAGCGTATCCCATAAGGTTTATGCAGAAGCAATTGAACCTAAAGTACCAAGATTCATTGCAGATTTGAGAGCCCAGAAAAAAGCATCTTGTCATAAACAGTTATTAGAACTATTTGAGGATGAATTTCGTGAACTTTCTAGATCAGAAGCTAGTGACTTGATTGACAAGTTTCTAGAGAGTAATAGCAGACCATTAGTTGAACATCTTGTTTATTACGATAGAAAACAAGTCGCTAAGCAAATCAGAGATGTCTTTCCCGGACATACCTTAGACACTTTAGACAAAGTGCTGAATAATTCATTTTCAATTGAGAAAATTGTTGACAGTGAAACGGAGAAGGCAGTGAAAGAGCACGAAAAACAGCTCAAAGAGCTATTGAGCGGAAGAGAAAAACTGGAGCAAACATACACCGACTTGGGCTTTGGGGACAACGGAGGGGAGATGAATCGAGAAGATACCTGCTGGTGGGTTCCCGCTAGTTTCCGGCATGATGTTGCAGAAGGTAACACTCGCACAGTCTATGGTGGCGTATGTGTTTCTGGGCGCGCTCGTAAGGTATCTGATCGCAGACGGGAGAAAGCCTTGATTAGGGAAACACGTGGAACTTACGAAAAAACGCAGAGAAACAGCGTAAGTGTCCGTGCACTTTGCAAACACTTCGGTATACCAGTAGATAAATTGAAGAAGGAGTTTATGAATCCTAAGCTGCTGAGTGCTTTAGAAAGACAAACAACAGTACGTGGTAGAACAGCAGTGAAAAACAACCTAGTCGGTAAGACTACAGAAAAATTGTGCGTTACTTTTTTACAAAAGCTGCTCTCTTCTAATCCCAGGTTTAGAGTATCATCCAAAGAAAACTGCACATTTTCAACGGAACATGGGTTACGGAAACTAGATCTTGTTATTGAAAAGAGGGACCAAAATGGCAAGTTTGAAACTTTAGTTGGTTTTGAAATAAAAACTGGGAACTCGCCTTACGTTAGGCCACAATCAGGCGAACAGCAAAAGACACCAACGAAACAAGGAGTGCAAGATCATTGGAAAGAAAGACAGAAGGGCGGATTTCCGATTATACTAGTTCGCTTTCAGGAAGGCTCTAAACACGACGATGACAACTGCAAAATCCAGTGATGGCGAATGAGTTTGGTAAGAAGCTTGGTTATTGCTGTTTGGTAAGAAGCTTGGTTATTGCTTGCTAAAAAAAATTTTTCTTTTGCCTACAGACTTTCTGCTTCTAGTTTATAATAGACTTAAATGAATGCCATTTTTGACGCGTGTCATTAAATTTGATAAACAAATTAGATTCCAACTCACTGTGGCAGGGGATTTGAATGTAATAACCATAAATGCAAAATGAACGCTTCAATTGACTAACATATATTTTTGTATGTTTACTACTAAAAAAAGTAAATAAATGTTGCTTATTTCTATTAGCATTCTTTTCTAACATTGCCTGATATTGCTTATGATATTAATAGCTTATTTACAACATTCTAGTCAATTATTTTTTCTCCATTTAGACGTTAGTTTGTTTCTCAGACAACTGTCTGTAAAATTAAGAAATCTAAACCTCAGCTTAGCTTCTGAGAATCTTGGAAAAGGGCAGAAATGTACTTTTCAACCTACAACAAGTTCAGAAATGTAAATCGTCTGTAGAGAGGGAGGGAGGGGAGGCGTATTATCAAGTTTAAACTCTCACTGAACCAATAGCGTAGTCCTAAGAATGAAAGTGAGGACGTGGAGGAACGCTTACTTTTGAAGGACCTAAGTTTCTATGATAACTTAAATGTAAATAATTTGAAAAACAATGTGAAACATTAATTGTTTAATTATTTATTAAATAAAGAAGATTATTTATGTTTGTTAAAACCATCTGGGTTTTTTTAAATTTCAACTTTAATTACATTCATAATACAATACATGATCTATTATATAAGTTTGAAAGTTAGTTTGTTTGTTTATCCGGGGATTCCATCCACACCGTTAGACCTTGAAATTTGTTGATCAAGATAACATGGTCCACAGCTAATTAATTATACGAAAATGTAATAAATCTTAATCAATAAACAATAAAATAAAAAGTAATCATTTAACCCTTTGAGGCGCAACCCTTTCCCAATGCTGAAAAAAGGGCGACAGCTGGCTGTTCCGGCACAGCCAGCTGCGTCAAAAAAGGGTCTCTAGATCTGTGGCACGCGATGAACGTTTGGATCGTCCGCCATCTTGCTGGTAGTTAAGTCGAGCGATGGCAACGGCTGCCCTTTTTTCAGCATTGGGAAAGGGTTGCGCCTCAAAGGGTTAAATGATTACTTTTTATTTTATTGTTTATTGATTAAGATTTATTACATTTTCGTATAATTAATTAGCTGTGGACCATGTTATCTTGATCAAGAGCCGCTTTAAACCTAAAGTTTCTTTTCTGTTTACTATCTTGAACAATCAGGGTCAATATGACCAGGAAACTTCTTTTAGATTTGTACTGAATGCCTCGATGCGCAGCTTTTAAATTTTTTCGACCCTTTGGAAAGAAATCCTTCGACTTATTACATTTTCGTATAATTAATTAGCTGTGGACCATGTTATCTTGATCAAGAGCCGCTTTAAACCTAAAGTTTCTGTTCTGTTTACTATCTTGAACAATCAGGGTCAATATGACTAGGAACCTTCTTTTAGATTTGTACTGAATGCCTCGATGCGCACCTTTTAAATTTTTTCGACCCTTTGGAAAGAAATCCTTCGACTTATTACATTTTCTTATAATAAATTAGCTGTGGACCATGTTATCTTGATCAAGAGCCGCTTTAAACCTAAAGTTTCTTTTCTGTTTACTATCTTGAACAATCAGGGTCAATATGACCAGGAATCTTCTTTTAGATTTGTACTGAATGCCTCGATGCGCAGCTTTTAAATTTTTTCGACCCTTTGGAAATAAATCCTTCGACCAAGATTGCCAAATTGCTGTATTCTTTTCTTATCCAAATTTACTAACTGCAATTCCTTAACCCTTCATCCCGTAGCGAATCCAGGGGAGGGGTTAGGGGGGCTTCATCAAAGAGACTGCTAAAGGGTAACATTCTCCTTTATTATACACTTTAAGTAGATAAAATGATCTTTTCTTATAATTTAGCCCCTTCCAAAAAGTTTTACATTAGTTTAGATTAAAATTTTGCTTTATTGTACAAAGGGCATTCCATAAAAACTCATAAAAAAATATCATGAGCAAAATCATAAAAAATCAAGAAATATGTTTAGAGCAAAAAATACGTCATTCTTTTTCAAAATACCTTCCGTCAGATGATATGCAACGGTCCCATCGTTCAAGCCACTTTTCAAAACAAGTATAGAAGTCATTTTCTGGAAGCTTCTTCAAAGAACCCTCCACTGCTGAAATAACTTCAGAATCTGTGCTAAATTTTCTGGCACGGAGCTTCTCCTTCAACGTCGCAAACAGCCAGAAATTGCATGGAGCGAGACCACATCTCTATTTTGACTGTCAGGTTTTGACTATTGTGACTTAACTGTTTCTGGAGCAGTTATAATATAACTTAAATAACAAATCGTTTTGCCCAAACGATAGCAAAATTTTATGGCACAACGCATTTCGTTTTGTAACTCTGAATCACTCACTTCCATTTCTGTAGGTCAAATAAAACAGTTCTTTAAACAAGCACGGAACTAGGAAAATAAAATCGTCTGCTTCGTTTAGAATTTTGTATGAACGTACAGTTAACAGTTTGAAAAAATCGCCTGCACTTCTATTTTTTAGTTTCGAGGTGTTGCCACCACGTAAAAAAATAACTCTCAGTTTTTATGGAATGCCCTTTGTACATTTTGTTTGGGTGAAATAAGCTTTTTTCAAATTTTAGCCCCTACCCAAAAAAATTTCTGGATCCACTACTGCCTTTATCTACCGACGGTACTTAAAGTACCGTTAAATTAAAATTGTAATAAAAAAAGGAAAAATCTATTCATTGTAACCATTCCTTGGAAAAATCACAACCAAATACAGCATTTAATCAGCTTGCATGTTCTACGGGTGATTCTTAATTGATCATCAATATTTAGTAGGGAGGTAGGGAATAGGAAAAGAAGACAATTTCACATAGGAAAGCATGGGCGCAAACAAACGCATCATGATGTAGGGGGCGCTTTATGTCAACAACTCCCCGAAGAAGTATGCTGGAGATCCTGTGACTGGTGGCCAACAAATTTGTCCATTGCGACCAATCCATTGTGCTCCAAATTTTCTTGGCAGGTATCCACTCGCATCATTTATTCCGAAATGTTGAAGAAGTCGATTAGACTTCTTTGAATGGGGTTGATGAAAAGCATGACGTACGGAACCCCTGTTGCTAGTGAAGTTTATTTTAACAGAGCTATCGTACAGCGCGTGAATGGGAGTTGTTGACATAAAGCGCCCCCTACATCATTGATGCGTTCGTTTGCGCCCATGCTTTCCTATGTGAAATTGTCTTCTTTTCTTATTCCCCACCTCCCTATTAAATATTGATGACGAATTAAGATTCACCCTGTATTAGAATAGATTGTTTTAAATAGACAGCTTTCCGCTCACTTTCTAATCATGTCGAGCACCCTCCTCCCCCAAAAAGAGCATTAGTGGATTTTCAGACGTCTGTTTTATGATTAAAGGATTAGATCTTCTAAAAGTGTGTCCATCAAAGTATTACTCGACTCTTTCAGATGGGTGGGTCCTATACTCTTTTGAAAAAGACTTGTTAACTGCTTATAAAACCAGTCATCCAACGTATAGCCTATGCAGGGGCGAAGCCTTCAGTCCGCGCACGATGCGCAGATGAGTAGCAGGTTTCTGAAAAATGCAAAGAGTTTTGAACTTGAATTCAGCGTATTTAAAAACCCAATTTTATAAAATTTTCGCAATAGAATAATCTTTTTTTTGTGTGCAAAGGAATGGCTTATAAGGTAATTTTATTATTTTCTTGTTTGGTTTCGCAGAGAAACCTCCGTTTATACAAGATTCTTACTGCTGCCATCTTTTGGTCATAAAGGAAATCGTCCCGACCTGAAAAGAGATGCGCTGATAACAGAGCATCTCGTCCGATGACGCGCGCAGTTCCTTGGCCAATCAAATAGCGCGAAAATTTCGGGAGGAATATACGGTGAAAAGTGAGCCAGGTCATCTCTAAAAAGATAGCATCCACCAGCGTTTTAACACCACTAGGCGACTGAACTGATTGATTGTACAAAAAATATATAAATACGTGTGCATGTGAAAGTTGACACGAACGAATTACAGAACGGCAATGTCTATCTGTGGGATGCGTTTAATTTGGTTTTAAATTAAAATAAATAAAATCATTTTTTAAAATGATTTTTGAAATTAAATCATTTCTTGTCTCTTCTTATTTGAAATTCTTGCGTCATTTCTTTATATAATAAGAAAATGCACTGCTGTTTCATGTAACTTATTCTGGATATAAAAAGATTACTTGTTATGTTGAAAATATTTTTTTTTGTTCTTTTGATAAATACTTTAATGCGAAAAAAGAAAAAAAATAATAAATTTCTATATTATAAAAAAATGTCCTATGCATTTGTAATTTGAATATCTCAAAAAATGGACTATTTGTCTGAGGCTAGAAGACCCATGCTTTAAAAAGAATTCACACATGTAAGAGATTCACCCAAAGTGAAAATCGGATGAGTAATATTTCATTGCTATCGATCGAGAAAGAAATGTTGGCATCCTTAAGACAAAGATTTTTACGACATAATAATCGGAAAATATTCATCCAAAATAAGAATGGATTTTATTTTCAAATAATGGATGAATATTATTCTTTACTGTTTTGATAAGTACAATATCTGTACATATCAAAAATGTCCCATTTCTAATTAATAAATTTCTAAATAAATACTACTAATAATAACTATTTAAGATTATTTTTCATTTTTAATTATTAAATCTCTAAATAAATAATACAAATAACCATTTAGGATGTGTGTTTTTTCAAACGTTAGATTATCTTATTTGCTTTGAAGTACATCCAAAATGCTCTTTATTCTTACACCACCTCATTAAAGTATTCGAGTGTAAGTCAAATTTACTGTGTTAATGTGTTCGATCTTATGTATATTGTGTTACATAAAAAATAAATTATAGTGCAATGACAACGTCTAGTATTTATTTTGAGTTATGATTTTTTGAAAAATGAATCAGTAATCAACCGAATCAAATAAGAAATTCAGCTTAAACTAGAATAGGAGTTTTTTTTTAAATATTTTTGTACTAAATATTTAACTTAAATGTTGATAAAATATATGAACATAATATTTTTGACTATTTGCATCACACCATGATCAAAATTTTCTTTTCGTCAGTCGTTTCATTAGAACTTATAACACAGTGTGTGGATGTGTGCTTGCGCTGGCAGGGAAGAGGGGGATAAATCTGTAAGCAGCGATGACCATGGCATATATTCACGCCTCGCCCCTGAGCCTATGCTTATTAATGTTTCCGTAATTTTCTTTTTTATTACATTAATTATCATTCATTGCCTAGCTATAACAAGAGAAAACAAATAGATTCAAGTTGACATTGTTGGCAATTCTTAATTCGGCAAATAAAGGGTTAATGTCCAAACTTATTAAATTGCAACAAGGGTAACAATTTTTGTGCCAAAATTACACCTTCGAACAGTGAAAAGGTAATAAGTATCGCTTATTTCTATTTGTCATGTCACAGAGTTTTTCGGCAGAATAACTGTAAGTACCACATTTTGCCAAGCCTTCCCATACTATCAGAAAGAGAACTGCTTCAAGTTTATACAAGAATGTGCTTAAATAAGCAATATTTAACCCTTTAACGCGCAGTGTTCCCGCTCTGGGAACACAAAACTCTGACGTTTTGGCTATTGCCAGTCACGAAGAATAGATTTGATTTCTATAAAAATAGTTGCGGGTGGCATAGCTCCACGAGAATCCTTTACTTTTTAGCACGTCATTTCCCGTAAAAAAAAATTGCCACGATTATTTTTAACAGCACTGACATTTGCTGAAAAATAGATGAATGCGACATCAGCTGGATAGATTGCCCAATGCTGAAAAAAGGGCAGCCGTTGCCATCGCTCGACTTAACTACCAGCAAGATGTCGGACGATCGAAACGTTCATCACGTGCCACAGAGCTAGAGACCCTTTTTTTGACGACAGCTGTGGCACGCGATGAACGTTTCGATCGTCCGCCATCTTGCTGGTAGTTAAGCCGAGCGATGGCAACGGCTGCCCTTTTTTCAGCAGTGGGAAAGGTTTGCGCCTCAAAGGGTTAACTACCAGCGACAGAGCAGTCGATCCAAACGCCCATCGCGTGCCACAGAACTAAAGCACAATTCCGACTCAGCTGACTGCGAACAACATTTGAGGAATAATTATGAATTTCAAGTTCAATAAGTATTACGCAATTGTTACTGATATTAAATCTATCCTACTTATATGCAATTTTGTCTTAGTTGAGAAAAAAAAAAAAAATTGAAAATCGGACAAAAGTTTGAAGAATCTCATCTCTGATATCATCACTGAAAACATTCCTGGGTTTAAAAATTTTATGACCTTTGAAATTTTATAAATGCTTAAATACATAACTCTCTTTTAATTTCATCATTTGTGGTACCAACACAACATCCCTTGTGGGAAATACGTTACAAAACCAGAGATTTTTAAGAAAAAGTAAGAAAATCCTGCCCCCTCCCAATATTTTAAGGGGCAAGGGTGCCATGCTACAAAATGAATCAAAAGCACAATTACATGAACAGTTTTAGAGTGATAATATTTTGAGGTGCGGGGGTGTCATTCTCCAAAATGAATCACGCTAGAGGTACAATTACATGAATAGTTTTAATGTGATAATTTTTGGAGGTGCAGGGGTGTTATGCTACAAAATGAATCAAGCTAAAAAGACATGAACAGTTTTAGTGTGATAATATTTTGAGGTGAAGGGGTGTCATTTTCCAAAATGAGTCAAGCTAAAAGCACAATCACATTAACAGTTTTAGTGTGATAATATTTTGAGGTGCATGGGTGTCATTCTCCAAAATGAATCAAGTTAGAGGCACTGTTACATGAATAGTTTTAATGTGATAATATTTTGAGGTGCAGGGGTGTCATGCTACAAAATGAATGAAGCTAAAATCACAATTACATGAATAGTTTTAATGTGATAATATTTAGAGGTGCAAGGGTGTCATGCTATAAAATAAATCAAGCTAAAAGCAGAATTACATGAAGTTTTAGTGTGATAATATTTTCAGGTCCAGGGGTATCATTTTCCAAATTGAATCAAGCTAAAAACACAACTACATGAATTTGAATAGTTTTAAGATAATAATATTTTGAAATGAAGGAATGTCATGTCACAAAATGAATCAAGCTAAAAGCACAATTACATGAACAGTTTTAGTGTGATAATTTTTTGAGGTGCAGGTATGTCATGCTACAAAATGAATCAAGCTGGAAACACAATTACATGAAGCTTTAATGTGATGATATTTAGGGATGTGCCGAATACCATATTTTGCCAAATAACAAATACCAACTATTTAGTTAAAATTCTAACTGAATATTCTGCTGAATACCGAATATTTGGTTAAAATTTATTAAACCGTTATTAAAATTGAAAGCAAAATTTTACTTAATTTTTTTAAGTAATATTTAATAGTAAAAAAACTTTGTAAAATAACACCATAAAAATTACTTGAATGGGGCAAAGAGCTGTTTTGATCAAATTTTTTTGTAATCTTCATTGATGCATGCAATCATTCACCTGAAGTCAGGGACAGGGAACTGAAAACACCAGTTATTTTTAGTGTTTTATGTTAATATTGAATAGTATTTCATATGGTGTAAAACTTCAGAAATTAAAATACGTCAAAATTTAATACTCAAGAGTTTCTTTTACATATTATTAATCTTTTTTTTCAATACTTGTAATTTTTTTTAATCTGCATATTTATTTAAAAAATTAGCAGTTTATTGACTTTACATTATTTATGAACACTCAATATTATGAGGTGTTTTTTTTTTCTGGTTACTGTTTCATATTTAAATGAATTAGTAAGTTTAATGTAATGTGTCATAAGATTTAAGAAAAGTTAAAAAGCAACAAAATTAAATTAAACATCGGAATATTTTCTCTTACATTAAAATTACTTTGTGATATTTAGTAACAATTTGAATTAATTTTGTATTATGGAACTATACTATAACTTTCATGGTACAAAAAAAGCATGCATTTGTTTACCAATTGTTGAATATTTAAATTTGTTTACTATTTGGTTGCTAAATATTAAAATAATTGGATGAACTGAATATTCAGTTTTCCTGCTAAATGGGCAGTATGCTGTATACTAACTGAATATTCAGTTCATCCTTAGATAACACTTTGAGCTGCACAAGTGCTATCCTACAAAATAAATCAAGCTAAAATCACAACTACTTGAACAGAATTAATATGCAAGAGTTGCCATTTTACAAAATGCATCATGTTAAAACTCTAAATACTTGAACTGTTTTATATGATGCTTTGATGTGCAGCAGTGTCATTCTGCAATATGAATCAATTCTAAAAGAACCATTATAAGAAAAGTCTTATTGTGATAAAGTTTTGATGTGCAAGGGTGTCTTTCTACAGTATGCATCAAGCAAAAATAACGGTGAATACTTATCATTGTGTCAGTGTTGAGATGAATATTTAACATCATCTCGTGAGAAAGTGTTCTTCTGCACACAACTTACAAAAACTGGTTTCTCTTTTGCATAAGTACAGAGATGAACTTTCAAATATCTCCGTCGAGAGAATGCACACAACACACAAACGTGAATTCTCTCCTGTATGAATGCAGAGGTGCTTTTTACCCTTGTAAATGCTTTCTGACACGCATCACTCACATGTTGATTTTCTGCTGAATGAATGAGGAGATGCTTTTTTCAAACTCTCTAGCCTACTAAATGCTTTCTGACACACACACACACATATTTTCTCCTGTATGAATGCGGAGGTGTTTCTTCAAGCTTCCAGGCCTAGTAAATGCTTTCTGACACACATCACATGCATACGGTTTCTCTCCTGTATGAATGCGGAGGTGTTTCTTCAAGCTTCCAGGCCTAGTAAATGCTTTCTGACACACATCACACGTATACGGTTTCTCTCCTGTATGAATGCGGAGGTGTTTTTTCAAGCTTTCAGGCCTAGTAAATGCTTTCTGACACACATCACATGCATACGGTTTCTCTCCTGTGTGAGTGCGGAGATGATCATTCAAGTTAGTCTTAAAAGAAAAGGATATCTTGCAAAAATCACACTTATATGGTTTATCTCCTGTGTGTGTACGTACATGCATTTTCAAGTATTTCTTGTCAGAAAATGCTTTACTACACACATTACACACATGTGGTTTCTCCCCTGTGTGAATATGGAGATGACTATTCAATGTTTGCTGTGTACTAAGCATTTTTCCACACACATCACACACATATGGCTTTTCTCCTGTATGCATACGGAGATGATTATTTAAGCTTTGCTGTGTACTAAGCATTTTTCCACATATATCACACATGTATGGCTTCTCTCCTGTGTGAGTATGGAAATGACTATCCAAGTATGCCTTATGAGAAAATGATTTTTCACACACATTGCAGACATACGGCTTGTCTTTTGCATGAGTAAGAAGATGAACAGACAATGCATTCCTCCTAGAAAAGGATTTTTTACAGAAATCACAGGCATATGGTGTTTCTCCTGTATGCGAGCAGAAATGACGCTTTAAGGAAGCCCGAAGACAGAATGCCTTACTACACAGATGGCACACATGTGGTTTCTCTTTTGTACAAAGATGCCTACTCAAGGTTTTATCTCGAATAAGTGCTTCCTGGGAAATTTCAGATACATTTGTTTTCTCTCGTGTGTGAATACGAAGATGCTTATTCAAAATATTCTTTCGAGTAAATGCTTTCCTACATATCTCACACACATACGGTTTTTCTCCTGTGTGAACACGAAGATGACACTTTAATTCTTTTTTAACAGAAAATGCTTTCTTGCACACATCACACTCATACGGTTTTTCTCCTGTATGAATGCGGAGATGAATTTTTAAGTCATTTTTTTGAGAAAATGCTTTATTACACACATCACACACATATGGCTTCTTTCCCGTATGAGTACGGTGATGAATAGTCAAGGATTTTCTTTGAGTGAATGCTTTCTGACACATTTCACATACATATGGTTTCTCTTTTGTATGAATGCGGAGATGAACTTTCAAGGTTTTTTTGTCAGCAAATGCTTTCTTGCATACATCGCATTCATACGGCTTTTCTCCCGTATGAGTGCGTAGATGACGATTTAAGCTGTTACTTTGAGAGAATGCCCTCTGACACAAATCGCATACATATGGTTTCTCTCCTGTATGAGTCCTTAGGTGTTTCATCAAGGTAAGCCTTACAGGAAACACTTTATGACACACTTCACACTCATACAGATTTTCTCCAGTGTGAATACGAAAATGAATGTTCAAGGTTCTCTTTGTAGAAAATGCTTTCTGACACACATCGCACATGTACATTTTTTTCTCAGTGTAAGTGTGGCAATGACTTAGCTTGGTTTGCTGCATGGCAAATGCTGTCTTTTGCATGTAAGCGCATAAAAGTTTTAATTGACAATATGCCGTCTGGCATGCGTCGTAAAGATACAATTTTTGGATCTTTATATATAAGAGTGAGGGTTTTGTTTTATTAAGCCAAGTTGCATGATGGGAAAAAAATCACTAATGGTCAGCTACCTACAAAGGAAAAACAAATAAATAAATAACAAATAATAACAGGGCTATCACTAAATTTCAAACAAAGAATCAGTTGCCAACTTAACAAGGGCAAAAATCTGGAAGTTTTATTTTAAAAAACGGGAGACTTGCTTTCGGGGAAAAAAATAATTTTTAAAAGGTCAGTGGTATACTAGCTGAAACTACATTTTGCAGAGAGAAAAGAAATTTTGTTCAATTTTGTTGAAAAGATTGAAATTGGGGGTCTTTAGAACACATATGGACAACCTCTGGCCCGTAGACCAGACATGGCCCACCAGAGCTTTTAATCCAGCCCATGGAACATATCATAACCCTGTATAAAACCCATATAAACTATTCAAAATCGAATATATATTCCAATTATAGGGCCTCAACTTTACTAACACCTTAAATTTGGCCCACAACTTTTCAAAGGTTGCCCATACCTGCTTTAGAACATGAGGCTGCACTTCTTTTCCACATTATAAATTTATTGAAGCACGCCCGCATTTTTTGATGTCACATAGGCATCACTTTCTAGAACTAGTTTGATTACAAGGAAAGAAAAAAACAGCAAGAGAGAAGGGTTGCTTGCCATGACGGAACTTTATTACGAAAATATTTCCAATTTGGAATATCCCACTTTTTGTGCTACAAATGATAAAAACCAAGAGAAATGTCTCAAAAATCTTGTTGGCAGGAGATCAATGAAAAATCTGGAGTCTTCTCCCTAAATCAGGAGAGTTGGCAACCCTGAAAAATGTTCTAGAGCTTCCCAGAACTTTCTGCACAGCATTGACTGGTGAGCATACTTTACTAACATTTTAAATAGAATCTATTTTTTTAAATAAATAAGTCTATGGGACTCACTCTCATAAGCCGCTACACATGCTAGAGAGTCTGATTCTATGTCTTCTTGTTAACCCTTTAACGCGCAGTTCTGGGAACACCAAACTGGGACCCGTTCTGGGAACACCAAACTCTGACGTTTTAACTGTTGCCAGTCACGTAGAATAGATTAGATTTCTATAAAAATAGTTGCGGGTGACATAGCTCCACGAGAATCCTTTACTTTTTCGCACGTCATCTTCCGTAAAAAAATTGCCACGATTATTTTTAACAGCACTGACATCTGCTGAAAAAGGGAAGAATGCGAGAACAGTTGGATAATTGCCCAATGCTGAAAAAAAAAGGGCAGCCATTGCCATCGCTCGACTTAACTACCAGCAAGATGGCAGACAATCGAAACGTTCATCGCATGCGTCAGATCTAGAGACCCCTCGTTTGACACAGCTGGCTGTGTCAAAAAAGGGGTCTCTAGATCTAAGGCATGCGATGAACGTTTCGATCGTCTGCCATCTTGCTGGTAGTTAAGTCGAGCGATGGCAATGGCTGCTCTTTTTTCAGCATTGGGAAAGGATTGCACCTCAAAGGGTTAGATTTGTGCTTTCATAACACTGTTGAAAAAAAGTTCCCAAACAACCCCGTAGCAGAAAATGGGAGATGGGAGACGTACGTCGCAGAATTTTTTTTTCACAGTCTGCAGATTATTTTCATAAGAGTATTGTGTGCGCATTCTTTTTTACGGTCATGAAAAAAATTCCTCTTCTAATTCTCTGAATAAACATTTTCTGTTAGAAAGTATTCAATTCCTCTCTAAATGCACGCACGCACACACCCCGCTTTCCAACCCTGTGTCGAATCTTCACACCCTACTGAAACTTGCTTGGCCTTGAGAAATTTACATTTCCTCAATATACTTATTTCAGAACTTTATGTATTTTAAATAAAATACATTTATTTATAAAATTCTATGTTACATTTCATGAATTACACCCTAAAAATTCAGAATAGATGATTTTCATTTATAACTAGAAGGGGGGGGGGGGACAATAGTACAAATTACACAACCTTATTATTTTTTTTTTTTTTACAAAATCTGCATTGTATCAAAGAACACAAAAGAAACAAACTTGAGAAACTTTGTTTCACATGCAATGCTTCAAAGCACTGTTACTGATATTAAAAATGTCATTTTGCATGCATTTTTGATTAGTATTTATGTGAAATTTTGATTCAATGGAAGTTTAAATAAAATAAAATAGCAATGGTTCTTAATAATTTCATTTTTATTTGGGGTAGTCATAAATTTTGGGCAAATATTTCAAGGTTGTAGTCACTTAGTTGTATGTCCAAAAAAAAATATAGATGCTGAAATGATAGTAATAACAAAATAAAATCTGTATGGTGCTTAATTATTATTTTTAAGACCATATCATAAATATTTTATAAATACCAAATTTTGATCTTTAATTTCATCGCAAATCATGGGTTAAAGCTGTGTATAATTTTCTATAATAACTTTTAATAATTTATATTTAGTAATTTATTAATAATAGCATATTAAAATAATTATATAAATGCATAATCCATTAATTACTTGTGCTTTTTAATAGTAAAGAAAATGTTATACGGAAATTTATTGTTTGCTGTACCATAAAATAAAGAAAAGGTAGATTTTTGGCGGTTTTTACATCTGTGATGTACCAAAACCAGTTTTTGACATCAAAATCCAACCCTATTTTAAAGGCACAGAATTGCTTATAAAAATTAAAATTTAGGATTATATTTTATTTTCTGAAAGAAGAATTGTTTTAGCAATCTTTTTATCACAGATTCTAAATGCAGAAGTCATAAATTGTCAACCAGATGAAAGAATGATTTTCATAGAGCTTAACTAAATATTGCCTCAGTTAAAACTTTCAGAAATTTGAAAGACTTGCTCCCTGCTCAAAAATGCAATTATATAATGTTTATAGATTTTTTTTTTCTTCTTAATAAACTATCCAGTCTTTTAAAAATTATTGTTTAAAAAGACTATATAATTCTTTAATGTATAATTTTTGTCAAATATTTTTGCTTAAATTTAAATAAATATGAAATGCAAACCTTTTGTGTTTACTAACTGTCAGTTGGGCAGATGCTTAGTGATGTGATGCTACCCCATTAATGTAGCATTGCAAAAAGGATATGCTCCTGCCCTTCTGCTAAAAAACAATGGCATATAATGTCGTAGATTTTTTTTTCCTAATAAACTGTCCAGTCTTTTAAAAATTATTGTTCAGGGATGTGCCTGCTGAAATTAAATTTTGGAGCAATTTGTGGAGCAAGAAAAAATACATTTTTGGAGCAAGAAAAACAGATTAGTGGAGCAATTTGGAGCAAGAAAAAGTCACTTTTGGAGCATAAGAATGTCAATTTTGAAATACAAACTTTATTTTTGGAGGGAAAGGGAAAAGTCATTAAAGAATGCCAATCAAAGCAATGAAAATTAAGGAGGTTCTAAAAATTCTTAGCTTATAACAAAAAACCAGTTTTTTTTTTTTTGGGGGGGGGGGAAGAGTCAGAATCTTATGAAATAAATAAAAAATACAGTTATTTTACACATTGCTATACAAAATTTCTATTTTAAATCAAAAATGCAATATTTACTAAACTATATTAACTACCATTAGTGGCTAGTAAAAAATTTGGTAACAAAAAATTACAAATTTATATAAATCTAAATTTAAAATAGGGGTATTGGAGGTTTAAACAAAAGGATGCCAAAGAACAAATTTTCATTTTTAAGATTAATAGAGAATGATTGAAATTAAAATGCTTAGAATGTGCAATGACTTTTGTAAAAATTTGGGAGATTTGCAAACGTTTAAACATGTATGGAAAAATTAAAAATGTAGCAGTTTTGCTGAATTTGGAGCAAAAATGTCCAAAAACGATCTTTTTGTAGCAGATTGGCACATCAGGATTGATTTGGCACAATTTGGAGCAATTGAAGCAGCTGGCACATCCCTGATTGTTTAAAAGGATTGTACAAAATCCCTTTGTCTAATATTTTTGTTCAAATTAAATAAATATGAAATGCAAACCTTTTGTGTTTACTAACTGTCAATTGGGCAGATGCTTAGTGATGTGATGTTACCCCGTTAATGTAGCATTGCATAAAGGATATGCTCCTGCCCTTCTGCTCAAAAACAATGGCATATTATGTTGTTAGATTTTTTTTCCTTATTAAACTATTCAGCCTTTAAAAAATTATTTTAACAGCATTTTGATTATAATGTTCTAAAACTAACATGTGTCTGATGCTTTAGGCTGTAAAACCTTTTACAGACCGCATTTAGATCCAGGCATATTTTGAATTAGTTTTTTTGCATATCTTGCCTTCTAATGCATTACTTACAGGATATTAGTCATTTAAATGGGGGAAAATTCTATAAGGGCATAGCAGCTTTTGATTTCAAAGAAAGGTTTTGCCTTGGGATCTAAATTTAATATCCCTTCTTTCCCACGCTTTAATGGCTATACAGCTCTCAAGAATTTCCAGGGACTGTGAGACCCGGACATTTTAATAACCAATAAATGCTCGTTTTTTAGAACATGTGATTGCCATATAAACAATGTGTGGTCCCCTCAGTTTCTTTTACATTTTTCACCATCACCCCCCACCCAAAAAAAAAAAAAAAAAAAAAAAATTATTAAGCAAGTTTTTACAAAAGTGAGCCAACTAATTCATCACAAGAGTTACATATTCAATATATGATTGTTGATTAAATCACAGAGAAATTGTTTCATATATAGTGGCAATGAAATATTTTTCTCATGTAAAGCATACAATATTCTTGCATACGAAAAGCCTTTCAATACATGAAAGAATGCTTTTTTTTTTTTTTTTTTTTTTTCAAAAGTGTAACTCAGTAACTTCCTTGAAACAGTAAGTTTTATGAAAGTGGAGAAATTTCCTTCACATACAAAGGATGAATTTGAACAGCACATTCTGGAAATGCCCTATTTTCAACCATAGGAGGCGCATATGGGGGAGCAATGACCCCCTCACTTTTTAATGTTCAAAAGTAAGAATCCATCGAAAAATGATGGAGGGAAACCCGATACACAAAGCAAGAGAAGAAAATTATTATGAGCTACCAAGAGTTTGCCTCTAAAGGTTACTTAATCAATAATTAGAGAAGCTCATTTAATCAACAATGCTGTTAAAATCCAGTAATTCAGCCAATAATACAATTAGGGAAAAAAAAAATTAGTTTTAGCCACCAACCATCTTTTCTGACCCCCACTTTTTTGGTGCACTAGCCACCTATTTTTACAACTACAATGATGAGAAAAACCCTCTGCATTCCATGCATAAAATCACATTTGGTTCAGCTTGGATATTCTCTCCTCATTGCCTGATAAAATATTTGGGGACGTTAATTATGCCATTATGGTTGTTTCATACAAGTGTCCCATTTAGTGGCAAGTAATCTAACCTGTTCCTCCCATCATTTAAACATATCGACAATCTTTTCAAGGAATTATTCAAATGATAATGAAATTGCCAACTTACTGTAAAATGTTGTATCATCTTTAATAAAAATACTCTGAACAAAATAATGGTGCTTTTCCTTAGCTGCTTCGGATAAAAATTAGCGAGTGGAGACAGCGCCGGCTGTGGGTTGTTGGACCGACTACATCAGAATATAAAAGGAAAAATAAATAACATGTGAGTTTAACAAAAATATCACAAACAGTGTATAGCAAATTATACTTATTGGAAAATAAGAACAAACTACATACATTTTACATCAATTTACATCGAAGAAATACTAGGAACCACATTCAACATCATGGAAACTACCATTATTGAGATGGTAAGATATTATTAATGTCCATTTTGAATCATTCAGAAAAAAACGACTCAAGTAGACTCATTTCCTTTCTGAATGATTCAAAATTGGCTGCATTTGTAAACACCAAACCAGTTACACTCCTGATACCAGTTTCATATAAGTTGTTCGTAAACAAACTAAAGCGTTGTTGTTATGGCATCGTCAAGTATTATTTTACATTTGTTGAAGCTTAAGGGCTTAATTAAGGTAAAGTGAGTCCAGAAAGTGTGTCACGCAAGCAAGACAGCGACCGATTGACGAAACTGATGGCACTGAACAAGTTCAGTTTTCTAACAAAAACTTGTGTAACCAGTTTGTTGTTTACGAATGCAGCCTGTGGAGGTGAATCGGATCATCGTAATCGTAAGGTACAAGACGAGGTTCATGCACGGACTAGGCCTTAGGACGATTATCGGGAAGCGGCAGACGGGCGAAACTGCGTCGTCAGCCTCTGAAAGGAAAATATGCGATCCCTTTTTAATGATTAACGGCATGGGCGCCCTCTGACGACACACGACGTAAGCATCTCCCGCGCGGTGCTTCCGTTGATATTTGTTTACGTTTTAGCTACTAGCACACGACGCATGCGCCAAAAAATTAATGGGTACGACTCCCAGCGCCACCTTTTAGGCAAATTTCATTTAGTTCTTTCACAGTGCTTGGATGATTGTCCTGTACCCTCTTAGTCCGTGGTTCATGTAAACAATTTTTCTAAAATAAACAAAGTTAAAAATCGATGTTTCTCGAAATTACTTGTAAATAATTTTCTTATTTAATTCGCTTCTTGAAGCTTAGTTTTAGCTGATAAATACCATCATGATTTTTTAGAATTTGTTATTGACAACAACCATAATATTTTACGGTAAGCTTTGTAGTGCTGTAATTTATAATTTATTATTAAAACAACTTCATGTAGAATGATTTCAGCAAAATAGAAAATCGTGAGACTGTCTCCCTCTCTTTCCTGTTTTTTGTGTTAAAGTGCATATCATAAGTGTACAGTTTTTTAGCTGTATTATGTATTCCTTACTTGTAAATTTGGGTACTTACGTAGTATCCCGGCTGTCCGCCAACGCGAGCGATTTTACGCCAAGATAAATGCTGGGACTCATAAAATTATGGATGGTGCAGAATAACATTGGCTACAGTTTTCCAGCATATTTGACGCAAAAATAGTTTGGCGGGAATGACCGCCGGAATAATACGTACGTACCGAAAACATTATGGGAATAATTCCGTAAGCGGGGCAAGTCGCCAAGCCAGATGTCGCCAAAGCTTTTTCGCGTTGCTAAATACGCCAATCTGCAAGGATTGTACTTAGAATATATGGTGAACTGTTTTAACGGCAGCCTTAATGGGTTAGACGTTGGCAACAAAAAAAGTGGCCAACTAAAACTGCCCCCAAAAATAAGATGGGGTTAAATGATAAAAACCTATAAAAAGGTACAAATTATTTTCGTCCTATATTAATTCTGAAGAGCTTCTGGATATATTGGTCTTTATCAAAAATGGAAAGGAAAAGGACTAAGAAAATCTGAAACACTTTCAGATTCTATATGTTGGAAAGTATATCATTATTGATGATTGTGATTAAACACAATTAAAATTGATATTTCTAACATCCTTTTTCTGGATGTAATACATTAGAAATAGGTGGGGAAAAGCTGCATAGAAAAATGCACAATGCTAACTGAAATAAAGTTTAAAATCTCATTCAGGTGTATTCATAATTCAAGTAGCAGAAGCAGAGGATAAATAGCACTTGGTGCTAGAATCACATCTTCTCAAAATCGCATATCAACCATTTTATTTGTTGCCAAATTAAAAAGTTGCACGTTTTAGTCTCGGAAAATTTCCAAATCCTATTTTTCTTTTGAGTATAAAACATTTCATTCCTGCTCTGACTTCACATGATATTTTAATTAAAATATAACTTTACAAATAATTTAATCTAAAAAAAAAAAAGGTAAAATCATACAAGCCGGTGCCCACCCCATGTAAACATGGCGACAGTCGCTGGAGCTTGGCGACCGCCAAGCTCCAGCGACTGTCGCCATGTTTACTAGTCATTCTAGGCAACCAGTGGTCCGTTTTTAACTAAAAAAACCCCAGTGGATTCAGCAACCTAGTTGTACAGCTATCTAAACTAGGCAACCAGTGGTCTGTTTTTAACTAAAAAAACCTCAGTGGATTCAGCAACCTAGCTGTACAGCTATCTAAACTAGGCAACCAGTGGTCCGTTTTTAACTAAAAAAACCTCAGTGGATTCAGCAACCTAGCTGTACAGCTATCTAAACTAGGCAACCAGTGGCCCGTTTTTAACTAAAAAAACCTCAGTGGATTCAGCAACCTAGTTGTACAGCTATGTAAACTACGCAACCAGTGGACCGTTTTTAACTAAAAAAAAACAACAACAGTGAACTAAGCAACCTAGTTGTACAGCTAATGTAAACTGGGCAAACACTGGCCCGTTTTCAACTCAAAAAAACATCGGTGGATTAAACAACCTAGTTGTACACCTCTTATAAAGTCAGTATGATTAGAATAGCACGTAAATAGCACTTACGAAAACATAAACACTTCAAATATCAATTTAAAATTCACATTAAAAACCTTAAACATCGAAAGATTCGTTAAAAAAGAACACTTACCTCTATTTTTTTGGTAAATAACCGCTCAGAAATGTCCCCAACACCCACCGGCTTATAACGTACTATATTTCTAACAAACACCCACAAATTCTTTTCTTATATTAACATAACACATTTCATTCCCTTCCATCAATAACGCAAACAATTTCAAATTCCCAAACCTGACGAAACACGTATTCTTTATGGTTGCCAGTCACAACTACCACCGGCAGTTGGCGGTGCATCGCTCACTCTCGCGTCAGATTGTTCGCCAATGATTTGTAAACAAACCATTGACATGTAAACAAGGCACCGTATACGAAATATAGTCCAAAAAAAAATCGCTATTCTTTTATTTTTACTTCAAGAGTCTGAATCATTTAATAAACTTACCAAATATGGCAACCTAGATATGCTAAATTCTCCCCCTTTCCACTGCAGGGTTACAATTACGAATTGGCGAGAGCAAAATTAGCTTTTTGCAATAGGTTTTTTATCGATATCTCCTAAAATAATTCGAATTTTAAAAAATCGGTGAGGTATGTTGGGACCCGTCCTGGAGAATTTCCATACAAAATTTGGTAGGTCTACGATTACCCGTCTAGGAGCTAGGCAAGACACAGACAAACTAAGTAACTAACATTTTATACTTTGTTTTATATATATAGATTAATATACTTTATTTTAATTCAATTACACTTTTTTTATATTAAAAAGTTGACATTTAGTAAATTTTAACTTTCAGATTTCCAACATACAGAGGATCTTTTTTTTTTCAAATATTGGGTGGGTACTTGCCGATTAAACATTCGCCACTACAATAGCCTGAAGGTATTGATCTCTCTATTATGGGGACATCATATGAGTGGCCAACATTACCCTCTGTGAAGGGACGGATGAGTTAATACCCAAACTGGGAATTTGACCCTGACCCAAGGCGTGATAAAATGGTCCTTTAGCCACTACACCTGCTGGGTAGCAGAAGAGATCAAACTTTTTTTACAGAAATGAATAAAGAGGTCCAACTTTATTCATTTTATACCTTTATGTATAATAAACAGTTTTACATTGAAAAACTTCTACAAAACTGTTGGAATGACCTATTTAAAATGAAATTTTTCCACCAGAGAAGAGCTCAAGAGTTAAATGGCCAATTTGCGATGATATTGCAACTATACATCGAAGCACTAGCTTCTTCACTCCTATGAAATTGTCATGTGCTGATCTTTTAACAGTCTCAAACTTAAAAGGCATTCGGAGGAGTCTTTATAAGACAGTGCTCCCCAACTCCCAGACCTTTTTATTGCCACTGACTGGCAGGGTTGGCTTTTTGCCAGTAAAAACTGGTTTTTACCAGGGCATGATAAAAACTAGGTTTTTACTGGTAAAAACCTGGGAAAAAGGGGTGAAAACCTAATGATACAATAAACTCCCTGAGACATGAACTGTATATTAATGCTATTTATAAAACTGTATTTTCATGCAATTGATGTGGTCATCATCAGGACATCCTGATGATGCAAACTACATTATGTAATAAATAATATTTGTAAGCGTTTGGTTTTCATTAAAATGATTAAGATAAGTTAAAGTGTAATAAAAGTATATTTACAATTTTCCTTTAAGTAAAAATTATTAAACTAGACTGCATTACATAATTGCAATAAATAGTGTAATGTGCCTTCTCATAATAATAGTTTTAATAAGTTTGATAATGATAAATGTACATTATCTATAAATTTGAATTCTTGTAAGATGAAAACATGGATGAAAGTTTTCTGTGTTTATTATATTCCTTAAAATGAACTATTTTCGTACAGCATTCTTTTACTTACCAAATCAGACACTGAATTAGGTGAATATTGTTACATGGAAATGGAAATAGTGATATTAAATATCCTGAACGTTTATCCCTGAGAAAATGAAAAAATAGCAGATAAATCTTCATTGTTTGCTTGTGGATTAAGGCCGATTGAATGCACTAGGGTCCTAGTCCTATAGGGGAATACCTTCCTATTTCTAAGGGAACCTAGCTAGTATTTATGTGCGGTTTCTGAAAAAAAAAAAAAAAAAAAAACCTTGGAAAACCCCAAATAGCTAGATCAACAGGCAAGACTGGGATATGAACCTGGCACCTCCAACCATCCAGTTTCGAGAGCAGAGCCTCTCAGTCATTGGCGAAGAGATAAATCTTCAAAAAAGCGACAAACTAATAAGTTTTTCTCAAAAGTTGTAAAAACCCTGGTAAAAACATGTTTTTCCAAAGATGGTAAATACCGTCCAACCCTGCGGACTGGTCAATGTTTGATAATTTTACTGCAGACTGTTGAAGGGGAATTCATTGTTTATATTTTAGACTGTTTTGATTTAATGCTTCTTGAAAGGCCCAGTACCATTTGATCCACGGACCACGGACAGTTGGGCATTACTGTTATAAGAAACTCTTATAAATGTAAGAATAATGAGAGTTCTGGCCTGAATACATTTTTCCATTTATGATTCAATATAGAGGTCGTACACAAGGACGTATTTAGGGGGGAGTCCAGGGAGTTCCCCCCCTCCCCAAAATTTTTGGATCCCCCCAAATTGTTTTTCTAGATATGTGCCAGGTCATAAAGTAAAATATTTTGGTTGTAAAATAAAATAAGTAGCATCATCATTAAATATTTGTTATAATACTTTATTAATTTAAATAGCTATAAATGTAGTGAGTGATATAGAAATTTATATAAGTAGATCTGAGAAGCAAAATAGTTTGAACTGCAAGTTTAGGGTATGTTAAAAGAAAAAGGTTCAATTTTTTAAAAGCAATTTGCCTCAAGAAATTAATGTTATCATAAAGACAAGTAATAGAATGTAACATTGGCATAAAAGATATTTCAATAAACCTCTGTTACAAGAATTTATGACACTCCGAATATCAGTGAAAAACAAAATTTTTTAGATATTGGTCTTATAAAACAAAAAGCGCATTCAATTCAATATAAAACTAAAAGCGCATTTGCTATGGCAACTTGAAGGTGCAAGCTGTGGTTAAGTCTTTAAAAAAAAAGCAAAAAAACATTCAAAATGCATCACTTTGAGACCTTCGTTGACCTTGCAGCAACAACCTGCCACAGATTTCTCATATATTTGATAAAGTTCAATCATCTAATATTCCACATATGAAACAAATTTTGTGGCAAATTGTTCCCATGAAGAGTGTTTGACCATTGCATTTTCTACATCTTTGAAAAATGACCATTTTCGTGTGCTGCACGGTCGTTTGCTGGGGGCCATAAAATGAACAACTGAACATTGGAGCAAAATATTCTGGATTTGCTTGATTGATAAGGTAATTAACAACTGGGAATCTTTTGATGAAAATCTGAGATGGCATGAATCACAGGCGTGTCACTCTCTCAGATTGTTGATCTTAATTGTCATTTTAACCCTTTGAGGCGCAACCCTTTTCCAATGCTGAAAAAAGGGCAGCTGTTGCCATCGCTTGACTTAACTACCAGCAAGATGGCGGATAAACGAAACGTTCATCGCGTGCCACAGATCTAGAGACCCTTTTTTGACGACAGCTGGCTGTGCCCGTGCACAGCCAACTGTCGTTAAAAAAGGGTCTCTAGATCTGTGACACGCGATGAACGTTTCGATTGTCTGCCATCTTGCTGGTCGTTAAGTCGAGCGATTGCAATGGCTGCCCTTTTTTCAGCATTGGGCAATCTATCCAGCTGTTCTCGCATTCTTCCATTTTTCAGCAGATGTCAATGCTGTTAAAAAGAATCGTGACCACTTTTTTACGGGAAATGACGTGCTAAAAAGTAAAGGATTCTCGTGGAGCTAGGTCACCCGCAACTCTTTTTATAGAAATCAAATCTATTCTTCGTGACTGGCAACAGTCAAAACGTCAGAGTTTGGCATCCTCAGGGCAAGGACACCGCGTGTTAAAGGGTTAAAACAATGGGATCATTATTTAACTTTTATCAACTATTACTTGGTTAAGTTAATCCCCTTAAGTAAAGATTTTTTTGCCCGAAAACTGATTCCAACACAGTAGTAAAAAGGTATGTCATCATTTTTAACAATAAATTTCTCTTAATATTCTTATATGTTGTACTTGAAATTCATATATCATGAGTCGCAAACGGCATTTGAGCAATTGCACAAATGTCTTTCGTGTATTTTTTCAGACTTTGCTTTTTTTTGTCAATCTTATCCCTATAATATAGCTATTCAGAACTATTTTCTCTTCAGATGACTTCTGAAAATTGTCTCCACTTTCATACAGACAAGAAACCTGATCCGCATGCAGAATTTTCCATGCAGCAGCAAGCAGAGTACAGTCATCTGAAGATTCACACTGGACCACCTGTGTGTCAGAAGCCGTTTTCTAATAAGAAAGACCTGAATCTTCATTTCCGTACTCACACCGGAGAAAAACTGTACGAGTGTGAAGCGTGTCATAAAGCATTTCCTGCAAAGCGTACCTTGATGAAACACCTAAGGACTCATACAGGAGAGAAACCATACGTGTGCCATGTGTGTCGCAGAGCATTCTCTCAAAGTAGTAACTTAAACTCTCACATCCGCACTCACACAGGAGAGAAACCATACGTGTGCCATGTGTGTCGGAGAGCATTCTCTCAAAGTAGTAACTTAAACTCTCACATCCGCACTCACACAGGAGAAAAGCCGTACGCGTGTGATGTGTGTCAGAGAGCATTTTCTGCTAAGAAAGCCTTGGAAATTCATCTCCGCATTCATACAGGAGAGAAGCCGTATGTATGTGGAACGTGTCAGAAAGCATTTACTCAAGAGATAACCTTGAGGCAGCATCTTTTTACACATACAGGAGAAAAACCGTACGTGTGCAATGTGTGTAACAAGGCATTTTCGATAAACAAGGAACTGAAAGCTCATCTCCGCATTCATACAGGTGAGAAGCCATACCAGTGTGATGTATGTAGGAAAGCATTCACTACTAAGGCACAGTTAAACAACCATGTCCGCATTCACACAGAAGCAAGACCATATGTATGTGAGATATGTAAAAAAGCATTTACTCAAAGAAAAATCTTGACTAAACATTTCCGTGTACATACAGCAGAGAAACTGTATGTGTGCAGTGTGTGTAATAAAGCATTTTCTCAAGAGAGGTACTTGAAAGTTCATTGCTGCTCACAAACAGGAGAGAAGCCGTATGCGTGTCATGTGTGTAATAAAGAGTTTTGTCACCGGGAATCCTTGAGACGTCATTTCGGTTTTCACACAGGAGAGAGACATGTGTGTGATTTCTGTAAAAAACAATTCTCCAGGAAAGATCTGTTGCAAAAGCATCTCCGCATTCATACTGGGAAAAAGTCGTACGTGTGTGATTTCTGCAAAAAGGCATTTCACGAGCAGTTTCTACTGAAAAATCACCTTCGCATTCACACGGGAGAAAAGCCGTATGCGTGTGATGTGTGCGAAAAATCATTTTCTCATAAGATTTCCTTAAACAATCATTTTCGAATCCACTCACTGGAGAAACCGTATACGTGTAAAGTGTGCAAGAAAGCACTTTGTTCTCAGCGAAGCTTGAATAATCATCTCCGCACTCACTCTGGTGAAAAGCCTTTTGCGTGTGATGTGTGCCTGAAAGCGTTTTGTAGTAAAGCGGCCTTAAATTATCATTTTCACACTCACGCAACAGAAAAGTCACACTGCAGTTAAGTATGTGATGTGTGCCAAAAAGTATTTTTTTTTTTTTTTTTTTACATTTCACAAGGATGTTATGGTTGCGCCATTTGCGATAAACTGAGACAAAATGGCTTGCCTGCATCATTTTGTGACTAGGGAATGCAATCCTGCACTGTTTTTTGCTTTGTGGGATTGAGATTTGTTGATCCCGCGGGATTAATTCAATAACTCAACTAAAAATTGATTTCAATAGAGAAAAGTAAGATTGTAAGCTTTATGAAGTTTAACCCCTTAACAGTTTTTTTTTTTTTTTCAAGAATTCGGTCCAAAAAAAGTCACATTTTTTTATTGCATCTTTTTATTCATTTTACATTTTTAAGTAAAGATATGTTATTAAAATTAACATTTCTAATATTTTTAAGCATTTATTACAACCTTTTTTTCTTTAATGAAAATAATCTATTTTCCCTGCAAGTTGTTTTTTTTTTTCCCCTACATGAACGCCAAACAAGGAAGTCACATTTACAAGTAAAATAGTACAATTACTTTATTTTCAATTACAATTACTTTATTTTTGATTACAAACAATTCAATTGTTTTCTTACAAAACATCTGCACGAATAATTTGTTACTAAAAATAGAAAAGATACGGGCGAAACAGTGAAAGCCAAATAGAAATCAGATTGCCCATACGCGTAAAGGCCCGATAGCTGCGCCCGTAGGGCATACGGGCAAAACAGGGAAGTCGTTAATAATAATATTTTATCTTATTTGATAATTAATACAATACCTTACATAAATACAAAAATTATAGTCATGTATATACTATTATTTCTTAGTTGCTAAAAAAAAAATTGCAAAAATGACAACATAAAGAGGCACTCGTCTTCCTAGACTTCATCTAATTTTGATAGAGAATACAAAGGCGCTTAACAAAAGATTTTTTTTCTTTATGAAACCCTGAAGAAGCCATACATTTTTTAGTAGTTAACTGAAGTTTGCCTTTTAAAGATATCACTAGCATGGGTGGCCATATGGTTGTTAATGGAGGGGGGTGGACAAGTCAAGGATTCTATCCTAGAAAGATACAACATTTAGTGTTGAAGCACTTCTGCATTATACCAGTACGTAAATCATAACAATATGGGAGCTAGGGGGAACTGAGGAGCCTACCTTCCAGTAGGTATGAGCGCCCAAGATCACTGGTTCTTATTGTTCATCTTATGCAAAATTTTTTGGCCAATTGATGATCAGGAAAAAGGTGTGAAATCATAATAAAAATAATTTATTTTTCAGTTTCAGTCTTGCAAGATTACGGTCTTAATCCTGCAAGTATTTGTGTGGGATCCTGCAGTATCCCGTTCCTGTGGGACCAGGATTGCATTCCCTATTTGTGACATTCAGCATGGTTTCTGCTGTAACTGCACCTTTCTGCAACAAAACAACCAAAATTTTACAGCACAAACATAGCAGGGTGTCTACAGAACCAGGAAAACTGGGAATTTTCAAGGAATTTTATAATTTTTATTTTAAATTGGGGAAATTTTTGATAACCAAAGATAAAAAATTTAAAGGGGTTACTTTGGTTAAGTGTCTTCACCACCCTACTAGGTGAAGACACTTAACCAAAGTGTCTTCACCTAGCTTACAGGAGGAATCTAAGGTTCCATGCCAAGGTGACTCCTGTTTCTCTGAGTTCGACTCTGTTTCTATTTCCAAGTGTAAAACTGGTAAGCAGAGGATTGTAGGCATGATGTTTTGTTCCTCAGAACAACAATTTCAAAAAAAGAAAAAAAAAATTTTTTTTTACAGACATTTGATATATCAATGAACAATTTTTCCCACCACGGGCGATTTCGATTTAAAAAAAAAAAAAAAAAAAAAAACCCACCCTAGTATACAACCTATGGTAAATAAAATAAATATGGGAACATTAGATTTTCTTTTCTTCAAATCTTGTGGTCGAAATAATTTTGAAAACCTTTGTCCTAGACCATCTGTTCCTAATTTTTTAACATTGCGCCCCTCCCTCATGACAATTAAATAACATACTTAAAAAAATTACAACAATATTTAAGTGCTCTGAAGGTTAAAAATTTTTAAAAAAGCCCCTTTTTCAGGATGTTGATCTAAAAACTGTTTAACATTTGCTGTATAATAATGCTTGTATTGCAATTTCCTGTAACTTCAGGTAATTGCAATACAAGCTTTACCACTATTGTGAAAATAGTTGTGCATTAAAGGGTTAAATTAATGTTTAACATTCTTTTTTTGCAGCATCTCAATAATTCAAACAGAAGGGAAAATTTAGTTTTGCTATTGTTATAATTCCAACTTAAGTCCGTTGCCATCCTACTAATTTCTGAACGGCAAGAGCTATTGTCATAAAAGTAGAGTCTAGGTATAGTAAAGCTGCTATGTGTTGTGCAAGCAAACTGCTTACAGCATCACCTGGTGGCTAAATTTGGAGTAAGTGTTATACCTCAAAAACTGTGCAAGATACAGGGAAAAAGTTACACAAAGTTGTTCAGCGTTGCAGATTTGCTAAGAAAAGAAATCTTGAGCACATTAATGGTAAAAATTGGGGTGTAAAAACGTATTATTGACATTTTTGCCAGTGTGTCACCAGCAATGTTGTACAACTTGCAGCTGGAATTGCAGACTAGTGTTCCAGGTTGTATTGTTCCTGACGGAAAACATTTTTAGCATGAAGAACAAATGTGCTTAGTGTCAAGTAAGTGTAGTTTTAGAAAATTCGAACAAACAAATGTGCAACTTATTCTTCCATTTGCAGCATTACTGTGCAAATTAATGAGCATCATGTACAAATTAAAGTGTTTTTCTTACTAAATCTATGATGCTGAACAACTTTGTAATGGACTTTTTTCCCATACCTCTTAACGTTTTTGAGATAGAATGCTGACTCCAGACTAAGCCACCAAATGCTGCCATAAGCTGTTTCTTTGTGTAGCACATGGAACTAGGGTCTAAGTTAACTACACCTAGACCCTAGTTTAAGACTATTGCTCTTGCTGTTCAGAAATTAATGAGGTGACAAGCGGCTTTAGCGGGCACATTGCATGCGTTCTGAGTATTAAAAATAATAAAATGATATTCTCTTTCATTTGTCTCCTATCTTTCAGTCCAGAAATCTTCTTGGCCATCATCAGCCACTGTTGTCGCCCTGCAATAGATGTGAAAACCTGCTCAAGTGGGTCTTGTCCCAAAACACCGTCTCAACATCCACATTTAGAAGATAGTTCTTCCTGCTGTGAAAGCAATAAAAGTCTGGATTGCGGTGTGTGTCAGAGACTTATACAAAAACATACACGCTGAAAAAACGTATTCATACTCATACTGGGGACAAGCGTTACGTGTGTCTGGTGTGTAATAATGTGTTACTCATAGAAGATCCTTGAATGAGCTTCCACCCTGGAGAAAAACCGTATGAGTGTGGCATGTGATTGAAATACAGTCGACCCTCGTTCAACCGCCCCTCGATAAACTGCCACCCTCATTCTTCGCCAGCTCGGGAAGAAAACCAATCTGTTACAATATACTGCAATGTAAAATTCCCTTGATAAACCGCCCCCTCGACTACCGCCATCCGCCGTTCACTTTTGAGAACAATAGTTGATTTTCTATTGGAAAAGTGGGTTTTTAAACCGCCAAGAACGACTGAAGTGCAGAAAAAAAAAAGAGCCACCAGATTCTTTTCTCTTTCTGATTTTGATACGTCACTGCAGGGGAAATGCAATACTCACAACAAATGTTCAGTCTCCTGAGCTCGATACGTCATACTCTAGGCGCCAAAAAATGCAGCTGCAAATGGAATTGTTCAAAACAAAAGTAAAATGTATGCGAATTCGCGACAAAAGCTATGATTTCCTCCCTACCATAAACGTTTTTCGACTGACTCACAAGTCAATAAAAGGAGAGAGTGAGCATTTTTGAGACTGAGGCAAAACAGAAGTGTTACAAAAAACTCTCGCTCAGAGGAAAACTGTTTTTGTGTGTGTGTGTGGACTTGTTTTACAACAGTGCTTATTCTTTCTCTGTGAAAATGTCTAAAACTCTTAAGTGTTCGTGAAAAAATTTTGATTTTCGAATTTAAGCAAAAACATCCTTCGGCGTCTCAGCAATTTATTGCAAATCATTTTTCGAGTCTTCTGGAGAAAAAAATCAGTAGAAGAGCAGTTGGAGATATTCTGAACAGCAAAGAAAGATGGGCTAATACTGAAGAATCAGCGTTGTCAATGAAAAAGATGAGAAATGGCAAACACGAAATTCTGGAGAATGCACTTATAATGTGGATAACACAAGTAAATGAAAAACATGGGACAGTAACTGATGAAGTGATAAAAGAACAAGCGAAATTGTTTGGAGAAAAATTTAATATTGAGAATTTTTCATATAGCAATGGATGGTTGCAAAATTTCAAAAAACGGAATGGTCTTTCTCAACAGTTCCGACATGGCGAAATAGCAGCTGTGGATGTTAATGTAGTGGATGCTGGTAGGAAGAAACTTGCAGCAATTATTGAAGAATATGCCTTGAGGGATGCGTACAATATGGACGAGTCTGGTCTGTTTTTCTCAATGATGCCAAGCAAAACGATATCTAATCGAAAGAGGAGTTAAAAGAATGAAAGCAAGAGTAACAACTGTTCACATCGGCACGAATACCGATGGTAGTGACAAAAGAATTTTCGAGCAGAACTTTATGGGAAATATAGATATAATAAAAAGGCTTGGATGACGCAAAAAGAATTTGATGACTGGCTCGATTCCTTCAATACGGGAATGAAATGCCAAAAAAGAAAAGTTTTACTGATCTTAGATAATGCACCATGCCATAAAAAAATGGATATTAGTAACGTACGCATTGAGTTTTACCTCCGAATGTTACGGGATTGTTGCAACTGATGGATGCTGGAATAATAAAAACATTTAAAGCTCATTACAGAAGATTTCTAGTAAAAAAAGCTGTTAACGATATCAACGAAGATCGGGATATTTCAATAATATTAAAAGATGCTATTTATCTTCCAAAAAGGCGTGGGACTGCGTAAGCAAAGAAACTATACAAAATTGTTGGAAGCACACAGGCTTAATAAAAGATCAAAGTGGCACTGAAGAAAAGGAGGCTCAAGAAGAATTCAGGGCCGGCCCAAGGGGGGTGCGAATGTAGGCGATCGCCTAAGGCCCCGCTCTTGCGCTTCGCCTGGGGCCCCGCACGTCCCTCGGGCCGTCTCTGAAGAATTGAAAATTGCATTGGAGGAAGCTCGTTCGAAATTTTCAATAACTATGTCAGCTGAAGATTTTATAAATGTCGATGATTTAGAACCTGTCACTGAAAATATGACAACTGATGAAATTGTAGAATTTCTAAAACCGACGTCATGTACAGACATCGAACCGGAGGATAGCGAGTCTGAGATTGAAGAAATTGAGGGGAAAAAAGTGACAAATAGAGAAACCCAAGAGTGTATAGATAATCTGAGACATTATTTTGAGCAACATGATAAAACTGACACAGAAATTATTAATAAGGTCTTACATTTGGAAAAATGTGTAGATGCATTTCGTGTCACTAATCAAAAGCAGATGACTTTGGATGGTTTCCTTTCGAAAAATAAATAAAAGGTAGGGGAATCTGGGGAGCCTTGACCACATTTTCAGAAAAACATTTTAGTAAATTTTATTTTGGCAGCAAAATAATCCTATTATAGTGCAATTTAAAGGAAATTTTATTGGCATTAAGAATATATTTACGATAATATAAATTGTGCATTTCTTCTTTTCTGAATTTAATATTTTTTTAAACGTTGGAAAGTGGGTCAAGGCTCCCTTTATAAGGGAGCTCTGACCTATGGTATGGGAGGCTTGGCCCAGGCAATAATGTATAATTTAAAAATAAGATAAAAGTAAATCTTTTTTATTAGTTATATAAGCATTAAGTATAAAATCTTCAGTATGATTATTGAACACTCTGCTGTCATCATAACTTCTGTGGAGTACTTTTTACGAGCATTTCCTTTTGGTTTATGAAAAAAGGGCATCCTGAGAAAAAAATAATACTTATTATTAATACAGCATTTCAAAACATCTCATTTTTATATTAATATTCACAATAAAATGAATCAAAAGAAACATCCAGAAATGAATAGTTTTTCAGTAAAGATAACATTTATAACCCCCCCCACGCACACACACACACACACACAAAAAAAAAATAAAAACAAAAAAAAATTTGGTAATCTCTTTGTTATAAATCTGGAAAATTATTATACTTGAGTTATTCATAATTTAGTTTTTAGTATTAAATTTTGAAACAATTTTTATTGGACAATAATTGGTAGATAACTTTTTGTCAACCACCTACCCTATTGTAAACATATAAAATTATTTATATTCATATCTAGGTATTATTTTAATTATGACAATGTTTGAAAAGCAGTATTGCTATATTTTCAAAACTATTTAACTAAGGGAGCCCAGTGGTCAACCCTCCCTTACATACAGTGGGTCAAACCTCCCCATCACGCCATTTTGTAAAGAATGGTGCATGGTGATTTGAAACCTGATTCTTTCTATAAACTTTTTTACTTTAATAATAGCTTAATATGACAGTATTTATAAAATCCCACTAGCTCAAAGTTAATTCAATTACTTTCTTTGAAAAACTCTTACAAAGTGTGTTTAAAATACTTACTTTTTAGGCAGAAAAACTTTCTTTCTTGTTTATTTCCACTCCACTATGAACTGACTGGATGAAACTATGATGGGTGTCTGATTACATCTGTAGCTTTGACTGCCATCTAGTGAGGGAAAGCTAAAATATTTTTAAATACTGAAATTCAAGGGTGGGTCAAGCCTCCCCAGGTTCCCCTACGTTTATTTTATCAATCACTTTTTCAAGTTTTCTTCGTTTTGAATCAATGCAGATTACATTAATGAAAATTAGTTATTATTTGAGCTATTAAAAGTAAATACATTCATGGTACCAGTTTTAAAAGGTATAATGTAAAGTCCCTTTTTAAACCGCCACCCTTGATTACCGCCAAAAATTACGTGGAACCAAAGATGGCGGTTTAACGAGGGTTAACTGTAGTTCAGAGACAAAATGAATGTTCACCTTCAAACTGATATGGGCGATAAACCACATGTGTGCGATGTTTGTAAGAAAGCATTTTCTCAAAAGCATAGCTTGCAGTTGCATCTACTTACCCACACTGGAGAGAGACCTTACGTGTGCGATGTGTGCCAGAAAGCATTCGCTAGAAAATACAGCCTGAATTGTCATCTTAGAATTCATACATCGGAGAAACCGTATCTGAGCGATATCTGTAAGATAGCATTTTCTCTGAAGGCAACCTTGATTAATCATTTACGCACCCACACGGGAGAGAAACCGTATGAGTGTGATGTGTGTCAGAAAGCCTTCTCTCTGAAGAGTAGCTTGAATACTCATCTTCTCATCCATACAGGCGAGAAACCTTATGTATGTGATGTGTGTCGGAAAGCATTCTCTGAGAGACGAGAAATGAAAATTCACCTTTGCACTCATACAGGGAAGAAACCGTATGTGTGCGATGTTTGTAAGAAAGCATTCTCTGTAAAATCTCGGCTGAATTCACATCTACACATTCACTCAGCGGAGAAACCCTACGAGTGTGATGTGTATAAGAAAGCATTTTCTCAGAAAGGAGCTTTGAACTTTCATCTTCGTACCCATACAGGCGAGAAACCTTATGTGTGTGATGTTTGTAAGGCAGCATTCTCTACAAAGTGTCTCTTAAATTCACATTTACGTATTCACTCAGGGGAGAAGCCCCATGAGTGTGATATGTGTAAGAAATCATTTTCTCAGAAACGACATTTGAATAGGCATCTTCTCACATCTCACAAACATAGGAGAGAAACTTTATGAGTATGATGTACAGTGGCGCTCATAAGTTTCCGGCCAGTACTAATACCTTGAAAAATTTGGGAATTACTTTTATATCTTCGGGTGCCTAGAATTAATACTTATATATAATTTTGGCATTGTATTAAGGAAAGTATTTTAAAGGAAGAATACTTTTCTAAATATTTTTATTGGAAATGTTCATTTTTATAACAAATACACGTGTTCAAAAATATCCGGCCACATTGGTCGATTATGGTAATAAATAGGTTCTATTAAATTTATAGCGTACAATAATATTATATACAGTCAGTATTTGGTAGACATACCTTTAGCAGCAATAACAGCAGCACAGCGACGAGGCATAGATTCAATAAGTAGTTTAATACAGTCACGAGTAAATTTGTTCCTTTCCTCGTGCAATTTTTGGAAAAAATCAGTGCAATTTGAGTACTTATGCACTCGCACACGTCAATTAAGTTCATTCCAAAGGTTTTCAATCGGGTTATTGTGAGGGCCACTTCATTGCATGTATTCTTTTTTAGGACATCCATGTCTTCACAATCGTGCACGTATGCTTCGGATCATAATCCTGCTGAAATACCCAATTTTTATTCAATTCCTCTCGCACGTTGCAAAATGTCCTTGTACATAACTCCGTTCATCTTGCCGGGGATTTGTACTAAAGGACCAACACCTTTTGCAGAAAGTGCTCCCCATACCATAACATGTCCTCCACAGTGTTTTATTGTAGGAACCTGGTATTTGCAATTGTATCTTTTACCTTGAGGTCGTCGAACATAGTGCCCCCCATCACTTCCGTAGAGGTTGAACTGTGACTCATCCGAAAAAAGTACTTTTGACCAATTTTTATCAGACCAGTCTTTATGCAATAATGCAAACTCAAGTCGGGCTGTCTTATTTTTTTTTTTTTACTAATGAAAGTTTTTTTTCACTTCAATTCTACGAGAGTCCTACATCATGCAGACGCCTTGAAACTGTCATACGGCTGACATCAGCAAGATTTTCTTCCCGTAATTCTGGGGCAATATCATTAGCAGTTTTACCTGGGTCAGCAGTTGACTTCCTTTTTATTAATATGTCTACTTGTACGGTGGTCTTCCGCGGTCTTCCACTTCGAGACATGTCATGAACTCCAAAATCAGCTCGATATTTTTTTTTAAATATCGTTTACTGTGGATTTTCCCATCGACAGAAGTTCTCCTATCTCACAAGAGGATTTGCCTTTCTTGGATAAACTAATCACTCTTTTACACCAAATACTTTTCGAACTGGTTTTCATTTTGACGGGCAAGATATGTTTCTTAAATAGAAAACGTTCAAACGGCCTTACCATAAATCAGCAGACGAAAAAACCAACATTGAACTTACTGGCCGGAAACTTTTGAGTGTATGATAGTTGAATTTCTCGCTGCGCAAGTTTTATATTACTTCGCCAGTGTAGGCCAGCAGCGTCAAATTTCTTAATTTGCATATTCCTTGTTTTTAAGCCAAATAAATTTGGTTTGTGCATAATTTTCTCTTAAAAATAACTCAAATTTTTTATCGGGCCGGAAACTTATGAGCGCCACTGTATGTCAAAAAGCATTCCCTTGTGAGTACAGATTGTTTTCTCATCATTATATCCACACTGCAAAGAAAACTCTTGAGTATGATGTGTGGAAGAAAAGGATTTTCTATGAAACTAAATTTGAATATTCATTCAGGCTAGAAAGTTTTGAGTGTGGAGTAATGCGTATAAGAAAGCATTCTCTAAGAAATGATTTTAAATATTGTATTTTCTGTTAAAATAAAGTTGCTATTAAATATGCAAGCAGGCTTTCTGTTATAGCTTATATAACACCGGTCAACACGATTTTTGGGTCTGACTTCTACATGTTAAATTTTAGTTTCTCCTACGCCAAAACTAAGGAAAAAAAAATTTTTTTAATGAAAGTTTGCTTTTGTAGAAATTAAAGTAATTTTTCAATTTTTTGGCAAAAATCACTGATTTTTATATTTTTTTATACTTCCACTCTAAATTATGATCAGAAAAGTTTTTGCTGGATATAAAAGTCTTTTTTATTCAAGATTTGTGATAAACAATAACATATAAATGTAAAATAATAAGAAATTAATGTCTAAAAGTGAATATTTTTCTTATTTCTTTTATGTTTGTATGAGTAAATAATAATGCAAACAAATAATAATATTACAAATAAAACTACAAGCACTACTACGGAGTTACAAATAATAATACAGTTTACTTTCGGGTTAATCAAAGTGCTGCCATCTTTCGCGTATGAAATAAATTAAAATATACTTATCGAGGTAAATCAGACAAAAGCAAACTTTAAGAACTAAAAATGAAAATTTAAGTGTTTTTCAATGTTTAGAATCAGAATTTAAACATGAGAACAGAAACCCTAAAAAAAAAAAAAAAAAAAATTGTTGACCGGTGTAATTCATCAATTAAAAAATCAAAAGCATTTTTTAAAATTTATAAACACAAACTAACATGTTATTAAAGGGGTTCTTTTCTGTATGTCTAAGGTGGACTCATTAAATATACAGCAGAGCACTGATTATCCATCCATAGGATAATTAACCGGATTTCGATAAAGGACCACACTTTCTGGGTACTTTCAGTTAGCCAGTCGCAAATCCAGTCTGCCCATTCCCGAAAACCAAAAACGTCAATTGATAGGAAAATATACATGCAGTGAAACTTTTATGAATGACCGCCTTTATTAAGGACAACCTCCCCCAACGACTACTTTTTTAATGCACCGATTTTTTCACCCTATCTACTTAATGATAAAAAATCCTTTTGAAGAGACCACACAACCCTCTATTAGCGACCAGATCCGGTGGCCTGTCCGAAAATTTTCTTGTATTTTTTTTTTTTTTTTAAGTAAAGTAAATGAGCCAGTAGAGCAAATGTACCAGTTGCTCTACTGCAAGTCTATAGCAGGTTTCACGTACACTCATACATTACATAAAAGTCTTGTATATTTAGAAGAGACATGTCTAAGAAACGAGTGATTTTACTGCTGGAGCAACGCATTGTTGTCATTGTGTAACTGAAAAAAATAAAGAAATTTGGTGAGGAAGTTAGCAGTTGCTTTTCTTTGTGGGAAAACCCAAAAAGGAATTTTTAAAGCAAATAGAATAGATGTTGTTACGACAAATTCAGATTGCATATCGTCATTGTCAAACAAATATCTGCTATTATCAAAAAGTTTATTTAATATTACCAGTTTTTATTAACAGTCAATACTACACAATATTCTGACTAATTAACATGGCATATCATTTTTATCGATCACAGTTTACTGCACAATGCTTAGAGTAACATAGGACAGGGTTCATACACCTCCTGGAAATCCTTAAAAACTCCTGGATTTCAATTTAAAACATTAAGGGCCCTGGAAAACTCCTGGATTTTACTAATTTTTCTGTAGACTCCTGAAATCTTAGTATTAACTCCTGGAAATATTGTTTATTTTAGTTTTCTTTCTAGAATTAAAAGTACAAAAAAAAAAAAAAAATTCGTAAGTGCGATCTGCCGAAATTTTTTTGATTCGTGTTTCAAGTGTAATAATCCACCGCCATTTTTATTGACATTCCTGCCACGGACTTGGAGACAAGGATTGTCTCCAAGTCCGTGCTCTTCAGTGGGCTGAAAGCTTACCGCAAAAAGTTCCAATGATGGCGCGATTCGCTGTAGACATTCATCCCTGCTCTCTTCATATCCAATAATTTCATTCCTGAACTAAGTCCGTTGGCGTTCTCAACAGTGGCGTAGCGAGAGGGGGGGTGTCAGAACCCCCACCCCCTAAAATTTAGCAGAGTTCTATTATTAATTGACATGAAGAATGCGATCCATAATGTAGATTATCCGTTACATCAGTGCCTAAAACCCCCCTAAAACTTTTTTCTGGCTACGCTACTGGTTCTCAAGCTCTTATTGCTAACTGCTAGCTCTTATGTCACTGCGAAAGTATCTCATGATTGGTGTATGAGCTGTATGCTCTTATCTCTTCTTTGGTACACGGGGTACATGTTTACAAAGCTCGCCGTTTGCGGCGGTGTGTTGGAAATAAATCTATACGTGTGTGACAGTAGTAAAATTTTAAACCATCCTGAGATTTTCATCCTTTTCAATTTGCCTAAAGATGCTGAGTGGAAAATGCGTTTTCAATGATGCTTGGTTAGAAAAGGTATTTATGTATACTTCTGGAAAAATTATATTTTCTCCTGGGAAAACTCCTTAAAAACTCTTGGAATTCATACTGTGAAAAAGTGTGGGAACCCTGATAGGAGTCTTTTTATACAAAATTTTGGTTGGTCGCGATAGTCAAAATATCCAAAAAGTGCACATAGCAGACATTAATTTGACAAAGACAAAATAGCAGAATAAATGCTCTCCTTTGCCAGATGTAAGAAATAAACTAGAGCGAGAAATTATCTCGGGGAGAGAAGAAAAGAACGAAAAATAATCTGAATTTTCAAAATATTTTATTGAAATTTAATTTTTTTTTAAATATGTTTAGATAATTACTTATTTACTAGTGCAGAGGTGGCAAACCTTCGGCACGCGACACAATATTTTGGGCACCCCACAGATCAAAACGATTTGCATTTTAATTAAAAATAACAAAGTTCACTATGAAGTATCACGATCGAACGGGAGTGATAACTGCGTGTTGCGGCTGGCAGAAAGTCACAAGCTGGCACTGTATTCGTGCTGCGTTTTCGCGATACGGTAAATAGTGCGATGTTAAAATCTTCATAAATCCATAATTAAAGCTGAAATTAAAAAAAGTACTAATTTTCTTATTTCGTTGCTTTCTATTCAATACTTATAAAATTAAAATTAAAAAGTGCAAATTCTACTTTGTCTTGCCTTAGTTACGTCGTGGACTACAATTCTTAATGATGCATAGTTTGTTTACGCATGCTAGTCTTGTCTCGTAACTTTAAAAATTTATCTAGTTTATTTGTGTTATATTTCATGATTTTTAACATGGCTAGTTCAGCAAAATAAAATAAAAAGCGCAAGATAGAAAGTACAACAGAGAATTTCAAACTTGGTGGACTGAGAAATATAGCATGATTAGTAAAGGCGACAAGACGGCGGTGTGTGTTTTATGTACTGGAACAGTGGTATGTAGAACATTGTCTGTAAAACGGCATTTTGAAAGAAATCACAAATCCGTTTGTCAAAAAAGCTAACCAAAACAAAGGAATTAATTGCAAGTGCAATAAGACAGAAATAAACTATATATGATTAAATATGTTGGCAAAAATTGTCATACGAGCGCGGTAATTTACACAGCTGCAAATGTCATTGCTCGGCATAGTAAACCTTTTTAACAGGAAGGGTTTTTGAAGAAGCGCAGTTAGCATGCGCTTCCTCACTTTCTTGATAATAAAGATAAAAGAATTCAGCACATCAAAGGTACTCCTTTATCTAGAACAGGTATGGGCAACCTTTGAAAAGTTGCGGGCCAAACTTTAGGATGTTAGCGAAGTCGCGTGCCATATAGTTGGGATTTTGAATGGTTTATACAGGGTTTTGATATGTTTCGCGGGCCGGGTCAAAAGGCATGGCGTGCCGACGGTTGCCCATATATGATCTAGAAACACAATAAAAGAAAGAATCTTAAAACTGCCAGGAAATGTAACAGATCAACAACAACAACAAAAAAAGACCTTAACTCCACTTCATTCATATCGCTATGTCTTGACGAAAGAACTGATGTCACTAAATCTGTACGTTTAGCAGTTTTTTGCTCGATATTGCATAGGAATCGTCATTAAGGAAGAATTAATTGCGATAATATTGTTGCCGACAACTACAAAGGGCTCAGATATTTGATTAAAATTCGCTTGCTGAGAAAGACATTGATTTGAAAAAGATTGTTTCAGTAACAACTGATGGTACTCCAAGTATTTTGGGCAAAAAAATGATTTCATTAGTTTATTTCAAACAGACGTCGGACATTCGATTCTGGAATTCCAGTGCATCATTCATCAACAAGTCTTATGCGCTAAGAGTGGTTTAGCATCTCTTGATAATGTAATGGCGTTAGTCACAAAAATAGTCAGCCTCATACAGTCGCAGGCTTTAAGTAAGTGAAAATTTGATGCTTTGCTGGATGAAGTCAACTCGATGTAATATAGCTTACTGATGTATAAAAATGTTCACTGGTTGAGCCGCGGAAACGTACTTCAAAGATTTGCTGACTGCTTGGAAGAAATCGGACTGTTTCTGCAAAATGAGGGGGAAATTGATCAATACTCACAGTTGGATCTTATGTGGCTTTCAAATTTGATGTTTTTGACAGACATGCCAACATTTCAATGAATTGAAGTTTCAAAGCACAAATAAAACAAATCGTCATGATGGATCTTATTTGCGCTTTGGACGCTAAACTGCATGTTTTCAGGAACGATATATTACAAAAAACTACAAATGTTTAAAATATTCAAGATTTAGATGTACATGAGATATCAGACGAAGAAAAAGTTATTAATGAATTTATTTCTGTAATTGATTCTTCGAATCAAGGAATTTTCAACGAGATTTTTCTCAGTTCAAAGAATTATCGGAAACGCTCAAGTTTATTATGTACCCTGATGTGATTTGATTTGATAAATTGAACTTCTCCCAATTTGATTGGTCGGAAATTGAAGAATTTGAAATGCAGCTGGTTGATTTCCAGTCTAGTTCAATATAGATTCAAAAATTTATTGAAACAAGGAAAATGTTGGAATTGATTGAAACAGAAAGATTAGCCAGCAATATAAGTAAAAATGCCAGTAACACTATCTTTTGGAAACATGGAATTCGATTCCAGATACATTTAACTGCTGTTTGAAGAAGCAGTGTGTGTGAGGCTCATACTATTTTAACCATATTTTGATCTATTTATGCCTGCGAGTCATTATTTTCAGAGATGAAGAACATTAAAAAATCGCTTAGAGAACGTTTGGCAAATGATTCCAGTTCAGCATGCACTCTGCTAAAAGTCTACGACCCTAATGTAAGTTAGTCGTCATCTAATCTGCAACAACTGAATCCACACTCATGTTACTTTAATTTGAATTACACATATAACCGTATTTTTTAAAATTAAATAAAGAGTTGTTAGTATTTATTTTTATTATTTTTCCAATAATCACTAAGTAAAAATTATTTGATTGCACGTCTTTTAACCACTTCTTTAGAAAAAATGGCACGTTGATCCATAAAGGCTCGCCACCCCTGTAGTAATGTATGCAATTTCTTAAATGACAATATAAACAATATTTTTTAGCATTTTTTTTTCTTGGCTACCAAATGTTTATATTTCTTTGAGCGACCACCTCTTTTAATGACCGATATTTTGCAGAACGAAGGGTGGTTCTCCGAATTCATGGGCCAAGATTTAAGGGTAGGTGCAATACATAGAAAGAATCTTTTTTTCTGTATAGCATACTTTCAAACTTTTATGCTTTTGGCATTAAACTTACACTTTTCTAACGAGTCTTACGATTTTGCGAAGGAAAAATTCGGGAGGTCTATAGCAGGTACCCCTCGGAATAAGTTTAATAATTTCTTTCAAAAAAAATTAAGTAATTTTTCAAAGTTAAGTTCAAAGTATGTTTTCAGTTCAAAGTATGTTTTTTGAAAAAAAGAGTTTAAAAATTTTCGCAGTTCTGGCATGGTAAGTTTATTTCTAATCTTTAGTGAAAGTCCATCAAAAATGTCTTCCTCTGAAAAAAAAGTGCCAAACAATTGAAAAGAAATGAATAGTTCTTCAAATTTTGTCTCACTGTCAGTTCACAATATAGTTTCCGAGGAAACATTCGGAAAATTCTCATAATTATGGCATCGTAAGTTTATTTCTGAACGTGATCGAAAGTCAAGAAAATAAATAATTCTCTAAAAAATTATCAAGTTTTTTTTTAAAATTAAATAACTTATCAAATTTTAGCTGAATGTCAGTTCACTGTACAGTTTTAAAGGAGACATTCTGAAAATTCTCATAGTTATGCGCTTATAAGTTTATTTCCTATCTTGGGCGAAAGTCAACCGAAATCCTCCGTTTTCAGGTAGAACAGCCTGAAGTGCACAAATTAGGACATCCCTGCTGTGCGATACTACAGGTGATTTTTGTGTAAGTCTGAAAAGTTAATCTAAAGGTTGAAAATATTTTTTCTATTGAAGCTGAATGAGCTGCAACAACTAGTCAGCCGATTCAAAAATTTTAAAAATCTTTAATACTCTCATTCGTAGAGCGTTTTTTTCCAAAATACTCTGCCAATATGCAGAACTAGTTCTTTATTAAGTCATCCATAAACACTGGTGGTGATTATATTTGTTTATTTTTACTTCTGAAAGTTCAGAAAAAGAAAGGAAATTTGATATAATGACCTTTCTTATTACGATCCATCATGGGTAGTCACGTGATCTCGGTTTTATCGGGAACGGAAACAGCGATGATAACCGCTGTTTTTTTTTTTTTTTTTTTTTAATGGGTAATTTATATCACTACGGCGTAGTAAAAGTTTGAAGAAACATTGGACTAATTCAGTTTGCAATATTTCCAATTTTAACTTTCATCATCAAAGATTTCATTTTAGTAACAGGTGCTGACAGTTTTACCCTATAGACTTAGGATTTTGTTACAGTTACTTAACCCAAGGGACGCCGCAAAGCGGCCCTGAATGTTTGGCGCCTGCATGCGCCCCTCACACAAGGGCGGCGTGGCCCTGTCTCCTTTACTGTTAATACGTTTTTGGATTGCTGATTAATGGGAGAAATTTTATTTTTAATTTGTACGCTTACTGTGCCATCGTATTTTTTGAAATAAGTTACTTCTTTTGAAAGAAAAGGTCTCAAATTAAAAATTTTAAAAATACATGTAATGGCTCGTGAATTTAAATTGTAAAGAACTTTTGTAATTTTTATGGTTGCATTAGCTTAGTTAGCGTTAAATTAAAATTAATCCCATTTAAATAGTAGGTTTTTTTTTTTTAATTTGCGCTTGAATGTCAAATTTTGGTTTATGCAGAGCCTTATTATCACTTGGACAAATCGGGACTTTGCCCAGGGCCCCCTGCTCGAAAGGGGCCTCAATTTCAAATGTTGCTCTGAAATATTCTTTTTTATGTCAAAAGTTTATGAAAAAGAAAACAAATTTCACAGATGGGGACTCCCAAGTTCATCAAGGCCCGGGTCCCCTAGTGGTCATAATAGGGTCCTGGATTTATGCAAGAAAAAAGTTTAAAATTCAGTTTTCTCAAAAACTATTGATTTTCGGCTGGGCTGAAATTTTAGCATTTTGGCTCCCCAATCGCGTCTTACCAGAAATGCGTCCAGTTACCAGTAGCGCAGTATACGGCATTTAAAAAGCAAAACAAAATAAACAGCGTTAATATTAAAGAGAATTTACCTTTAATATCATCCGGTCTCTTCTCTATCATCGCGTACAACAGAGTACGAACTGCTTTTAAAAAATTCGAGTAGCGTGCTCTTATTTTCTTTTTGCCATAATTTTACAGATTTTTATTAGTCACTCTAAACTGAAGACTTTAACCCTCTCGTCACCGAATTATGGAAAATCAGAGAAAACAAATCTGTCTAACATTAATGCATCTGAAATACTATTATAAATCATGCAAAAATATTTTTTTCTAATGTCGATAATAATAATTTTTCTAATAATAATTTCTGCATTTTTGAAGCATTTTGTTATGCTAAAATTAATTTAAAAGGATGCACATATTAGGTAAAGATTGAGGAATAAAAAAACTATACTTACCTTAAAAAGAAAAAAAAAACGGTAAAAAAGCAGCCTAAATATTTTCTTAATTTTTCTCCTGAAACAATGAAGCGAAAACTGTAAAAACTGATCTAAATAGACTAGAACTGCAATCTAGGCACGATTTATGCATCTAGTTAAGAGCCTCATATACAGGGTGGCCATAATTAAACTGCAAGTGTTTAAGGGGTGCTGGAGAGAAAACTACCGGGGGTATTCCAGTGAAATTTGGTATCTACACGTTTCAGAACATGCGCAAGTCAAATACGCGAAAAAAGAAAATCGCCATTTTCACCCGCTAGATGGCGCTATACCGTATTTCAGAGTTCACCGGTGGTATATACAACTTCCAAAACCGATAGACAGAGCGTAATGACATTCTAAGAGGCATATGAACAATAAAAACATCATTTATCGTTTATCAAAACACCAGAGATTTTAAATGCGACGGTGGAAGATGCTGTTTTACATTTTCAGTATGTGGTTGCATCTGGAGGTTCGCATATTGAACACATCATGTGATAATTTCATTGAATAAATAATGGTTTAATTGTTTTCCAAAGCGTCTTTATAAATTGTTTAATTTGTGATCTTAATTTATGTTAATTTTTGATTACATGTTACTGTAAAAATTCAATTACTAAAGCGAATTGTATGGAATTTTAATAAACTGTAAATGATGTTTTTATTGTTTATGTGCCTTTTAGAATGTCATTATGCTCTGTCTATCGGTTTTGGAAGTTGTATATACCACTGATGAGCTTTGAAATACGGTACAGCGCCATCTATCGGGTGAAAATCGCGATTTTCTTTTTTTGCATATTTGTCTTGCGCATGTTCTGAAACGTGTAGATACCAAATTTCACTGGAATATTCCCGGTAGTTTTCTCTCCAGCACCCCTTGAACACTTGCAGTTTAATTATGGCCACCCTGTACTTTCTACATGAATTAATGATATTGATATCACTGAAAGAAAAACATACTAAATTCAATTGTTTTCTCTCTAAATATTGCTATTTGAAATAGGAGTCTCATATGAGGTTCAGGGTGACGAGAGGTTTAATAAACTAAAACTAAGAGAGGAACCCCCTATCTAGCACATTATCTTATTTGTAATTTAGTTAGACATTCAGTTAACCCATGCAGCCCGACGATTTACAGAAGTGGGAATAAAAGGGTCTTATTTTCTCTGCGTGGGCTCGTCTCTATTCACTTAAAAATTCTGACTTATCCCTGGAGGCAAACAAAGTGGTTTGTAGCTGCTGCTGTGCTTTTCTGTTATTGGTAACTGGTTTTTTTTTTTTTTTTTTGTTATTTTGAAGTCAGTTAACCCTTTAACGCGCCGTAATCCCGCTCTGGGAACACTAAACTCTGACGTTTTGACTGTTGCCAGTCATGAAAAATAGATTTGATTTCTATAAAAATAGTTGCGGGTGACATAGCTTCACGAGAATCCTTTACTTTTTAGCACGTCATTTCCCGTAAAAAAAAAATTGTCACGATTCTTTTTAACAGCACTGACATCTGCCGAAAAATGGAAGAATGCGAGAACATTTGGACAGATTGCCCAATGCTGAAAAAAGGGCAGCCGTTGCCATCGCTCGACTTAACTACCAGCAAGATGTCGGACGATCGAAACGTTCATCGCGTGCCACAGATCTAGACACCTTTTTTGACGACAGCTGGCTGTGCGGTCGTCAAAAAGGGTCTCAAGATCGTTTCGATCGTCCGCCATCTTGCTGGTAGTTAAGTCGAGCGATGGCAACGGCTGCCCTTTTTTCAACATTGGGAAAGGGGTGCGCCTCAAAGGGTTAAGAGAGATGGGTAAGACACCTACAACCATAATAAATTTCAAATTTATAGTCAAGAAACTCTCAACGTTGAAGCTATTCATGCGAAAACGCTACAGCTCTTTTACATATGCCGACGTAGTACGAAAAGGCAATCCAAAGATTTAAATTAACATAGTGCGGTTGTGCATATGATTATTAAGGGGAATTCGGTGCCCCTTTGCGGAAGGTGTCAATGGCCGATAGTATATCTCTTCCTGCATCCCGCTTCCCTGAGTGGCAAGTCCACCTTTCATTCGAGCAACGATTACAGACCTCTTCGATGGACTTTATCGTTGTGACGTCATATTTCGACCAACACGTGACCCTCAACCAATCAACTGCAATAGTAGAGTCTGTTGACACTTAATCCTTCAATCTGATAAGTCCAAATTTATATTTTCCGCCGAAACGTGACTGAAATAGCCTCGTATCGATATCGCCCATTATCGTGCATAGTACTGACCAGAGAGGGATTTTTTTTTTTTTTTTCGCTTATGCCCCTTATCACTCTTTCAGATTTTACGATTAACTGTTCTCGTCTGAAGAAAATAACTATGAAACATTTACAAAAAAATGGCTTATCTGAAACAACAGTTGAAGCCGTTCAGTTTGTGATGTAGGTGACTAACTACACCGTCCTCATGGCTTTGTGGGCTTGCGCTCCCGCCTATGAGCGGTGAGGTCTCGGGTTCGAATCCCGTTCACCCAATGGTTGTCACTTTCCCCTTCTGTATTTGTACTTCTGTTGCGTTCTCCTGTGATTGATAAAAAATGTTATTGGGAATTAAATAACTGTTAAACGGATATACAGGGGTATAAGAGAATCTTCGCGATTGCAGTCAAAAGCCCCAAGAAAAATTCTCAGTTACAACAAGAGCCTTTTTTGGACAGAACAGCTCTCTTTTGGTCCTTCTTATGATTAATACCTCCCTTTTTACCCGGCGTTCACCTTGATTTTGTTGTGAGACTTGCCATTGTCTTCAACCCAGAAAAAGATTATTAAGAACGCGTTTTAATTATCCTTTCGGGGACATATCCAGAAAAAAAGAAACTCTCAGTATGTCCAAACGGTCGAAGAGACAGAATTTTTCACCCGAATTTGGTGATTTTTTTTATCGCCAAGTAGATACGATGTTGGCGATCTTTTTTATCGCCAAGTAACTACGAAGGCTTTTCTTCTTAGGCGATTTCTTTTTTCCCGCCATGCAATGCCTGAAAAGCACAAAATTAGAAATTGTACGGGGAAAAACAGAAATAAACATATAAAAGTAGACTCACTGTTACAAACGTCGACATAAATGCAATGATTTCTTCAAAAATCAAAAATGTTATACAAGCAGGGCCGAATTCAGGGGAGGACAAACGGGGCTGCAGCCGCGGGACCTCCACAAGGTAGGGTCCCCCACAATAGACATTTTTACGTAAAATTTCCTAACTAATACCAAATGATGTGCAAAATAATTTTTTAAGTAAAATTCTGACTATGGAAGACGAGTCCTCTCGCTTTTTCCACTCCTTTTTCATTTTGAACATTCCAGAGAGCCTTTCGAATTTTTGTCAAAATGGCTAATATTAGGGCGAGATTCAAGTGAAACACAATTCGAACGTCTTCCGCGTCGAACACAGGGAACTTAAATATATCAATGTTTCTTATTCAACTGAAACAAAACAATCGTGTTTTGATCACTCTAGCGCAGCGCGATAGGTTTGTTGGTGATATTCTGGGGACTGAACTGGGAACTGAAAAATGTTCGATTCGAACTCGATTGTGCGCGTTTTACTTCGATCTCGCCCTTAACCCATTCGTGCCTGGATACTTTTGCGACTTTCTTCGATTTTTGCTAACACCAGCAGTAATTGATAAATTTCTGATGTCAACTTTTTGAACAAGGGATGATTTCATTTAAAATCATTATGTATAAAAATTGAAATGTCAACATCCTACTTGGCCATATAAAAATATTTTGTGGAATTGAAGTTCAATACTCGCGAATAAAGGCTAAGAAAAATAAATAACATTTTCGACTGATAGCGAAAATGCCGTCCCAAAAAAGGGACGCTAGGCATAAATGGGTTAATCTTCGATCCAATAAATCATGTGTATTTTTGCGAGAAACAATCACACTATTATACACTCAAGAAATGACACACTGGTGGTCGAAAAAATTGTTAACTTGTTTGAGAAATAATTAGGGACCAACATTCCTTTGTTACCCCGGGGCCTCCACTCCTCTAAATCCGGGTCCGGCACTTTTTACAAGACATGGAAAAATGACAGTTATTTAAAAGAAAACATTGTTTACTCCTTAGAATAAGAGCAGAAATGCAAAAACTTTATCCAACAGTATCAAAATATCAAATAGTTTAAATACACCCCACATCCTTTACAAAAGCTATTAAACCCTCAAAAAAAAAAAAAAAAAAAAAAAAAAAAAAAAAAAAAATTCTTTTCACTATTGTACTAATCCAAAACACATATTTCTCGCATATAATTGTTCCAGTTTACAACAGTATTATAGTTCATGTTAAGGTCTTTTTCACTAAAATTCACGGAAATTAACCCATTTATGCCTAGTGTCCCTTTTTTGGGACGGCATTTTCGCTATTAGTCGAAAACGTTATTTATTTTTCCTAGCCTTTATTCATGAGTATTGAGCCTCAACTCTACAAAATATTTTAACATGACCCAGTAAGATGTTGATATTTCGATTTTTATGCATAATGATTTTAAAAGAAATCATCCCTTGTTCAAGAAGTTGACATCGGAAATTTATCTATTATTTCTGATATCAGTAAAAATCGAAAAAAGTTGCAAAAATATCCAGGCACAAATGTGTTAAACACTCACACCAGCAGTAAATGAAGGGTAAAACTGTTTTAAAACTCAATCGAGAATTTTCGAAACAATTTCCTGTACGAATGCCGACGCTACTTTTGCAAGACCTGCCTTAGATTATATTCCCACAAGAAACGACCAATGAAATTATATAATTTTATATGATGTTGCATAGCGCAATGCATATGCGACAGTAAAGCTTCAAATTTTTGAAAATACTTAACAGCATCCTCTTCAGTCGTCGGGAAATCAAAAAATATTCATAAGTGTCATATACAAAAAAAAAAAAAAAAAAAAAAAAAAAAAAAAACCACAGTACCAACAAATCTTTGAACTACACTATACAAAATTTCTTTTTACGTAAAAAATGAAACAACTTTAATTAAAACACTAAACACAATAACCATTTCCGGGCATACAGCTTTAAAAGCAGGACCTGATTAACACTTTCTGATACTATAGGCCCGCTATCCTTTCGAGGCCTCCCTCCCATCTTTTGCTATCCCATTCCACAAGTATGAATAATAAATATTGTAGTTTTGAGACCCCTAGACTTTTTTTACTATAGCCCCGGGAGTTCTGGGCCTATTTGGTAATCGGGCTCTGTTTAAAAGAAAGCTCTAGAAAAACACCATTCGTCGACTCTTGTTCCAAGGAGTAGCGACCGTAGCGGTCCGCCAAGAGGAGCGATTGTTTGCCAAGATAAATGCTGGGCTCTTGAAATCATTGATGGTTCCGAATACGATTGACAACAGTTTGCTCACACATTTGACCTACGTCATGTCTCATCAGCCAATTGGAATCTTGTTCTGTTGCTGTTTCTAGCCGCTTTAAGTCTTAGCCACTTGATTCGTTCTAGTTGAATGACTCGAAATTGTATTCATAATAATGGCGTTTACTTGGCTGCTGCTACGAATGGCGTCATTTGCATTTAATTTCGTGAAATCGATAACTTGGATTAGAAATTGTTCAGTGTTATTTTTCTAAGGTGTACAGTTGCATCACATTTCGCTTTAATCTCTGTCGAAAAGCTACGTTGTTGTTAGTTATTATTTTTGATGAAGAAATAGAGCTACCCTAATGCTTAAATTAAAAACTAATGCTCGAATTAGAGAAAAAAAAAAATAATAATTCAGTGAAAATATATTTGCAACATTTCATGGTAAGTTGACTAGTTTTTGCTTTTATCGTCAATGCAGCTGTATAAATTATGACATCCCCCACATATAATAAACAAAAATTACCACTGAAAATTTCTGTACACAGGTGATAGAGGAATTTAAAATAAATATTCACTCCTGATTTCTTGATAATGTTATATGAACTAAGGGAAAATCTGGGAATTTTGTGACAGAATTTGTATGTACTTAAGCCAGTTGCAGAAAAGAAGGAACAAGTAAAGTTCATGGGCCCAGCCGGCAGAACTGTGAAAATACGCGACTTAAAAATACAAGGTATTCTGCCCTGCCAGTAAATTCATTGTCTAATTCTTCAGCATCTACCGTCAACTCTATTTCCGAATTTAGAGCTTTAACCTTGCTATTGCGTTCAGGTTTCTTTTGTCCCATAGTTTTTTTTTTTTTTTTTTTTCCAAATTTTCTGTACTTGTTATGATTTTTTGGGAAAAAATTTCGTAAGTGGGGGGGGGGGGGGCTTAGTTGGCAACTTTGTCGCCAACGTCTAACCTTGGTGACTTTTTTTTTTTTTTCCTTGCCCAATATAACATAAAGATATCAGTGGCGGCCCATGGTCAAAACTGTTAGTGCAGCCGGAAGCATATGAGCCCCCCCCTTTCCTCCGGACAGGATTGGAAAATCTTTGTTACTAAATTCGAAAGCTGGCGGATTAAGCCCTCACCGAGGGAAAAAAAAAAGAAATTACATAAAAAATGTAAGAGATCCTATTTTACTTCCATAAAATGGACACAAATTTCAAACAGCCACTCTTATCCTCAAAATTGCATTAATCCGTGTCTGATTCGAAGTTTCCTTAGAATTTTCTTTTGTAATGATAACTTGAGAAGAAAAGAAAAAAAAAGAAAACTTACTTATTTTTTATAAGTCAAATCAATCCTCCTTTCTTTTAAACATGCGAATCGGTCAGTGATGTCCCCATAAAAAGGCGTTGTTTTAATTCAGATATCAATAATTTTAAAAGCTCTTTAAAATTTCCCATGTTTAAAGAATTTTCTCGCTCGCCATGTCCTCTAAATGCCAGTTCTTGCTTACTTAAAAACAATACTGCTTTGATGGGTAATTGTCCATTCATAAGCATCTGTTCAGGCTTACCTTCTTGATAAATTCAGCAATATAAAGTCGAGAGTTTTCCAAACATATATTCTCCTTACCCCCTCCCTCACTTCTCGTGCGAGCCAATCAGTTAGTCGAGTTCTCAAGTTCAGCCGCCGTTAAAAAATCGTTCATCGGCTGTATCCGCTGCATACTCCCTTTGCCGGAGAGGCTGCTTACGTAGTCATTGTCATGGCAACAGTGCTGTCAATTTTCTTTTCAGCGTTTTGGGCTGAACCAAAGATTTTCCCAATTGAATTGCGGGAAGATTAAAGTGCTTTTTTTCTGAATGAGCAATCCGGCCACAATACGTTTTTTTTTTTTTTTTTTTTTTTGGGGGGGGGGGGTTTCGGAGATTTTTTTAATTTACCGTAGGAATTCCACAATTCTAATCTGAATTTAGGAAAATTAGTAGAATAAATTATTTTAAAGTATGTGCTGATAATTTCAAGTGCAGCCCGGCTGTACTATAGGAAAAAAATAAACTCGAAACTAAAATACACTTATATTATTAAAGCATTGTTACACTTATTTCAAATGCAATAAAAACAAAATGAACATAAACAAAACACTAGCTTGGGGCTATGCATACGTTAAAAAAAATTCTTGAAAAGATGCAAAATACAGAATATATTTCTACAGAAAAATATGCAGCAAAATTTCTCTTAAAATGTTAGAACATTGTTTAAAAATAATAGGAAAAACACTAGAATAAACCGACTACCTCCTTCATCCCATGAGATTCTTGCAATTTCAATACCTTCGAAACACACAAAATTTACCCTAGTAAAATCAGAATAAAATCAAAACTCACCACAAACAACTCAAAAATCCTTATTTATTGATTCACATTAAATCTAAAAATGTACTGTAAATCGGTAGCAGACCCATATATCGATTAAAATTATCCATCGTTCTTAAAACCTCAAGAATTTCCATTTTATCTTCCCAATTCACAAAACATAACACAGCCTAGTAAAACCATTATATAATTACAGGATCATAGAGTTTTAAAAATTCTTAAATATAAACGAATATCCAATAAAGTAAGGAATGAATGTTTAAATAAACAAAAACACATACCTCAAATTTTGCATTTAATTCCTTATTTAATGGCCGTAACATACATTTTTATTTATGAGCAACTTGCCTTTATCACAAAATAAATCCATCAAAGATTATTCAAATAAGCAGAACTTCAGCCTAACACAGGCTAATTAAATATTCTTCACAGCAAACATTTTCAGCTTTTTACCAAAATTCACTCTATTGAGGATTAACCCTTTAACCCGCAGTGTTCCTGCTCTGGGAACGCCAAACTCTGAAGTTTTGACTGTTGCCAGTCACGAAGAATAGATCTGATTTCTATAAAAAATAGTTTCGGGTGACACGAGAATGCTTTACTTTTTAGCACGTCATTTCCCGTAAAAAAATGGTCACGATTATTTTTAACAGCACTGACATCTGCTGAAAAATGGAAGAATGCGAGAACAGCTGGATAGATTGCCCAATGCTGAAAAAAGGGCAGCCGTTGCCATCGCTCGACTTAGCTACCAGCAAGATGGCGGATGATTGAAACGTTCCTCGCGTGCCACAGATCTAGAGACCCTTTTTTGACGCAGCTGGCTGTACCGCACATCCTCCCTCGATTCCTGATCTCATCCCCATCGACACCTCATCTCGATTAACAACGCTGGCATGTGTGTTTACTTATCGTAAGCTTTGGCGGCATATCTGACTTGGCAACCTGCCCCCGCTCACAATATATATCCCTAACGAAGATATACATTTCTTCTGCTGATGCTACATACAAGAGAAAGTTAAAAAAAAAAAAATAATAATTAATTAATTAGATCATTGGTGAATATTTTTTGAATGGTTTAATGAATTTAGATTAATATACACCGGTTTTATGTATACGTACAAATAATTTTTCACATATCATTCTAAACATTTATAAACACATACGCCCATGTCCTGAAAAAGCATGCATCCTATTCTTAGGCAAACCAAAACTCTACTATGGTGTATTGCGGAAAAGTGAAAGAAAAATTTATGCAGGGGGTCAATGCAGACCAAAATTGAGTTTGATTTGCAGCCCCTTCCTAAAATTACAGCTTAAACAACCCCTTCAGAAAATTAAAATTCATTAAAACATCCCCTTCACAAAAATACAATGGATTAAAACAGCCCTTCGTTGGCATTTTACCCTACATTTTAATCCATTTTCTCAATTATTTTAACAAAATTGGTGATTTTATTAAAAGTTAGTATGAAAATTCACAAAAATAAGTGTTGAAATTCACAAAAATTGTTCCCTGCCAAAATTTCCTGGATTGATTCCTGTTGTGGGAAAAGTCGCATGGCGTGAACTCTAGAGTTTGACATATTTCTCTATGCTCAGGGGGATTGTGATGATAAATAAACTGTAAATCAATAAGTAAGTCACAAATGGATGTAATTTTGAAATTTTTAATACAAACCAATAAATTATTATTTTATTGGCTGTTTTCTTCCTCTTTTTTTGGGAGGGGGGGAAATTTTGCTTACTGCAGAGATTAAATTTTATTGTTCTTGCATAAAAAAGCATCAATTGTTACAAATTGATGTATTATTACATTTCTGACTTCCTGTCGTGTATCACTAAATGAACAAACAGATGGAACTGACCAGTGCAAACAGACTCACTCATACATGAAACAAACTCGCTCTCTACTCGCAAAACTATTTAATTTTAACATTTACACCCTGTTATTGTATATGAATGCAAATTATCTTTCCGGACAAAGGTCTGCGTAGCAGGAATTTGGGTCCATTAATGGACCCTTTACAAAATATTTTATTCTAAAAACAGACCTTTCACAAAATATTTTATCTTAAAAATGGACTCTTCACAATATTTTTCTTGAAAAATGGATCTTTCACAAAATTGTTCCTCTTGTAAACTGTCACCCTTTCACAAATATGTGTTTATATAATTTAGTATTTGCAAACTAAACAAATCTTCCCAACATAAACTGATGCAAAAATATTATTTTGCCGGTTTCCATAAAAATAGTTTTTTTTTTTAATAGAACTTTCTATAAATTGTCTTAAAATGGAACTTTAATTTAATGCTAAATTTAAATTGGTATAAGGTTCTATATTTTATAATACAGAGGGTGTTCACACATTTTTTTAACGATTTTGATTTTCTGCATGAAGTTAAATATTGAATTTGAAAATAAAAATGTGATTAGCATCAAATTGTAATAAGGCTTTTTTTTATCATCTGCAGCATTAAAAATATTCTTTGCTTTAAAATGTCGCTGAAAAATAAACAATGGATCGAAGGCTAATATTATTGCGCTATCCGAAGAGAAATACTCTTATTCAGTTATTAAAAGAAGATGTCAAAATCATGGTTTTAATATTTCTGCACGTAAAATAAGTGACATAATTAATATGAAAGGAAAGAAACGTCAAAGTTTATATTTCACTGGGGAAAAGGCAAAAAATGCATACCCAACAAAGGTACGTACACCTCTTATTAAATCTAAAATCGCATCTCATGTTTTAAAGGAAAATCCAACTACCCAAAGAACTATCGCAAAATCTTTAAATATCTCTGTAGGAACTGGGAACAAAATTATAAAATGCGATTTAAAGTTAATCAGAGCAAAAAAACACGATGTTCATCGCCTCACGCCGAAACATGCTTCTCAGCGTAAGACTGTGTAGATTGTTGTATGAAAATCATTTGGCAGGTGAAAAATGGAAATATGTAGTTACAATTGATGAAGCTTTGATACATTTATTTGACTGCAATAGAAAAAGATCGATTTACTACTGCAAAAGAGGAGAAAAAGACTTGGCTTAGAGAAAACAAGGAAAGTTTTTCTAAAGGTTTTATGGTTAATACTGGATTTTCTTATAACGGAAAACTTGCAATAAGGAAAGTAGAAAAAAATTTCAAAATTAATTCGGATTACTATCAGAAGTATGTTTTAACACCTATTTTTAAAGAAGAAATGCCATCCCTTTATCCAAACAATCGTCACTGTGTTAAGTTCCATCAGGATAAAACTCCAAGCCATACCTCTAAATCTTCTGCTCTATTTTTTGATAAAATGAGAAATGCAACTGGAATTGTAGCTATTCCCTTTAAATGCATGCCACCCAAGTCCCTTGACGTGCCTCCTATGGATTACTGTGCATTTGGACTTTTAAAACAAGCTCTTTATAAGCGGCATCCCAAAACATTGGGTGGACTCTGGAAGATTGTGAAGGGGTTGTGGAACACTATCAGCCTTGATGTTTTAAGAAAGGGACTTTTATCTTGGAAATCAAGATGTAATAGGATAGGTCAAAGAACGGGCTATCAGATTGAACACATTAGAAAATAAAATTCTTATATTTATTTCTGTATACAGGGTGTCCAGCCTTAATGTGACCCAATAGCTAATTCCCGAACCATTCGGTTCAGATATGCACTTCCAATTTGAAAAATGTTTTTAAAAAGGTACAGAATGTTTTTACGTGCTTTTCGAACCAAAACACCCACTTAGAAAAAAATTACAAAAATTAAATTTTTATACGGTCCCCAGGTCCTATCACTTATATTTAGGAAAAGATGCAGTACACAAAAACAAAGTAAACACAAAAAGTTTCATTTTATTACGATAAAAACTGACCGAATTATGGAACTTTCAAAATCATACATTTCATCCATTTTCTCGGCCATTTTCAAGATGGTCCCTTACTAGCTTCTTGAAAATGGCCTAGAAAATGGATGAAATGTATAATTTTGAAAGTTCTCTAACTCGGTCAGTTTTTATCGAAATAAAATGAAACTTTTTGTGTTTACTTTGTTTTTGTGTACTGCATTTTTCCTAAATATAAGTGATAGGACCTGGGGACCGTATAAAAATTTAATTTTTGTAATTTTTTTCTAAATGGGTTTTTTGGTTCGAAAAGCACGTAAAAATATTTTTTACCCTTTTTAAAACATTTTTCAAATTGGCATGGAAGTGCATATCTAAACCGAACGGTTCGGGAATTAGCTATTGGGTCACATTAAAGCTGGACACCCTGTATATCTTTGCAAAATCGTTACAAAATGCGTGAATACCCTCTGTAATTCATGAAAACAAGACCTTATTTTCGCTAACTCCCCAAAATAGAACCCTGTCTGAAAAGTTCGGACAGACCCCTGTCTAAGTTAAGTGTAGCAATTTACTAAATTTAATTTAATTAATTCTTTTATTTTTTAGGTAGTCTATTACCAGGATACTTTTGTGAAATAGTGAATCCTTTCCTCTCTATTTTCACAGTGTTATAAAAGGAGAAATCTGATTGTTGTGAATCTTTTGAAAAATCATTTTCTTATTACATATTTCGAAGTACAGGGCAGCACGCTTTAAGTGACCACTTTGACAGTATTAAAAGTAAAGAACCTTGATGCTTGTGAAGCTTTTGAGAATTAATTTTTTCATCAAATAGTATTCGGTGATCATTTCTAGACTCACTGAGTAGAAAAACTGCTTGTATTTCAGACAACTTTCTCGAGATGTCTCTCAATAATAATAATCTTTGTAGTGACAAAAGAGAGGAATCTCATGTGAGTATGCAAAATGTTGCTATGACAGAAGCGTTAAAAAATCATCTCCATACTCAGATGGGAGAGAAACGGCATGTGTGTGATGTTTGTCAGAGAGCATTTTCTAAAAGGAAAATCTTAATTATTCATCTACGCACTCACACAGGAGAAAAACCGTTCATTTGTGATGTGTGCAAGAAAGGTTTCTATTGTCATGCGTCCTTGAAAAATCATCTTCGCACTCACACCGAAGAGAAATCACACATCTGTGGTCTATGTAAAAAGGGATTCACTCGACTGGCACACTTAAAAATGCATTTTCGTACTCACACAGGGGAGAAACCCGAGAAACTGTGTGTGTGCGACGTTTGTCAGAAAGCATTTTCTGATATGACAGCGTTAAAGATTCATCTCCGGACTCACACGGGGGAAAAACCGTATGTGTGTGATGTTTGTCAGAAAGCATTTTCTGATAAGAGAACCTTAAGTACTCATCGACGCACTCACACAGGGGAGAGACCATATTCATGTGATGTGTGCAAGAAAGCATTTTCTCGGAAGATACACCTGAACAATCACCTCCCCATTCATACAGGTGAAAAACCATTTGTTTGTGATTTGTGCAAGAAAGCTTTCCCACGTGAAAAGTCCTTGAAAAGACATCTTTTTACTCATACTGGAGATAAAGAGATATTGCACGAGCGTAGTGTATGTAATGTGTGTAAAAAAACATTTTCTAAAGTGAACATAAAAGCCCATTTTCGAACTCACACTGGGGAGAGACCTTATGTGTGTGTTGTTTGTCAGAAAGCATTCTCTGAATCGACAAAGTTAAAAAATCATCTGCGTCTTCACACAGGGGAAATGCCATACGTGTGTGATTTTTGCCAGAGAGCATTTGCTCATAAGAAAATGTTAGATGATCATCTCTACACTCACACAGGGGAGTTGCCATATGTGTGTGATTTTTGTCAGAGAGCATTTGCTCATAAGAAAATGTTAGATGATCATCTTTACACTCACACAGGCGAAGAGAAACCATATGTGTGTGATACATGCAACAAATCGTTTACACAAAGGGCAGATCTGAAAAATCATATACGCTCTCACACAGGAGAAAAACCGTTTGTTTGTGATGTGTGCAAGAAAGCTTTCTCTCATCATACGACCTTGAAAAATCATCTTCGTACTCACACTGGAGAGAAACCACACGTGTGTGATGTGTGTGAAAAAAAATTTTCTCAGCGGGTGCACTTAATGAATCATTCACGCACTCACACTGGAGAGAAGCCATTTGTGTGTAATTTTTGTAAGAAAGCTTTTAGTGTGAAGAATTCCTTGAATATTCATCATCGTACACACACTGGAGAGAAACCACACATGTGTGATGTGTGTGAAAAAAGATTTTCTCTGCGGGGGCACTTGATAAGTCATTTACGCACTCACACAGGGGAGAGGCCATTTGTGTGTAATGTTTGTAAGAAAGCTTTCACTGTAAAGAATTCCTTGAATATTCATCTTCGTACACACACAGAAGAAAAGTCTTGTATCTAAATTGTATGTAAGAAAGAATTTTCTCGGGCCAAGTTGGGAGAGGCTTCCTCTCATGTCCAAAAGGTTGCAAGTTTGATCCTTGGACCAACCAAAGACACTGTGCTGGCTAATGACAACTGGGGAATGTTAAATATGCCATGGTTGCAATATCCTCCAAGTTTCCATGCAAAACTATATTTCTGGGGGGCAAAACTAAACCTTGGGTCTTACGCTTTGTACTTATTTCAAAATTAAGAAGCATTGCTATGTATTGGTAGTGCTGCTGTCTGTCAGCTCCTCAGTGAGGTGGAAATGAACTGTTTGGAAGTGTGTTCTAGACATTAACACTCTTGGCTGTTGCTGCCATTGTCGAATTAATCTGGATTTGCAGTTGGTACAGAATTCCGTGAAAGTGCCTACTTCCCATGAATGCGTGAAAAACAGACATCTTTGAATATTTATCTCTTCATATAAGGATGGGCAAAAATCATTTATTATGTATGGAAAGCTTTTTCTTATCGGTTTCTCCTGTATAATCATCTCTTTATTTTATAAAGCAGGCACCATTATGACTCAGTTGGAGGAAGCTTGCGTCCCACTGGAACTCTAAAAGTGAAAGCAGCGCTGGCCCCCAAAATTTTCCCTTCGAATACATGATGAAAAAATAGAGGTAAAATTTGGGCAGTGGCGGATCCAGGGGGGGGGCTTTGGGGGCTCAAGCCCCCCCCTTCTGTCTGAAATCATTGACTGCTCAGGAAGCTAATAAATGTGGATGAATAATTAAATTAAGTTGGTTCATCAATAAATTTAAACTTGTTCTCTCTTGACTAATACATTATTTACATCCAATATGAATTTCCACACATACATTCAAGTTAACGAGGTACCGAAAAAAAGGTGGTTCGTATTTCAAAGAAGAATTCAAGGTGTCCAGCGCTCTCAGAGATGAGAATCGATCAAAGTTTGTCTCCTCTAAGGAAAACAGAGGAGCCGAAAAAGAAAGCTAACATCTGTCATCCTCACAGATTTCACACATGTATCTTGGGTGGCCCGTCTGGGCACTCGCAGGTACCTTTCTACGTACTCAGATCTTTGTCCATTAACACCTCGAACAGATTAGAAAGTAATCCGTCAATCCTTTGATCTTGCAGCCGTCTCAGTACTCGCAAACGGTCTTTTAACAAATGTCTAGGAAGAATTCTCTCTTTCAAAAGATTACTGAAATTGAGAGATACCGACACAATGCTAGTGCCGCACCTCTATTTAGGCCGCTGTTACCAATCCGCTACCCCCTACAGTCCAACAAGTGGACTTTTTTTTCATCTTTGTGGCCAATGGTAATCACGTGATGGCTATGACCATAGACAAATTTTCATTCATCTACTGGTATGACAAATCAGATATTGTAGTTGAAACTACGCCTGGAAAAGGTGTCGTCAGAAATCTTGTACTTCATTCGGATTTCGCTAGGAGATTATATTGGTGCAGTTTCAGGTTACTAAGTAAATAAAAATGGAAAAAAAGCGAAAAGCGTCGAATCACTCAATTTTATCCTTTTTTAAAAAAGAAAAAATTGACAATGAGAAAACAAGTGAATTGGATGTTTATGAAAACACCGCTGCGTGTACTGGAAAGGATTCTATGGATAGCTCAGATGGAACAAACCAACCATCTGCTTCTGTGAATGATAAACAGGTAAGTTCAATTTAATTATTTAAAACTACTTCCTGCATATAATTCTTGATTGTGTTAGACATAAATTTTATATATCACCTCATTTTGATGACTGAACCAGGCTTGGAGCCAGTGAGTGTAGGATTTATCGCGACTAAATTGTTATTGTGTTAAAAAAAAAAAAAACTTTCTATTACTGATGAAGGGAGGCTATTTAGTTTCTTGTAACGTGTGTACAGTTTATTTTTACTGTTCTATGTGTTTTATACAAAGTATCAAGTTTATTTAAAGCATAATTTTTGGAGTTAACGGGGAAAAAAAGATGCCTAGAAAAAACGCCTTCTGAAAAAGAAAAAAATAATCCGTGGTAAAAAAATGCCCATTGTAAAAAAATATAGGGCATAGAAATACTTTCATTTGGGAAGGGGACAGATCTCAGGCTATATTTTTTACTTGAATATGCATTAACTTGTGTGAATGTTTTACTCTAAAATTTTGCTGTAATTTGGTAAAAAAATAGTTTTAAGAAGACAACAGCTTACAAAAGTCGACATTTTCTTTTTGTGTGTGATGCAATCATGAATAAAAAGCATGGCGATTTTTATTTATTTATTTTACTGAACAAAATTTATTCAAATTAAATGAGTCACATAAGATATTTAAAATGGGTATTTTAAATGTTAAAGATATTGAAAACGTACTTGATAATTTTCAGTTCTAATCTTTACAATTAAGCTAATGTTTTAATAAATCAATAAATAAAAGGTAAACATCAGTATTTTCTTCCCTTCTGGTTGTTTAAAACTTCCCTTAAAAAAGAAAAAAAAAAGCTTGGCCGGTGATGTAACTAATTGGAAGAAAATATATTTACTTATATTTTGTTCTCTTTTTTTATCTTTTTATTTAAATAGTATAAATTCTTTAAAATCTTAAGTAATCATAAAATGAAACTGGTTTGACTAAACGTTTCAGGAGAAAACGAGTTTTTATTTTCCAGACTGGTAGCGCAAGATGCACTTTTAAACACTGCATACTATATTCCTCAGGGAAAAATACAATAACAATCATAAGAGTAGCGTCGAAGGTAAGAAAACTGCCCCCCCCCCCAAAAAAAAAAAACTATGTCTCGAAATCCTTTGATTTCAGACATTTGTTTCAAAATTTCAGCTAAACGTCCCTACTCTTGAATTCCATTTGTGCCTCCCCTCCCCACCACCAAACAAACAAACAAAAAACTTGCTCTGCGCTCACGATAGTAATAATAGCTAGAGTTAACACGTTAGAGCATTTTACCCATTGTAAATGGTGAAATTAATTAAACACTTTCCTACCTCAACAGCTTTTCAATTAAAAATCAATTTAGAATGTTTTCGCGTAAAAGGATGCAATTATAAGACTTTTACGCTACATATTTTAACTGCTTGTATGTAGCACTTTTTATAAAATCTTTAAAATTGTCTCTTTCTTTTTCTGGTTGCACACTAAGAGTAACTATAATTTCCGGTAATAATATGCAACAAATATTTTTATATATTTTATTGTAAACAGTTATTTTCTCTGCTAGCAGATCTCTTTTACATAGCTGGCAACTCTCCCGATTTTTTTCGGGAGATTTTCCACCACTAAATTTTATGTAGCACTGTATTGTTAAAGTCTAAATTTTTTAATGTAAACTAAGCTAAGACTGTTTAAAATTTGTGGTGGAAAATTTCCCGAAAAAATCGGGAGCGTTAACAGTTATGCTTTTAATATTTAAAAGTAAAATAAAAATAACATACCGTAGGTAAAATCTTTTTTTAAGTTTTGGTCATAATAATAATAATAAGATATATTTATGTTGTTATTTTGGTTGTTCCTTGACAAAATATACACTCGTCATATGGTTCTTAACAGCGTTAAAAACAAACTAATTATGATAAAGAATTGAAAAAAATCAGTGTTTCTTTACAAACTGTAACGTCCACTTTTATAAACAATAAATCTAAATACCTTAAGCAATTCTTTAAAAAAATGTTTCTTAAGAATAAAATTTGCATAGCAAAATGAATATACATAGATATTATACAATAATGTATAGTTAAATTTTTTCCTAGATGCTTCATGAACTATATAAGTTCATCGTTTGTAAAAGTGCATAATACAGCTTCTGAAGAGACATTTTCAAATCTCGGACCTCATTAAAGTTTTTCAAAATCTATTTAAAAGTCATATTATTTCTCAAAAAATTAATCTTAATTTAGTCCATCGGAGCCCATAATTTTTCTATTAGGGCAAACTTAAAAAAAATTATTCTAGAGGGGTTCACACTTATAACAATTTCAGTTCCGATTTTGCTTTGTGATGCACTTTTAACACCATAAACCAATATACTAAATCACTAGGGAAAGGAGAGGCAAGTACTCCCTTTATCAAGGCCGTATCCAGGGGTTCCGACCTCTCCCCCTGAAATTTCGATTTTGATAAATAAAAGAATAATGATGACGTCCTTTTGTTAAAAATTCTGCCTTTTCACCGTTTGGTCTGTTTGTTTGTGGATTAAGGCCAATTGACTGCACTAGGGTCTTACGCCTATAAAGGTAATGCTCTCCATGGGGGATCTTTCCAAGGGATCCTAGCCCGTATTTACGCGTGGTTTCGGAGGAAACCACGGAAAACTCCGAACGGCTAGGTCGACGGCACGACTGGTGTTTGAACCTGGCACCACTCGCCTCCCAGTTTCGAAAGCAAAACCTCTCGGCCACTGGTGAGGGCTTCCTAACGTTTGGACCCTCACTTTTTTTTTTTTTTTTTTTTTTTTTTCTGGATACGGCCCTGTCTCTTATCGGCGCTCATGATTTAGTCTACTCTTGTTAAACTGTATTTTATATGATTTATGTATGCTGATACTTTGGTTCATTTAGAAAATCACCAAAAAGAAGAAAACAATTGTTTAATGTTACTAATGATTTAGGGAGAAACTTCCTTTTTCATTTAATTTTTTCATTACAAATAATAATAATAATAATAATAATAAATAAATAAATAAATAAATAAAAATTCATGCAAAACGATTTAATATTGCTTTTGTTTTGATGGTCAAGGATTTTCTTCAAAATATAAGGTCCAAAGTAGGAAAATTATTTCAATATGCAATGAATAAGAAAGAATTATATTAGCTTTCAAGTTCCAATAAATCAAAGCAAGATAGCATTATATACAGCATACTATAGTTATTTATCTATTTCATTACACAATTCGGAGGAAATTTCGGAGAAAATAAAAGGTAAAGAAATAAAAATGAATTCGAAATTTTACAGGGAAAATAATGTGGATAGATTTAGATTTATACAGTACGATTCAGAACTGTCGTTCAAAAATCTACATGTTAGTTCAAAAACATGATAACGAACCAGAATTACATAGGAATCTGGGGTCACAAAAGCTGTCTTCATGCACCAAGTAATAATAAACATACTGAAAATACGTGCTGAATTAATGGTCAACGTTCCGTACCGATCATGATTTCGGGAAAAACTAATTAAACTTGTTCAAAAAGCGCATCCCTAAAAATGCGTAGTATTGAAATCCTCTTTTATTTGAATAATGCAATACTTGGAGAATTTATCTAATTTTGCTGAAACCTATTTAAGAAAAATTTCGCTAATACTTCAACAATTTATTCAGAGTGATTATTAATTAGTTCATGAAGGCGGCGTTTGCGACCCCATATTCCTATGTGATTCTAGTTTGTTATCGCGTTCTTAACATGCACGTAGATTTTCGAACAAAAGTTCTGAATCATCCTGAAATAAAATTTTTCAAATAATCTTTTGCAATCAAGTTTTTATTCATCTATTTAAACATTTCTCTCTAAAGGCTTAATAAGTATTTTTTTGTTTGCAAAATCCATGAATACATTCTTTCTAGGTCGTACAGTCAATATACTGATGCATCAAAAATTCGTAAAAAGCAATTCGACTTTCTAGGGAGTTTTAAAAACATTTACGTAGAAATTAGCACACAGTAGCATGAATGTATGATCTGACATTAATGTAAATGCTCCATAAATCTGAAGGTCAATTCACATATCGCGTCGCGCAAATTATATGGAAATCTATACAGCACATGCCCCCCCCCCCCCCCACTCCTTCGATGGCAAGACTCGCTGGTGGGTAACAAAGAGATACTTTTGATTTCCTACGTATGTGTGAGTTTGCAAATTCTTTACAGCTGATAAAGGGAAGACATTTTCTGTCTCTTGAAACGCATGCACAGTTTTTTGTTACTGTTCTGTGTGTTTAATTCCAAGTTTTTATTTATTTATTTATTTAACACCTTTCTTTTTTTCTTTAATTATGTGAGTAGTCCATGAAATTTTGGATGCAAATTTAGTGATTCTCAATTTTTGTTAAAATTTTAAAGTGAACTTATTAAAATTCTGAATACTGCGATGCCTCCTAGTCCTACTTAATTGGTGAAAAGATATTAAAATTTACATGCTTTACATTTACAGGAAGATAATGATTCTGAAATTCATCAGCCCTATGACATAGGCTTAGCTGTTGGTAATATATTAAAAGATGGTGAAAAGCTAAAATTTCTAAAAGAAACTTGGCGACCTGATAATGGATATAAATTCCTGTATCAAAAAGAGGGAAAACAACAAAGAAAATTCAACCAGGAATGGTTAGACCAATACAATTGGTTAGCTTATAGTGCCAAATTTAACGGAGGTTTCTGCAAGATGTGCGTGTTGTTTGCCTCATCTGGTGCTGGAAAAGGAAGTCAGGTAATTTTTAATTAAAAAACTCCTAATTGGCGAAAATTACTTTTATTTAATATTGTAGTAGAGTTGTTTCAAATTATGTATGTATTGCTTTTTTAGTTAAACACAAATGTGATACTAATTAGCATGCAAAAGTAGAATAATTGAAATACAGAAATTAATTTTAGATCTTTTGTTTTAGGCTTTGAAAACTTTGGTAAAACTACCACTTACTAAATTAAAAAAGGCCATTGATGAATTTCGACATCACGAAAATACTCAATATCACAAATTCTCTGTTGAAAAAGCCTTAGAATTTTCCAAATCCATGGAATCATCAGGAGCTAACGCCAACATTGCTGTTATCCTTGATATCACAAAAACTGCTCTTATTGAGAAAAACAAGAAAAGGCTTAGACCCATCGTAAAAACTATATTATTTTGTGCTAGAAATAATCTACCCCTGAGAGGTCATCGTGATGATGGTGTACTTGATGAAATGAAAGACAAAGAAGAATGTCTGCTATCTGGCAAACGCGGAGTATTTAATAGTCTTTTATCGTTCCGGATGGATGCTGGCGATGAAGATCTGAAACATCATTTAAATACCTGTGGCCGGAACAGTACTTTTATCAGTAAAACTATCCAGAATGAAGTGATAGAATGTATTGCCGAATGTATACGGACTGCAATAGTAAACGATGTTAAAAAAGCCAAGTTCTATGCTATTTTGTGTGATGAGACAACAGACGCTAGTACGAAGGAGCAAATGTCATTTTCGGTTAGATATGTAAATTCTGACACTTTTGAAACAAACGAAGAATTTTTAGGATTCTCAGAGCTGAAGTCAGCAACGGGAATCGCTATCAAGAAAGAAATCGACAAACAGTTGGAAGACCTTGGACTAAGTTACGACTACCTTTGCGGACAAGGGTATGACGGAGGATCAAACATGGCTGGAAAATTTAATGGTGTGCAGGCTCTTATATTGGCTCAACAGCCCTTGGCTATATATACGCATTGTTTCAGTCACTCCTTAAATCTTGCAATTTCAAAAACATGTGAGTTACCTGCTGTCAGAAACATGATGGGGATTGTTTCAACTGTGTGTGTTTTTCTGTCTGCTTCAGCTAATAGGTCAAACGCCTTACAAAATATTATTTCTGAGTCAAACAACACTGAAACGAAAAAATCCAAACTGAAAGCAATGTGCCCAACAAGATGGGTTGAATCGCATGACACTCTTCTTACATTTAAAGAACTATTTCTTCCTGTCATGACCTTGCTAGATGAAATGGTAGCAAGTAGGAACACCGACTCTGAAGCAGCAACCAAAGCATGCATGTATAGCACTGCTATGAGAAGAGGCGATTTTGTTGTTGCTCTTGCAGTGACAACATATTGCCTTTCGTTCACATTAAAGCTTAGTCAGACGCTGCAGAGTCCTAAGCTGGACATTTCATCAGCACTGAGTCACATTCAGAATGTAATTGAAGCTTTAAAAAATATAAGAAGAAACGATGTTCTGGAATTCGGGAATATTTTTGAAGATTGTCTAAAAGTATCTGAAGATATAAACAGCGAAATTAAAATTCCTAGAATATGCAGAAAACAAACCAATAGGGAAAATATTACTGCAAGCAATGTGGAAGAGTATTTTAGAAGAGTATTTTTTTTGCCTGTGATAGATCATTTTATTTCCCAACTAGAGTTGAGGTTTAACAAAGAGTTTACTGGAATTTTACCACTGGAAGGTCTCATTCCATCAAAAAACGCGATTCATGACGATAGTAATATTATTCAAGCAGCTTTGAAATATTCCAGGTTTTTTAAAACTTCGGAACTTCAATTAAAATCGGAGTTCAAATTATGGCGAACCAAATGGGAGAATGCTATCAAAAAACCAGAATCAGTTTCTGAAAGTCTCAAAGACTGTGATAGATCTTTCTTTCCGACTGTGGAAATTCTTCTCCGAATATTTGGGACGATTGCAGTCACAACTAGCACGGCAGAGAGGAGTTTTTCGACTTTGAAGCGCCTTAAAACATACTTACGTAGCTCGATGGGACAGACGAGGCTAAATGGACTAGCTCTCGCAAACATCCATAAAGATAGGACAGTCAACATCAATGATGTAATTGATATATTCTGTAAAAAAAAATCAAGGAGATTGACTACAGCTAATTGGCAGACTTGTGAAGAGGACGAGCTAGCTTAATAAAAAAAAATAAAAAAATAAAACGAAACATTTTTAGTTGAACATACCATTTCTTAAATTTAGAAATACGAAAAATATTTTTTCACATTATCCTTAGCAGAGTACTATAGATTCGGCCTTATAATACCCTCATAAAAAGGTATCTGAGAGTAAGTACAATTTTCGCTATCGGTTTCGTAATTAAAGTATTGTTTTCCATGAAAGTTCATCATGCAATACATAACAATAGGTTCTGATTGATGTTTCTTTTCAGGCGTGCGGTTTTTAAAAAAGTAATTAGTTTTTCACAAAGTTAAGAAAACTCGGTTTACACCCGAATACCTTTTGAGTAAGTGTATACAGTATAAAAACTTAAACTAATTAAAATTAATTAATTAAACACTGAAATTAATAAAGTTAAATAATAATTAATTTAGTTAAGTAATTCTAAAATTTAGGGTTAAAATATGAAATATTTTTTTCCTCTGTAGCCCCCCCCTTAACATATTCCTAGATCCGCCACTGAATTTGGGGTCTCAACCTCCCCCTCCCTTCCTCCGTTGCGGTGCTATTGCTGCAATGGTATGGTTGTTAAGGAGACCTGGTACATGTGAAATCTTTTTGTCCCTGTGTTGTCATCTGTTGAAGTAATACCTCTGAGGTGCCAATCCAGATGTAATTAGTTTGAAATTAGGAACTTCATCCCATAGGAGGATATGTTGCCGTAAGCCTTACGGACTGGCTCTATCGGTTGGGTAACAACAACAACATGTAAAATGTAAATTTAAATGTATAATAAAGCTAGATGTTACCCTAAAGCAATGTATGTTTTTCTAAGAAAAGGTCATATATATATATATATATATATATATATATATATTTAAATGTTACCCTTCAGCAATATGTTGTTGTCCTACTTAAGAGAACATGCTGTATGTGCACTAGAGATGAGACGGGCTCAGCCCGACTCGGGCTCGGGCTCTGTAATTCACGATTGCGTTCGGGCTCGGGCTCGTGAAAAATTTCTCCTTTGTTGAACATACTCCTTGAAACAGATTTTAAAATGTGATTCATGGGATAAATAGACGTACTTATTTCAACAAATAGCGGCACGGGCGACTAGAAGGTGTGTGAAGCTCCAAAATTTATTGTATCCTATTAATGAAGTATAGTTAATTTTATTTGTCTTTAGCTGAAATTTCGGGCTCGGGCTCCAACTTTAATAATATTGCTCGGGCTCGGGCGGGCTCGGATTAAAAGTCTTCGGGCTCGGGCTTCAAAAAATGAGCCCGAACTCATCTCTAATGTGCACTAGAGATGAGTTCGGGCTCATTTTTTGAAGCCCGAGCCCGAAGACTTTTAATCCGAGCCCGAGCAATATTGTTAAAGTTGGAGCCCGAGCCCGAAATTTCAGCTAAAGACAAATAAAATTAACTACTTCATTAATAAGATACAATAAATTTTGGAGCTTCACACACCTTCTAGTCAGTGGCGTAGCCAGGATTTTCTTTCGGGGGGGGTCCAAAATTTTTCCTTCGAATATCATGTAGTTAAGATGAGCGGGGGGGGGGGAGTTTGTATTAAAAAATGAGTTTTGACACTAGAAATTAAAAAATACAACAGAAAATATAAAGAAACTTACATAATGCTTGTGAATTCTTCTCTATTTTGGTAAGCAAAGGAAATAAGTGACATTTGATGTAAAATAAAATGAATGCTGGAGAAATATCACTAAACACACCGAAAAAAATAATCCTCAATAAATTATTAGAAAATTCAAAGCAAAACTTTTCGATTTGTCATTGCCAGTCTTTTGACAACTTCGTCGGAGTTGACATATTCTCTATCTTGATAAATGGCGAGAAGTGTCAGTCCTACAAGACGTTCTTCACTCATTTTATTTCTGAGATAAGTCTTTATTCTTTTCAAGCATGAAAAGCTTCTCTCAGCAGAGCATGTAGTGACTGGGAGGGTATTTAAAATGGTCAATAAATACTTTATTATCGGATAAAAGCTACCATCACACGATGACAGCACATCCAAGGGATTGGTCAGCTTGGATTCATCTTTGGCCCATTTATCGCACCATAACATGTACTCAGCCTCCAGTTCTGTCCGGGAAAATTTTGACTGCAAAAAAATCTCCAGATTCTGAAGTTCCTGAATACTCGAATGTTTGAGTTTGGAAGGTAGAAGAAGTTCTAACGCAGATAATATTTTAGTATTTTCCTTGTTGAATCGTTTTGTTAGATGTGCTATGAGTGTGTCCAAAGACGGAATGAATAAAGATATACGGTAGTAATCGAGAGGGCTCTCCGCGTTAGTATAATTACTCCTGTGTGTTTGCAGCTTAGTTAAACGGGGAATTTCAATATTTAATCCAAAGAGATCTTGCATTAATGTCTGTGCTTTTTCAAATATTTCTTTGAGAAAATATTCGTTTGGCTCTTCTCTTATGAGTTGCAATCTTTTAATGGCACTTTCTGCGTGATTTAATGCTGAGCTCAAATCTCTTGTAGGGCTTTGTAAGTACACAGACAAAGTAACAGTGAAGCTTAAGAGTTTTTCACTCGTTAAAAGGCTGATAAAAAAAGAACTTTGTTTCATAGCAGCTAAGAATGCAAATGCCTTGGAAGATATAGCACGACCAGTATTAGTCAGTTCTTCAAGGCACGCTACAATTGGTTTTAATAATTCCACAAAGACAATGATAGCATCATGCCTCTCGATAAATCGAGTTTCGCAAAACTGAATAAGTCGGGTACGTCTGCACTCGGGTATAAATTCCGTAATTAATTTTTTTAGTGTATCACTCGCTATAGTGGTATTGCGCATGAAATTGATTATATCATTAACAACACCCAACGTGTTTCTGACTTGCGGTTCAGAAAAGGACGAGGACAAAGCTAAATTGAGTCTATGAGAGGCACAATGTACAAATATAGCTTTTGGATATGATGCCTTGATACGTGCCTGTACCCCATTGAAGCACCCACTCATTGAACTCGCACCGTCATAACCTTGTCCAACTAACTTTTCTAAATCAAAGCCAAGTTTTGAGCATTCGGCTAAAATTAAAGCAGTCAATCCTTCAGCTGTTAGATTTGTTGTCGGCACAAACCCCAAAAAATCTTCGTATATCGCATTTTCACAAATATAGCGAATGCACAGTACAACTTGTTCAATTCCCGAAAAATCGCATGTTTCATCGCATATAATTGAGAAACAGCTAGCTCGGTTAATTTGAGTGGCTATTTTTTCTTGAATTATGTCACCACAAATGCCAATTATTTCATTTTGAATATCTGGACTAATGTAGGTAGCATTTTTTTTGTTGTTGAGGATGTGTCTTTTCAGATCCTCATCGCCGGCGTTTGCTCTAAATCTTAGTAAAGCTCGTAATTTTCCGTCCTTGGATTTAGGATTCGTTAAGGACAAAGGGCCAAAATCACGATGTCCACGAAGAGGAAGTTCCTGTTCGCCACAGAAAATGATAGTTTCAATTATAGGTATAAGCCTTTGTCGGTTTTCTTTCTTCAGGTTTTCTCTGTGAGAATCTATCTGGGAAGCTACATCAATTATTTCACCTTTGCGTATTTTCAGAAAATTCTCAGCAATTAATGTGCACACACGATGGTATTCAGCTTTACTGTGACTAGTAAATTTTTCGATTGCATCCTTCCATCTGAAAAAGGGTTTTGCAACCAGACAGCCCATTTTTTCATGAGAACCTTTTCCGACACCATCTTGACAAAAAAACACACAATATCTGCAAAATGCAGCATCAGTTTTTTTTGAATAAGAAAGCCAATCCCATTTTTGTAACCACGATACTTGAAACCTTAACTTTTTAGATCCAGAGTGGCGAAAAGGAAACTTAAAATCATGTAATGTTTCCTCGTATTTTTCAGTGAGAAAACTGAATTTGATTTGGTCAGATATTGTAGAAGACATCTCACCCTGAATATATAATAAGTTTGCTGCATCGCTGATGTCGAAGATGCAGGAAATGGTTGATGCGTCATCGTCACCTTGAGAACTGGAGCTTGGACAGAGTTTATTATTTGGTTCTAAAGATATTTCATCAGGAATGGTAGTCTTAATCAATAAATTAAATTCATCTGGATTTTCGTCCTCCTTTTTTGGTTCTTTCTTGGATGGTGGACGAAAGAATTTATCTAAAGTTCCTTGTGATGAGAGTGATCTCTTCATACTACAAAAAATAAAATTAAATTTAAAAAAACATTAAAAAATAATTAAAAAACATTTGCAGTATGGTCGAAATTTTAAAAAGAACCCTCCCCATCCCCCCCCCAAAAAAAAAAACACACGATTGTGTGCTAACACTATATACACTTGACATGAATTTAAAATAGAGTAACTCTCTTTAAAAAAACATTATTACTATTTTAAATAGAAAACAAAATATTAAATCCCATTTCATTTGATCCGAATTGAAAGCTCATAGCCAGAAAAAGGCTTCGCAGAGTACTGAAATGCGGAAGAGGTAGAATTTCTCACTAAAAGGTTTAATTATCCTCACTCTGTTTTGAAAATCCAAATTTCTGTGGATGAGGGTCAGATCCCTGGATTTTATTATTATGTCAAAACATCCTTACCCCAAATATAACTTACAAATTTAGGCGAAATCAAATAGTAGGCAAATTTTAGAATTAATTACAGAGAACTTATTAATTTTGTTTAGTTGATAAATTGAAAGTTGCACCATTAGTGAGAACAGAACAGTAAGTATCTATGGAAAATGTCTCATTAATGGAATAAATCTTAAAGAGTTCTGACAAAATTAATTTAAAATATAAATCCTTTTTACCCTAAATAATAAGTCTGACTATATCTTGGGAATTTGATGTTTGAAAAGCTTTAAAATTGTTCGATATGATTTCTCAATAATCAATTAAGACTAAACAGGAATTTATTTTAATTATCTCGCTTTCTATCAAAACTAGGAACATAAAATAACTATCATTAGATTCATCCTATAAAACTATTTCAGAATGATTGTACGTCTAGGATTGTTTTTATATTTCAGTTTTTATTCTATATTCTAAATTTTATATTTAATATTTTACACTATCTAATGAGCTATTTACACAGAATTTACAAACTTAGGGAGCTTGCTTATTAATGCCAATAAAGAACGCACGCGATGGCTATAATAAACCTATACGAGGAATACCTTGTGTGGAGGTCTTTCTAAAGGTACCTATTATGTATTTATGCTATATTCGAAGAAAACTACACGATATTCGAAGAAAACCACACTTCTAAATCATTTTTATCTTAACTATAAAAATGTTTCTCTACTAGTACAAATATAAAATAATAAAGAATGAAGATATAAATGTGGACAATCCTCAATTAAGATTTTTTGACATAGATAAAATTTATTAAATTTTAACTCATGGTGTAGCCTCAATTGTCCGTATGATTATTTTAATTATTGGTATTTCATACAAAAAAATAAATAAATAAGAACAAATAAGTAAAAAATAATTAAATAAATACATAAAGAAACTTACCTTAGTCTTCTTTTGTGTGATGTTGAATTCTCTCGACAGCAAGAATGTAAAAATTCTATAAAAAGAAATTCGTCTCAAAGCACACGGAGTTCAACCTCTATGCCGAATTCTACTGTCTCGTAGCAAAAGTTTCATTCCTCGGCAGAACACATGCAGTTGTTCTCAAATAATTAGTTTCGCTGATAGCAACATACTCAAGCATACACGACACCAGCGACCAGCGTACGGTGGGTCTTGTAACATATTTGTTAACAGGCATTCAGATTTTGCTGTGTGGATCCTATCCCATACAGATCAAAGAATATACAGATGCTTAAAACTGAGATTGCATCCCAGCATGCCCTGGAGATGCCATTAATCTTATAACTCTTTTGTAAGTTCAGGAAATGATCTGTGAGTGGACAATGTCTAGTCTATTCGAAGGCTCCTGGATGTCTGGTTTATAGTTTGAGCTTTAGTTTAGTCTAGGTGAAAACCGGAATCATTTTTGTTCCAATAAGCTAAGCGGTTCCTTTTCCCGCGGCTTTTGACCTTCTGGTTTCAAAACTGTATTCCGCAGGGAGGGAGGGGTGAAAAGATTATTTCATTCTTAAAAGCGGAAAGAAAAAGTTGTCGTCAAATTTATTTGGGTTTCTTTCTATGATGACTAGTGCCCACCCAGCTCCTCAAAACATCATAATACAACAAATGACAGTGCAGGTAACTGATTGCCCTGTATATGGTGTGTACTGGTTTTTCCCACTAGAGACTAGAGAGTAACTTATCACTGAGAAGTTTCACGGTATATATACCATTTAAGAAAATAGGGATAAGCTCCTTTTTCCTCTGTCTGTTTCATTTCGGGGGGGTCTGGACCCCCCAACCCCCCCCTTGGCTACGCCACTGCTTCTAGTCCCTCGTTCCGATATATTTTAAAATAAGTACGTCTATTTATCCCATGAATCACTTTTTAAAATCTGTTTCAAGGATAATGTTCAACAAAGGAGAAATTTTTCACGAGCCCGAGCCCGAACGCAATCGTGAATTACAGAGCCCGAGTCGGGCTCGGGCTGAGCCCGTCTCATCTCTAATGTGCACTAAGCACAGCTGTAAAAAGACAAACTTTAAATTAATTCATTAAAAAAATATCTTTAATATGTTGTATAAGTATGTATGTATACAAATTATGTATGCATACAAATTAAACCCTGATTTAATGTTACCCACATTTAACATTTTCCTGCCTATAACATTATTTTTATTGGTCCAAAATGTTTACCTATACTTTAATGTTGAAAAAATCCTGTTAGTAGAATAAATTAAAACTTTATGAAAAAACACGCATAAAATGTTACTTATAAGATGTTATGATCGTTTCGTCCACAAAATTGAAATCTTCGCATTTAGTACATCGGAGTAACGATGAATAAAACACGTTGCAGTTGATAATTTAAAAAATGCGGCTTTATTAAGGGATTCCACTTTTCAAATAAATGCCTGCTTTACTTTTTGGCGGTCGCATGGCGGCACATGTTTGATCTGTTTCCCGAACCTACCTGATACCCGCAATTCTGCGAGAGAAAGGGGAGATACGAGAGATAAGCGTTCGATCGGAATCCAGGCCCAGATGCCATATTTTTATGTGTATACGCAGACTTGCACGTAAACTTAACCCATTAAGCGCCAAAGCTCCCATTACGGGAACATCTATTATATTTTTTTTCTTAAAATATTTTAACGCAATTTACGAAATACACATTTTATATAAACATTTACACTATATAACACACCAGACTTTCTATAGTGTAAATGTTTATATAAAATGTGTATTTCGCAAATTGCGTTAAAATATTTTAAGAAAAAATATATAATAGATGTTCCCGTAACGGGAACTTTGGCGCTTAATGGGTTAAAAAGCCGGAGATCTGCATTTTAAAGTCAAAAAGCCTGAGATATATTTTATGCACATCATTGCAACATAAAATACATACATAATCAATGCTTTTCTTTACTGTCATATGCGTCCGTATGCAATAAAGTTAAAATAATGAAACCGTGAACAAGCAATTTTATAGATGTAGCTGAGCATCAAAAAATAATTTAACAACACGATGCGAAAGAGCGGGTAATCAAAATCCATTGTCATTGCAAACCGACGTTAATATAATTTATTTTTAGCCCAGATGGCGAGAAGAATCTCATGAGAAAAAATAAACAATTAAGAATAATGCATACGGGAAAAAGCAAATATACAGATTTAAAATCCGAAGTGATAGAAAAATGAGAGCAGAAAGATAATTTAGAATGCAGGATTTTCAATAGATTAACTTTAAGATGGAGAAAGTAATTGAGAATTAATTAATTAATATGTGATCTACATCACAATCATGAGACTTGACACGTCCGTATATGAACTCTTTTGTGTTAACTTATTCCCATGTGAATCCTTATGCATGTACAGCTACGGGGGGGGGGAGAATGCCCACTTGTACTTTATTGTTTTATAATGAATTGTTTTTTGTTTGTTTGTGTAACATGTATTTTCGGATTTGTGTGCTTGGCCTGTGTCCCGGTTATAAATCCTCGTCAGATGGACAACACAAGGGGGGTGCCCTCCAAGGGAGACTTTCTAAGGGGTCTTAACCCATATTTACCCTAAGTTTCAGAGAAAACCCCGGGAAACTCCGAGCCGAAAGGTCGGCGGACGCGACCTGGTTTCGATCCAGGGACCCCTCCGTCCCCCAGTTCAGTGCGCAATGCACTATGTCACTTGTGGAGCTATAATGAATGATCAAAAATGTTTATCAGAAGCTCCTAAGAGGCAAATTTGATTGACTGCCGAAATTTCACTTTAAAACACACCGGTTTTTATATTAATAAGGGATATTAAAGCACCATATTCGTGTAGTACTGCGTATTTGTCAGTTACAGCCGTATATTTTATATACATATATATATGTAGTAATTTTGGTACTTGCGTGGCGGCGGTCCGTTAAGACGAGCGATGGTTTGCCAAGATAAATGATGGACACTTGAAATTATTGATGGTTCGGAATATGATTGGCAACAGTTTGCCCACGCATTTGACAAGTTTCCTACGTCATGTCTCATCAGCCAATTGGAATCTTGTTCTGTTGCTGTTTCTAGCCGCTTTAAGTCTTAAAAACTTGATTCGTTCTAGTTGAATGACTCTAAAGTGTATTCATAATAATGGCGTCTACTTGGCTGCTACTACTAATGGCGTCATTCGAATTTAATTTCGTGAAATCGCTAACTTGGATTAGATATTATTCTGTGTTATTTTTCTAAGGTATACAATTCATCCCCTTTCACTTTAATCTCTGTCAAAAAGTCACATTATTGAAAGTTCATATGTTTGATGAAGAAATGGAGCTACCCTAATGTTTTAATTAACAAATTAAATGCTTGAATTAGAAAAAAAATATAATTCACTGGAAATATGTTTGCACAATTTTATGGTAAGTTGACTAGTTTTGTCTTTTATCATCAATACAGCTGTATAAATCATGACATATATAATAAGCAAATATTACAGCTTATAATTTCTGTACGCAGGTGGTAATAATTAAAGGAATTTTAAGAAAATATTAACGCCTGATTTCTTAATAGTGTTATATGAACTAAGGGAAAATCGGGGAATTTTGTGACAGAATTTGTAGATACTTCAGCAAGTTGCAGAAGAGAAGGAACAAGTAAAGTTCATAGACTCTTCTGCCAGAACAGTGGAAATACGTGATTTAAAAATACAAGGTATACTGCCAGCCTTTAAATTCATTGCTTAATATTTCAAGATCTATCGTAGACTCTTATTTCCAAATTTGCAGGTTTAACCTTGCTATTGTGTTGTTCACGTCTCTTTTGTTGTACTCTCATAGTTTTTTTTTCAAATCTCCTGTATTTTTTGTGATTTTTTTGGGGGAAAATTTTGTATGCGGGGGCTGGCTTAGTTGACGACTTTGTTGCCAACGTCTAACCTTGGTGACCTTTTTTTTCTTACCAAATATAACATAAAGATATATAGAAAAAAATAAACCCAAAACTGAAATACGCTTATCCAAACACGTTATGAAAACATTTTTACTTCAAATGCAATAAAAAAAAACATATGAACATAAACAAAACACTAGCTCGAGGATATGCATACCTTAGGAAAACAAATTTCTTGAAAAGATGCAAAATATTAAAATATATTTCTAATGAAAAATATACAGCAAAATTTCTCATAAAATGTTAAAAAAACTGCCTACCTCCTCCCCCCCCCCCCCGAGATTCTTGCAATTTTAATACCTTCAAAACACACAAAATTTACACTAATAAAATCAAAACTCCTCACAAACAACACAAAAATCCTTATATATGGATCCATATTAAATCTAAAATTTGTACAGGAATTCTGCAAATCAGTAGCAAACCCATATATTGAATAAAATTATCCATCATTCTTAAAACCTTTAGAATTTCCATTTTTTTCTTCCCAGAGCATACTAAAACCAATACATAATTATGGAATCATAGAGTTTTAAAAATTCTTAACTATAAACCGGGCCCATGGGGCTCAAGCCCCCCCCCAATAAATTATGAGTTGGGGCTGAGCCCCCCTTATAATTTACGTTAATTATTTTTTTTAATTGCATTTTATTCAATTTTTACAATTTAAAAAAAAGTATTTCTCTCAAGTTATAGAAAAAAAAACTTTTCTTTTATTCATAAAAATTTTCTTCTGATTTCGTTTTCGATCAATATTTGAGGTTCATTCTGACACCACATAATACAAGATGTTATTAATCTGGCTGTGCCAGGAGCCGGTTAATAAAAAAACAGTCTATGCAATATATGGTAATTATGAAATCAAAAGTTCACATCAGCCTAAAATGCGTTCATTAATCTAAAATTTTCCTTCCCCACTACCTTTGCATCTTTCACTATACTTCCATTTTTGACTTTGTTTCGCTGCATTTTAAGAAGGATAACTTGGTAGGAAGGCACTATAATGGATAGTTACCTTATAAAATTTTAAAAAACGCCAGAACCAACGGCAAGTGAAACGTTTCAAACGAATGCAAGTCTCAGTGATGCTTGCACAGAACAGTAGGCATATTTCTACATTTTTACTGCTGCATTAAGGGGTCTCAGGAGGATTGAGGAGCAAATATACACGTATTTTAAACCCTAGCAGTTTTACATTTTATGATCAAAATAAAAGTCACAGAATAATGAAACTTTTTTCGTATAATAATACACTATAGTACATCATAAAATTTTGGATAAAAATCCATTACCTTTCACATATCTTAAAAAAAAAAACAATTTAATTTTTACTTTACATATATCTATTTTTTCAATAGTGTGTGTCACTATCCGTAGGATAAGCCAATTTAAAATACATATTTAAACAAAATTTTTATTGCAAAATTAAGTAAAATAAATATTTTATAGAATGAATTAATATTTAAGAAAAATTTTTAGCTTTAGAATTTTAAATTTTATTTTAAAGTGAAATTGTAAAAAACTTAAATAATAATAAATAAAGTGAAAAAAACTTACCGTATTTACCCATGTATAGGTCGACCCCATGTATAAGTCGATTCCCCCATTTTCTCGATCAAGAAATTAATTTAAAAAAAAAATACAATTAAAAATTCAAAATCATCTGGGGGAAAAAAATAAAGTACTAAATATTCAATAATAAAGCAACTTTAATTTTTTATAAATACATTTATTCAAAATTATCTGAAAAGCAAAACAAAAAGAAAGTACTAAATATTTAATAATACAGATGACTATATACAAAATTTACGTTTCTGTTTTCTATTAACTAAATCAGCCATATCAGTAGAAACAAGGTGAAAAAGTATAGTAAGATAAACGAACTAATGAAAAAGTGTACTACGAAGAACGAGCATTTCAACTGCACATATAGGGATGCTACATTCTCGGAATCTCATTCCAGGAGTCGCCTGGACCTATGACATCACCCAGACTCCAGCGCTGTTAAGGAAAAGAACAATTCATTCCTCTTTTTCTCTCCTGGTACGGAAATCGGTGACGTCATTGTGTTATGGAATGCAGGATGAAAACAACTCTGTTTCAAAAGGGCATTTTTGACTTCGGATAAAAAATTAAAAATTACGGCCCCGTGTAAAAGTCGACCCCCTACTTCAAAGCCTTTTTTTTTTTTTTTGTCTAAAATTTCTCGACTTTTACACGGGTAAATACGGTACTTTTTCTCTTATATTTCTGTTAAAATTTCATAAGTTTTTCACTTTCACTTTTAATATTAAATCATTATATAGATACTGATGCCAGCTATAACTATACAAAGTTTTGTGTTATTTCAAGATACGAATCATAGAAATTTTGTTATCGTACGGATAGTTCAGAAAAAAACCAAAAATGTGTTTTGAGAAAACGCAGTTTAAAGTTACCTTACTGTGTTCAAATATAAAACATTCATAAAATGTTTTTATGTTTATCACCGGTTCTAGTTGGAATAATTGCATAAAATTGGGGTCAAAATGCTCAGATATAATTGAGCTCTCAAATAATATTAAAATTGAAAATATCGATTTTTCTTAATCCTTATCCTTCTAAGACCCCTTAAAAAATTTGGAGGTATACAAGCCTGGAAAAATCTATTGCCCGATATGCCGGGGCATGTAAAATTCTCAACCAAGTATGTATTTTTTTAGCCATGTGCCCGATCGGGCATGTAAAAAATTGATCAAAAGGGATTCATAAAATAGTTTTAATATGCTGGGGTTCATATCATACGGATTTGGTTTGTGGTTGCAACATTTCCTTTCAATGCAAACAGTCTGAATAATGTAAATTTTATAGAGCAATAAAATGTAGTAATTTTCGGGCTTGTAAATTTTTGTTCGGGCATGTATTATTTTAGGCTACATGTCCGACTGGGCATGTAAATGTTTGGAGATTTTTTCTGCCTCTGAACAGGCTTTAATCAGGTTTGCCACTCAATTTCTGAAAAAAAAAATTCCCTGACTTTTCCAGGTTTTCCAGACCATCATGCGATAAAAATCCAGACTATTTTTTAGGTTTATGATGCCAACTTTGCATACGTTCTTTAATATTTTTAGCTTCCTAAAGTAAGGTTAAACGTTGTTTGTTTACAAACACTGGTTTTCCAGTCCAGTCCAAATTACATGATTTTCCAGGTTTTGGGCCAAAATTTGCAATTTTCCCTTTCTCCCTGAACGTTTTTGCCAAAATGAAATTCCCACACTTTTCCAGGCTTACCCTGTTCTCCCTGACCAGTAGCGACCCACTTTAATTCTTTATCTATTGGAGATAAGTATAGGCAATATAAATGGGGGAAATGTTCCAAATAAGGTCGGAAAATTTTTCCGTTAAGAAAAAATTCCTCTCGTTTATTTTCAAAAAGTTACTCTTTTTAAATTTTTATACGACCCCGTAATTCCCTATTAGTAAAATGTGCCCCGTACACTCATAAAGTGATGTACCAAATCTGAGCCTTTCATCATATGATGTCGCAGAGACATCTTTAAAGAAAGAGGATCGGGGACTATCTATGATTTTGTATGTAAAAGTTTATTTCGAGAGTGGAAAAAAAGATTTTCTGTCGTAATTTCTGTACGACCTCTGAAATGCGATTATTCAACGCATTTCAGTCTTAAAATGTTATTATTCTGAAGCCAATAAATTCGATTAATGAGTTTAGACTGGGATTTAAATTGTGATTTATAAACGAGCTGAGACATAAATCGCGATTTTGCGATATTGGCTCTCTAAAGTGATGTCATTTACTTATTTAGTCTAAGAATTTTAGGTTTGGCCACCAGAAACCGTAAATGCCTACAAATTTAGCTTAATTCGCACTTTTGATTCTTTGCAGTAAGCCTTCTCTGATGGCAACATGCACTAATACTGCCTCCATTACTGAGCTTTGATCTTCGTGTCGGTCCACTTCCTCGTTGTTTTTTTCTAATAGCTACGGTCGCGCCCCCAAGTTACAAAAGGACCCTAATTTTGGTCAGGTAACTTGCAGAAACCTAGCTATTATTGTTTTTTTCGATTAAATTGAAATGTGTGTGCGGTGGCGCCTGATGATAGAGCACACCATTTCAATATTAATTCCATATTCGGACTATTTCTGATTACATGTGATTAGGCTTAAATGCACACCAGTTCTAATTTGGCGCTCTATATTCAATTTTTCCACTCTTTCATTGCCTTAAAAGGCTATATTTAAACACTTATCCGGAATAAGCTCGTTAATTGGCACCATGTGCTATCTATTTTTTATATTTTCTTCACTTTATCATTGGATTATCTTGGGATTTCACTTCACGTAAGTAAGCTATTATATTATATATATATATATATATATATATATATATATATATATATACGTGTACATCATATGTGAGGCCCGAGCCCGCCCCCTTTCCCGCAATAATTCTGGAAACTTTACACCTATGCTATAAACCAATATGCATTATAGCAAGGAATGAACATTTAAATAAACAAAAGTACATTCCTCTAATTTTGCATTTAATTCCTTATTTAATGGCCTTAACATACATTTTTATTTATGAATAACGTACATTCATCACAAAATAAATCCATCAAAGAGTATTCAAATAAGCAGAACTTCAGTCGAAAATGGGCGCATTAAATATTTTTCAAGACAAACATTTTCAGCTTTTTACCAAAATTCACTCTGTTGAGGATTAACAAACAACACATCGTAAATTAGAGCTAATTCATTACGGCTCTACACAACTTTTCTACATTTAATATAACATTAACCAGAAATTTCACTTCCTAAAAAGAAACCAGCATTCAAAACCTTTAAATTGAGCCTGCTCACAACAAACACACATTTTGATTGGATCGCAATTCAAGTTCACATAGATCGGTTGACAATTAAATTATTTGACGAATAATTTCATTATGACAGAAGCAGCGACAACAAAGCTCTGCTAAAGGGTTACTACATAATTCAACACGATCGGCAACGATACCACACCTGTTTACTTATCCTACGCTTTGACGGCCGTATCAGACTTGGCAGTATGCTCCCCGCTTACAAATATATCCCATTTTTAAAAAAATACATACTGATTTTATTTAACTAGCCTTAGTGAATTGTCACTTTTGGGCAATTTTATTTTTATTTTTCAAATTTTAACAATTGCAGTATTGTAAAAAATGTAGCATCCTAAGAAACAAGATCATCAGAATAATTTCTTATATGTTCTAAAAGTTCCTTTAAGACATGTATAGAAACTACAGAATTATTTAACTGTTCAATACTTTTGACAGTCTCAGTGACGGAAGCTGTCCATGTTAATGATTTTTTGAATTATTGTTATCAAGATTCAATTCTTATAAAATCAAATCAAAATTTTCTTCCTTATTATATTATATGTCTCGCAGATAACGTCAGTGTTCGGGGGCAAAAAATCTGTCACTCCGCCTAGCTAAAAATTCCTTAATTAAGAGCAATACTAATTTTCTAATAACAAGTAACGTAAACAAAAAATCTTGCATTCTCTTTTCCAGGGTGGGCTCTCTGACAAAGGGGAATAATTCCGTAAGCGGGGGCAGGCCACATGAATAACAACACAACTCTGCAAAAGGGTTGTTAATGAGGTTTATCGGTGTGACGTCATTTTTCCACCAACCAGTGCCGGATTAACAATATAGCAGATTTAGCAAATGCTACGGGCCCCGCGCCTTTACCTTGAAAGTTTTCGTCTTTACCCCTCAAGATCTAGCTTTTTTGACACTTTCCAACAAGGTAGAAAAGTTAAGATTTCGGTTTGTCTGTCTGTCCGTCCTTGACTCGCGTCAATAGGCATTGATTTCTACGAAATTTATATATGTTATTCTTATCTGCAGTACTATGTACCCTATTGTAAAGGATCTATGTAGCATTTATAGATTTTTTTCTACAGGAGCACTCAAAATAGTCCCAATACATTGCGCTCTATGGAAAGTTATTCTTTAAAGCGTATCACTCTACTAACTACAAGGGGTGATCAAATGAAAAGGTACGAAACGACACTTTGGGTACAAATGTAGACTTTATTCAAAATATACACCACAGGCCTGAGCACAACGATCCCACTGACGAACAAGCCGCAGGATTCCTTGTTCCCAGAATTCCTGTGGCCGTGACGAGACCCAGTCCGTCACAGCGTCCTTGAGTACGTCGTCCGAGTTGAAGCGCTTCCCTTTCAGGTGGTTTCTTCAGTGGAACCAACACATGGAAATCGCAGGGCGACATGTCCGGACTGTAGGGCGGATGGTCCAACGTCTCCCACTTGAACGTGGCCAGTTCCTTGGCGAAAACGGACATTCCATTTTCTCATTGACTTGTGGGACACACAGCCTTCCCAGTATACGATCATCCTCCTGCGATGAATAGTGGCCGGTTTAACACCTTCCGCTGTCAGAAATCGGATAACGCCTCGCTGCCCCTAAATCGCCGAATTTTGCAATGTGAACACCATCCTGTCCTCACACGCACTGCCGCGTCAATTGGACGTAGGAGGGTGCTTTTTACAAGAGCTTCTGCTCTCTCCTGCGGGCCCCCGCATGTTCCTATCCACACAAAAGGCACGAATCGCAATCCTAGATGTCTCGCTACGTGCTCTCATAGCTGCATGGACAAATATGATAACGGTTAGGTTGTTGCGACGTTTCGTACCTTTTCATTTGATCACCCCTTGTAGTTGCGCTGAACCCTGACTTCAAGATAAAACTTTTTCCTCTATGACTGCAAAAAGATTACAAAGTCAAGGACAAAAAACCTAACAACTTCTACATCGTTTGTATGATCCGCTTGAAATTTTTCACAAGTTTGTAAAAAAATATAGAAAACAATCTGTCAATTTTAAAAATCTGAAAATCCACCCGTTCCTTCATTTTTAAGCGATTTTTCGCTATTTTCAGCACCATTTCGTTTCCGAGAGTCATTCCGAATCATTTGCGTGACAAAATGACCTATTTTAAGTGAAAATGACGTCATAACAATTGGGGGGATTCCAATACGTTTAAAATAATTTCTCCCGATTACACAGTTTATTATTTTTTCCCCCACAAATAAATCGTCTATTGGATATTCGAATGTTTATGTATACAAAACGAAAGCTTTCGACTGCGAAAAGATTCAGCGCGTTTCCAGATGAGCATGAAATTTGATTTGGGTCTGTAATAAAAATTGAATATGAACTTATTTATTTTAGGTGGATGAAAATTAAATATATTAAATGAAAGACAAATTTCCTTAAAATGTTTTTTCTCTCGCCCGTTGTAATTGCCTTCACAACAGGCTTTGACTTCTAGTTTTAGAGATATTCTGCTCTTTGAAATGAAACAAAATTGAATGTTATTAAGGATTACAAAATGAAGCTTTGCATCGAAAATAGTGTCTGTATAGTTAAAAGTTTTTCTATACGGGAGCACTCAAAATAATTTCAATACAATACGGTCAATGGCAGTTTAGAGACAGGCATCTATTTTAAGCATATAATACTATCCTGCAATATGATTAGCTAATAATCCGACGACGATCGTGTGCCTCCTTCAAAATTTGAGCCAAAAGCCGGCAATGTTGGCGACTTTTGCGATAAATTGCCAAATTGGGTGCGAAAAAAATGCTTTGAAAAATGAACCGAACTTGGCGATATTTTTATTATTTTACGATAAATCGAAAAAGGTATTTACGTATTATCCCGGCGGTCATTAACGCCAAACTATTTTTTCCTTAAATTTCCTGGCAAACTGTTGGCAAACGTATTCCGAACCATCAATAATTTCATGTGTCCGGCATTTATCTTTGCGAAAAAGTTGCTCGTCTTGGCGGATCGCCTGGATTGTAGTACCTCGAAAAATGTCTAATGTAATTATATTAAGCTATGTCGATTTCTTTGGAAATTTTGAAAAAGTCGTTACTCGCACTTTAATTAACTGATTTATTGTATTGTGTTTTGTTAAGGGCTGTGTGCCTAGGAGTATGAGGGGGTCTCCGACCGACGAAAATTTGTTAATGCATTAGAACCCAAAACGGGTTAACGTCCTTATGATTTCGGTTATTTGTCTGTTCTGATGTCCACCCATCCAGTGTTCTAACTGCTGTGGATATACATCGATTTGTGCGAAATTTATGTTTTTTCTATGTACAGTACCACCTACCATATTGAAAATGGTGTATGTAGCATTTATAGTTCTTTTACAGGAGAAAAAAATCCAATGTATAGCACAGTCTAAAAAACAGAACTAAAAGAGGGGGGTGGGTTCGGGGGGGGGGGTCTCCCCCTGTATCTCTTGATACAGGAATGACTGAATCAACAGTCATTCTTGAAAAGATATTTTAGAGATATTCGATTTTTGAAAGAAAACAAAGTTGGCATATATATTACTAACGCTCTCAAAATGATGCTCTCCATTGAGAATAACGTCCGTATTATTAATAGTTCTACAGGAGCACTCAAAAGTATTCCCATTGTAGTCTGTGGCATTTGAGAGACACTAATACATTTCTAGCACAAGACAATGAGTATAAAATTTTTATATTTTTCAGTTAAACGTTAAAAAAAATTAAAGGTCTTTTACAGGGTCTCATAAAATTGCATTTATAGTGATAAGACAACATTTTTTTATCTACGAAATCTCGCCAGTTTTAACTAAAAAACATAGCAGATTTGGCGCAAAAATACTTTGTATTGGAAAGTGTTTTATAATCTATGAGCTTGGCATGATTTATCCTTTGATTTTTTAAGGCAACAGATAAATTTTGTAATTCTTTTTTTCTTTCTTTCTTTCTTTTCATTTTCATTTATTTATTTTTTGGATAAGAGAATTTCTAAAGCTCTATATAGTGGAACTGTAAATCAGTTGTAGACAACTCATTGAAAGAATATATGTATAACTCGGCTGTTCGAGCCTTGTCAATGGGAGACCACCCCTGAACCCTCCTAATTTTTTAGTTTCATGATTGCCATATTAAAACGGCATTAATGGACTATGTCATTTTATCTCTCATCTATCGTGTATTTCACCTTGTAACCCCATGTTGAAATTTTTAGGATTGTAACCTATTTATAGAAAAATACATGTGATGCACATTCTACAGCTTAGTAAATATTGTAACAATAGATTAAAGCTCTTGTGAACTAATAGTATTTAAATATATGTAAAATATACTTGTGATGTATATTCTACAGCTTACGAAATATTGTAACAATAGATTAAAGCAGTTGTGAACTAATAGTATTTAAATAAACGGATGAAATTTTTAAACAATCATTTTATCAAATAAATGCAACCTTACGGAGCTTATAGAAAACGGTGGTTTACGTAACACATACTAACATTTTCAGCGGACATTTATTCTTACTTTTATGTCGCGTTTTCGTAGCGCATTTTCGTGTCTTATTTTTATGTCACATTTTCAAAAGGGGGTGAGAGATAAAATGACATAGTCATTAATATATTTAATGTGGCTGTTGCATGCCTGCATTATTTAGTCAACTCATTACCTAGGCGAAACTGAATGAGTATTCTAAAGTCAGCAATAAGAACACACACAAGAGTATATCCAACAATACTGTGGAACAAAAACACGGTTCTCAGTAAAAAATTTCACGGAGCATCCAAAAGGGGGGAAATAAAAGACAGAAAGAAAGGCTGTATCATTATCTTTTCGTTGACTAAAAGCGAAACTCGGACAAACGGAGGAGGGGTATCCAGATCCTTGCACCACCCACCTATGGCCTTTAGAAAATGGATTACTTACCAATAATGTTACATTTTTGTCTTTATTTGAAGAATGAATCCAGAAATAAACAAAATATAGAAAGAAAACTAAGTGCCGAAACAAAAAAACAGACTCAGGGTCTGATCAAGGTCGGATTAAAGGAAGGGGGTCGGAGGAGGTGACCGCCCCTCCCGAGAAAAATGAAATTAATGTAAACAATCCCAACTTACTTCCATAAAATTTATATATATATATATATATATGTGAATCTTCCATCCAAGCCTCCACCCACAAAATTGTATTAATCCGTCAGTGGGCCGGATTATTCATTAGGCTGTAGTCTATCTGTCCCGATCATTTCAGGGACTTTTCAGTAACAAGTCGAAAGAATTTTTTAATGAAGTTGTATAATCAAACTTTTTCAAAATGACTCAATAGAACGGAAATATTTGTGGCTATTTCTGAAGATGTTCTCTGGAACACGAGTTGACCTTCTGCATTTCCCCGAGAGCTGAGATCCATAGGATTAAGGTTGTAGGAAAAACGCGCCGCATAATCAATAATAATCCCCCACGAAACAATAATTTTTATTTAAATATTGGACATAAAGTTATTTTGTTTTGCAGTAAATATGAGGATGGTATTTTAAACGGATGTTGGGCAGCCCCAAAGTTCTTTTATTTTATAGTAAAGGCATTTTACAGGCATCCACGGCATTTTACGCCAAAGCCACACATCTAAAAGGTATTTTACAGTGTGGCTTTGGCGAAATTCTAAGGTGTACTAGGGTGTAAACTATCTTAGAAGGCTTTTGGTAGTTGGCTTGCTTTGTTTTTACTTAATTATTTATTTTACATTTTACAATATTTAAACAAAGGCGAATTATTTTTTGAAACAATAATAATATATAGAATGTAAGTCATTTTTTTGTAGTTGGGGAATCCACTATTACGATAAATTACCTTATTAAATCTCGGAAATTAACCACGTTTAGGGATGGACGCGAGACGCGAGAATTCTCGCATTGTCTCGCGAGACGAGACAGGCATTTTTTTTGCGAGACGAGAAAGAAATTATTTTGCGGGACGAGACGCGAGACGACACAGAGTCTTGTCTCGCGCGAGATTTCTCGCATTTTTTTCCGTCTCGCATAAATACGATCTGAAAAGCGACAATTTGCCTGAGGCCTCTACCGTTTAACTTGCGTCTCCTTCGTTTTCGGTCCTGGTATACTATCAGCACTCCACAATACGCACAAACACGTAACATTTAAAATTAGAACAGACGAGAGATATACACACAAAGGAGAGGATAAAGTAAGAGGCGGAAATAAAAGAAAACAGAGAAGAGTTGAAAGAAAAATAATAAGTAAATAGGAAAGGCGGTATGGTATGTTCAAATCTGACCACTTTTAGACGGGGCCCGGGGCATTAAGTTTGGGGCCCCCCTTACTATCCCCTTTTTTACGCATTAAGCCCCTTTACTGAGCCCCCCCTTTTTAAGCATTTTAACCAAGTTTCGACCGCTGTTGTACTCGAAAATTACATTTCAGTTAACTGTAGTTTTTGTACTTTAATCAAATCGTATTTATCACCCCAAAAAAATATCTCTAACTTGATCTAGTGATAGACAATTAGGTAAAACCTATATTATAGAGGAAATTCAGTTTTTTCCCCACAATTACTATTTCAGTACATATGAATTTATAATTTAGGTAATCGGGATATATATGGGCCCCCTTTTTCTTCAGGGGCACCGGACTACCGCCCCCCCCCTTGCCCCTGTGATAATCGGGTTTCGGGTATATCAGAGAGAGATTAGAAGTAGAGCAACTTGCATTCGCATTGATGCTTTGTCTGAGTAGGTTGAAATATGGTTGAATATCCTTGGTTGAAATATCCTTGTACCGATATTATCCTCAAACTTTCCCGCACGTTGCGGCGTGCGTAGGGGGGGGGGCGCCCACCCTGGTAACAACTTTCTCGGGGCGGTTAAATCCCTATTGTTGGCCTATTTTAAAGAGATTAAAATGGCATTTTTTATTCTTATATATTAATATCGAACGGAAAGAAATGCAAGCAATTTTTTTAAAAACTATTTCTCTTCTCGTTTATATTATCATGTTTTCCCTTCCTTCGGCTTGCAAAACTTTTATAAATTTTTTTCCTCCCCATCATTTTATCTTGCAGTTGGGTTCCGATTCTAAAATTATCTTCGCCTGTTAGATGTCTTTTCATTTTTTTTTTTAAATCCACACTGGATATACATTAGGGGGATTATGGTTTAATTTTTCTGTAAACAGGGCGACCATAACAACTGTAGTACTATCGCTAAAAATTATTGTGGAAAAGTACAAACGGATAGTCGTCAACAAATTAACTGTTCAGTAATTTAAAATATAAACATAAAATAAGACGTCTATTAACCAACTGAGATACTATAATGAAATCTAAAAATGCAGACACTGTAATGTTATTGGAAATATTAGGCAAATAATTAAAATTATCGTTAATATAATCTTGTTTTCATTAATATAAAAATTACACATATTTTAGAGACTTGAAATTGGCGTTAAAGTAAATAGTAGAGATTTAATAAAGACTAAAAGTGTTCTGTTTATAATTTTTCAAGGGTTATCTTACAACTAACTGAACGATAAGTAATTCTAATTTGTGTTAATATATCCCGCAGTAATTTCAACAGAGGAGATTACTTGAACTTAAAAAAAAAAAAAAAAAAAAAACCTGTTTTGTCTCATGCAGACATGATTTTAGTAAAATATTCGCTACTTCTCGTATGAAGAGCGGGTGCGCAGCTACTTTAAAACAAACGGTTGTCCGTCCATTTCATGTAGTGTCTGAGGTATTTAATGCTACAACTTGAACAGTATGATGTAGAACTACAGTATGATGTAGAAATAACACATTTTGAAAGTCGGGAGTTCTCTGCAAACCGCTAAGCTTTTCACTTTTCTGATCGCGAATGACACTGACGTAGTTTTTTGAGTCATTATATTGCAATGATGCCAGGTTAATAGTCATGACGCAAACTTTACATCAAGAGTCAAATAATTTTGCTTTTATTTTAGATTCCACATCACTGGAATTGATTGAAATTACTCATGTTAGGAAAATTTTCGTTTACTACAGTGCAAAGAACGGGCACGCAGCTAGTAAATAAAAATAAATACTATATTTTCGGTGTGACATTATATATACGGATTAAATCTCAATTTCTTTTACTTCAAATGCCGATATATGCTGATATAGTTATTAATATATCTACTAATGTGGCTATATGTAAGTAATTGTTAGTATTAATATTAATTTTCAATAAAATCCCAATAATAAGTTAGTATGAAATGGTAACGAAATCGCAGTCCTTAATTTTGCGAGACTCGCGAGACGTCTCGCGCGAGACGCGAGACGAGACAGCAATTTCTTTGCGAGACGAGACGAGACGCGAGACGAGACAGAGGTTTACCACTGCGAGACGAGACGAGACAGCCCCGATTCTCGTCTCGCACGTCTCGCGTCCATCCCTAACCACGTTAAATATGAAAGAATTGATTTTTGGCCGGTCGAAACCACAGGTCAAGTGTGCGAATGCCAGTACGTTCGTTCAAATAAAATAATTAGAACCGAGAGGATCTTCGCACGTTCGGGGTATCCGAGAAGCCATAACCTCAGGCAAACTGAAAACAAAAAGAATTCTCGGATACTCTTGACCCACAAAGAAACTCACAAATTACTTGTCACATTTAAGATTATTATGTCTTGCAAAAATATTTGAACGTAATACGATAATGAATGTTTTATCCGAATTTTTTATTATTTATTATATAGATTATTCTATTCCTCTTATAAAGATTTTTTATTTGAGCAAAATATTTTATATCATTTTAACGAAGATAAGTTGAAAAGTAATGTACATATGCTTGTAGAACACTAACGAAATGACCTTTAGAAGTGTTCCAAGCGGTATGTGGAAGTAACAGTCCCCCTGTACAAGCGTGTACAGTTTAAATGCCTTCCGTGTATGCAGTATATTTTGAATGGTGGAGGTATTATTGTGCTAGATCTATCTATCCCCAGTTCGATTTCTTATGAATTAACCCATTAAATAAATTAAGAGAAGTTAAAAATATGTAACCTATAATTAGTAAAAACCGTCCAGATAATGAAATAATTTTACAAGCATGTATTTTTATAGGGGAAAAAATAGTGTTTAAGGGCACAGTTTAAAGTACATAATGTTTTCGATGGTTTTAAAAATTTTACAGAAACAATTATTATTTTATGTGTGTAAACTTGTCTAGTTATATGTTTGCATATGGGAAAGGTGGGAAGTGTTAGAAATTCCAAATATATATCCATGAACATTAACATTCATTTTAAAAAAAACTGAGTTGTACGAATAAATAACTTTAAACATCGCCAGTCTCACTATCTATTTGCCCCACCCCCCTCCCCACTTTATTTTGACGGGAATATTCTTCCGCACACTAATTTACTTGGAGAAATTTATTTGTCTAATGTTAACTCAAATTTGTTCATTTTGAATCAAGAAAATTCGTAAAAGTTGTGTTTTGTTTTGTTATCGTACAAAACCTACAGATTAGCTCACCCAAGGTGGAGGAAGGGATGGGATAAACCTCTCGCAAATATAACACGTGGGACCTTTTAGTTTTGTTTACATCTAATTAGCATTAGTAATACCATTAATTAGCACTAAACATAAATTTTAATATAATTAGCACTATTTATTTTCTCATTCAATTTAGCTCTATTACTTTAATGTGTGGGTGAACATATATATATATACTAGCTGAAGTACCCGTTCTTCGCACGGGAATGAATGGACTTTTTGATATTACGATTTGTGGTGATTACTATTCATTGTAATAAACAGATATAGCAAAGTGGATATCGCGTTATATTGTGTCCAATAATCATGCATACCGAATTGCAAGGCAATCGTTTGTACGGTGCAGAAGGCCATGCGGCGTAGCGCAATCTAGTGGCGAGTTTTAGCAAAACGGATATGGCGAAAATATTTTTCGCATTCAGATATCGATGTATACGAATTTTCATGACTATCGGCTGGACAGTCCTGAAGTTCATGTGTTGACGCGACATCTAGTGGCAAGTTATAGGAAAATGGATAGCGCCAAACTCTTCCCCGTGTTCAAATATCTATGTATACCTATTTTCATAGCGATCATTTGCACAGTCAAGAAGTGATACACTGCAGGGCCATCCAGTGGTTCAATAAAGTAATGATTTGCTACAGCGCCGTCAAGTGGCGAGTTATAGCAAAATGGATAACGCCAAAATATTCTCATTGTTCAAATAACTATGTATACTGATTTTCATAGCGACCGTGTTCAACTATTTATGCATACCAATTTTCATAACGATCATTTGCACAGTCAAGAAGTGATACACTGCAGGACCATCTAGTAGTTAATTAAAGTAATGATTTGCTACAGCGCCGTCAAGTGGCGAGTTATAGCAAAATGGATAACGCCAAAATATTCTCATTGTTCAAATAGCTATGTATACTGATTTTCATAGCGACCGTTTGAATGGTCAAGAATTTGGCCTGCTGCAACGTCATCTAGTGGCGAGTTAAAATAATAATGCATTGCAGTGTCATCTAGTGGTGAGTAACATCAAAAAGAACGCAGTTAGAATATATTCTTCGTGCTCAAATGTGTAAGTATAAAAAATTTTATGCCGAACGGTCGAACGGTATAGAAGTTGATGCTTTTCAGCGCCATTTAGCGGCAAGTTACAGCAAAATGGATAATGAAAAATATTCTCCGTGTTCTAATATTCGCGTGTACCAAATTTCATCGAAATCGGTTGGATGATATTCGCATAGCAAACGGCTAAACGGAATAGAATTCGGCGCTCTGTTGCGCCACCTGGTGGCAAGTTAGAGGAAAACGGATAGCATAAAAATCTTCTCCATGATAAAAGACTTAGGTGAACCAAATTTCATGGTGCAACGGTGCTGGAGTTTTTCAACCTCATACACTCATACCAACATTTATTTTTATCTATAACCAGTGTCATTATATATCCCAGTCTCAAATAAAATCCAGTTTCAAATCTAAGCCTCGCCAAAGTGCCAACATACGCCATTTTGCAAGCGTTTTTTCAGGAAATCGTTAGAAGCATTGACTTAGCAGCAGTAATATATGGGAAATGGTTCGACCGCGAAAAAGTAAAGCAAGCCTTTATTTGAAAAGTTGAATCCCTTAATACAGCCGAATTTTTTAAAATTATCAACTATAACGTGTTTTATTCATCATTACTCCGATGTACTAAATGAGAAGATTTCAATTTTCTGAAATTTGGCGGAATTCCCCCAACTTAAATCAATGTACTCATTTGGCGAGAATTCTGGAGATAGATCAATTGAAATCCCTTAATAACTGCATTATTTCTTCACGGATCATTAAAATTTAACGCTGTATTCTAATAAAACCTTTGCACTTGTTTTCAAAAATCTATTTCCTTAAGCTCTCAATAAATTGCGCCAATCCGAAATCTGTGCAAACCGCTAGAACTCACTTTCACAAAATCGGCATTTGAGCCATTTTATTTTTTCGAGAAACTAAAATAATTTACCTATTAGCCTCGGAAATCTTCAATTCTTATTGTTTTGCGTGTAAAGCATTACATTCCTGCTCTGATTTCCCATGCACACGATATTATAATTTAAAAAAAAAATAACCTTACGTATGTAAACTAACAAAAAAAAAAATCATTATTATTCTTTTATTTTTACTTTGAGAATTTAAAACATTTTATTCGGCAAAATCGCCACACATGGCAACCACGATCCTTATTTCACGCTTTTTTCACTACAGGGGTTACAATTACGGAAAGCTTTTTGCGTGAATAGCATAAAAAATCTCTTAAATTCCGGAAACGGGTGGACTTTCAAAGTTTTAAAGTGGACTACGATTTATTCTATATTATGTTACATATCTGTGCTAAATTTCAGGCCGATAGGTCCATTTTTTTGGATTTGTATACGAACGACATTTTATTCGGCAAAATCGCCACACATGGCAACCATGATCCTTATTTCACACTTTTTTCACTACAGGGGTTACAATTACGGAAAGATTTTTGCGTGAAGAGCATAAAAAATCTCATAAATTCCGGGAACGGGTGGACTTTCAAAGTTTTAAAGTGGACTATGAGTTATTCTATATTATTTTACATATCTGTACTAAATTTCAGGCCGATAGGTCCATTTTTGTGGATTTGTATACGAATCAAATCCACAAACAAACAAACAAACAAACAAACAAACAGAATTTCATTTTTATTTATAAGATATATAGGTGATTCACTGAGCAGGGGGCCCCTTGGTAACATTTGCTACGGGCCCCGCGCTGTCTTAATCCGGCACTGCCACCAACACGTGACCTTTCGGCTATCTTGATGAGTAGCGCTGTAATCTGATTGGCTGAAGTGTATATTTTCCATCGACACGTGGCTGAAATAGCCTCGTCTCAGTATAAGTTTTAATATGTTAGCACTTTTTAATGGGAATCTTTGGAGAGATATCTTTTTGCAGTCATGTACAGGTTCCAGAGAGTTATTGAAACATTCGTAGGCAGCACAATACAGAGGCATAATTATTATTTTTTTGATTTTGCGCTTATTACCAGGAGTCCAGCACATAAGCCTGTGGAGAAATGGTTGTTTGTTTTCCACCGTCACGTGACTTTTATAGCCTCGAACCCAAGGAGGCGATATCCTTCATTACCTCATCTCGATTAACAACGCTGACACGTGTGTTTACTTATCGTTAGCTTTGGTGGCATATCTGACTTGGAGACCTGCCCCGCTTACAATATATATCCCTAACGAAGATATAATTTTCTTCTTTTGGTGCTTCATACATGAAAAGGTAAAAAAAATAATAAAATTTAATTTCGAACATTGGTGAATATTTTTTGAATTTTCCGGGTGGGATCATTATGAAGATATACTTTTTCTTCTTCTGGTGCTTCATACATGAGAAGGTTTAAAAAAAAACATTAAGATTAATTAGATCATTGATGAACATTTTTTGAATGGTTTAATGAATTAAGATTACTATACACCAGTTTTATTTATATGTACAAAAAATTTTTCACATAGCATTCTAAGCATTTATGAACACATATGTCCAAGTCCTGAAAAAGCATGCATCCTATTCTTAGGCAAACCAAAACTCTACTGCGGTGTATTGTGGAAAGGTGAAGGAGAAATTTATGCAGATGAAAATTAGGTCCGTTTTGCAGCCCCTTCACAAAAATAAAATTGATTAAAACAGCCCTTCGTTGGCATTTTACCCTACATTTTAATCTGTTTTATCAATTCTTTTAACAAAAATGAAGGCTTTTGAAACTGCTGACTGTCAGAAGTTAGTGTGAAAATTCACAAAAATTGAGCCCTGTAAAAAATTCCTGGATTGAATCCTGTTGGGGGGAAAAGTCGCATGGCATGTACTATAGAGTTTCTCTCATTTTTCTGTGCTAAGGGGATTGTGATGATTAATGAACTGTAAATCAATAAATAAGTCACAAATGTATGTAATTTTGAAATTTTTAATACAAACCAATAAATTATTATTTTATTGGCTGTTTTCTTACTTTTTTTTTTTTTTTGGAAAAAAATTTTACTTACTGCAGAGACTAAATTTTATTGTTCTTGCACAGAAAAGCATCAATTGTTACAAATTGATGTATAATTGCATTTCTGACTTCCTGCCGTGTATCACTAAATGAACAAGCAGATGGAACTGATCAGTGCAAACAGACTCACTCGTACATGAAACAAACTTGCTCTCTACTAGCAATACTATTTAATTTTAACATTTACACCCGGTATTGTATATGAATACAAATTATCTTTCCTAACAAAGGTCCGTTTAGGAGAAATTAGGGTCCATTAATGGACCCTTCACAAAATATTTTATTCTAAAAACAGACCTTTCACAAAATATTTTATCTTAAAATGGACTCTTCACAATATTTTTCCTGAAAAATGGACTTTTCACAAAATTGTTCCTCTTGTAAACTGTCACCCTTTCAGAAATATGTGTTTATATAGTTTAGTATTTGCAAATAAAACAAAATCTTCCCAACATAAACTGATGTGAAAATATTTCTTTGCCAATTCACATATAAATAGTTTTTTTCATAGGACTTTTCATAAAAACAAGACCCTATAATTCCCAATTCCCCAAAACGGGACCCTGTCTGAGAAGTCCAGACAGCCCCTGTCTAAATTAAGTGTAGCAATTTAATTTAATTGATTCATTTTTTTTTTCAGGTAGTCTATTACCTGGATACCTTTGTGAAATAGTGAATCCATTCCTCTATATTTTCACAGTGTTATAAAAAGAGAAATGTGATTCTTTTGAAGCTTTTGAAAAATCATTTTCTTATCACATATTTTGAAAGTACAGGGCAGCACACTTTAAGTGACAATTTTGACAAAGAAAAGAACCTTGATGCTTGTGAAGCTTTTGAAAAATAAATTTTTCATCAAATAGCATGCGGTGATCATTTCTAGACTCACTGAGAAGAAAAACTGCATGTATTTCAGACAACTTTCTCGAGATGTCTCTCAATAATAATAATCTTTGTAGTGACAAAAGAGAGGAATCTCATATGAGTACGCAAGATGTTGCTATGCCGGAAACTTTAAAAAATCATCTCCATAATCACATGGGAGAGAAACGGCATGTGTGTGATGTTTGTCAGAGAGCATTTTCTAAAAAGAAAATCTTAATTTTTCATCTACGTACTCACACAGGAGAAAAACCGTTCATTTGTGATGTGTGCAAGAAAGGTTTCTCTTGTCATGCGTACTTGAAAAATCATCTTCGTACTCACATGGGAGAGAAACCCCATGTGTGTGATGTTTGTCAGAGAGCATTTTCTAAAAAGAAAATCTTAATTATTCATCTACGCACTCACACAGGAGAAAAACCGTTCATTTGTGATGTGTGCAAGAAAGGTTTCTCTTGTCATGCGTACTTGAAAAATCATCTTCGTACTCACATCGAAGAGAAATCACACGTCTGTGGTCTATGTAAAAAAGGATTCTCTCGACTGGCACAATTAAAAATACATTTTCGCACTCACATAGGGAAGAAACCCGAGAAACTGTGTGTGTGTGATGTTTGTCAGAAAGTACTTTCTGATATGACAGCGTTAAAGATTCATCTCCGGACTCACACGGGGGAAAAACCGTATGTGTGTGATGTTTGTCAGAAAGCATTCTCTGATAGGAAAACCTTCCGTTCTCATGAACACACTCACACAGGGGAGAGACCTTATGTGTGTGTAGTTTGTCAGAAAGCATTCTCTGAATCGACAACGTTAAAAAATCATCTACGCCTTCACACAGGGGAGATGCCATATGTGTGTGATTTTTGTCAGAGAGCATTTGCTCATAAGAAAACGTTAGATGATCATCTTTACACTCACACAGTCGAAGAGAAACCATATGTGTGTGATGCATGCAACAAATCGTTTACACAAAGGGCAGATCTGAAAAATCATGTACGCTCTCACACAGGAGAAAAACCGTTTGTTTGTGATGTGTGCAAGAAAGCTTTCTCTCATCATACGAACTTGAAAAATCATCTTCGTACTCACACTGGAGAGAGACCACATGTGTGTGATGTGTGTGAAAAAAAATTTTCTCAGCGGGCTCACTTAATGAATCATTCACGCACTCACACGGGAGAAAAGCCATTTGTGTGTAATTTTTGTAAGAAAGCTTTTAATGTGAAGAATTCTTTGAATGTTCATCTTCGTACACACACTGGAGAGAAACCACACATGTGTGATGTGTGTGAAAAAAGATTTTCTCTGCGGAGGCACTTGATAAGTCATTCACGCACTCACACGGGGGAGAGGCCGTTTGTGTGTAATTTTTGTAAGAAAGCTTTCACTGTAAAGAATTCCTTGAATATTCATCTTCGTACACACAGAGAAGAAAAGTCCGGTATCTGAATTGTATGTAAGAAAGAATTTTCTTGGACCGTGGTAGCCGAGTTGGGAAAGCCATCCTCTCATGGCTAAAAGGTTACAAGTTTGATCCTTGGACCAACCAAAGATGCTGTGCTCGCTAATGATAATTGGGGAATGGTTGCAGTGTCCTCCAAGTTTCCATGCAAAAATGTACGTCTGGGGGTGGCAAAACTAAACCCTGATTCTTGTGCTTTGATTTCAAAATTAAGAAGCATTGCTAATGATTGGTAGTGCTGCCATCTATCAGCTCCTCAGTGAAGTAGAAATGAACTCTTTGGAAGTGTGTGGTAGACATTAACACTCTTGACTGTTCCTGCCACTGTCAGTTTAATCTGGATTTGGGGTTAGTGTAGAATTCCGTTAAAGTACCTAGTCCCCATGAATGCCTGAAAAACAGACATCTTTGAATATTAACGATGGGCAGTTAAAAGCAGATATGAAATCATTTATAATATATGAAAAACATTTTCTTGTCAGTTTCTCCTGTATACTCATCGCCTCACTCTTACATAATGCAGGTACCATTATGCCTCAGTTGGAGGAAGCTTGCGTCCCATTGGAACTCTAAAAGTGAAGCAGTGCTGGCTCTTGTCAGCAGTAAGGAGGGTGACAACCTCACTCAACAGTTCTGCTATGCAGTGATGTATCAAGGATTCTCTTTGGGGGATTCCCAAAATTTTACCTTTGAATATCATTTTGAAAAAAAAAAACGGTAAAACTTTTGGGTCTGGACCTCCCCTCTGGGCTGCCGTGTAGTTGTTTAGGAGAGCTGATGCATGTGTAATCTTTTGGTCGCTTTGTTGTCATCTATGTTGAAGTAATACCTCGGAGGTGCCAATCCAGGTGCAATTAGTTTGAAATTAAGAGCTTTATCCCGTAGGAGGATACATAGCCATAAACTTACAACTGTAAAAGTTGTACATGTTGCAACAACATGTTGTTACATGTTGTTGTTACAACATGTAACAACAACATGTAAAATGTAAATTGCATTTGTCATGGATATTTTTAGAATAAAACGTTTAACAAAATGATCTTGCAAACTCGAATATAATCATGTTAAAAATCTATTATGCTTGACTTGTATTTTCAAGTATGAAAAGACTACAATTATAATTGGGCAGAGTGAAACAAAAGACATTATCCTTTCAAAAGCGATGATTTTCTTTTAAGAAACCCAATGTTAGCTTGAACTACCCCCTGAGATGAACATCATTAACAGCTTTCTTTAAATATTTACCTTGTCCGTTTTATCACAGCTCATTGATTTGCTGTAGAAATCTACCAGCAGTGTTGCAAAAATGTTTAAATATGTGTTTTTTGACTCTTTTGTAGCACTGAACAGTGGCAGCTACAGTAATTTGTTAGAGAGGAACTTTTTTTGAAATTTAATTGAATTGTATAATAAAGCTAGATGTTACGCTAAAGCAATGTATGTTTTTCCCAGAAAAGCTCATATATACTTATTTAAAAAAAAAAATGTTATCCTTTAGCAATATGTTGTCCTATTGGGGGAACATGCTAAGTCTGGAGTAAGCACAGCTGTAAAAAGACAAACTTTAATTTATTAACTAATTTATTAAAAACACATCTTAAATATATTGTATACAATGAAACCCTGATTAAATATTACCCACATATAATATTTTCCTGCCTATAACATCATTTTTATTGGTACAAAATGTTTACCTATTGTTGAAAAATTCTGTTAACCATTTGAGGCACAACCCTTTCCCAATGCTGAAAAAAGGGCAGCCGTTGCCATGCTTGCCGACAGCTGGCTGTGCGGGGGCACAGCCAGCTGTCGTCAAAAAAGGGTCTCTAGATCTGTGGCACGCGATGAACGTTTCGATCGTCCGCCATGTTGCTGGTAGTTAAGTCGAGCGATGGCAACGGCTGCCCTTTTTTCAGCATTGGGCAATCTATCCAGCCGTTCTCGCATTCTTCCATTTTTCGGCAGATGTCAGTGCTGTTAAAAATAATCGTGACCCAGGGCGTAGCCATAAATTTTTCATGGGGGGGGTTATGACTACTACAACTCATATATATATGTATACGTGTGTGTGATAATGTAGTGAATAATATACATTTTGTATGGCAAAACATTCCTCATGGGGGGGTTATGACCCCCTAAACCCCCCCTTGGCTACGCCCCTGTCGTGACCATTTTGTATACGGGAAATGACGTGCTAAAAAGTAAAGGATTCTCGTGGAGCTATGTCGCCCGCAACTATTTTTATAGAAATCCAATCTATTCTTCGTGACTGGCAACAGTCAAAACTTCAGAGTCGGGTGTTCCCAGAGCGGGATCACTGCTCGTTAAAGGGTTAATAGTGACATACATCGCATTTAACACATTTTTTCGGAATCGCGGACAGCTTGTATAGTGATCGAAATGCCAAAGAAAAAACATCTAACTTCCTCAGCAGTTGTAGCATTCCAAGGTGTGAAAGTAGTGAGAAAGTTTTTTTCAGAAATTGTAGGTGAGACAAATTTACAAAAACTCATATGAAACAAAAATTTGATGCAAACAGTAAAACAAATAGTGCAAACAAATCGCAACGTAAAATAATCAATTTTTCAAAAAAAAAGTCATTTTAAAAACTAACGTCTAAATTATTGTAGAGGATTAGATAGATTGCATTTAGCATAAATTACACTTTTATTACACTGAAATGTTCTATAGTACAAAAAAGGTTTTTGATTTACAAGGCAGAGCTAGGTCCCTCTGTCCCCTAATAACGAACCGCCACTGTATTTCTGTATTTTTAACTGATACTGGGTGTCTGTGAAATTTATACATGGTAAATTTTAAAGGTGTTTTTTTTCGCGAAAATGAAGATAATGATGATCATGCAAGCTGAAATTTTCGCGAATTTTATGAATAGAACCGAAAGTTGAAAAAATTTTTTAAGTACCTAAATGTGGGATCCCTTTTACATTTTACTTGTGTAAATAAGTGCTTTTACAGTAATTCCTGGAGCGTCTATAGTTTATAATAATTGTGAGAAATTTCAATGCACGATTCTATTAACTTGTAATAAGAATTGATTAAAGATAACTATCAAGTTTTCAAACTCACTTAAATAAAGCAACATTCATTTAGAATTCCAATCTTTTTGTCAAGCAGTGGTCTGGGCGCTAAACTCTATTCCCATATGAACACGGCAAGTGAAGCAACATCCGGAATAGCCAATGCTTGGGAGGGTCAGCTCCCTTTCAGGTCGACTGATGTGGGACCGTGTACGCTAATGGGAGCGGGTGCACATAAAATCCGTCGTGGCTCCAATGTCCTCCAAGTTGTTAAACGATATTTTTGTTCATGCCGATTTCAGGGGGATTCCCTCCTCTGGAATTGGTTGGGGCCCAATAAATGTGGAAGGCGCCCCCTTCGCCCATCGCCTCCCTATATGGGTTGGATCTGGTACCGCATGCGGTTATCGGAGGCCATAAGCAACAACAACAACAGAATTCCAATTTTGAAACATGATGTTCATATTTGTAACCTCCTCGCTATATCGCGCTTTTTCTTTCTTTTCCCCCTCTGTTTCTTCTCTTTTGCTTCGTTGGAAACATACACCATGCAATTCTAAGCACATAAATGAGATGCAATTAATTTTTCGTTCACTATAATATCAGGTTGTAACGAAAGTTTTCCGCCATATCTGCCTGAAAAACTAACTTCTAACTCCTTAGATAACTGATTTTGAACTTTCGGTACCAAACCTGCACAGTGTCACATGATACAACAATAGCACTTAAAGCTGCACTCATAATTCGTTGATATTATGTAGCTGACTTTTTACAACACAACTGAAAGTAAATGATGGTTCTAATCCTCTAGAGTGATAGTTCCGTTTGAGACACCTTATACTTAATGATAACTATATTTTTTACAGATTTCACAACACAGTGTTATAAAGTAAGCCTCTTTCTTTCAAATGCCAAAAATCGTTTGACAAAATAGGAGCCAATACGCTAACGAGAACTGTGTGCTGACGATGTTTGCGGTGGCGGGAAACTTTCGTTACAACCTAATACTTTGCTGGAAGGCAAATAAGAGAGGAAAATCAAAGCAGATGCCTTTGGATAGCTTCTCCAGAAGGAAGTGAAATTGCGTTATTTTTACGGAAAGTTAAAAATGTATATTAAACTTTTATGCTTATTATTTAAATGATTATATTTTATTACATTGCTTATGCTAATAATTTTACTTTGTGTTAACCCTTTAACGAGCGGTGTCCTCGCTTTAAGGACACACCTCTGACATTTTGGCTGCTTTGATTCAAGGAAGAATAAATTTGATTTCAATACTACCAGGAAGATGGCGGTCGATTGACTCGCTCAGTGCATGCCACAGAGCTAAAGATCATTTTTGACATGGCTGGCTGTGGGCCCACAACCATCAAAGAAGGAATAAGCAAGTGTTAGACACCCCCTGTTGCTCACATAAGATTTTTGTGAAATTTTGTATATCGGTACTGTTTGGCAAAAAGAAAAACTTAATGAATTGCATTATTAATCCTACAAATATATAGGGGTTTTGGTATTAGGTTTGTCAGAATACGAGATGGTTTAGATATATCATTATTTATCGAATTGAATAATAAAACAGGAAAAATATAATTTAACTAGATTCAAATAATTGTTGATAAGAATTACAGAAGTAATATGTTGTTTGCTGATCACATTTTTCGTCTAATGCCCATGTTTCTGTATTCTCTATTACGTTTCCCCTGGAATTGTGGGCCGGAATATTGCCGATTTCCGGCCCTTGTTTTTCTGCCTCTTCTTCATCGAGCCGTTCGATATCTTCATCACCATTTAAACTTTGTATGATGCACATCAATTCACTGCCACGCCAAGCCGCTATGCGTACTGTACACACTTGTGGTTGAGAAACACTTCGTACAGCATTATCATGCATGCTTTTCTTATGCCGATCAGCTGACTTGATAGGTGCAAAATGTAATCAATATACAGTCTATATTTAATGCTTTACGTAAGAATTGTCGTGACCTCTCTTCCCCTTTTTAGAAAAAATAAGCAGACCTCGGACTCCCCTCCCCCTCATTGCTCACGTTATACTTGAATGTTCCCCATATTAACAAACTTTGAAGAATTTTTCTGTTATTTAAAAGACTAATTTTTCTTTCTTTAAATCTGTCTGTGGATTGTCAAATTTCACTAAACTCACTTATGCTAATCATTTCTAGGTTCAGTTCAGATAGAACAAGAAACCTGTTCTAATGCTGAAGGAGAGCACTCCAAACAGCAAAAGTTAAAAGATCTGTGTGCAGACAAAGCAGAAAAATGTCATGCATGTTACATTTTTCAAAAAACATTTTCCAGCAAAGTTTGCTTAATGATACATGTACATACACATATCAGAAAGAAGCCATTTGTATGTGATGTTTGCGGCAAAGCATTCAGTTTCTTACCTGACAGTGGCATATTTCATGCAATTTAAGTTTTGTGCCCCCCCCCCCCTTAAAAAAAAGAAAAATTCTAGATACGCCATTGATATGAAGACAATATGCGAAGCCGCGATAAACGTGAGACGACTGAACATTGATTTCATACAAGAAAGTAAAAATAAAGGCATTTTGGGCGTCAGGCAATATGCGAGATACCGTAAACTTTTTACGTGCGAATGCAATGTACTGTTCAAATTCATAATTTTTGTTTCTTATAACTCCGATTTGGATTTTGTGGTGTTTATGCAGAAATAGTATCAAAGATTCAGATACCACATTCTTAAATGTATAAAACAAGGGCGCAGCTGTTGTACCTTCATTATTTCTTTTCATTTTATTTATTAAACTTTGTCCTGACTCAAAGATTTACCTTTTAAAATTTAATCAATTAATATCCTCGTAATTCATACTAAGAAAAATAAATGCTTAGCTTTAAAAGTGTTGTGACCGCAATATACCAACCAGGTTCTCGGCGTTACGTGCAAATGCCTTTAGGCCAAAAAAAAAATTAAAACCTGAAAGAGAACTGCTGAAATAAATTTACACGAAGTGAGATAAATGAAGAGGAGCCATTTTTACAAACAACAAATCACATTTATTAATTATATCTTTTAAATCTTTTACATTTGAAAATTTAAAACTAAATAATATCGTGAAAGAACATGAGACACTATAACTTTATAATACATCGTTATCCCTTACCCCGAGCTGACTTTTATTTTAAAAAAATTTACCTAACATTTGTGCACAAAGGAGAATTAATTAAGGAGAAATTTATAGGAAAAGAAAGGAGAAAATTTAGTTGAACTTATCATTTCTGATGTGAGGGGGGCCCCCATCAAAGAATTTCATCCGGGCATCTTCCAGAATCCTCATAGGGACGTCAGCGCCATTTCTTTTTCTTTAGCAAGGCAGCGCGTGGGACTCGGATTTCAGATCATCACACCAACAACCAGAATGAATCGACCCCACGCTTCCTCCGGCTTAGGTCACCTTTTTTTTTTACCTCCTTTGTTTGGCAGGCGCTTTCCGCTCGTAAAGTAGTTCGGTCGAAGATACAATTATTATTAATGAAAACTTGTGGATTTATAATCGATGGGCGTTGAAACTTAATTTTTTACTATGATGAAAAATGTGAAAGTTGTTCTTATCGTTGTAACTATTGTAGAAGTTCTATTTTTGATTTAAAAATTTGAAAATGCTTGGGTGCCGATCTCCATATCCTTGCGCCGTTGTTGTTTTCTTCTTCGATATATTGAATCGAAGTATTGGTATCGATGCATGTAGTTATTGGATGTTATTAAAAAGAATTAGAAAGAAGGTTAGAGAATTCCAGAAAAGATAATTATAGTGAAAGAAAAAAAGACTTAACTGTAATTACAACCACTTAATTTTTCTAAGGAAAATTACCAATTTCAAAACAAACATTTTTATGAAACTCTTATTGTCAGCTCTAAAAATTTATTACCAACCCTCCGAATAATGTCAGCTCTCACAAAACGTATTTTCATAAATTTAAAATTTAAAAGAAAATTGTTGTACAAAATATTTTAATTACTTGAACAATATGTATAGTTACCTTACACAAAGATGGCAACACGATCGCCAGAATAACGATCTTTTAGATGTTTGGCGCCAAAATATAGAACAAGTAAACAAATAAATAAAAATGAGTCAGCCATGAGTCATCAATAGTAATTCAACATATACCTTAATAAATTTTAAACACTTCATTATTATTTTACTTCCTTTATGAATACTGGTATATGGTGACAAAACAAAACCACCTTAATAAACAAATTGTTTAGAAATTTTAATTTTACTTGATTTAAAATTCACTAATTAAGGTAAGGATTTTTAATTAAGTAGGCTATTAATTAATTACGCTTTACTTAAAATTGAAATCATAACACAGCCAGGATTTTCATTTGGGGGGAGGATCAAAGAAACCATGGCTTCCAGCTGGGCCCCCCTATCTCAACATATACACTTGCACTTAAACACACGTAATATATCTTCTCAAAAGAACAGTAAACTTTGGTGCGATTTACTTTTTTTTTTTTTTTTTTTTTTCAAGAAAGAAAATAATATGTTGGCCACCTTCATTCATAGGATATTTTCTGCCCCACAAGATTGTTGCTTATACAGGGTGATTCTAGATTGTTTTAACAAAATTTTAGGGGAGATAGGGTATATAATCAGAATCAGCAAAGTGGGGTCAAAAACGCCGTTTTCCCTTACCTGGTATAAAACACATTTAATATTTAGATAAAATATATTTGTTGAAGAGCTGCTGTCTACTGGTCAAATTTCGTATTTAATGAAATATTAAATGTCACAAATTTTTAATACACTTAAGACTGATTCATCTAAAACTTTGATACTTTTTTACATATGCACAAAATCGGGCTTATAAGTTAAAAAATATATATATATATATATATATATATATATATATGTAAAACAAATTTTTAAATAGTAGTCAATGTGATCGCCCAAAGTTCCCCGTCTTCCTTAAGCCTGTTAAATAATTATTTTAGAAGATAAGATAATATTAAATAAAAAGAACTTTTTGGGGAGGGGAGGGGGGGGACAACCTAAGAACTCAAAAAGGAAACTAATGAACTAGACGACAGGAAATCTACTTTATTGTAGATTGTAAGAGGAGGGCATGGAATATCAATGGTGCACTCTACTAATGGTAAAACGATTTTTTAAGAGTGAAGAGTAAAACACTTCAAGTTGAGTGGCTGAAAAAACGATTGACAGGTGATCTAGGAAAGATTACAAAAAACTGCCAATCAGAAGAACCTAAAAATTAATCTAAGGTTGTTGCTGTTGTTGTTTCTAATGCCCTCTGGCAACCGCTGAGTAGCGCCAGATCCTCCGTATAGGATAGCGCTGGGCGGAAGCGGACGGTTTCCATTTTCAGGAGCCCAGTGGGAGGAAGTCCGACTTCACTTGGGGTCCTCTAATTTTGAACCAGTTCCAGATGAGGGACCAGCCACTTGAAACCGGCACCCCTAGAGTTATCGTTTGAACATGAAGGACATTCGATTGGAGCCATGACTGATTTTACATGCACCAAATCTCATTAGCATTCATCGTCCCACATCAGTCCAGCCCAGATAGGAGTTCACACTCCCAAGCACTGGGCAAGCCTAATTTAAGGTAGTATGCAATATTGCTTAACCCATTTATGCCTAGCGTCCTTTTTTTGGGACGGCATTTTCGCTATTTCGAAAACGTTATTTATTTTTCCTAGCCTTTATTCATGAGTATTGAGCCTCAACTCTACAAAATATTTTAACATGACCAAGTAGTATGTTGATATTTCAATTTTTATGCATAATGATTTTAAAAGAAATCATCCCTTGTTCAAGAAGTTGACATCAGAAATTTATCTATTATTTCTGTTATCAGTAAAAATCGAAGAAAATCGCAAAAATATCCAGGCACAAATGGGTTAAATGAGATCCTGCTCACAATTGCCGACTCGAGTGGAAAAGTCACTGAACATGGTAGATGACTGCAATGTAAAGGTCAAGCATTCTGGCCTATAGCGCGTCTGTTGATCTAACGATCAGGAGTTTCGGATCATTTTTCTCTAGATGAAACATGAATACGTACACCTTGGAACCCTTTATAAAGTTCTCCACCCAATACACTCCCCGATAGGCAAATAGCCCTCGATTAGCTTTGCTTTAACCCTTTATAAGGCCATGGTAAAATACTTACCACCTACGGTCTATTAAATACAGAAATCAATTATCATTAGTGAATTTTCTGATTTTTGTTCAGCTATATTTGATGTATATTTTTTCCATACATCTAGATTCTAAATTATACTTGGCTTACAAACTTTTCTTTCATTCGCAATTTTAAAGAAAGCTCGAATAATTACTCGAAAATTGAGCATAAGAATGATCGCTTTTAATTATATGTTTTTGCACTTAATTCCGTGTACAAGCAGCAGGTAGTTTTCCGACTTTGATTTTGTGTGTAATTAATGTATTCTCCTGCAAAATTTCTCTGTTTCTTTAATACTTGTTTCTCCAATTTTCACGTGGGATATTACAGTAGAGGGAAAATATATGAATTAATCCTAAAAAATGGGCCAGAAAAATTCCAAGTAATTTCGACTCTCTGCACATACACTCGCCTTATAAAAGGTTAACACGATAAATGAGATACGGGGATGATTTAAAAGACCTGATTAAATACAAAGGAATAAGTAGAAAAAGAAAGAGAAGATAAACAAAATACAAATTTTTAAAGGCAAAGCATAAGCAAAGAAATATATGTGAGAAACGAAAACAAAAGTGAAGATTTCTGCTTCTACCATTTACTCTGACCTAACCTAAGTATCTTTCTACGAAAAGAAAATAACATAAGTGAAAAACAAATGTTTTAATGTATGTAGTGTTTCTGGCCCGATTTACGAAAAAAAAAAAAAAGAACACAAGTAAAAAATAAATGGTTTAAAATAATTTTTTTAGTCCCAATTTAAAAAAATACCAATAACTTCTAGCAATTTCAAATTATCTTCCAAATGTAATGTTGATTTTAAGTGCTTTATTTTAGCTAAAATGTGTGATGTCACACATTTGCTATCCTCTTCCCCTCTTTTGTAACAAACTGTCACAATTTCACTAACCCCCTCCCACCCTTCAAGCGTGACATTATTTGTGGAGGGGCCCTTATCTACTATTTTTATTGACAAAAAGATTGCAAAAGTGAATTCTTTATTACTTTATGTAATAACAACAAGATCCAAAACGAACTTTTATTCCTTTAACACAGCCGTAGAAAAATATATCGAGAACTAACTTAATTTTATTACAATTTTGAATAATAGTTATATGTGTTGCCAAACTTATAGTCTCGTGATAATCTAGGGATTCCGTGTTTCCTGTTTCCTTACATTCGGCCATCCTAATAAATGGACGCCCTCGGCCATGAATTTTGAAAACTTCATCAACTTAGTCCATTTAAAGCACATAATCCTTGAGATAAACAGGCATTTTCTTGGTTCGTTTTCGAATGTTTTTCTCATTGCTTGAATCCTGCTGTGAAATAATAGTATCTGGTACAATATGTGGGACGTTCGGAGTTTCACTGACATTGGCATATTTTTCACTGGTATTGACATCTTCACAGTACTTAAAGTTTTCATCGTCACTTACACGGACTAAGAGGCTTTAGGACGATCATAGGGAAGCAGCAGACGGGCGAAACTGCGTCAGCCTCTGAAAGGTAAATATGCGACCCCCTTTTAATGATTAACGGCATGGGCGCCCTCTGACGACACACGGCGTAAGCATCTCCCACGGGGTGCTTCCGTTGATATTTGTTTACGTTTTAGCTACTAGCACACGAGCATGCGCCAAAAATTAATGGGTACGACTCCCAGCGACACCTTTTAGGCAAATTTCATTTAGTTCTTTCACAATGCTTCGATGATTGTCCTGTACCCTCTTAGTCCGTGGTCACTTATTTCATCGTCATTAGTGATATGAAACAGCTTCATTTGAGATGCATGAGCAGTTGTGGTGTAAGGACGTCTTGAACGTCCTTGTCCAATTTTTCTGAAATCGGTCACTTGGTAGAACGCCGATCAAACACGCCATCCACAGCGATGGTTCCATATTAACTCTCTTCATAACTCTTTCAAAATGCACTAGAAACAAACCAACATCATCATTTTTTGAAAAATGCCGTAATTGAGCTTGCCAATCAATTTTTGGTTTGGATGGTAAATCACTAGCAGACGTAGCCATAGACACAGTGTTGGCTTCCATTTCTAATTTTTTCATCGCCAACTCATGTTGTCGCCTCAGTTCAGCCTCTTCTCTCTCTCTCTCTCAGCATTCAAATTAAAAATCATCCTTTGTATTAACTCTTCATCAAATTCTTTACTTTTCGTAATTAAATTTTTTAAATCTACAATCCTACAATTCTCAGTGACGGTTTCCCCTAATTCATGCGCGATTAACTGCAAATCATTTTCCGCAAATTCTTTAAAAGTGCCATTAAAATCCCACTTTCTGAAATGTAATAACAACAAGATCCAAAACGAACTTTTATTCCTTTAACACAGCCGTAGAAAAATATATCGAGAACTAACTTAATTTTATTACAATTTTGAATAATAGTCATATGTGTTGCCAAACTTATAGCCTCGTGATAATCTAGGGATTCCGTGTTTCCTGTTTCCTTACATTTATTTTTTGCTTCCACACAACAGATAGTACCACTTCATAACGGCATGCCGTTTTTGAGTAGTTGCAACTTTGTGCAGTAGAGTGCTTGATCCGATTTTAGTTTTGTTTATCTCCTGAATCTGGGTGCATTCGTAAACGCACAACCAGTGTTAAATGTTCTTAAACAATCATTTTTTAAAACTAAAACTGGTTGATAAAATAAATAAAAACTTGAAAAAAAAGCACAAATGTTACTTTTAACACGATACGATCGTTTCGACTAAAAATTCTTTCGGTTTTCCTCAGTCACTGTTTACTGAGATGAAGGATTTTGACTGAGGAAGACCGAAAAATTTTTGGTCGAAACGATCGTATCATGTTATAAGTAACGTTTTATGTGTGCTTTTTTTCACATTTATTTATTTTATGGTTTAACACCAGTATTTTGAGTGTTTTTTTCCATAAAAGTGGCTGACCTTTGTCCTTAAAGTCAACTGCAGTACAGTTGAAAAATAAGGCAGGGCGGTATTAACGCCAATTAGTTTTTAACTTTTTGTTTACAGCAGTTCCTTTCGTTCTCATAAGAAGATTTTGATAAACAAATGCATTGTCTGAGCAACGAATGTTTTAGTTTTTTTTTTTTTTTTTTTTTTTTCAGTTTTTGTAGGAAACCGGTGCGCCAGTTCATTTTATACGAACACGCCCTTGCTGAATGTTACTGAACCGTTCTTTCTGAATGACTCAAAATTGTGGCTGTCTGTCGTATTAGTGTATAAATAAATATGGGAGATGAAGCTTTCGTAATAATTGTGCTTAGTTTTTGTAAAATGTGCAAAGTTTGATTTTATTTTTGTATTATCTTACAAAATCTTTTGTATTATCTTTGTTAAAAATCATTGTTTTTTAAATTGCTTGTGAGTATTTTTATTGTTAAACTCACTTGGTTTTGCTGAAGCTTAGTAGTTAAAAAGATCATCATTATTTTTTAAAGAGTTTGTATATGATAACGCCCATAATATTTTTCGGTAAGTTTTTTAGTTGCAATTGCGTACATATAGAAAACAATGATTTTTGTTGCACAGCATGGATATTTGCCTCCACGGTGAGATAAAAAATTCCGTGGTGCTAAATACGCCCGTCTTCCATGGATTACGTAACATATAAGAAGTTTCGAGGGAAAGATTTCGTAAGCGGGGTCAGGTTTAATTGGCGGCTTTTTTGTCGCCAACGCATAACCTTGGCGACTTTTTTTGGCCAAACCTAACATAAACATACATATTTATATGAGGAAAAATAAACCCAAAACGAAAATACACGTATCCAAACACCTTACTAAAACATTTGTACACATATTTCAAATGCAATCAAAAATAAAATAAAAATAAACAAAACACTAGCTCTGAGCAATTTGTATGTTAGAAAAATCTTCAAAAGATGCAAAATACCAAAATATATTTCTGCAGAAAAGTATACAACAAAATTTCCTTTGAAATGTTAAAAATAATAGAAAACACTAGGATAAACTGAATGTCTCTTCCCCCACAAGATTTATGTAATTTCAATATAATTCCAAACATGCAAAATTTACATTAGTAAAATCAGAATAAATTCAAAACTTAGCACAAACAACTAAAAAATTCTTACTTACTGATTCATATTAAACCTAAAAATTGTACTTGAATTCTGCAAATCGGTGTGAGTCGTAGCATAGCCAGGAATATTTTTCAAGGATGGCTGAGAACTTAAAAACCAGAATGCAATATAACTTATAAAAATCGATATAACATATCTTTTTTTTGGGGGGGGGACTGGAGAGGGGAATATCCCCCTTAGTTTTGGCCTAAAAATGTTCGCATTTAAAAATGAATTAAAGAAAATAAAGAAACTTTTTTTTTAAATCATAAACTGAGTTAAAAATCTTTGCAGTTGGAAAAACATGCATTAGAAAAAAATAAAAAAATTTGGCTTAGGTCCATAGCTGAACCTCAAATTCCTAAAACTAAGGGGAACTTTTAAATATACGTAAGGAAACTTTCAAAATTATGCACAAACATGTAATTTTTTCCATATCCTACATTTACTGATTTCGGAGGTGGCTGCAGCCCCTTCAGCCACCCCCTGGATGCAAGTAAATCCATATATCGAATAACATTAATCCACCTTCCTTGAAACCTTAAAAAAATCTCCTTTTTTCTTCACAATTCATTCTTGCAGCTAAGCAGATAAAATTAAATTAACACAACATATGATAACCTTTATATAAATACCTGACTGTGAAAAACAACAATGTAAATTCTCAACCGTAAAGCAATATACAGTAAAGCAACTAATAAACATCTAAATAAACAAAAGTACATACCTGAAATTTTCTTTTAAATTCCTTATTAATGGCCTTGATATAAGCTTTTATTTATGACCAAAATGTTTTTTTTTTTTTTTTTTTTTTTTTTTTCCTCCACCGAAGTAATCCATCAAAGAGCATTCAAATAAGCAGAACAGCTTAAGCCTAGCTCAATATTCTGCACAACAAACATCTTCGGATATTTACCAAAATTCGCTGTATAGATGATTAACAAATAATACATCTCAAAATAAAGTGAATTCATTACAGTTCTTGACAACTTATCCACATTCAGTAAACAAATAATCGGAAATTTTACTTCCTAAACACAAACATTATTGAAAACCTGCAAACTTGAAAAGAGACACTTCAAAGAATTTCAACACCAGCATGTGGATAACTAATGATGTGTCTCGAATTATGTCACCTGCCCAGGTTGCTGTGTCATCAAGATACAGTCAACTCCCGCTAATCTGTGACTCTATAATCCGCGAACGCCTGTAATCCGCGATATAATTCAAATGTAAACAAACTTGTTTGTTTACATTTTGAGCGGCATTTGACTGGTAGTATTACTGTTATAGAAGTTATTTGATTGGCTGAATGTTATAAAGACATTTATTAATGGTTTTCCACAGGTATTTGAAGTAAATAATTTCATATATTTGAGCATATTATCATGTAATTAAACATACAAAAACTTATATGCTAAGTTGCATGTGTTCAGGCAGTGAATGGATGTAAATAACGAACTCCAAAGCAATGCACCGTCTAATCACATCGCTTTACTCTTTTCCTGAATGAAACAAACAAACAATCAACGAAAACGTTTGCTCTATGAGAGAGAGAGAAACTCGCGAGACGATCGTAAAGATTGACCGTTGCAATTAAAATTGGGTGAAAATATGTAACATGTTTAACTTTAAACGCAAACCGCGATTTGGCAGACGACACAACAGTTGCGCAATTTTCCGATTCTCCCCCTACCTCACCCTTTTGATCTTCTGTCTAGCGATTTATTATGCAACAAAAACTTTCTCCACATAACTGTAGTTCTGTAGGAAGAAAGAAAGAAAAGCATAAACAGACCACATGGCCTTTCTCTTTGTTTATATTTAGCTGCCGGAGGAGCACATGCAAAAATAATGAATCATCAGCACTTGAAATGTAATGCACGTGTGTGTGTGTGAAAAGGATAACATTCTTTTCCTCTTTAGAGCTTATATAATAGCATAGAATATTTTTACATTAGGAGAAACCGAAAATTACCTCACAAGATCTGAAATTAATGTAATTCTGAGATATCAAATATACAAATGATGCACCACATGTCCCCCCCCCCCCCTTCGTGAGCGACCATTGAAATTCCTCCCTTTCTGATTGAGCTTGTTTATTTTATAATAGATATATATTTAGTTAAAAACGGTCTTTTAAAGAAATTAAAAACAACAACAACTGCCCTTAAAAAAAAAGAATGTTTGTTTGTTGAAAAACTTCCAGATTTGGGGTCTCTTTAAACATTTTGCAAAAGCAATCATTTGTCAGTGACCAAGAGTTACTGACAATTAGAAGGCTTCAGGACAAAATTTCTGAAGAAAAATTAAAATCTCTTAAACAAATTACAATCACTGCAATGTTTGAAAAAATGAAAAATAAATAAAAATTTAGAGAGAATTTATTCTTTTAATTTTGTATTAGTAATTGTATTTAATATTAAATAAAATAGTGTTTTAGTTCAGCAGTATAAATATTTTCTTTCATCTGTCCTTTAGTAAATTCTCTAAATTTAATTGTATTATTTATTGTATTTATTTTGACATTTAATTGTGTTTTTATTCAATAGCATATGCATTTTCTTTCATCATTTCCTATTTGTTTACAGTAAATTGACTATAATTTAAAGGGAAATTCTAAATATAAAAATGTAAACAAAAAAAAATGACCTATAATCTGCAAAATCCTGTAATCCGCACAACCCTTGGTCCCAGCGAGTGCGGATTAGAGGGAGTTGACTGTATTCATCGATTGCTATCACTGGCGACCGACCACCGCTTATGAACTTTTTCCCAGTTTCAATATAAGCCCTACCTGGATTTGACGCTAACTATTTGCAGTGAATGTTTTACTTATGGTGACTTTAGTTTTGCTTGGTGAGAAAGGTCTATACGACAGTTTATGGCAACCTAGAAATCCTTCCTCCATTGGTTCAGATAACTGCTTCTTCTTTTGTTTGAAAAATGGCTTTTAAAATTTCTTAATATTGATTTTCTTACAAATAACCATAGAGGTTTATGTTTGTATTGAATGTTTATTTTATAGTTTTAGATAAGCTTACATTCTTTTAGCAATATTATATAGTTAACAATTTGATTTCTGTAATTTTTGTTTTAAAATTTGCAACAAAGAGATTTTGTTTTTAATAATTAATTGTGTGATTGTAAAGTAGGTATTTTCATTTTATTATTTGATGTTACCATAATTTATGGAATTAGTTAAGAATTGTGTTTCTTTTTTGTTATAATTTTAGCTAATTGTTTGCTTTTGTTTACATATTCTTAAATCAAGAATTTAAAATTTGTTTTAATGTTAGAATCTCTTTTTTTCATGCAACCTGTATCTTTTTTTAATAATGTCTGTAAAGGCAGTGGCGGCTCGTGACCTGCTTCAGTGGTGGGGCCCGAAAAAAATAGTGCCAGTTCAAATCGGGAAAATACATATACATAGAGCTGTGGTGGATCGTCACCCATTTCAGTGGAGGGGGCTTTTTTTTTTTTTAAGCTCGAAAAGGTAAAACATATGAATCGCTTTTGTAAACAGTGTGAATACATAAAAACTTTCGAATAACAAGTTATGAAAGGCGTATTGATTTCTCCTTTAAGTTTTCATTTAAAGACAGCCAGGGGCGTAGCCAGAAATTTTTCATGGGGAAGGGGGGGGTTACTACTACTGCAACTCACATATTGCATACATGTGTGTGATAAGGGAGTGAAGAATATACATTTTGTATGGCAAAAAATTCCTCATGGGGGGGGGTTATGACCCCCCTAACCCCCCCCCCCCCTTGGCTGCGCCTCTGAAGACAGCAGATTTATTTTGCACCAAAAAAACCTTTTCCTCCATTTTTCTTTCTCAAAAAGGTACAATATCAATTAAAAAAAAAAACAATATCAAAAAAGTATGATTTTCTTGAATACAATATTAAATTCAACAATTGCATGTGTACATGTTGAAAAACGAATTGGTCCATAATGTTTCATCTCCAAATAGCAAACAATAAAAACGAAAAAAACAGAATTTTTTGCTTCACTTATTGAACGTCATGGTGCTTTACTGTACCATTCTAGTTGAAATGATCGTGTCCTTTTGCCATCTTTTTGTCTAAGGACAAAATTTTTTGGTTGATAGGGTCCCAAGCGTTTTATTTCAAGCTTTTCTGCTATTTTTAATCTGCTGAAAGGAACTTGTAATAAACTGTCAACAGAATTCATAGTCGTTAAATATATTATAATTTGACAAAATATTTTAATCTACGACCATTTCTCACTCAATTGATACTTTCACTATATTTGAAACCGAAAAAATAGTAAAATTAAGTCTGTTTTAAATGAGATAAATAAAAATTCCTAATTCTTAAAGATGATCAGCGATAAGAACAACAATCACAATCAAGCAGCTTTTTTCGACCATAAGAACAAAACTCGCCAAATACAACTGTTTCCATGGAAACACTTTTATTTCTCCTATCGGGCCAATGCTAAGGGGCCCTAAATTGGTGCTAAATTAACTGTGTTTTCGCATTCTTTTTTGTGATAACCAGCCAAATATGTTCATCTTTTGAGAAATGATCAATGGTACTAACACTACTGTGCTGTGCTTGGCGCAAATATATTCGGGCTTCATTTCTCCGGCCCCACCAGAGTGCTTCAATGGGGAATACATTGGAGATGCCGCGGCGCGGCCGTAGGATTTGAATGATGGCTCGCTTTACATAATTGGATTAAGGGACAAAGCTGGCATAAAAAATGCTCTTTTAAATATTCCTTTTATCCATTTTAAATCAAAATAGAATAAAATACACGCAGACACCTTTATTAAAGTAAACTGATTTTAAAAGAATACAAATTTTGCATTATAATTAAAAAAAACTTTTGAAATATCAGGTGGGGCCAGGCCCCTCTGGCCCCTAATGACGAGCCGCCACTGTGTAAAGGTATTACATCATTAGTTTTTATACTGCTATTGTTTTTTTATATTGTAGCAAATCATGTACAATTTATTTTTAAAAGTACATGAATTGAGGGGGTGGCCCTAGATAGGGCCAAGAAACCCAGTAAATAGAAAAAAGGAAATGTAAATTTTATGTGAACCTAAAAATGGAGCGGGTTAATTATTTTAATGGAAGATAAAAAGTACAGTTAGTGTGTCCTAATTGTAAATTTTACAGTCAAACGATGGCTTTGTACGATTGAAGATATTGAGTATCCTTGTTAAGCATATTGTCTGGGAAAAATTCAAAATCTATTGAGACAAAATTTTTGCCTGAATAAACAATGAAAAAAGACATAGATTCTCATGAACAACTAGACATACTAGAAACTGGAGTAAATAAACACCAGCTTCAAACAGTATCAATCTTCTTTCACCTTCCATTGTATTGACAGACAATGTGCAGCAGAGACGCCTAACATTTTAAATGCTATGTATAAAGTTAGCATTTATCTTCAAAAACCAGGTCTTGATTTATTTAGAGCTGTTAACTTGTTGAAAGGGTTGAATGAAAATATTGCATCCTTCAGAGATCAATTTGATGAGTTAAAAGAAAGATCTCAATTGCTATCTCCACATGTAGCGACTTCACCTAAGGATCAGGGGAAAAGACTGAGAAGAAAAAAAATTACCAATGGTACTCTCGAATCCGAAACAACTAGCCATGTAACTCTTCAAGGATTTGAAAAACTTAAAGTTGAAACTTTATTTGTGATAGTCGATAGATTAAATTCAGAAATGATAAAACGAATTGATGTTTATATCTCAGTATGCAGCTTTTCAATTTCATTACTAAATTAGGTCTTGAACAAATAAATGAAGAATCAGTTAATAATTTTCTTGGAGTTTATGAAGGAGAAGTGGATTTTGAAGCCATAAAATCTGAAGTCATTCAATTTTGACAATATTTGTTAAGCTGTAGCTTAGAAAATAATCACCGCACCGATACATATTTATGATCATATGTTTAAGAACGAGTTAAATGAGATTTTTCCAAATATGTTTATTTCATTACGTATTTATTTAACTATACCGATATCAAATTGCTAAGCCGAGAGAGCAAACTCCAAATTAGAAAGAGTTCTATCTCTTCGAAGAACAAAAATGCAGCAGAATAAGCTGCAATGTTTGGCTTTGCTGTGCTCAGAGCACAATTTAACAAGCAACCTGGATTTTAAAGATGTAATTGATTATTATTGTTGTAGAAATATCATTATACTTTGTATTAATCTAAAGGAAATTAAGCTAGGACTATGAAAAAATATCATAATAGGGAAATATTATCATTGTAGCGAGATACTACTGTAGTCAATTATAAATCAAAAACACTATATAATTTCATGATTGGCACTATACATTTGTATGGATAATATGAATGCACATTAGAACTCCTTTAAATGTTCTCTGCCCAAGGCACCCTTCCTTAGGCAGATGCCCCTAATGTTGGCTTGCCATAACAAACAAACATTTGTATGTAAACCAAGAGGTAAAATCATACAAGACGGTGTGCACCCCATGTAAACACGGCGACAAAATGGTTGGCGACAGTCGCTGGAGCTTGGCAGTTGCCAAGCCCCAGTGACTGTCGCCAACCATTTTGCAGGATCAGCAAAGTATTTTAGCACATTAAAATTGCACATATATTCCACTAACAAAAGCATTGAAACAAAATACACCATCCATATTTAATCTAAAAAACGTCTGCAAATTCAGTAACTGGCAATTTAAAATGAGCAAACAGTGGACCGTTTTTAACTGAAAAAAAAGTACAGTGGATTAAGCAATCTAGTTGTACAGTTAATGTAAACTGGGCAAACACTGGTCCGTTTTCAACTCAAAAAAACATCGGTGGATTAAACAACTTAGTTGTACACCTTATTTAAAGTCAGTATGATTAGAATAGCACATAAATAGCACTTACGAAAACATAAAAACATCAAATATCAATTTAAAATTCACATTAAAAACCTTAAACATTGCAAAAATTCATTAAAAAATAGCACTTACCTTTATTTTTTTAATTAACCACTCAGAAATGTCCCTAACACCCACCGGCTTATAACGTAAAACCAGCATGCTTTCTTTTATTTACTTTTATATTGACACTACATTTCTAACAAACACACACACCGGCTGATAACGTAAAACCAAAATGCTTTCTTTTATTTAGCTTTATATTCACACAATATTTCTAACAAACACACATACACTTTCTTTTCATACAATAACATAACACATTTCATTCCCTTCCATCCATAACATGAAACAATTTTAAATTCCCAAACTGACGATACACATTCTTTTATGATTGCCATTCAAAATACCACCGATAGGTAACTTCACTCCGGCTGTGCATTGCGTACCCTGGCTCCAGAATGATCATCAATGAAATGTAAGCACAAACATTGATAAGTAAACAAGCACCGGATATGGAATATAGTCCACTCAAGATATTAGAACATATTATCTACTGAAAATGAGTGTGACACTGCCCTTAAAAGCGTTATATAATTTTAAAGGTATTTTTACAGTCTATTTATGTATAGTGTACGGTTGTGACATTTTATTGTTAACTATTTTACCTTAAAACATATTATAATAATTTAATTCAATTGAATGTCTAGTGTTGATCTGTTTGATGATTCTAAGTGCATGCATATCTGACAACTACTACGTAATATAATTAACCACTTTTAAACAAGAATTTTTGGCTTTAATATAGTAAAAAATTTTTTACTATGCATGTGAGCTGTTTACTATTTTGGATAAATGCTTTTAAAATATATTGTTTATAAAAATTGGTTAATTATATTCTGTAGTAGTTGGCAGCTATGTGCATTCAAAATTGAACAAAATATCTGGATATTTTTTTCTGGTTAAGCCAACAAAGCAGAAATCAGGCTTTTAACACAAACACTCAAGTAGTCACTGCATTAAGTGGCCTCTCACCATTATTCACTTGTAAAATTTCTTAATTTTGGTTGATTAATCCTTTATTATATATAATTGCAAACTGCAGTTATAAATGTTTACATCCAGTATTATGTATGATTATAAATTATTCCTATTTATGACTTTATTTATTACCTTTTCCAGGCTGCTGTTCATTTGTGACTTTTGCCGCACAGCTACAACATTCCTTACAGCTTCATAGTTTGTTCAGATATGTTCAAGTTATATGATGTTCTGGGATACTTTCAATAAAAATACAGGTAAAAAAGTGGATTCATAAAACTTTGGCTTTTATTTTAGGGTAATTCCGTGTGTGACTTACACGACATTTGAGATTTTCCGTATGTTTCACTTTTGTTCAAAAGTGTAAATTAAGAATAAATTTAAACTTTCAGTAACAAATCATAGAAGAGTAAAGTAAATACACTTATGTATTATGTTTTCAATAAAAATGTGTGCGATTTTTAATGTTTAAAAAAATAAAATAACTGTTTGTGACTGACACGACGCAAAAAGAAACTGGTTTAGACTTGCTTTCACTTATATTAAAAATTCTGCTCTAGATTTAGTTCTTAAAATTTGAAACTCACATGAAATATCAAGAATAGTGCATACAACAATAATAAGAATCAAATTCGAGTTCAATAAAATTTTTAAATCTTTTATTTGAGTTATCTGCTTGTGACTGACACGACAGATAATGTGTGACTTACACAACATCTGCAAATATTCAATCTGAAAACACAAGTTTGTTCATATAAAAACACAATTTTTTATTTCTTTTACTGTCTAGTATACTTTTAATCTTTAATAAATAATTTAATATATATTTATTAAAATAGCATTAATGATTTTATGCTTCTTTACAAAGTAAACATCAACACTTGGGTATACATTCTCATGGAATTACCCTTTAGACAGTTGCCTTGAAACTAGTTCGCATTATGTGCTTACCTCATTCTAAAATATGTTTTGCTTCTTGATAAAATAGTCATTATAAGAAGATTTTAATCGCCCACATGTATATGAGTTAAATGATGCTATAAAAAAAAAAGATACAGTTTAAGTTTGATAAGTTTGATAAGTTTTAGTGAGTTTCAACATTCTTAGTAAAAAATTTTATTGAAATTGCTGTAAAAGTGTTCTGTTAGAAGTTAATGTTCTTGTATGTACATTCATTAAGTCAAAACATTCATTTTCTTATAATTTGACTAAAACGAGAAACATAACACTTAAAATTCGATTCTGTTCTTTTGTTGTATGCAAAAAAAGCTTTTTTTTTTTTTTTTAAAGAAAGAAAGAAATCAGGTGGTGAATTTGCTTTATAGGAATGGAAGACAATGCGCATTCTTAACATTACCTTCTTTTGACTTGGGGTTTGCTATATTGTAAACCCAAATCCTTTGTGTGCTTTCATATTTCAATAAATTGAAATTTGTATTTAAAATTTTGTCTAACAATGTACATTAAAGTCAAATTTTATTGCATTATAGCATAAAAAAAAGCTACTTTTCTTCAAATGCTAATGTTTTGTACCACACTATCATACAAAAAAGCTTTAGTGTATCAAAAGCAATGGCAAACTAGGCTGTATAGGATTGAAAAAAGTTTATTATCTTTTTCACTCTCGTGCTGCAATATTTTATTATCACATATTTTGCATTGTAAGTAGCGTTTTCCAAAATGAACACATGTATACTACAATATGTTTTGTTACCATTAGAATTATCTTTATAGACTGGTGTGGTGTGTGTAAAAAGTGAATATTGTCAGTTTAGACAGGTTTAAAATATATTGAGTTTAGGAATTCTGTCGGGACCAAAGGAAATATTGTTATTAGACCAGAGTTTCTTAAACTGTCGGTTGAGGGACCTGCAGCAGAGGTCACCAAAAATTTTTGCAATTTTGGTATTTTTTTTTATTTGCTAATTTTATGACATTTTTGCCTTTAACAACATTTTTGTCTTTAATCACCGTAAAACACAAGAATCAGTCATGTGTAAAGAATATTGAAGAAGTGCTTTGTTCTGCAGTGTCGACTATTTTGTCAAGATTTGATATAATAATTAACCCTACAAAACTCAAATATTTTTTCTGTGTCTGAAATAAATATATGTGATAATGTTAGTGATTATTATTTGGCAAAAAATAGTTTAAAAAATAATAACCTAATATTTTACTAGAAAATCACTTTTTTTATTTCAGTTTTGTATGCAGTGCACTGGGCCTTGGCTATACTGTTTTGGTATTTATTTTGAAATTTTAGTTTTCAAAGCATTTCTTGATAGTACTAACTCCAACACAGTAATTTTTTCCAGGTCAAAACTCTTTGCTAACTATTTTTAGTTAATTTTCTAAAATAAACAAAATTTCATTCGAAAGATGTCTGTTTAACTTTCAATCTGTTTTGGCAATAATATGAACGATAAGTACATCTATCAGCAACAGCTTGAATTACATCGTTGCTATCTATGTATAAATGCTCTTAAAAACCGATAGATATCTGTAATAGTATTTTACAGATGTAGAGGAATAATTAAAGTTGTTGTTCCACATACGGTACCAGGTGCCTTGTACGGTTAAAAATAAACAGGCACACCCTTCCCATTGACCGCAGATCAGCTGTTAGAAGTGGAGGGTTTTCTCAATAGTGACCTTCTAAGTGACTTCACATATAATGGATTGACTATAGTTAATGTTTGCCCAAGTAATGGAATTTATTTTTATGGTTATACTATATTTTAAAGTTTGTTACTTATTTAAAATTTTCACATCAATTTATATATTAAAATTAACAATTGACTTAATGATCTAAAACTGCTATCGTATATTACAGTACTAGTGAAGAAACTGACAGTTTCACTTGCGCATGTATCAGATTTGTGCAATGTTTATGCCCACAAAATTTTTGCAAATATTATGGAGTCTCTACACTAAAAAGTTTAAGAAACCTTGTTATAGGCAATATCATTATATGCAGGTTTTACTGTACAGTCAAAACTGCTTAAGTGCACATCTCCTAAATGCATAAACCCCCAAGTGCACAAAATATGAAAACCCCGAATTTCTTCCCTATGCATCTAATATTTTGTTGACCCGCATAAATACACACCTCATAAGTGCATAAACCGCTACAGTGTCATTTTTTACATTAAAAAATTGTTTTTATAATGGAATTTTGACTGCATAAGCGCACATACATCCAAACAAACCAAAAAGAAGGAAATTGCAGTTTATCTGAGAAATCTCAAGAGAACACTCGGTAGTCATTTCTACCCTTCTATTTCAATCTTGATTTCCTCCCAAATCCACCCTCTCACAGCAGCGCCGCATAGCAAATCATAGCGCACGCCATCTCCATGTTGGGTCCGTGGATGAAATGCCAAGTATGTCATGAAAATGACCCACAGTTTGAGTTGTACCACTAGAGGTGAAGGCTTTAAAAATTGACGACACTTTATATTTTCTCTACTTAAATTTATTTAAACATTGCACAAAAAGAACACTTACAAAACAAAAAAATTTAAAAACAATTTCAGATTTTAAGATAAACCAGGCCATCTGCAATAAATTTAAATGGAAAATTTTCCAGTTCCAGTGCAAGCCTTTTATAAAATATCTGGCAGAAATACATCATGCCCTTCCCATGACTTGGGCAACCTTCTAGCTGTATCAGCAGCCTGGCCTGTGTGTTTTCTCATAAAGCAGACACTTTATATACTATATAAAACAGGTTAATTTTACAGTTACAGAATAAAAATGTATGCAACATTTGCATAAAATAAAGGTTCAATAAATTTGCATATTGAAAACAACCTCAGAAAATTGCCTTTCACTTCAGGCTTTTCACTCTTCACCCATGGTTTAAACATTAGTTAAAAGTCCTACCCTAACCAGAACTAATTCTCTTACCCCCATGATTCTTTAGAGAACCTAAGCATCTATTTGTCAAAAGGAAGACCCTTATTTTTCAGGAAGCATGACATCATTAAACTACGGGGCCATAGTTCAGAGGCTATTTCCATCCAGCAGCAGTAGTCAACAACTTTATTAAATATTGAGCTTTTGTTTTTAAATTTTACTTTGAAGTTGTCTTGGGTCTTCAATGAATAAAAAGTATATTATTTCAATTTTATTTATTTAATTAATTTTTTTTCCCCAATAAGAATTAGGGGTTTTATTTTGTTTACATTTTTAACATATTAGAGATACTACTATTTAGGGTTATGAAGTTTAAAACCATTTGAATTTTATTTTTAAACTGATATTAATTACTTTTAGTTGAACTTTAATACAATTAAGATGGTTTAACCCATGGGTGAATAACATAAACAAAACTTAAGCCTATTTGGCACATGAAAAAAAACTTGATGAAATAGATGGCTGATGCAAGGCCAGGGAAAAAAATTGGGCAAAATAAATTTTTAGCATCTTAAATTTGAATTCAGTTAAATATATTTAGTTTAATAAAAATTTAGCTCCAACAAAATGCCCCCCCTTTCCCCAGGCCCTGCATTAGCCAAATAACCATTCACAATAGAATGAAAACGCATCAAAGGGCAAAGCCTTTGTAAAAATGTCAGCCACATTGGCCTTTCCTGACACATGTTTAAGTTGAAATTTGTCTAAAATTTCTTTCACATAAAAAGTCCTTGTATCAATATATTTTGTTCTTGAATTTTCTACATTATTTTTTGAAAAAAACGGAGTACTTTGGTTGTCACAGTAAACAAGTGGTTTTTCCATTTTTAAATTTAAGACTTTTAATTCATCCAATATTCTTAGTAACCAACACATTTCTTTAATAGCATCTGACAAAGCAATGTATTCTGCCTCCATACTAGATAAGGCAGTGCATTTTTGTTTGGACGAATTCCAAATGACTGGTACTTCATCAAGCAGGAGAACATAACCACTAATTGACTTTCTGCTGATTAAGTCTGAAGCCCAACTGGCATCTGAATAAACTTTTAAATGATTGTTTGAAATTCTAGATAAATTTATTGAAAAATGTTTAGTATTAACTACATATTGGAAAATTTGACACAAGTATTTCCAATGTGTCCACGAGGGTGCACTTGAAAATTGGGACAGAGCTATTACAGAGTATTGAATATCAGGTCGGGTTCTTGAAGCAAGGTACAAGAGGCAGCCAACTAATTCTCGATAAGGAACATCAATGTTTACTGCTTCAAAAGTTTTATTTAACATTGCACCCGGAGAAAGCGGTAATTTGCATTTAACCCTGGGGATATCTTTAAAAACTTCTGTTAATTTTTCAATATATTTTTGTTGGTGCATAAGAACCCGTCCATTTACTTCTTCAAATTCAACACCCAAAAAGTTTTTAATTTTTCCTAGAATTTTAATTTCAAATTTTGATTTAATGAGATTTACCACTTCATTTAAAATTTTGTTATTTTCAGCAAAGATTGCAAAATCATCTACATATACTAGTAGAATTACTTTAAATTTATACATGTATAAGCAGTTACAACTACCCATTTTTATTAAACCCAATTCTTTGAACGTACTGTCTAATTCTAAAAACCATTCTCTACCTGCTTGATGAAGCCCATAAAGGGCTTTAACCAATTTCATTACATAAGATTCTTTACCTCTCTCAAGGAATCCTTCAGGCTGCTCAATGTAAATCAATTCATTTAGTGGTGCATAAAGATATGCACACTTTATGTCCAAATGTAAAGTTATCCAATTTTTGTATATACTAAAAATGACAAAGAAAACCCTGACCAGGGAAAATGAAATTACAGGTGAAAAAGTGTCAAAATAATTGATCCCTCCTATTTGTCGGAATCCCTGAGCTACAAGGCGCGCTTTAAAGACTAACCTTTTGCGACTCACTTTCTTTAACTGTAAAGACCCACTTGCTGCCCAATACTCTAGCTTGGTCAGGTCTGGGAACTAGTTCAAAAACTTCCCTTTTCTTTAAAGTCTCTATTTCTGTTTTCATGGCCTCGTGCCATTTTTGTTTTTCTGGTAGACCCTGGGATTCCTTAAAAGTTTTTGGAATTTTTATATCTGCACAAAGTGCCTCGCCTTCAGATTTAGTTTCCTCAGATTCATCCTCATCCACACTACTATCACTGAATGTTACTTTCCTTTGGGGTGTCCAACTAAAGTCTTTGGGGTCATATGGTATGTCCCTTTCCTTACAATATTCTTCTACTTCTTTTTTACTTCGCAGCCTGACCCCTTTTTCTGGATAGTAATAAATATCTATACGGCCTTTTGTTTTCCCCCTCCTTGGTATTTCTACCCTCTTCCAATCAATTTTAGGAGGTGATAATTGGGTTGAATCATGACTAGGTAAATTCAGTGAATCACTATCAAAGTTTTTAAAATCATTAAATAAATTTATATCAACTGTACTAAAATCTTTGTTTTCAGTTTCAAATTTGAAATCATTCTCATTTATTTTTAAATGCTTCGTTTCTTCAACTGAAGTTGTCCCCGGGTACCATATTCTGTATCCCTTTGTGCTGGAAGCATACCCTATCAAAATTCCCTTCCGGGCTCTTTTATCAAATTTGCTTTTATGTTTAGGAATATGGGCAAAAACTTTACTACCTATAATTTTTAAGTGTTTCACTGAGAATGTTTTATTTATCCAAATATTTAGAGGGGCTTTACCATTTAACTTTTTATGTGGGAATCTGTTTTTAAGATAATTCTGTGTTAACACTAATTCTGCCCAAAGTGAATGGGGCAATTCAGTTTGGAATAATACAGAACGAACACCATCCAATAAACTTCTGTTAAGCCTCTCGGCAACCCCGTTCATTTGGGGCGAATATGGGTTAGTTTTTTCATGCCTTATTCCCTGCTCTCTTAAAAATTCCTCGAATTCATTTGAGATAAACTCTCCTCCCTGGTCGGTTCTAATTGCTTTTATCTTCTTACATTTCTGTTTTTCTACAAAGGATTTATACTGTTTAAAAAATTTTAAAGCTTGATCTTTTGTTTGAAGGGTGTACACAAATGAATATCTTGAGAAATCATCTACTACAGACATAAAATATCTAGCATTACCCAAAGAAGGGACAGGGGAAGGGCCCCAAAGGTCCAAATGTAAAAGTTCAAGAATTTCAGAAGTTTGGATCCTATCCATTTCTGGGTGACTCGCTCTAGTGCTCTTGGCAAGGTTGCAAAATTCACATTCCTCAGCCTTACTTTCTAATTTATTTAAACCAATAACATTTGAAGATTTTGAAAATTCCACAAGAGTTTTACTATTATAATGGCCAAATCGAGAATGCCATAACATTAAATTTTTGTTTGTAATAAAAGCTCCATCTGCCGAATCATTTATATAACTTGTTAAAATTGAATAAAATCTGTCCTTGAGAGGGACAAAAAACACAACCTCACCCTTTTCATTACAGACACTTCCTTTATCATTAGAAAAATTCACTTTAAAACCCTCCTCACATAAACATCTGACTGAAACCAAGTTTTTGCACATATCAGGTGCATAATAAGCATTTTTTAAAGTCAAATTGTAAGTAACAGTACCTGAAGGGATTTGAAGACTGACGTCACCAACTCCCAGTATTCTTGTAGATCCTTCTGCTGTTGCAGCACTGCTGTACATTGGCTCGAGGTTCTGGAACGCATTTCCTGTAGTGATAAAATGACATGTTGCAGCACTGTTTAACACAACTTCTAAAGAGGGAGATTCACTTAGGAGGGCTGCAAAATGTGCTTGCTTGTCTCCTTCAGTCTGCTTTTGGGGACCCTGATGAATAAGCTTGTTTGAGAATTTCCTTTGCTGAAAGTCCTTTTTCTGGGGTGGTCGATTCTTTAGTTGAAAACAACTCCTCTTTAAATGCCCAGGCTTCCCACACTGGTTGCATATTATTTCTTTTCTGGACCAGGTATTCCTCTTTTTCACAGAGACCAGAGCTTGATGATTAACAGTCTCTGTTACCTTGCACTTTTGACGATCAGCTTCGGCCAGCAGCTGTTTTCTAATTTCTGAAGTTGTAAATTCTTCATCAGTTAGCCTGTACAGTTGGACGACTAAATTTTCATAGCTATTTGGCAGATTGTCCAACAGCTGGAAAGCGATTTCATCATCAGCAATATCCTTCCCTGCCAATTTTAGGTCTTTCGCAGCTTCCAAAACTTTACCAATGTAATTGTCCATGCCGTCATACTTTTCATACTGAATTTGAAAGAAAGTTCTTCTAAGAGCAGCTATTCTAGCTCGACTACAGGGCTCGAATGCCGATTTTAACAGCGCCCATGCTTCAGCTGGAGTTTTGGCTTCATAAAGCAGGCTTTTTAAGTTTTCTTCTATACTAAGGCAGATGATGGCCAAAGCTTTCTTTTCCTTCTTCAAATCCTTAACTTCTGAAGTGGTGCCAGATACATCCTTGGCTGCTTTGTTGACTTCCTCCACTAGAGACTCTGAACAATATTCTGACAGATCTTGGCCTGCTAGGTACATATTGATGCTATATTTCCATAGCTTGTAATTATCCCGGTTTAGCTTTGGAAAGGCCATTACAGTTCCTATGGGTTCACTAGTAGAAACCATATTTCTTAAGTCTTCTTCACCCCAGGTGGCTGAGCAAAACCACGCTCGGGGCTATCACTGTTGGGTCCGTGGATGAAATGCCAAGTATGTCATGAAAATGACCCACAGTTTGAGTTGTACCACTAGAGGTGAAGGCTTTAAAAATTGACGACACTTTATATTTTCTCTACTTAAATTTATTTAAACATTGCACAAAAAGAACACTTACAAAACAAAAAAATTTAAAAACAATTTCAGATTTTAAGATAAACCAGGCCATCTGCAATAAATTTAAATGGAAAATTTTCCAGTTCCAATACAAGCCTTTTATAAAATATCTGGCAGAAATACATCATGCCCTTCCCATGACTTGGGCAACCTTCTAGCTGTATCAGCAGCCTGGCCAGTGTGTTTTCTCATAAAGCAGACACTTTATATACTATATAAAACAGGTTAATTTTACAGTTACAGAATAAAAAAGTATGCAACATTTGCATAAAATAAAGGTTCAATAAATTTGCATATTGAAAACAACCTCAGAAAATTGCCTTTCACTTCAGGCTTTTCACTCTTCACCCATGGTTTAAACATTAGTTGAAAGTCCTACCCTAACCAGAACTAATTCTCTTACCCCCATGATTCTTTAGAGAACCTAAGCATCTATTTGTCAAAAGGAAGACCCTTATTTTTCAGGAAGCATGGCATCATTAAACTACTGGGCCATAGTTCAGAGGCTATTTCCATCCAGCAGCAGTAGTCAACAACTTTATTAAATATTGAGCTTTTGTTTTTAAATTTTACTTTGAAGTTGTCTTGGGTCTTCAATGAATAAAAAGTATATTATTTCAATTTTATTTATTTAATTAATTTTTTTTCCCCAATAAGAATTAGGGGTTTTATTTTGTTTACATTTTTAACATATTAGAGATACTACTATTTAGGGTTATGAAGTTTAAAACCATTTGAATTTTATTTTTAAACTGATATTAATTACTTTTAGTTGAACTTTAATACAATTAAGATGGTTTAACCCATGGGTGAATAACATAAACAAAACTTAAGCCTAATTGGCACATTAAAAAAAACTTGATGAAATAGATGGCTGATGCAAGGCCAGGGAAAACAATTGGGCAAAATAAATTTTTAGCATCTTAAATTTGAATTCAGTTAAATATATTTAGTTTAATAAAAATTTAGCTCCAACACTCCAAAACTAGTTACGTCATTTCAATACAGATGATCAATTTTCCCAATACATTGACAATACAGATTCATTGACAGTACAGATATACATATACATATATTTTGTATATATATAACTACTTATATTATTTAATATCAAATACACAGATTTTCAATGAGAAATTGCTCTGCATATGTTAACTTAAGAAAGCTCTTATAAGTGCACATAATTTTGTTGCACATCGATATGCAGGGATGTGCCAGCTGAAATTAAATTTTGGAGCAATTTGTGGAGCGAGAATAAAGACATATTTGGAGCGAGAAAAACAGATTAGTGGAGCAAGAAAAAGTCACTTTTAGAGCATAAGCATATCAATTTTGAAATACAAAATTTATTTTTGGAGGGAAAGGTAAAAGTCATTAAAGAATGCCAATCAAAAAAATGAAAATTAAGGAGGTACTTAAAAACTCTTAGCTTATAACAAAAACCAGTTGTTTTTTTTTTTTTTGGGGGGGGGGAATCAGAAGCTTATGAAATAAATAAAAAATACAGTTATTTTACACATTGCTATACAAAATATCTTATTTTAAATAAAAAATGCAATATTTACTAAACTATATTAACTACCATTAGTGGCTAGTAAAAAAATCTGGTAACAAAAAATTACAAATTTATATAAAATTTAATTTAAAACAGAGGTTAATTTTTACTCTTAAGGCATTGGAGGTTTAAACAAAGGGATGCCAAAGAAAAAATATTCATTTTTAAGATTAATAGAGAATGATTGAAATTAGAATGCTTAGAATGTGTGATGACTTTTGTAAAAATTCGGGAGATTTACAAACATTTAAACATATATGGAAAAATTAAAAATGTAGCAGTTTTGCTAAATTTGGAGCAAAAATTTCCCAAAACGATCTTTTTGTAGCAGATTGGCACATCAGGATTGATTTGGCACAATTTGGAGCAGCTGGCACATCCCTGGATATGCACTTATGCGGTTTCTACTGTATTCCCAAATGTAGCATAAAATCATTTTGCTTCTTTAGAAATCTTTATTATCCATGTTTCTCTCGGTAGCAAAACTGTTTTATGTCCTTTTTCATATAGGTGTGATTTATCGTGATACTGTCGCCACACTCAAATGAAACAAGAAAAAAGCATTTGCCATGCAGGAAACTGAGCAAAGTCCGCTCCTCACGCACACTGGGAAGAAAGTGCACATTTGTGACGTGTGCCAGAAGGCGTTTGCATCCAAAAAGACCTTCAACATTCACTGTCGCATTCACACCGGGGAAAACCTGCACGAGTGTGAAGTGTGTCATAAATTATTTCCCGTGAAGCACTTCTTGACCGAACATCTTAGGACTCATACGGGAGAGAAACCGTACACATGCGACGTGTGCGAGAAAGGATTTGCCACCAAGAAAAACTTGGGCATCCATCTCGTCTGTCACACGGGAGAGAAGCCCTACGCGTGCGAAATTTGTCAGAAAACATTCACTTATAAAAATAATCTGCAGCATCATCGACGCACTCATACGGGAGAGAAGCCGTACGCATGCAACGTGTGCAAGAAAGCGTTCTCGCAACGAATACACTTGAAGAATCACCTGCACACTCACACGGGAAAGAAGCCGTACGCGTGTGTGTTGTGCAAGAAAGCGTTTGCTAGGCAGGATAGCTTGAGAAATCATCTTCGAATCCATACGGAAGAGCGACCGCAGTGTGATGTGTGTAAGAAAACATTTTCTCGAGAGAGGTATCTGAGAGTTCATGCGAAGATTCATTCAAAAGGGGAACCATTTGTTTGAGATGTTTGTAAAAAAATATCTTCTCATCAGGTGATAGTGAACATTCATGTATACCATAGGTTCCCAAACTTTTTTGAACTGGTGCCCCCTTTTCTAGAGAATATTTCAATACCGCCCCCCTCCCACTCCAGAGAAACAAGAGCGTACATAATGCATGGTGAAAATAAGAATTAAATTTTTTAAAAAATACTAATAGATAGAATATTGTTGGAATTGAAACGCTACTGAATTTCTTCTTCATTTAAAAAAGAGGAATAAAAGTTTTAGCTTACCTGTTATAAGGACAGGCAGGGGTTTTGATGATAAGAAGTAATAAATAATAAACTATTGCTTTCTAAATAAATAAATTGACAGTTTCAGAGAACAATCAAAATGCATACTTAATTATATTAAAAGGTATTTTTATTAAAATATTATCAGCATAATTTTTAAGTCTTTTTTAGACAAAATTTTGTTAATCTTCCCACGCCACTCCGTGCCATATCAACGCCCCCTAATTTTCTCTGGGTCTTTTACCACCCCCCTGAAAGCCTCAAACGCTCACAAGGAGTGTTATCGCCCACGTTGGGAACCTGTGGAATGTATACATTCTCACGTGCACATGCAACAAGAATTGTTTACGTAATGGGTTGGTTTTAGTATTATGCATTTTCATATGATAGAACGAATCCCCATGTAAAAACTAACAACTGTCGTACATTCTTTTATGTTTTGCAATGGCTCTACACAACTTCACAAAAATTCACTTACATAGGGTAGAACCTCTTTAGTGTATCACCTTTGGAAATGTGGATATGGTCAGGATACAAAAATGAGCAAATTGTTAGGAAAACAATTCAGATTTGCTGTAATGCAGTCTCTGAACTTGAAAATGACTGTATCTATTGTTCTGTAGAGTAAAAACAGTATAATAAATCATACAAAAAGTGTTATTATTATTGATAAAGAGAAAAATTGTATGTATTTACTGTACATATGTATGTAATGTGGGTGGTGAGTCACCAACGAGTTGGACATAGTTTGGTTCAAGGACAGTCTGATTAATCTGAGTGACAGACTAGCCGAGGGTGGACAAGCAGAGTCACTGTATTTGTATATTGCAAACAACAGTTTCATGGTAAATATCAGTTATTCATATTTCCATGAATTGTTTTGTATATTTAATATTCTGTATTAATTAATAAAGTTAGAATGGAAAAATTTTTGCCCCTTGTTTTATAATCTTCTTGTAAATAATAAATATCTATTCATATTTCCACACATTGTTTTGGGCATTTAATATTCTATAAAACGTAATAAAAGTTTAAAATGAAAAAGATTTTTGCTCATTTTATAATTTTGTGCTGCTAGCTTACTTACTGTAATGTCTTCAAAGGAAATCAAGCAATGGTGCTATGATTTAAACCTTTAACACAGAATCAATTTCCACATTTGCATCGAAGAACAACTTTATATAGTGTCCAATGCTGAAAAAGTACACCTGTTGCCATCTTCCAAGTTGACTACCATCAACGTGCTGTTAATCAAAATGCCCATCATGTGCTACAGAGCTAGTCCTTTTTTGACACAGCCGGCTGTGTCAAAAAAAGGGCATTTAGCTCTGTAACATGCAGTTGGGGATTCATTTAACTGTCACGTTGCTGGTAGTTAACTCGAGAGATTGCAATGGGTGCACTTTTGTGGCTTTGGGGCATTTAACCATATGTTTTGCAACTAGCAACTAACAGTTGGAAATAGGTGGCTTTCCAGAGCGACCACCACACGTTAAAGAGTTAATGGATTCATTTAGTATAAAATCTTGTTTATGTGTAAAATATTTACAGCAATGTAATTTTTATTAGTCCAGTGCAGATGACTGTCGTATAATGAAGCTGGTTCCTGCAGGGTTTCTACAGATTTCACAGCTTTTGCTTCCCTGACTTTTCCCTGACATCTATCACGCTCCTCCCTGACTTTATCTAGCATGCTTTCCCGAATTTTGAGTTTCTATTTTTAACATTACATCCTTTAATTAATAACTTTTTATAGATTTTTGCCCCTTTTTTTTACAAATAATAATAATAAAATTAATATATAGAAGAATCTTATTTGACATCACTGGATTCTAACAAAAACCATGTTTGTTAATAATTTAGGATAAAATTGAGCATATTTCAACTGCACAAGATGCTCATAAAGAACACATTTTAAAATTATTTATAAGGTTAAATGCGAAAATGAAAATAAAACAATTTCTATTCTTAGATTCAAACAGTAAATATTTTCTTGATTTTACATCAAAAATCAATTTTTCTTGGAATTTCCCTGACCTGTCTTCAATTTCTGCTAATTTCCCTGACTTTTTCCCCAAATTCCTGACTTTCCCTGACTTTCCAGATCTGTAGAAACCCTGTCCTGAGACATATGTCCCGTAGAATTCGAAACCAAGTGACCAATAATCCACTTGCTAGGTCAGGATAGCCAAAGGCAAAATTGTCTTGAGCCACACCACTTGTTTAGTCCAAAGGATAACTCACTTGACCTCCCTCTTTTCGACTTTTTTTTTTTTTTTTAAAGGCATGTGCTTTTGCACTGGATCTTCACTGAAGAGCCAAAACATTATGACCATCTACTCAATAATGTGTTGCCCCTCTTTTGGCCTTCAAAATAACTGCAACTTGCCTGGGCATGGATGCCACTAGTTCTTAGTAGATTACTAGAGACAGTTTGTATGAAATATTTAAGCGGCAGCCATGCAAAGTTGAGACATTGGAACATGATGGTGTTTGAGCTCTGAGCTGCTGCTACATGTAATCCCAAAGATGCTCTATGAAATTACGATATGACGAGTTAGGTGGCCAGAATATCGATTGGAATTCATCACTACGCTCCTTGAACAACTCCAACGTGATTCCAGCCTTGTGACATGTTGTATTCTCCTGTTGTAAGATTCTATTTCATATGCCATGTAAGGGTGCAACTAATCTGCAGTGATGTTCAGATTGCCTGCCAGTATTCTCCAGCGACAGTTAAATACCATTCCCACCAGGGTTTAAGCTGAGATAAAAAATTCCTTAACAAAAAAGCTAAAATAAGGAAAAAACCTTTAGCAAAAGGATACCATAACAGGAAGTCTTTACTTTTATCCCTGTTTCTCTTCAGTATTTCACCAAATTTTCTCCAAATGCTTTCACAAAAAAGCAAAAACCATTCATTCCATTTTAGCATTTTCACAAGTCTTTTTGCATTATGCTAAAAATGCGATTGTATCTTAAACTTTGATTCTCACTTAGTTATGTGCTCTCCATGTAATCCAGATCAATTCATTGAAAAATGTGGGAGTGGTCATAAAGTTTTGGTTTGTCAGTGTATCTGCCACCACAGTTAGAAAAATGATTCAAATGCAATGTCATATTTTGATTAAGGGTATGTTGTAGGAATATGTCTTACATAACATTTCTGGAATACCGGATACTCATCTATTTCAAGCAAAATACCATCATCATATAGGTAGATGATGATCCGGTGACGTTCACCCATCTACCTCAAAAACTGGGCCGGAAGTTGCCAAACTTGGCAACTTTTGGTGTATAAATGTATATATTTAACTCGCATATCTCAAAAACTATTAGTCGTAGATTTAAGATTTTATATATAAGATTGCTGTAACATCTAGTTGTACACCTAGACTTTTGGTTCCAATCTACTGGAGAGTAGGACCACCCAAAAGAATTTCGGTCAGTACTTACATATTATCCCGGCAGTCTGCCAAGACGAGTGATTTTTCGCTAAGATAAATGCTGGTTGTATGAAGTCATTGATGGTTCTCCAAATACGATTGGCAGCAGTTTGCCTGCACATTTTTCGGAAAAGTAATTTGGCGGGAATGTCCACCAGGATAAAATGCAAGTACCAGAATTTCAATACATTGATGTCTATGGCATCTTCAATATATTATGTCTGTGATCAGTCATTGTTTGGTCAATGTGCAAAATCTCGCCATTGTCATCGACCTTGACGAGTTTTGTTGAAATATCGCCAAATTTAACGCCAAAAATAATAACGTATTTTTGCATCACTCTGAAACTTTTAACTGTAGAATGTTGAAATTTTGTATTTAGAATTATTGTAACATGTAACTGTGCTTTTGAATGCAGTCAACTGAATAATTTATTTACAGGGTTACCCAAAAGACTTAAAATATATTAAGGTCTATAAATACCTTCATTTCATTACAAGTCTGAAGAATAACTATTTCGGTTATGACTGAAATCTCGCTATCTCAAGCTTGTTGGCTTTTGTCAAAATATTGAACAAATAAATGAAACAAATCTTTCAAATTGAACTCAGCTTGGCAGTATCTCAAATATTTGGCTAGAAATCGCTAAACCTTAGAATTATTGCATACTTTATCTCTTTCAATCGAAATAAGTTTCGATGAAGATATTTATAATTTAATATTAGTACTAGGAAGTCATGTGGTGTCCATATCAGATTTATCAATTTAATGATTTGATATGAAAAACAAGCGAAACAATCATAATAAAAGGCATCTCATATAGGTTTTTTTTTTTATATACAGTTACATACTTTCATAATGATTGTATTTTCGAGAATTTTTTTTCAATACCATCATAAAATACAGTGCTACGTCAAAATATGTTTCCACATAATTTTAACAGGCACCAGATCACATGCAAGCGATATATATATATATATATATATATAAAAATCAGAAATGTCAGTCAGCTGGTTTAAATTACTTTAGAAGTTACTTGGAAAAAAAAAAAAAGGATTATGTTTGACAATATTTGACTGCATAAAATGATTTAGGTTCTTGAATCTAAAGCAGATAGAAACAGTATTCAGAAAAATTTAGTAATCTTAAAGAATCATTTCTAATCCAAATATGAGCTCCACATACAACAGAGTCAAAATAGTCTTAGGTAAAAGAATAAGGATTTATTTTTAAAAAGTACAGTATAGCCTAGTAATCGTCTATCCATGGGCACGAGAACAACAACTGCGTAACCTTGATTTCTGAAAGTCGAAGAAACAAAAGAAAAAATTAAGATAACAAGGTGAAATAAAAGGGGGTGTCTGTTTAATAGGAAAAACATATTTATTCAAGATATTGAAGTTACACTCCATACCTTATTTAGAATACTGCAATAGAATAAAAAGGCTTGTTAGTCAACTTTGATGATATTGAGAAAGTAGATTCTACAGTTTTGCTTTTGCTTTTTTTTTTTTTTTTTAAGGGTAGTGGTTTTAAGTAGTTGTACATGAACACATCACATGGCAGTTTCAACATAAGAAACTTCCTTAATTTTTAATTTTTTAAGAAAATAAACCAACCACTGGTACGAAACTAGTTCTGTAAACAATGTATAAATTAATTTTTAATTATATGTGTTAATATTAGTTATATTTATTTTAAGAATTTAATGTGCTGAGAAATGTAAAAACTTCTCTTAAATAAACAATCTGGAGCTAATTTTTCTTTTATTTCAGTGAACATCTCTGCCTTATTTTTTTTTCAGAAAAGAAGAAACGGCGTTTTCTTTTACCAGTTCACATGATTTAAATCATTAATTTATTGTCTGGACATCATTAACTTGCCTAGTTTTTCCAAAGTTTAGGTACTACTGACTTCTGATCATAATGGCCAATTTAACTTAATTTTATATTCTTTTATTACAATGGGAAGTTTAGAATTATTAAGAGTACTTGAACTAAAATAATGTAATTAAGGTTCTAAATAACAATCTAATTTTCAGTTTCACAGATTGGGTGAAGACTTAGTTAATCTACTGAAATGCAGTGTGTAGAGGCTATTACTCATTTAATTGAGGATTCACAAGTCATATTCCAGGGGATAAATTTTGTACACAAGTAAGAAGTTTCTAACAATGGGCAATATAACAAAAAAAAAAAAAAAAAAAGTAATAATAGTGATATACAGCATTTTTGAGGTTCTCATAAATCTTGCAAAAATTATCACAAAAAGTTTGTTGCATCGAAAAGTATTTTATAATTGATGGATTTACATTTTTCATTTGTAAAACTGTTTGCCCCTCCAAGTCCTGCTTGGATTACGAACCCAAGCCAAGGGGATAAACAGCAACAGTGTAACCAAAGATTTTTTAAAAATAAAATCGGGGGGGGGCACAAGACCCCCCATTAGGGTCATTTGCTTAATTCGTCAGGGAATTTTTAAGATAAAAAAATTCAGAAAGGCAGCCAAATTATTATTTTTATTTCGGGAAATTAAAAAGTAATAATGGAATTTTTTAACAAACTGAACTTAAATGAAGTGTTGGTGAAAGAAATGGTTGCACTTAACATTTCAATTATATAAAAATAATAGTCTGGGAAAAGTTGGGTTCTGTCAGGGAGAATTTAAAGACCGATGCTGGGAAATAAAGGTCTAAGAAGTGGAGCATTCTCCATTGCATCTTTTCAATAATGAGAGCAAGCAGGTTAAATATGGGTTCAAGACTACATTAATTGGAGGGGATGGATAAAGCATGACCAATTGTAAAAATTCTTTACATACTTAAGACAATTCTTAATTCTTTGACATACATAAGATGGCCAATAAATGAAATAAAATAAAATATTTTCAAACAAAATATTTTATTTTATTTTGTATATTATTACAAATTTTTATTATTACAAAATTTATTTAAAAACATTTCATTATTTATATTATTACAAATTTATTTAAAAACAAAGTTTATTATTTAGCATCCTCCATGAAAAATTGATAAGACATTTCTTTTCTTCTCCAACTTACGAGATTAACTAGAAAATGTAAGTTAATTGAATGAAGAGAAAATGCTTTATTATACAAACACATAATAATCCAGACAAGTTTTGTTATAAACAAGCTTAAAGAAAGAACATTGTATACAAAGAAAAATATCTATTCAATTAGAAAATTCCTAGCAAATAAAAGTAATTAAAATAATTTATAAACACTAATTACAGTAAAATCTGGATGTATAACAAATGTATAATTTGGAAAATGTAGTTAAAGTGAAATTTTATTGTGACAGAATTTGTAATGCATGACTCTTTAAAAATAGGAATATGTTATTGGATAATATTAAGTATGTGTTTATTATAATAAGGCTATACTGTATTACGAAATTTTTATTTTTCTGTACATTTGTAAAAATCACAAACAGAAATTAATTAAAATGTACTTCAGATAATATTTTCTGTTGTGACATCTGTTTAGCTAGCAGTAATAAGCTTTTTTATTAAAAAAAAAAAAAAAAAAAAAAAAAAAAAAAAAAAAAAAAAAGCAGAGTCAGATTCTTGATCAGAGCATGATAATGAAGAAACGGATCCAAGGAAGTAACCCAGTTAAAAAAAAAAAAAAAACAAGCACTGATTTTTAAATAAATTAAGATATTTTAGATACTTTACAGGAAGGCTTTTTTTCTGTATCATAGTAGTATTTTTGTTTTATTAGATGCAATAGAAATTTTTCTTAAGCTTTAATTTCAATGCATTTTTGTCATAAAGAAAAAATAATACATATATATTTCATTCCATTTTAACCTACATATGTTTTTTAATTTAATTATCATAATGACTGACAATCTGTTGGAAAAAGTATCTGAGCATTTAAAAGCCTTATGACATTTTGTTTTATTAAGAAATAAGATTAAAATAAGAATCCAGAATGATAGCAACTCTGTTATGATTTCTGCGTTGGTATTATGTTTGTTATAAATGTGGGTTTAAAATAGAAAGCAAATAGAGTAATTGCTATGACTCATTAATTGTTGATGCAAGGATAAATGACTATTTGGAAAAAAGTTACTATTACTGCCAGCATTTAATCTAAAATCTGAAATTTTAATAAAAATCTAAAATTATTTTAATGATCTCTTAAATTTTGTGGAAGTACACAATTTGTGAAAAGGGGTATTATTCCAGTACTCATTATCATAGTCAGTGATTTGATTGTGCATGTCAATATCAGTGCAAGTTACAAAATAGCATTTATTTTTTTTCCAAATATCCATCTGTCCTTGTATTTGATCATAATAAATGTGATTTCGCTTTAAATTTAAATTGCTAACCAAGAAAAAATTTTGTGTAGGTATATCTTTAATTTTATGACCTTTGCCTCTCCCAGACAGCACAGCAAACTTGCAGCAAGCTTGATTTATCAAGTCAATAAGCTTGAAAATTCCAGTCGTGTAAGCTTGATGCAAGCTTGAATCAAGTGTTCTAGTTTACACTTGCCCAGCTTGCATTAAGCTTGACATTTCAAGCTTAAAAAATTTTCCAAAAAAATTTTTTTCTAAATACACGGGGTGCCCGCTGGCGAACGCGCCCCACATACTTTATTTTTCCGCGCATTTTCCCCCTCTATTCTGTAATTTTAAGTTATTTTAATCTGTTTCCATCGAGTGTCCGTGGCTAGAATAGAACCCGGGACCTTTCGATTCGTAGCCGAGTGCGTTATCCATTCAGCCACCGGAGCCTTGTGCAGCTATGACTAAAGTTGGAAGTGAATTATTAAGCGGTTTTCTGGCCAGATTGATAAGAGGGCGATATGTTTTTTTTTTTTTTTTTTTTTTCATGGGATGCATCAAAATAAAAATAATTTTATGTGTGATTTAGAGACTCTACTAATAGGGAAATAAACATAATATAAACTTAAGAGCAACACATGTTTTAAAACTTTCGCAACACTCATGAGCAATATTGCCGCTGGCCAAAATCGAGACAAACGACTGATTTTGAAATCAATTTCGTAGTATAATTGTATTTTATTTTGAAGAATTTCCATATTTGGAAATATAGAATGGGTTTACTTACTTAACACAAATTTTGTGTTAAGTAATCTGAAATCAAAGAAACAGATAGTTAAACGTTACTTCGAAATGCTATATCACAGTTGCTAACATAACATGTATGGAATACAAACACTTTAGTCATTTTTGTAAATATTTCTTATAACAAATAATTGAAAAATTTTGCTATTTTTTAACGCTAAAAATTCTCTTTACAAATGTGGTTAGTTATTTTCCTACATATTGGTATGCTATATCGATATAGAGCATTTCGAAGAATTAAAAATAAGTTTAATTTAATTTATACAAATGTAAATTTGAATTATTTTCATTGTTCATACTTTATAATTAAAAAAATTATTTAACTTCTGATTTTTTTTTAATCCTTTGTAATTTTATTTTAAAACTACAAAAGTGTAAGATTAAGATTTTGGGGCCCTAAAATCTGTAGGCCCTGGGCAGTTGCCCCGTTTGCCTTGCCGGTAATATGGCACTGGTAATAAAATAAACTCATCTTTTACGAACTTCAGCAAATTTGAGGACGCTAGACAATGTCCATTCTCTTTCACAGATGGCGCCATCAACGCTCCTTTAAAAAGGAAAAATCAGACGAGTAGCAATTGCCAAGCTTAAATCAAGCTGTATTTAAGCTTGACAATTCAACTTGACTCCTGCAAGCTTGCTGACAGCTTAGAAATGAGTTGAACTGTCAAGCTTGCATTAATGCGTCAAATTCAAAGAAATGTCAAGCTTGATTTAAGCTTATGTGCTGTCTGGGAGCAGGGCATTTAATTTCTACCACTGCAGAGTCGCAGCAATCACAAATCACTATACCATCTGGTGTACTCCCAAGAAACCCATATTCTTAATCTATCATGAAGCCTGCTTCTAATAATTGTGCATTAACATGCTGCTCCAGCAAAAAATTTTTAGATTTTTCTTTTGCATTTGCTCTTCTTTCTGGCCATATTTCATAGCATCATTGCAGAATGTTTGGCTTTTTTTGCATTATCAAATCAACTAAAGCTTTGTGGCCAGTTCGACATCTCAAAACTCTGCCGAACAAGGAAGCAGTGATTCTTCCTTTTCGGTAAAGAAACCAATTTGTATTATTTCCTTGCTGCCCTAGTAGCAATGACTGCTTGTTTTCTGCTCGGTCGTTCATCGACTCATCGTTAACTCATCGACTCGTCGAATTCAGTCATCGGCAAGTGCACTTTTGTTTATCTGCAATAGATGAATTTTTATTCATGGATAGAAATGATCTAGACGAGCAGTTTCGCCGATGGGAAACCGAAAAACAATATCTTATCCGCAACTGCAGCTCTATAGTCAACGGGCCTTGCAGGTGTCCCCAGTGGTTTACACTTTACCCAAATTCCTATAAATATTTGCGTAATTTAGATGTGCCTTTGCATAATCTAAGGGAAACTTTGAACAATTCTTGAATTAATCGCATAATTTACTTCAAATTTCTTGTATTGGGGTTGGGAGGGGGCAGGGTGTGGTATCCCCCCCTTGCCCCCACCACAAAATTTAAATTTGAAAAGAAATATTTACCAAAAAATGTAAGTGTTTATTATATAAAAATCGTTTGTAATATTTAAATAATTTTTTAAAAATGTGTTTAAAAAAAAGAAAAGAAAATCTATTTAAATAGATTTTCTACAGCTGACGCTCAATTGAGCGTCAGCTGCATTATAAGAAAAACGGAAACTTCATTACAATGAGCAACTCTTTTGAAACCTCTTTAATGTAAACAGCAAGAAGAGAAATCAGTTAATTTTTAAAAGTTATCCAAGAAATATGAAAGTTAAAATCGCACTAAAATTCCTATACAATTGTCAATATTGTTTTTTAATTATTAATTATGAATTTTGTTGCTACTTACATACATTGGTAAAAAGTGAAATTAATTTCTTTCCAATCGAATAATTTGAATATTATTAATAATTGCTGAACAAAACTTCGTCAAAATTTCATGCAAAGTCCCAATCTGAGACTAAAATAACCTGTACTTCACACTTTGCCTTTCACATGACAAGATTCGATGGTCTAGAGGTAGCGCACTTATCTCGTAATCTGTACGCTCAGGGTTAGGGCCTGAGTGAGGAAGGATTTTTTTTTTCAGAAAAACGGAAATTTAGCATACAAAAAACGAAAACATAATAAACAGAACGGACATTTTTTGAAAATTTTGCTGCCAGTTGTTTATTTTTTATTAACAAATATATTTTTCATAGTTTGTCGGTTTCTTTTCGTTATTTCATCGGAGTCATCGGGAAACGATGATCGGCTTTATGGCTCCCCGAGCGGACATTTTGTACCAGTTGCCGATGAAATTTCCCCTTTTTTTGGATGAAAAGCCGTGATCGACCATTGCTCCTTCTCCTCGGATTTAACTCACCCGCCTCTCATCGACCGATGGGTTATTGCTACTAGGGTGGCATGTTACACATTCTACATTTTTAATATAACTTTCAGAAAAAGAACTGTTTCTCATCAAAGATTTTCTTTTTCTGTCAATGTGTTTGGCAGTTTTCAATACATTTCACTGTAGTGCTCAGTGAGTGTTTTTACATTCTCCTTGGTGAGCTCCTCTGTTTCATTGCTTGTACTTGTATCTTCATCAGACAGCATAGTAAGTATAGGTGCATCAGACAAATTTTCCTTTAAAAAAATTACAAGGATATAATCATTTTTAAATGTCATAAGGGTAGATACATAAGGTTAAAATAGAAATAGATCTCTTACATTTAGTTTTCCTTGTAGCAGAATAGAGCACCTAGAGCCACGTTCGTATAAGCGAACGTTCGGATATGTACATCAAAATGACGTTTTTCGCATCCTGCTAACGTATGTCGATATTCTGCAAGATACGGTGGAGCTTTAGGGGCAGATACTCCCTACCGAATGTTCCCATTAGCGTACGTTTCGAAATACGTCACAAATCCGAACGTTCGCTTTAACGAACGTGGCAGAATAGACCCCCTGGTCTTAGCCACTTCAATCGCTCTGTTTGAATGGGTGAAGGGTGTTTAAATAGTATAGAGCATTTCGACGGAACCCTCCTCTCTGCGATCGGTCGCCGTCTTGCGTGACAGCTTGGGGTTCTCGTAATGTATTTCAATGGGAAAAACCCGATTTTCAACATTCAAAAAAAGTATTAAATTTAATTTTTTGGATGATTGTAATGGATGTAATTTGTTAATCGGACCTTCGACTTTTGTGTCCCAGGTGGCGTTTAATATTTTAAAAAGCTTAACATATAATATTTTAATGATATTTCAAGGGACTTTTTCCGCTGGTAGTGCGTTCGGAAAGACAACATTATGTACGGGAATGAACACAATGTTTGTTTTAAGATTCTGCAGGTTATTCGGATTACTGTTTGTTTACAAATATCGTTGTGCATGCGAAATTTTCTTACGTTGTGAGATTTATGCAAGAATAAAGTTTTGTTTTTGAATTATAATTCATCGGATATTCTGTATGCCCTAGAAAACATCAAATTCCATTAATATTTATATTAAAGAAGTGTTTATTTAAATTCCTATTACGATGTATTCAGATAGTTTTTTTTTTCTTTTATAAAAAATAAATGTACTACTTGTTATTATTTATCATAGTGTTCTTTTAAATATGTAAATGCCTGTAAAATAAGGCCAGTTATCCCATTAATAAAAAAGTGTAACATATGCATCGCATAACATATTTGTGCATGTAATTAATCTAATACGTATGAATATGAATTAAAAAAATAATCCAATAAATCAACTAAATTAAAGACGTAGACCAATTAATGTAATCTTTACTTAGTTGCATAATTATTTAAATTGACAGTAAACATGAGTGTAAAATGTAAATTTATAATTCCATAAAGCTTCTGCCTTTTTATTATAAGATGGAAAACATTTCTGTTTCGCAATTGTAGCTCATAAAACTGTACTAAACAATTCTACAATTACATTTTTGAATTTTGTTTCAAGTTAGAATCAGAACAGAAATCAAAAGCTGGAACTCTGACCCTGTATTTCTTTTTTCTGGGTGAATTTTTACATATTAGGCAAAACCCAGCAAAGCTCATGAATACTTTGCTCCGAAGCCCAACACTAGTATACATTAATTCATAAATTTTCCCCTTTTCAAGCACAAACTGATTTTAGCAGACACGACAAATCATATTCGCTTCACCTCGACCAGATTTGAGAGTCCTGAGACCACCAGAATTTGGGTGTTTTCTGTATAATGTTTATATTTCTTCCTGCTAATTTCCGACTATTTAATTTTATATCACTGTTCTGTGAAATAATTGTTATATGGGAAAATCTTTAAATTATTGTTATTTTAATTAAATGTGCTACCAACCCCATATTACAGGGGTTTGCAGTTCTCTACTGAGTATTAACATAAGAATATTAAGGCTCCGGCACCTTTTTTTGCCAGAAATTGCCGCTAGCCCTGGAGAAATTAAATGTTTTCTCATTGAAAAACTTCTTTCATTAATTTCCAAAAAGATACACTTTTTGTATATAACCCGCATACAAAAATATCCCCAATCGGTAAAATGTGCTCCATATTCTGATGAGGTGATGTACAAAATTTGAGAATTATATCCTGAAAAGTGTCAAAGGTATGAAGATAATGAGTACTGACTTAAACTAATTTTAAGTAGCTCTTGAAAGGAAAAAAATCACAATCACATTTTAAGGGTCATACAGATATTATGAAAGAATATTTTACATTCAAATTCAAGTATAGACCCCAGTCACCTTTGTTTATAGATATCCCTTAAGACGTTATATGATGAAAGGCTGAAATTTTGTACATCACCTCATTTGTGCATGGGGTACATTTTATTTTCTAGGAATTTTTTTGTAAGGTAATTCTAAGAAATTTTAAAAAGTGTAACTCTGTGAAAATTAACAAGAGGCATTTTCTCTTAACATAGTCTTTTTTTTTAACCTTATTTTAAACATTTATTCAATTCACACTGCCTAATTATCTTTAATAGATAAAGAATTAAAGCATGTTATCACTTTCTAGGGGCACTGTACGTGTGTGTGTGCCTATACAATTTATAAACACTAATATTTTTACTTCCTTGTATGACGTACAAAGAAATAATGTGATCGCAAAAAGAATTCGGTATCCAGATTTTGACTACCTCTAAATTTACTGAGTTTTAGCTTGACATCGCATTGTACACATGTATGTATGTTCATATAAATTCATGTACAAGCATTCTGACTGACAGCTAGACCATTTTGATCAGTGTTTCCTGGTGCCTGTACGCAGTAGCGGATTCAGGGGAGGGGCTTGGGGGCTTCAGCCCCCCCCCAAAAGAGATTGCTAGAGAGTAACATTCTGCTTCATTATGCACTTTGAATATGTAAAGTGATCTTTTTTAATCACGTAGCCCCTCCCAAACAAATGTAAAAATCCTTTTTACATTTGTTTAGACTAAAATTTTGCTTTATTGTATATTTTCTTTGGGTGAAATAAGCTTTTATCAAAATTTAGCCCCTCCCAAAAGAGAATTTCTGGATCCGCCACTGCCTGTACGTACGTGTGTATGTAGGTAACTCACAATATCTTAAAAAGTATGAGTCGTACAATGTTGAAATTTTATATTTAGGATTCTTGTAACATCTACATCCATACATTATATTTTATGGGCAGAAATTCATTAAAGTGTAATTTAGAGATATTAAGTTATTTCAAATGAATCAAAAGTGATATATGTTGTTAAGGATTACAAAATGAATCTTGCCATCAAAAATGGTATCTTTATCATTTACAGTTCTACAAGAGCACTCAGAAAAATTCCAACAAATTAGAGCCAATGGCAGTTTTAGAAACATTCATTCATTTCAAGCAGAATAACATCTTACCATATGGTTGGATAATGGTCTGGTGACGTTCAGCCACCTCTCTCAAAAACTGCATTAAAAGTCACCAAACTTGGCAAATTTTGGTGTATATGTATATATTTAATTTGCATATCTCAAGAACTATTAGTTGTAGATTGCTGAGATTTTATAAATAAGATTGTTTTAACATCTAGTTGTACACCTAGATTTTTTCTTCCAATCTACTGGAGAGTTTATTTACAGGACCACCCAAAAGAATTTTGGTACTTGCATGTATCCTTGCAGTCTGCCAAGATGAGCGATTTTTCGCTTTGATAAATCCAGGTTGCAGGAAATCATGATGGTTCCGAATACAATTGGCCAGGGGCGTAGCCAAAGGGGGGGGGGTTATGGGGGTCCTACCCCCCCCCCCCATGGGGAATTTTTTGCCATACAAAATGTATATTCTTCACTACATTATCACACACGCGTATACATATATATGAGTTTTAGTAGTCGTAACCCCCCCCAATCAAAAATTTCTGGCTACGCCCCTGCAATTGGCTACAGTTTGCCAGCACATTTTCCGAAAAAATAATTTAGCACAAATGTCTATCAGGATAATATGCAACTACCAGAATTCCAATACATTAATGTCTATAGACATCTTCAAATAGTGACGTAGCCAGAAATTTTTCATGGGAGGGGTTACTATTGTAACTCACATATATGTATACATGTGTGTGGTAAGGGAGTGAAGAATATACATTTTGTATTGCAAAAATTTCAGGGTGTGTGTGTTGTGATCCCTTATTCCCCCCCCCCTCCCCTGGCTACGCCACTGTCTTCAATATATTATGTCTGTAGTCGTTCATTATTTGGTCCATGCACAGAATCTCGTTATTTGTCATCCACCGTGTTGAGTTTTGCCAAAATATCGCTAATTTAACACCAAAAATAACTATGCATTTTGCATGACTCTAAAACTTTTAGCCATAGAATGTTGAAATTTTGTATTTAGAACTATTGTAACATCTAACTGTGCTTTTGATTGCTGTGGACTGAGTAATTTATTTACAGGGTCACTCAAAAGACTTAAAATATATAAAGGGTCTATAGATACCTTAATTTCATTAAAAATCTGTGATGAATAACTGTTTCAGCTGTGACTGAAATCTCGCTATCACAAGCTTATTGAATTTGTCAAAATATTGCCCAATTAAGTGAAACAAATCTTTAAAATTGTCCATATCAGATTTATTAGTTCAATGATTTGATTAAAAAAAAAACAATCATAATAAAAGGAGTAGTATATAGAGTTTTACAGTTATATTCTTCCATGATGATTGTATGTAAGAGATTTTTTTTTCAACATCGTAAATTACAGTGTTACTTGAAAATATGTTTTCACATAATTTACACAGGAACCAGACTACATGCAAGCGATAGATATTAAAAAAATGAGATGTCAGTCAGCCAATTTAAATTACTTTAGAAGTTATTTACAAAAAAATTGAAAGAAAAAAAAAAGCATCATATTTGACTGCATAAAATGATGTAGGTTCTTGAATCTAAACAGCAGGTAAGAACAGTATTCATAGAAAAATTGCTACTGGCGTATTATCCCGGCACTCAAACAAGACAGGCGATTTCTCGCCAAGATAAATGCCAATCACATGAAATTATTAATGGTTTCAAATATGATTGGCAGTTTCCAGCACATTTGATGAAAAAATACATTGTTGGAAATGACCACTGCAATAATACGCAAGTATCAAAAAATCTAAAAATCTTCAAAATAATTTCTAATCCTAATATCAGCTCCATGCAGAACAGAATGGAAAAAGTTTTAGGTAAAAGAATAAGGATTTATTTTAACGAAGTACAGTTTAACCATTTAATCATCTGTCCATGGACACGAGAACAACAACAGTATAACCTTGATTTCACGAAGTCAAAGAAACAACAGAAAGAATTGAGATAAGAAGGTGAAATGAAAGAGGGTGTCAGTTTAATAGAAAAAACACATTTATTCAAGATTTTTAAGTTCCACTCCATACCTAATTTAGAATACTGCAAAAAAATGAAAAGGCTGGTAGCCAAGTTTAATGATTTTAAAAAAGTAGATTCTATAGTTTTTTACCATAAGCAACAATAAGTAATCATACAGGACTATATTCCGTATACGGTGCCTTGTTTACATGTCAATGGTTTGTTTACAAATCATTGGCGAACAATCTGACGCGAGAGTGAGCGATGCACCGCCAACTGCCGGTGGTAGTTGTGACTGGCAACCATAAAGAATACGTGTTTCGTCAGGTTTGGGAATTTGAAATTGTTTGCGTTATTGATGGAAGGGAATGAAATGTGTTATGTTAATATAAGAAAAGAATTTGTGGGTGTTTGTAAGAAATATAGTACGTTATAAGCCGGTGGGTGTTGGGGACATTTCTGAGCGGTTATTTACCAAAAAAATAGAGGTAAGTGTTCTTTTTTAACGAATCTTTCGATGTTTAAGGTTTTTAATGTGAATTTTAAATTGATATTTGAAGTGTTTATGTTTTCGTAAGTGCTATTTACGTGCTATTCTAATCATACTGACTTTATAAGAGGTGTACAACTAGGTTGTTTAATCCACCGATGTTTTTTTGAGTTGAAAACGGGCCAGTGTTTGCCCAGTTTACATTAGCTGTACAACTAGGTTGCTTAGTTCACTGTTGTTGTTTTTTTTTAGTTAAAAACGGTCCACTGGTTGCGTAGTTTACATAGCTGTACAACTAGGTTGCTGAATCCACTGAGGTTTTTTTAGTTAAAAACGGGCCACTGGTTGCCTAGTTTAGATAGCTGTACAGCTAGGTTGCTGAATCCACTGAGGTTTTTTTAGTTAAAAACGGGCCACTGGTTGCCTAGTTTAGATAGCTGTACAGCTAGGTTGCTGAATCCACTGAGGTTTTTTTAGTTAAAAACGGGCCACTGGTTGCCTAGTTTAGATAGCTGTACAGCTAGGTTGCTGAATCCACTGAGGTTTTTTTAGTTAAAAACGGACCACTGGTTGCCTAGTTTAGATAGCTGTACAACTAGGTTGCTGAATCCACTGAGGTTTTTTTAGTTAAAAACAGACCACTGGTTGCCTAGTTTAGATAGCTGTACAACTAGGTTGCTGAATCCACTGGGGTTTTTTTAGTTAAAAACGGACCACTGGTTGCCTAGAATGACTAGTAAACATGGCGACAGTCGCTGGAGCTTGGCGGTCGCCAAGCTCCAGCGACTGTCGCCATGTTTACATGGGGTGGGCACCGGCTTGTATGATTTTACCATCATACATTAACACATCACATGCCAGTTTCAACATAAGAAACTTCCTGTTTATAAACATAAGAAACTTCCTGTTTTATTTATTTATTATTATTATTTTAATAAACCAACCACTGATACAAAACTAGTTCTGTAAACAATGTATAAATTGACTTTTTAATCAAAATATATTTTTAAAAAATAATTAACAAACCAATTCTTTCATGTTTTCTATTGATTTATTCTAATGCATTTTATATGCACATTTAATAACAGAATCCACACCAGAAAGTGTTATCCATAGAAAGCATGCACTAAAATTCATGTCAATCTAAGGATAAACCTATCTAGTCATAATTATAGCTTCAAATTACATTGGAGACAAATTATCCATATATTTAAAAATCATGAAAAAATATCAGAATCCTAAACTAGAAACAATATCTAATTTTGCAATTAGAGTTTAATTAGTTGCTGATAGCTTTAAAATTTCTTCCATATTTCTAAATAAATAAAGTACATTATTTCGTGCACAGTCGTGGATTGCTGTCTAAACTGAAACGCCTGTTGCTTACTATTCTGCAGTTTGTTTACATTCTTCACAGTGGGACTGCGTTCGTAATCCGAAAACCCAATGAACCTCCTCAGATTACACGTAGTTTATACGGATTACTGAGATTGCTGAATAATACAGTTAGGTAAAGAAATAGCACGCGCAGAACGATGCGCGAAGCTGTCACTCAGCTGACGTCAGAGATACGTCACGTCGAAATGCTCTATAAGGTGACCAGATTTTTGTAGTCAGAATCGGGGACATGTCCCGATTCTGACAACAAAACTGGGGACATTTGTAATTAATGCAATAATCAACAGTAATTTAATTGAAAAACAATGCAATAATTAAAAATTGTCCCCAGTTCCATTTTTACATTCTGGGGACAATTTGAAAAACGTCCTGAAAATGGGGACTGTCCCCGGAAAATGGGGACGTTTGGTCACCTTAAAATAGTACGGCTTTCGGCGCAGAGAGAGGGAAAATTTCTTTAGTTATTTTACTGATTCAAGATTCGAATCATCGAAGTAGCGAGTGAGTTGAGATTCGAATCAGTGAAATGAGTCGCTAAACCGCCCATCTCTAGTTTGAATGACTCGAAAATTCTCGATTCATATTTAATGGCGTCTACTTGTGAAATCAGTAACTCTTATGGGATTGGAAACCGTTTAATTTTAATCTGTGTACTATTGAACACACTTAGCTTTAATCTCCGTTGAAAATTTACGTTTTGTAATGTCTTAGTGAGTATTTTTGATGAAGTAATTGAGTTAGCCCTAATGACCTAATTAAAAACTAAATGCAGATGTCTAAAACGTAATGTGATTATATTGGCTACATTTTACGGTAAGTTGTCTAGTTTTTGCTTTTTTGTCTGTCAATACAGCTGTATAAATGATGATAACTCCGATTTTATTAAATATAAACGCAAATTTATGAATAAATTGGGTTTGCAAATTTATATTTTTCAATTTTATGAAATAAACTGTAGTATGATTTTAAAGACAGTGAGAAAGTTGCCCGTGTATCTCTGGGTCGTTTAAAAATTTTTGTTTGCAATAATCCCAGTGGCAGAAAGTTTTGTAGCTGTCTGCGACAAACCTTCAGAGTTTCATAATCAGTCTCCAAAATTTTGCGTGTAATTTTAGAGGATAATTCATACATAAAACCAACAAATTTTAACCACTGCTGTTAAATAGTGTTGACTCTAGAGAAAAAAAAAAGGACAGCCTGTTTTCAAAAAGGGTATTTGAGTTCCATGATAAAGTACAGTTAGATAGCATATTACAGAAAACTGGTTCGAAATAATCTGAAAAGGACTAGGGCTTATCCACAAAACTTGTAGGGTTGTAATGTGTGTTTTGACTTACAGTGCATAGTTAGTTCCCTTTTTCAGAGTCAATACAAATTTTGTATTGCATCCAACTGTTGGATATACAGCACATTTAAAATCAAGTTACTGAAATGTATTTGTTCTTCCTCTTACACACACTCTTCTAAGTTGATGCTTGCTCATTCATGAAATGTGAATATAAGTTTTTAAAAAAGCACTATTCTTTTATTCTGAAAATATATCAATAAAAATTATTATTATAAATAAGGTATGTAAGAAATAATGTTAAAAATATTTTAAATAATTTTAATTTTTTTGTGGCATGCTAAGTCCCTTTAAGGAAATAGTTTACCATTTCAGCATTTTTTAAAACTATAGTACAAATGATGAACTGGATGCCTTTCAATGTTCAACTAATAGTACATTTTGAAAAAAATAAATCTCTTTAAACTGCACATTTAAGTAAAATTATTTAAAAAGTTTAAAAAACTGATTTAAAAAAAATCTACTACTTAAAAATATAAATTTTGTCCAATTAAAAAAATAATAATAAAAGATTTTCAAATATATATTACACAAGGCTGTGCATGGATTTTCAGATACATCTAATATAGTTTTTCTACTAATATACGATAGTGTAAAACAATAAAATGTAACATATCTTCATATGATTTCTGTAAAATACAAAAGAAAAAAAACTGAAGGCTAATTCCATGCACAGATTTATCAGATAAGAACAGTAATAAAGAACATGTACAAAAAAAAATAATAAAAATAAAATAAATCTTTCTCTCAAATACCCCCCCCCCCAAAAAAAAAAAAAAAAAAAGCCTTAGCATGTTTAAAACATGTAATTAAAGAAAATATGAACATGGAGAAAAAGCCATCTAAAGAGTTTGCCTATGAAATTGCGCTGTGTATGAAAAAAAGTACGCTGTGTATAAAAAAAAAAAAAAGCTTGCAAGTGTGCAAAACAATTAAAACAGAGAAGAGGAATAACTAAACAACTGGCGACGAACTCTCGAATAATAATTGTTAATAATTCGTAACTACGTATTTATCAAACGTAACTACCGATATTTGAGGAAATAAAATTCTTAGATAACTTAAAACAATTTTGTATTTTTCAACTATATTTTCCTCCCTCAATTCCTAAGTGAAATGTGCACGTATAGTTCTGTCGATCGAGTTCTCACTTGAGTCAGCAAAATACAAACATTGCAGTAGGGGCACTTTCAGGGTAATCAGCTCGTGCAAATGAAAACATAAGATGAAAAAAGCAATAAGAATAATATTTCGATCTGAAAAAAAAAAGAACATTTGTAAAAGACATTTTAATGAGTAATATCTGTGAGAAAGGTCCGATTTAGAAGGTAATTTTGTAGAAGGGCCGTTTTCAATCAGTCATTCATATTTTTAGATGGGGTTATTGTATTGAATCGTATTTATCTGAAGGGGCCATTTTAAATAAATGCATTTTTGCGATGGGCCGCAAAACGAATCCAAAATGGTGCAGGGGAAATAAAAAATGACGATCGTTGGCAAATAATAAAAATGGGAAACCAGGAGGATTCAGAGGTGTGTAAAAGCTAGATTCGGCCGTTCCTTTTCGCGCGTTTTTCATGTTAGTGACGTCATCGCAGAGCGGAGACAGCGTAACGAGCCGCGGCAAAATGTTCCCGAAAGTTGCGGACAGTTAAAAATAATTTTTTTTTTTTTTCTGACGGCAGATTATTAAAAACTTTTTTTTTTTTTAATATGCCGACAAAAACTGTCCGCAAGCAGCTTTCTGTGTCCGCGACATTGGCGCCGTGTCGCGGTGTTTCTGCTATGGGGGCAATAATTATTGAATGAGTACAAAGCAAAGATTTTCAAAGTTACTGACCATAAACCCATGCTAGACCTTATTTAGAAGCGCAAGAAACTCATCCATCAACTGATAATTTTAAAAATTGAAAAATTTGAATTTAGAACACAGAAGATTACTGGAATAAATGACACAGAGAGGCATGTGAAATCCTTAACCTTTTTAGAAGGCGTATTTCTTTTCCAAAGGAACAACGAACTATTATGCTAAATTTTCAAATACGTAATTAAATTGTGTTTAGCACAAAAATAATAACTGATTATACATCTAGGTACATAAATGTCAGTTCAACAAAAACTAGTACAATAATAGGATTTTTTAAATTTAAAATCAGCAAATTATAATTATTTATCAAAGTTTTATATAGAAAAGCAAAGCAATGCATTAAAACATGCATTCCGAAATTCTTAGGGTGTAGTAAGGTTAAACGTTGTTTGTTCACTAACACTGATTGTCCAGTCTAAATTATATGATTTTTCAGGTTTTCCCTGTTCTCCCTGACCAGTGGCAACTCTGTATCATAAAAAAATTTTCCTTAAAGAAATTTATTAATAAGAATTGCATATAATTTTTTTTTTTTTTTTAAGTGCCCATTATGTGCGAGTGCAAATTTCTAGCAGTAATCATTTATTTTATGCAAGATCAAGAAAAAATTCAGGGGTTGATGCGGATGAAAATTGAGTCCATTTTGTTTCTCCTTCTCTAAATTACAATCAATTAAAACAACCCCTTCACGAAAATACAGTCAATTAAAACAGCCTTTTTAGAAAAGTTCAATCAATTAAAATGTCACTTCATTGAAATTTTACCCTATATATTAATCAGTTTCATCATTATTTTAAACAAAAAAGTGACTTTTATTAAAAATTGGTATGAAATTTTGAAAAAATAAGTGTTGAAATTCACAGAAATAAGTCATTCTCACAAGAATGGAACCCTAGAAAAAATTTCTGGATCGACCCCTGAAAATGCAAGATTCTTGTGCTCTGATGAAAACACGCTACTGCATGATCATTCTGATCCCAAACTGAATACAGTCAACTCCCTTTAATCCGCAGACCTATAATTCCCAAATTCCTCTAATCCACAATTGATTTTTAATGTAAACAAACAAATCAATTTTGAAAAAATACAATTTCAATGTGTTCGGCAATTTTTATGTAACATTCAAATAATAATTAATAAAAATACAAGCACAAATGCAGTAAAATAAGAAATAACAATGCTAAAAGAGCATAACTATATAAATGTAATGCCAAATTTAATTCCATAATTGGACATTAAAAATTGGGTTTCTCCCATTGAAATACATTACAAGAGTAGTTAGCTTTTCACACAGGAGGAAAGTCGTTTGATTGCTAGGCTTATCAAAATGCTCTATTACCTGGCAATTCTCGCAATTCATAGTTTTTTAGTATTATCTCAACTCAACTTTGCATGTGCTCATTTTCCTTTTGCATGCTGTTAACACACTCGATCACAATAGGGATTCTGATACTGAATCAATCAAGAAAAAATATGTCTCTCGATGAAGGGTTTAAAATTGGGGAGAATTACATTAGTTTTCTTGCAAAATAAACTGTCATTTCTGAAAAAAAAATTTCATTTTTACACAATTATTTGCAAGCTAAAGTTTTGGAAAACAAATGTAAAAATTTAAAACAAACCACTATTACATCAATTTTAAAAAAATTTAGAGTAATCAATTATGAATTTTCATTTCTGCACTTGAAATATGAAAATAAATATGTATATTTTATTGCTATTCAAGTATGTTTAAATTATTTACCTATTGATAAGTTGACTTACGACTGAAAAAATACTTAATCTTAAAAATTTACTAGATATCATAGTTTTTTTTTTTATCTCTATGCATGATTAAATTAATCAACTCGCTCTAAATGTGCAAGAGAAGACAATGACCTATGATCTGCAAAATCCTATAATCCGCACAACATTTGGGCAAAACTTTTGCGGATTAGAGAGAGTTGACTGTATCCAGGTAATAGCAAACACTCTCCAGGCTACTTGGTCAACAATCCAAAGTACATCTTCAGACAAAGAAATTGGGGAAAGTTTACAGGCAGAGCATATGGGTTCCACACCCCCCCCCCCAGTGGCGGAACTTCAAATTTCTGGCCCCCCCGCAAACTATTTCAGTGGGCCCCTCATCCACAGACACTCATATACACATACACATACGCGCGCGCGTGCACACACACGCACACACATACAAAAAAGAGTTTATGTGGCCATTTTTATTTTAAAAATTGAAACAAATATAATATAATTATAACTAAAATTTAAAATTCTTCCTTCACGATTTCAGATTTGCATTAATCTCTAATCAGATCATTCGTTTCCATAGTTCTTTTCTGTTTTTGCTCATTACCTAATATGGAGAGGTTGTGCAGTCGTTCTTCGCCTGTTAAATTGCGTAAATAGTTTTTCAGAATCTTCAGTTTTGAAAAGGATCATTCAGCTGTTGAGACTGTGATAGGAAGAGTCAAAAACAATAATAATGCTGTAATTACATCTGAAACATTTAAAGATATTATTAAATATTTTATCAGAAGTAACTCGGCAAATTCTTTTATGATAGATGTTTTACAAATTTCATCTTTCAGCATAGCACTGGCCATTACTGTTTTGTAATGGAAATTCTGTTGTTAGATCTTCTTTATATTTTAACTGAAGAGATTCGGCACATTTTAAAATTTCTGCTTCCTTCATTATTGCTAACGTGGTCAGTACCAAAAAATTAAAAGGATTTAACACCTCATTCATACCTTGAAATCTGTTTTCTAATTGGTATATGACGGTATATAAAACTTAAAAAAACACGACGCAGAAATCATCTTCGTAGCCCAAACGGTGGTCACTTGATAGTTCGTCAAAGTGTTTCTTCTTTTTTTTTTTTTTTTTTTTAAATTTCTGTCGCTTCTTCAAAAAAGTTGGACGCATTTTCCATTTAGCTGCTATTTCAACAGCTTCGTCTTTTCGGAATCGTATGTATTTCTGTAATCTTTGAGGTGTCTGCTTGCAGTTTGCAAAGATTCCGCTGCTCTCAGAATATCTAAATCTTTCTTTTGCAATATTTTAGTTGGCAAATTTACTTCATTAAGAATCTTCGACAAAATTGCACATAAGAGAACAAATTCAAAATTGCTCATGATTTTCTGAAGTCTAGATGCTTCGCGTTCGTCTCTTTTCTGACCTTTCAAGAATATTTCAGAGAGCGCTTTCATAATGTCCAAAAACCTAAGTTTGATTGCTAAAAGGGAATTGTACCATCCAGCCCAGCGGGTTGGGTTTAATCTTTTGAGCGTAATTTGGGATTCTCCTTTAAATTTTGATAGCAAGTCCCATCTCTTTATACTATTTCGGAAAAATGTATAAATCCTCTCTAAAGTTGCAAATAATGTAGATATTTTATTGCAACAACTTTTAACAGCATCGTTTATTACAAAATCGAGTGTATGAGATGTGCGGTGTATGTATATAGCATTGGGTACATCTCTCTTGTTTTAAAAGAGACTGAACACCATTGTACCCTCCACTCATGACATTTGCTCCATCGTATGCTTGTCTTCTGCATTTGCTTAATTTTATGTCATACTTTCAAGTAGGTTTAATGTTTCTTTATACAAACCATCTGCTGTGTGATAGTGTACTTCAGTTTCTTCATTTTCTTTTGCAACAATTTTTACATACCTAAATACTTGACTTAATTGGCCTTTTTTCGTTATGTCCTGCGTTGTATCAGTGATAATGGAATGGAAAGGTGCTTCGTTACTATTCTTTACTAAAGTTGCTTTTAAACGTGTTGCAAGACAATATATAATTTCATTTTGGATATTATGGCTTTAAATATTTTGTAGCACCATGTGGCATGCACAAAACATCTTTCATAACATTATCGTATTTCGATAATAAATCAACTTGACCTAAAAAATTTCCAAGATATTCATCGTCTAGGGATTCCCGGTGACCACGAAATGATAAGCAATTCTTTGAATGTACTAACGTTGTATTAAAAAGTTGCTCTAGCACTTGTACCCAAAAATTCGATTCGTATTGAATTTCTTCTTTCAAATTCTTATCTATTGTTCCATTGTTCTTCCATTTTTCATATATACAACATAACTGCACATGATTGTGACACAACATGTGACGTGTCCACATCTATCGTCGTAGATGAATAAAGAATAACGCTGTACAATTTACACATTTCGATGGTGCTGACAACAAAGTGATGCATTTTTGCAAAGGATAGTTGCTGGTGATGAGAAATGGGTCTTGTGCAACAACAGGAAGTGCACCAAAAACCAATAACTATGCAATTTAATACATTTTTTTTTCTTTTAACATGAAACAGAAATTGTTTAACACGAAAAAAGTTCATTTTTGATCTTCAGAGGCATGTTTGTGATATGTCAGTAGAATGTATTTGTGGAAATTTTTAACTTCTGAGAATCTGCTTTCTTCGTATTTTCTCCCCCAGTAATCATCCTGGAAGTATCATCCATCAGGTCTTTCCTCCTATTTCCATGAAAAAAACATTTCAAAAAAAGATACTGATTTTTTTCTTTCTGAAATAATTTTTTACATGCTGTTCATCCCAGTGGATGCAACTTACATGGTAAGTTGAAATAAATTATAACAACATCGAAAATATTGGGGAGTTTAGTTCTTTTTCTATGAATCTTTTAACACAAATTCTTTTAAAACTAAAAAATATTTTGCTACCCTCAGTTTCATGTTAAAGGTTTTTCACTATATGTTTTTGCAAGAGAAAGTTATGAAAAATTAAAAGAGTAATAGTAATAATAAAATAAAATGCATTTTAACAGGCACAAGTGTATTGAAAAAAGAAACATAAGTGGTGAATAGAATTAATTGTGGACTCTATTTACCACTTATGTGCGAAGTTAAAAGAAAGATTTTAATTCAAAGAAAAAAATCATAATTTTTGTGTCAAAAAATAAGTTATTGGTGTTAATTATCCCACTTTTTAAAGGAACATTTTACCTCTTTCTATCTTTCCTCAATGCTCAGGGCAGTTGTGATGACGTGTTCTTATAAACACATACAAGAGTAAATCAATAAGTCACTCACAAATGGATGTAATTTTGAAAATTTCAAAGCAAACCAATATTATTATTTTATTGGCTCTTTTTTAAGTTTTATTTAATGCATAAATTAAATTTTACTGTTCTTGCATGTAAAATCATTGAGAAAGTTACAAAATGATATATAGTAATATTTTTAACTTCCTGATGTGTACAGGGTGTCCATAATTGAAATGTGTGAGCAGTCTGCAGCAAAAACTATATGCAGCAGAATTGGATGAAAATGGGGTATCGGCATACTGAAATGATGGGAATTTAATCGAGAAAAAAAAAAGTTTCAAAAACCACCCCTAGGTGGCGTATCATAGCTTTATTGAGAGCATATAAATAATTTACAAAACATTAAGCAAGTTGGAGTTTTTAGGCCGATTAATTTTTTTTTTTTTTTTTTTGTTACCAACTATGTAAAAAAAATTCCAGAGCTGGGGATCAAACTCAGGACTGCCGCTTAACATGCGGGTGCTCTACCACTGAGCTACTCTGGGACGATTCCCAGATGAAATTTCTCGCATTAGAACCGATAGCATTTGCCATCTTCTGCAAATCGCAGACAGAACAAATGAAACAATTAATTTGCGACAACTCCGGTTATAGTGAACGCAAATCGTTAGTCCCGATTCATTTACATTACACATAGAAATGTGCATAGCATTTTTCGGTTTTAGTGAACATGACTCCGGTTATAGTGAACCTAAAATCTGAACTTCGAAAATTCTGGAAATGGCGGAGAGGAAGTTTTCCGATGTCTACATTCTCAAAGGTCGTCTGTATTGCATTCGACAAATACACAAAGAGATTATCAAACATCTGTTCCGAAATACAGGGGAATTGCAGTGGCGGCCCGTGGTCCAAACTGTTAGTGCAGCCGGAAGCAAATACTCAAAATTGCATTAATCCGTGTCCGATTCGAAGTTTCCTTAGAATTTTCTTTTGTAACGATAACTTGAGAAGAAAAAAAAAAAAAAAAAAACTTATTTATTTTTTATAAGTCAAATCAATCCTCCTTTCTTTTAAACTTGCGAATCGGTCAGTAATGCCCTCATAAAAAGGCGTTGTTTTAACTCAGATATCAATAATTTTAAAAGCTCTTTAAAATTTCCCATGTTTAAAGAATTTTCTCGCTCGCCATGTCCTCTAAATGCCAGTTCTTGCTTACTTAAAAACAATACTGCTTTGATGGGTAATTGTCCATTCATAAGCGTCTATTCAGGCTTAAGAGTTTTCCGAACATATATTCTCCTTACCTCCTCCCCTCACTTCTCGAGCCAATCAGTTCGTCGAATTCACTAGTGCAGCAAAAGTCATAAAACCTCTTTTCGGCAGAGTCTTAGCTAAAACACCCTATGCCATCCTAAGCCAGAGAAAGTGCTTACGTAGTCGTTACCATGGCAATGCTGCTGCCAATTTTCTTATCAGCGCTCTGGGCTGAACCAAAGATTTTCCCAATTGAATTGCGGGAAGATTAAAGTGCTTTTTTTCTGAATGAGCGATCCGGCCACAATACGTTTTTTTTTTTTTTTTTTTTTTTGAGATTTTTTTAATTTACCATAGGAATTCCATAATTCTAATCTGAATTTAGGAAAATTAGTAAAATAAATTATTTTAAAGTATGTGCTGATGATTTCAAGTGCAGCCCGGCTGTACTTGCTATATCCCACGAGCCGCCACTGGGGAATTGTCTAACCTGTCAGGGGGGGGGGGGGAACAATAGCGCAATAGAGAAAGGGCTTAGACTCTTGACTGCTGTGAAACCAGGAATTTATCCATTGCAGTGATGCATACTAATTTTTAGCTCTTCAATTCTCTTGCAAAACAGCTCAAGTCTTTCAGTGTCCTCCCCGTACTCCTTTTGTATGATACTCCCAGTGCTGCAGAGTGGCAAAGATAAGCTCATCTTTGCCACCCTGCATGAAAGGCCGTGACACCCACATTCCCACGATGAAGGTAGCAATGATAATTTTTAAAAGAAACATGCAACTTTTTTCATTATCATTCGTGACCAGAAAGAAAAGACCACAAGCGCTTCAATCCAATTCATCAAATTGTGCCCCTCCTAATTCTATTCACACTTGCTATCCGGGGACTTCTGTAAAAAGGGATTAAATTCTTAGCCGGTTAGAATCAATGGCATTTTTCGGCTACTAAACACTTAACAAAAAGTAGAGTACATTTCATAGTGAACGAAAACGGACTTATCTCTCTATTGCTTGATTGACTATAGCACTGTTCGGTCAATTGAATGAATCTCGCAAATTATTGTAGCACTTAGGAGTAATAAGACATTAATACGATTAATTATGCTTGATTCACACAAACATTTAGTGCGGGGATAAAACACTATTTTTTTTCTTATGTATATAATGTATTCCTTGTTCATATGGGGACACTTTGCTTATAGTGAATGAAATTTGCTGGTCCCCAGAGGTTCACTATAACCGGAGTCGACTGTATATATATTTTAGAAAGTGAGTTCAACCTTTCAAGTACATTAAGCAAGTTGGCATGTTTAGGCTGATTAATTTTTTTTTTTTTTTTTTTTTTGTTACTAACTCTGCAAAAAATTTCGGATCTGGGGATCGAACCCAGTCATCAGTTCTAATGCGAGAAATTTCATCTGGGAATCGGCCCAGAGTAGCTCAGTGGTAGAGCACCTGCACGTTAAGCAGCATTCCTGGGTTCAATCCCCAGCTCTGGAATTTTTCGCATAGTTGGGAACAAAAAAAGTTATTCAGCCTAAACACTCCAACTTGCCTAATGTACTTGAAAGGTTGTTAGAATCACTTTCTAAAATATGTATAATCTACAAAAGTTTTTGGTAAAAACCCTTGATTTTTACCATCTGGAAGCGTAAAACTGCATGTTTGACTGTTAAAAGCAGCAAGAACTAGAGAATGTTGTGCACATGGCGTTCTATGCTTTGTTTAAGGTCGAAGAGAGATGCGATGGGATCATGGTAAACCAAGGCCTTGAGGTATCCCCACAGCCAAAAGTTGCAAGGATGCAAGTCAGGGGATCTAGGAGGCCAAGCTGTAGGAAATTGCTGGCTGATGATTCTGTTGTCACCGAAATGGCGGTGGAGCACATTTTTCACACAACAGGCAATGTGTGGAGGAGCACAGTTGAATATGTGATTTTACGCTTCCAGATGGTAGCAGACAATGGTAGACGTCCTATCAAACATGTTTTGTAAACTTTTGTAGATTATTTATATGTTCTCTATAAAGTTATGATATGCCACCTAAGGGTGGTGTTTGAAACTCTTTTTTTTCTTGATAAAATTCCATCATTTCAATCGATCATTACCCCATTTTCATGCTATTCCGCTGCATAGTTTTTGCTACAGACTGTTCGCAATTTAAGTTTAATTATGGACACCTGTACAATACAAAATGTAAAAATGCATGCAACTGAGCAGCACATAAAAATTAACTCACTCTCCATAAGCAAAATTATTTAATTTTAGCATTTACACCCCATTATTGTATTATGAATGCAAATTATCTTTTTTAAATTGATTATCAACTTATTTTGATTATTTATTTATTTACTTTTTTAGGTAGTCTATTACCTGGGTACTTTTCTGAATTAGTGGTTCCATTTCTCAGTGTTTTATAGCTTTTTACTGTAGGAAATGAACAATGTGTATAATCAGATACCTTAAAGCACAGGGCAGCATTCCCTTCAGTAAACATTTTCACAATGTTAAGAGATGAGAAACTTGAGGCTTGTGAAGCATTTGAAAAACTATTTTCTGATCACATATTTTGAAGTACAGGACAGCACGTCATTAGCAATAATTTTAACAATATTAAAAGAAGATAACATGATTCTTCTGAGGCTTTCGAAAATCATTTTCTCTTCAAACAGCCTACAGTGATCATTTCCTGGCTCACAGAAAGAAAAAATGCTGCATATGTTTCAGTCAACTCTCTCGTGCGAGATGTCTCTGATTAATAGTTTTTGCAGGGGCAAAGTTGAAGAATCTCATATGAGTACACAAGATGTTGCAGTGCAGCAAACTTCGAAAAATGATGTCCATACTCAGATGAGTGAGAAACCCCATGTGTGTGATGTTTGTCAGAAAGCATTCTCCAAATTGGCAAAGTTAAAATATCATCTACGCCTTCACACAGGAGAAAAACCATTTGTTTGTGATGTGTGCAAGAAAGCATTTCCTTATCGAGCGTCATTGACTAATCATCTTCGTATTCACACAGGAGAGTACCCGCACATTTGTGATATGTGCAAAAAAGGATTCTCTTACCAGATACAGTTGCAAAAGCATTATCGTACCCACACAGGGGAGAAACCTTACGTGTGTGACGTTTGTCAGAAAGCATTCTCTGACTCGACAAAGTTAAAATATCATCTACGCCTTCACACAGGGGAAACGCCGTATGTGTGCGCCGTTTGTCAGAAAGCATTTTCTAAAGAGAGATTCTTAATGCGTCATCTGCTCATTCACACAGGAGAAAAACCATTTGTTTGTGATGTGTGCAAGAAAGCATTTCCGCGTCGAGAGTTGTTGACTAATCATCTTCATCTTCACACAGGAGAGTACCCACACATTTGTGACGTGTGCGAAAAAGGATTCTCTCAACGGACACACTTCCAAAAGCATTATCGCATTCACACGGGGGAGAGACCTCATGTGTGTGATGTCTGTCAGAAAGCATTTTCTAATAAGGGAACGTTAAAGATTCATCTCCGCACTCACACTGGAGAGAAGCCATATGCGTGTGATGTTTGTCAGAAATCATTTTCCGATGGGACAACGTTTAAGAGACATCTACGCACTCACACAGGGGAGAAACCGCATGTTTGTAATGCTTGTAGTAAAGCATTTGCCGAAAAGACGCAGCTGAAAAATCATGTACGTACCCACACAGGAGTGAAACCATTTGTTTGCGATGTGTGCAAGAAAGCGTTTCTTCGTCAGACATCGTTGACTACACATCTTCGTACTCACACAGGTGAGAAGCCACATGTGTGTGATGTGTGTAAAAAAGCATTTTCTCAAAAGACAAACTTAAGAAGTCATTTACGCACTCATACAGGAGAGTAACCTTATGTGTGTGATGTTTGTCAGAAAGCATTTTCTGGTAAAGGAACGTTAAAGATTCATCTTCGCACTCACACAGTGAGAGAAACCGTTTGTGTGTGATGTTTGTCAGAAAGCATTTTCTCTAAAGGAAAAGTTTAATAGACATCTACACTTGCACAAAAAGCATTTTCTCTAAAGCTAGGCTTAAAAAAACATTTTCGCACTCACACACACACACACAGGAGAGAAACCTTATATGTGTGATGTTTGTCAGAAAGCATTTTCTGGTAAAGGAACGTTAAAGATTCATCTTCGCACTCACACAGTGAGAGAAACCGTTTGTGTGTGATGTTTGTCAGAAAGCATTTTCCCTAAAGGAAAAGTTTAATAGACATCTACACTTGCACAAAAAGCATTTTCTCTAAAGCTAGGCTTAAAAAAACATTTTCGCACTCACACACACACACACAGGAGAGAAACCTTATATGTGTGATGTTTGTCAGAAACCATTTTCTGGTAAAGGAACGTTAAAGATTCATCTTCGCACTCACACAGGAGAGAAACCGTATATGTGTGATGTTTGTAAGAAACCATTTTCTCTAAAGGAAAAGTTTAATAGACATCTACACTTGCACAAAAAGCATTTTCTCAAAAGCTAGGCTTAAAAAAACATTCTTGCACTCACACAGGGAAGAAACTTTATGTGAGAGATGTTTGTCAGAAAGCATTTTCTGGTAAGGAAACGTTAAAGATTCATCGCCATGTGATGTTTGTCAGAAAGCATTTTCTCTAACGGAAAAGTTTAATAGTCATCTACACTTGCACACCATAGGCTTGGAGAAACCATATGTTTGTAATGCATGTAATAAAGCATTTACTCAGAAGATACATCTGAATAATCACATCCCTATTCATACGGGCGAGAAACCATTTGTGATTTGTGCTAGAAAGCATTTCCTCATCAGATAGCCTTAAGAAATCATTTTTGTACTCACATGGGAGAAACCTTATATGTGTGATATTTCTAAAAAAGCATTTTCTGATAAGACAGTGTTAAAAATTCATTTCCGCACTCACACAGGAGAGATGCTGTATGTGTGTGATGTTTGTCAGAAAGTATTTAATGGACATCTACGTACTCGCACTGGGTAGAAACCATATGCATGTGATGTGTGCAAAACAGGATTCTCTGAACAGACGAACTTAAAACATCATTTATGCACTCACACCGGGGAGAAGTCATGTGTGTAAGAAATCATTTGCTTTAAAGGATATATTGATTAATCATCTTCATACTCCCTCTGAAGGAAACCTCTTTTTGTGAATTGTATACAAAAATGGATTTTCTCAATAAGACATTCTTCAGTGTTTTTCTTTGCTTTTAATGAAGGGTAGAAATCATTTATTATGTATGGAAAGCATTTTCCCTTGAGTTTATACTGTATAATCATATCCTCACTCACACATAACACAAGTCCTCTTATGGGTCAGTTGGTGGAAGCTTGTATCCCTCTATGATACCATAATAGAAGCAGCATTGGTTCTGGTCAGCACATGGAAGGGTGACAACCTTTCTTTACTGGACTGCTTTGGCACGGTATTCACTAAAGGGATTTGGTGAACATAAAATATGTTTGAGGCTCCAGTGTCCTCCATGTTGAAATTATAAATAGGCTGCCAATCCAACTGCAGGCAGGGTTATGATTTTCCCGACCCGAAAAAAAACATGATTAGGTTTTTAAAAAAAGTCCACTTGAAAAACCCCAAGTGGGTTTTTCAAATTTCAACTTTAATTATGTGGCTAATGCATCTCTTAATATCTAATAAAGTATATACTAAGTGCCACTCCCCCCCCCCCCCAAAAAAAAAAAAAAAAAACTACCCAAAGAAAAAAATTCAGAAAGACTTTCTAGAGAAAATTTTTATGCCTGTCATTTGAATTAAAATAAATAAGAATTTTTTAACCATAAAAATGTTAGTTTTAATTCAGCACAAGTATAATACTTTAATCTCATTGTTAAAATTATTACTAATAATTAACTTATCAAAGAGCAAACCATGGTTTGTTATTGTTATTGTGGATTTATACGTTTTTTTGTGTAATTGACAAATTGTAATTAGTTACTATTGCTTTAACCATTTTTAACACTTTCCAACAAAGTTGAAAAATGTTTATGATTTTGGTTTGTCTGTCTGTCTGTCCATGTTCTAACTCTAGTAAATATGTATCAATTTCTACAAAATTAATGTAGGTTGTTCCTAGGTACTGTACCATGTATCCTATTGAAAATAGTGTTGGCGATTGCCAATCGAATTAAAGCCAAATCATTTAACTGATTTTTAATTTTATTCATATTATGATGCTGCGTGTCTGTAAAGGGTTTCAATTAGCTTACACGCCCATTACGCGGGGCCTCTTGCGAGAACGGGGGCCTCCCTGTGAGCGATGCAATAAACAAATAAGGTAGAGGTTTTTTGGATACTGAGGAATGAAGTTATGTTGAAAAAGAAAGGATAATTTTATGGGCATTGTCCCAGTTAAAAGGAATTGCTGCGTATTAAGTAAAATTGAAAGATGGTTTTTAATGCCAACTATTTCAAAAAGGGCATTTATATTGGCTGCGTTTATATCTTGTAAAAGGATAGAAAATTTTAAAGTAAATTCACTGCTCGCTCAACAGGTTTGGATTAATTCTGCGTACATAGGATTAAATTACGCTGCGTCACAGTGCGTTTTGAGTAAGTTAAAATTGATTAGATTACTAGACATGATTATTTCCCTGTATATAATGTATATAGATTATATTTAGCTGTGTGTCTTCTAAATTTAAATATAAGCATTGTATTTTAAGTGTTCATTAAAAGTAATGTTAATTAGTTTTGAGTTTTGGGTTTAAATTTGATGTTTTGTTTTCTCTTGATTATTAATGTTTTGCGTTAGCTGCCCTGCGAGCACGTCATCGCAGATTAGCAGCAAATTTCCTGTGTCAGAACTTTTTTGAAGTTTTCTTTTTGCGAATTCTGAGAACAATTTAAATGCGATGTATTTTTTTTCATTTTGTACTGCGTTTGAGTTCTGACAAATAGTGTATGCAGCTTTTATAGTTCTTCTACAAACAGGACAATTCAAAAGATTTCCAATACATTACACTCTATGGGCAATCGTTCTTTAAAGTGTGAGAGATATTTGGCTATTTCAAATGAAACAAAATTGATACATGTTGTTCCTAGGTACTGTACCATGTTTCAAGATTAAGCTCTCCATCAAAAGAAGTGTCTGTATCATTAATAGTTCATCTACAGGAGCACTCAAAATAATTCCAAAGCATTACATTCAATGTCAGTTTAAAGACAGGCATCTATTTAAAGCACAATAGTATCCTACTATAGTTAATGATCTAACAACAATTAAGTGCTCCCTCAAAAGTTGTAAATGTTGGTGACTTGTGCGATAAATTGCCAAATAGGGTAAAAAAAAAAAAAAAATTTCTTTTCGAAAAATGAATTCTAGTTTGGCAATATTTTCATTATTTGGTGGGACATCAAAAATATATCTAATGTGATAATATTAAGCTATCACGATTTTAATGGGAATTTTGAAAATTTGTTACTCATGCTCAAATCAGCTGATTAAGTGTGTTGTGTTGCATATTAAGACAAAGCATCGTGAATACCAGTTTCTCACTAACCCTTGAAGTAGCTTGCTTTCCTGAGTTAACTCCAGGGTTTAAAGTTTGGTGAATATGGCTCTAGGAGTGGGTTGTGTTAGTCAGGAAATTTTAAGGGTTTATAATGCAGTAACTGATGTAGATGCAACAAAATTGCAAACATTGATTTTTTAGACTGTGGAACATTAATTTTAGACTGCTAACTCTTAAAAGAATAAACTTTTTAGCTCTCCATGTTCGTCGATACCGTTATTTTGTATAAGAGGAATACCTATTTATATTTTCATCTTTCCTGAAGATTGGGAGGTGTTTTATTACTTCGATTTTTTTGTCCATTCTCCTGTTCACCGGTCCGTACTGTAACTGCCAAAAGTACACATCGATCAGTTCAAAAATTATATATATATATATATATATATATTTTTTTTTTCTTTCTATGTACAGTGCCATGTATCCTATTCAAAATGATGTATGTAGCATTTAAAGTTCTTTTACAGGAGACAAGAGAAAAAAAAATCCAATATATCACGCTCTGTAGTCAGTCATTCTTGAAAGCGTATTTTAGAGATGTTTTGTTTTTTCAACGAAAGCAAAGTTGGCTTATATGTTATTAAGGCTCATAAAGTAACGTTATCCATTGAAAATACTGTCTGTGCTATTAATAGTTCTACTGGGACACTCAAAAGAATTCCAATACATTACGATCTATAGCAGTTGAGACATGTATAGGCAGCAGTTGAGGCAGTATAAACATGTTTATAACAGTATCTCTAAAATCTCGCTAGATTTAAGGACAATAAATCGCCAAATTTGGTGCAAAAATACTGTTGTATTGGAAAGTGTTTTATAATCAATGCGTTTGGCTTGACTGATCTTTCGTGTTTCATTTAGAATTTATTTTTAGGATCAACTAATCTTTTATGTTTGTATTTAGTAATTAGCAAATTTTTTCCAAATATTCTGAAACCCCATCGCTTCCTTAACAAACAAACCCTGATAAAACCGAAAGTCTCAAAATCCTTAAAAAAAACCAGTAGGTTGAGGTTTCTTCTGAAAAAAACGGGGCTTTTAACAACCCTGGCTACAGGTCTTTCATATGGAATTGGTTTAAATCAGGAGACACAATCTTAGAAGTGGTACATAGCAGTAACCTCTAAGATTTCTTCCTTCTAATAGGTAACACCAAAAGCACATAAAACAAAAGTTTCATTTTTCAGGGGCGTTTTTAGAATGACCTTGTAGACTAAATAATAAAGAATGAGTGCTTGCTGGACATTAATCATTAAAAAATGTTGACAAAGCTATCTTCAAAGATTAACCTTGTGTTTGTTTTTTCACAGCTTATTGATTTCCTGCAGCAATCCACAAGCTATTATGCAGGAAAATTTAAATAGATATTTCTTACATAGCATTAAACAGTGTTATATTTCCTTTTTTTTTTTTTTTTTTTTTTTTGACAGGAACTTAAAATTGACTTTAAAAGTACAGCTAATTTTGCCTAAAAAGTATATTAAAGTTAAATGTTATCCTAAAGCAATGTATACTTTTCTGGGAGGGTCTAATTTATATTTAAAAAAAAAAAAAAATCTGTCTTAAAGTTTGCAGTGAAGCAAAATGCTACCCTTTAAAAATAGTTTATTTTATTTTGAGGGGAGGGGGGGGGGGTAAGCCCACTTGGTGTTTCATTGGATCCCCCACTGCCAGTGAAATAGTATTTAGAGGATGAATGTGAAAAATCTTTTTTCAATCAATTGGATTTAATAAACATTTCCTGTGTGTATCACTCATAAAAAAAGAGATAAAGAAAGCAAATTGTTATAGATTTTTTTTGTGTGTTCAACAGTGAATTTATGGGTTAAAACCATTTTTGTAATGTTTTCTAACTTTGTTGAAATAAAAATTTACAATATTCACCATCTTTTTTTTTTAATTTAAATTTTGTAACAATTTAAAAAAATCTGCGTGCACATTATGTATTTTAACTTAAAAGTGTTGTAATTAAATATTTTATTTAGTGTGCAAATTGTATTCAATTTAGTTCTGTTTGCCTCATCTATGCTGACAAGTTTGTTAGTGCCCAGGACTTAATTTGCATAAGAGCTCAATTCCTGTACTTCTTTTTTTTTTCTGAGTGAATTTTTACATATGAGACAAACTCAGCAGAGCTCAATGAACATTGCGCTCCGGAGCCCACCAGAAAACTCAAAAATTTCCCCCTTTTCACACACAAAAATGATTTTAGCGGACCGACCACGACCAATTAGAATTCGTTTCACCTCAAACCAATCTGAAAGTCTCGAGCCCAGCAGATTTTGGGTCTTCTACTGTGTTTTGTTTAGATTTGTTTATGGAAATTTCAGACTGTTTGTGCAGAAAGCAACTTTATATTTTTTTATTACTAAGCCGTTAAGATGGCCCCGTTTTATTATTAAACCAGTTCAGTTGTGCAGTGTAAGTTACCTTTTTTATAGTGATAAATATCTGGTTCAAAATTTTATAATTGTTCTAGTAACTTAATGAAATCTGAATTGTTTAAAACCTACGTTCTCTAGGCTCTAATCCTACTAACTGTACTTTTTAAAAACTAAAATCACTTTTCTACTGCAAAATTTGAAATTGTTTCAAAAATTCCATACTACCTACACTATTTTCTATTCAGAAAATGTCTAAGCTAGATAATCATACTTGGTTCACTGTGGAACTGAGATAATTTTTAATTAATTTGAGATTTGAAAGACTTCTCTCTCACATGATGCAAAAGAAACCAATAAGTTAGGAAAAATCTTAAAAGTCAGATGCCGAACAGTCAGAGATCGATTTCCGGCATGGCACTCGGGGCAATCGCCCGAGTACCCTATGCTGTTGAACTTAGTTGGGGCTATTTAAATTACGTTCAAAGGTTTACTTTTAGAAGCGATAAAATACATTCGGAGAGCGTTGTGAAATCGTATCAATAATCCCCGTAAACGTCACCTTGCGAAGCAGTTATAAGAGAGACAAATTGTAGAAGAACAAAACTTTTTGATATCTTAGAAAAGATTACATGATGGTGGTGGCTAGAAAACCGTTAGCTATGATGGTTAAAAAGGGTCTGATTAATCGGAAGTCAAATTCAATCGAAGAATGAACAAGAGGTTGGCGAGAAAGTTAAACTTGGCATATTAAAAGAAGGCCCAAACAAGAACCAATAATATATTCATTATTACAGACACCGAAAAACCGCAGAATATTCTTAGTCAACAGAGAGTAAGCCAAGACATAACAATGCGCTGGGCACCAAATTATTGAGGATAAAGACAGCCAAAATTACAGTAAACCCCCTGTGGTAGAAAATTATTTCAGCTGTATTTTAACTGATGTGAGGCCATGTCCATATTTGGTAATGAAAGGAAATAAAGTATGTACGTGTATAGAAAGACGTTAAGCATAGATGCATATTAATAAAAAGTAGATGTTCTGCATGAGAAACAGATGTTTCTTAACTGCTAGGAAAGCTAAAGAAATATAACGGACTTATTATTGACATAGAGCAAAGGGTGAAAGAATAATTTAAGCATGAAATCCGGATAGATAAGCTGTTAATTCAAATTTAACATGTGGGAAAAAAGCCGTAATACGAAATTTTGGAAGACTGTGTAGTTAAAAATGAGAAGAGAATTTAAAGTTTAAAAAACTCGATTTAAAATATATCAAATTTTAAATCGAGCGTATCCATTCGTTTGCAAATAACGTATACTATAAAGGCTTTTTCGAAAAAAAAGAACTCTGTTTTTAGTCTTGGTACACAAATTGAAACAAACTAATAGCACCATGGTCTCCAAAAAATTCCAGATGGTTCTTCATAAGCTGTTTTACACACTGTGATAAGCGAAAACGCTTGGGCTTTTGTGAAATTTTCAGAAAAAATTCTTAAACATGGATCTGAGCTGCAAGATTTTTCGAAGAGTGACACGCTTTGCGAAAATTTCCGATTTTTAAGAATTTTTTCCAAAAGTTTTGAAACTGATACAGATTGGCCTGTCTTCGCAGTATGTAATACAGCTTGTAAAGAGGCAGTTTTAAAATTTTGAAGTGTCTGGCATAATTAGTTTATTTGTAATTATGTACCAAAATCACACGATTTTTTCGAATAACACCGTTAAATTGCTATTAATTTAGTTTGCATAAAGGCCGTCTTCATATTTAATTCTGCATCAACTTTTTTCCCCAATGGCAACACTCTATTTTGACTTTATGAAACAAAAGAAAACCTTCAATATACCCTAAATATAAATTTTCACCAATTTTCTACGATAATTTCCGGAGATATTGCGAATTCTTTTTTGCGCGATTTTAAGGGACTTTCTGCGAATTGAAAAACGCTATTTGTAGGTTCCGAACTTTTCGCTTTTCGTTAATTTCGCTCGCGATAGAAATAAATAAATATTATTTACCGGGAAAATGCAGTTTCTAGTCTTAAAGTTTTCTGTACAGAGAATATCAGGGGTAGAAATTAGAATATTTAGTCAGAGGTCCAAATGAACCGTGACTCCAAAACTTCCTTGGTCCATATTAAACATGCAGATTTGTACAAGAATAAAAAGCCAAAATTTGCAACGTGCTTTCACCGATCTTTGAATATCTTTCAAGTTTTTTATTTACTTTATTGTTTAACACAAGTATTTTGAGTGTTTTTTCCATCTTTCTAATTGTTTTCGGGTATTTGAAGGTTCTCGCGTGGCTATGACGTCACGAGTGGAATTGAGTTGTTTTTGCTGCTCGTTGAGTTGTTTACTTCCTGGATATTGAGTCTGCTAGGTTTCGGTTTTCTTTTTATTTGTAGAAGGTTACGAGGGTATATTTTACAGGGTGGCAACACCGAATTTCTTTTCATGGAATGGCAACAGTGTTTAGTTTCGGTATGGGACTTTTCCCAGAATCTTTGGCCGGAATTGTACAATTTGAGGGGTCTGAACTACTTTTAATTTAATTTAGTTAGTTTTATTTAATTATTAATTAATTTTAGTGCTGTCATCTGGTGTTATGTTTAGGAACTACCTTTTTTAGTTTTGGAATTATAAAGTGTCGGGTTTTGCCTCCATCAGACCTGTACCTTCCTGTCTTACCACTGAGGTCAAACGGAAAACTGCTTTTCCCTCTATGTAGAAAATATGTAGCAAACAAAGTGCTCCCACAATGACGACGAGCGATCAATTACCGGTACTTGGGTAACCGAAGAGGTAAAATTAGCTGTTACCAAAGGTTACAAAGTAGCAGAAGTAAGACTTTAAGTTATCTTTTTTTTTTTAGGAATCAAATTATTAAGATAAATATTTTAAATTTGCTTCTCTGTTCCCTCTCCTCTTAGATTTTTGGAGTTCATCATTTTGAAAATTCATCAGTAATCTTATTCCGGCCATACATTGATCTCTTTCTAAGAATAAAGCAAGAGAGTAGTGGATGGCCCCTTGGATGTGGTTCATCAGAAGAGCAGAATTCATACATAAAAGAATACGCAAACCGAGAAGGTGTAAATCTTGATGCAGCTTTCATAAGTAAGAATCCAGGACGACGACAAGTAGCCAAATTGGCTTTAAATAGTTTGAGAAGGTAACTTATTATTATTATTATTATTATTTTTGTAGTATGGATACGTACATAATCATCCTCCAATATATATTTTATAATTTATTTTATTTTTCAGGTGGGGCATGAACTGTAATAAGGCCCAGATAGCGTATGTTAATTCCATCGCAGAATTTAATAAGATGCTTACTGACAGAACTAAAAAGGTGAGAATATGATTCATCTATACACATATTTGAATATGATTCAGTACAGTGTTTTTTTATTAATAATTACATAACAGAAATTTGTTTATTTTTTTATTAAATTAAAGACATATATTTGTCAACGCCCGAGGTGGCTGCTCTTCACTGGGAGAAAGAGAAAGATTTTGAGCCTCAAAATTCCTCAACAAATATATTTATTGCAGCATTTACTTACTGCCTGGGCAAGAATGAAACTCTACTCAGAGATGGATAAACTTGGCCAAGCTGTACTTTATCACGACACTGATTCCATTATATATTCACAATTCCATTATATATGATGATAGCAATGATCCACCCTTAGGGAATTTTCTTGGTGATTTTACAAATGACATAAACGGAGACTTCATCACAACTTTTATATCAGGTAAGATTTCTCTCTCTCTCTCTCTCTCTCCTCTCTCTCTTTCTTTTTATTCCTTAAAATCCATTCTTTTTTCTTAGGAGGACCAAAAAACTACGCATTTGAAACGGCCACCGGTAGAACGTGCTGTAAGGTAAGAGGGTTTACCCTTAATTTTAGAAATGCCCAGCAGATAAATTTTGAGTCCATTGAGAGTCTAGTACAAAATATGGATCATGAAAGCTGTATAGAAGTAGAAAATCCATCAAAAATTGCAAGAGATGGAAAGAAAAGAAAAGGTATCAATAAAGTAGAGAAAAAAATGTACAGTGTTGTGTACGACAAAAGAATAGTTCAAAATGATTTCACAACGATTCCGTATGGATTTAAATAATGTATTAAATTGATGTAACTTAATAGTATGAATAAAGTAATTGTCTGTATTTTCTTAATACTTATTTATTTTATATTTGTATACATCTGTATGTTTTTAAAATTTTTAAAGAAATTACAACAGTGTGATAAAAAAAATGTTTTATTTAAAAATTGTCACACATATATTAATCTTTATACATTTTCAACCATTTATTTTTTGGCGATACTATTTTCTCTTTGACAATATTTTGCACTTTTTTCCCCACACTTTTGGGTCTTGCATACATTTTCTTAACACCTGTTAAATAAGCATTTTTTACGAACTCTGTTGGAAACTGAATTGCATTCAACATGTCTTGAAATTGATCAAAAGCAGCAGGTCTTTTTATTTTATTTCTTAAAAGAAAATTGATGAGTTGAACCATATCAGATGTTCTGAGCTGTTTTTTTTTTTTTAATATCTCACTGGAACCGTTTTCAACACATCACGTTCTGTATCAATATTGTTTTCTTGAGTAGAATTAGCAAGCATTTCCTCATCATGACTTTTTTTCATAGTTTTGACTGCGTTAGCATCTGGAAATGTTGCATATTTTTGCAGCGCTTGAATGTATAATTTAGCTTTTTTATTTTCACTCATTTTACTTTTCAAGATATGTTGAATCTGTGAATCTAATTCACTCAAATGTTCTTCTTCAAATTGATGTATACGATCAATCGGTATGAGCGCATATTTCTTAGCGTGCTCCATGGATGATGGATGATAAAAGACTGACAGCAGCAGGGATCAGAATGGATAAAAAACCGTCCCCCTTTTGCACGAGGAGCCTTCTTTTTTTGAACAAAGGTACTTTCTTATCAGCTAAGCGTCGCAAAGTCCTTTTATAGGGTAACAGTTTATTTTTCTGTCGTTTAGATATAGGTACGTTCCCTTTTAAAAGATTCAAACACATTTGATGAGACTGTTGGGATATTTACGTAATAAAGCCCCTTTACTTTTAGACTTGCCTAAAAGCTTGAGGTGTTCTATGCTTGATATCCTCCCGGCGAATGATGACTGGCGCATGTACTATTTTCCTTTATGTAGGTCCCATAAGCCGCTGCTTTTGCTAAAGCACAGTGGTGATAATAAGATGAATGATCAGGACAGTCCAGTGCTACATGATTGAGTGTTTGAATTTTAGGACACCTTAAAGCATTTAGATCCACAATTTTACATCCAGGTAGCTTTTCGAAAAATTTGGTTTTTTCCAAGCCTTTGACATAAATATGAGAATAGTTAGAATATAATGCACATTAATATAGGGTAGATCCCACTGTCCCGGGCAAGTCGGTGGCAATGACGGGTAAACCACGAAAATGTTTTTTTTTTAATGTTTTTTCCATAAAAGTTCCCAAGAATAGTGTGAAGAAAAGTCCACCGACCATGATATCCGTGATCGACGTCATAGAAAGCAAATTCTTTCACCATGGAAATGTGGGGTTCCAGTTGGAAACCCTCGAATTTTATAACTGCGGAGGACATGTTACTCGCACCAAATCTGATAAGAAAATGATTATCGCGGCTCATACACATAGTGTTTATCTCGGGGGAAATATACCCGTGCGCATGCGCAAACGCTCATTTGTCACGGGACGCAAGTCGATGAACAGATATCCATAAGCAGGTCTTCTTGCGTCTTGAAAGATTTCTTGAAAACTCTTAGATTTTCCTGGTAACATTTACCTCGCCAAATGCATCACTTGGCTTTTGTGTCTAGGATTTTTATATAAAACTAAGTTAATAAACATTACTTATTTGTTTACCCTGCTGAAAAGATTTTAGGTAGTAAAAATGACTGACAGATTTTCGGTGATGACTTCCTTTTGTAAAAAGGTTGCTTAATCGCGTATCGCCCGCTAATTCAGTCATGAGATAGACAATAATAATGAGGGCATTTTGCAAAATATTAAGGTCGGAAGGCAGTCCTTCAAAACGAACACCTGTCATCGAGTTAAACAGTCGTTGATAACTTCCGTAACAGTAAACAATATTGGTCGGCATAGGTTCAAACATTTTGTATTCTATTAGTCTTTTAACAAACACCGATTTTCCGGACCCTGTTGGTTCCGACAAGAGACATGTGCTTGGATGCCTTAACTTGGGAGTTCCATTCTTGAAATGAAATTTTTATGCTAAACTTTCGACTTTTATACTCTTTTAATGGCAAACAAACGGAATAACTGAGAATTCAAAACCTTAATATAAAATATAGGTCACTTTTCTAAATAATGTACACACACGCTTTCTTAGTGGAAAGAAAGAAAATAAGACTTTTTATAAAATAAAAATTATCTTTATTAATGTTTGAAAATCATAGTTACACCATATCGTTTCTTAACAAACTGAAACATTTGAAAATTATGCTTTTTTTTCAGCTAGTTGAGACAAAATAAGTGACATACATAGGCCTTGAGACCGTTTCACAATAAAATAAATACTAATGTCCACACACAGATGTTAAACTTTGAAGTTGAACTTGATTCCAGTAAACATGTTGATATTGCTTCACAAACTCTGTAATATCTTCTCCGTAAGCTCTGGGGGGCTGTCCGTAGGAATCCAAAAATTCAAGACTCTTTTCATCTGGTGTTAATATAGCTAGCCAATGAGTACCTCTTTCATGATGTTTATCAGTATTCACGACCATTGCCGAAGGGAAATTTCGTATAACAGGTATCTTATCCAAAGGAAAAACACCAGCATAGTATCTTGAGGTATAAGTATCCCTCGATAGAATATTATGGATTTGGGACGAATTCATCAGTTTCCAAAATCGCATAAGATATTTCGTGCTTTGTTGATTTCTATTAAATTTTCAAATTTGGCATATACTAATAATGAAACTGTTTGTGTTAAAGCCTTGGCAAATTTTATTTTTAACCTTAAATTGCTGTGACGTACTTGGTTTAAATGCGAACCTTGGCACAGATCAGGCGATAAATTAAATCGGAATAGCGAATAACCCTCTGAAAATTCTGATCTTGATAGGTATCCACCTCGGTCTTCCGCATTTGTAAATAAATTCTAGTAGGCTCTAACAAAATGGTTCTTAGAAAAATTAGGTTGAAGAGGGTTTCGTGGGATAGGCTGTCCATCTACATAGGCGCCGATAAAACTAATGCTAGAATGTTTAAACTCAAAAGGCGATTTTTGGTAGTTGCCGTCAAAGGAGTCATTATCAACACAAGCGATGACGAGACGGTTAGGCATTTGTCCGTTAAAGATGTTATCTTAAGCAAAGCTCATGTTTCCTGTTGCAACAGAGTATTTTTTACAAATTACTCGATTGATCGGATATTTTGCGGTTGTTTTTTCTAAACTTTTAGCATGGCCAAGAACAACTCCGGGAGAAACTCTCACTTTTCTCACAAATAGTGAAGTGCACTCTAAGTCGACTTTAAACTCTCCGTCACCAAGCTGGCAAAACTGAGTTTTACTGCGTATGAGTTTAATTTTCATATCCACCATGTTCAGAAGAAGTCTTTCTTGATGAGACATATACAGATGCAAATGGCCGATCATGTCGACTGATTTACTGAGAGTGAACATTTCGGCTCGTTTGTTAAATCCTTCGTTAGGATTCTTATCAGTCGTATCGTACACATTCATGTGACCTGCCGTATCTTTGAAGAATAATTCCGACGAGAGCTGTGAAGTTTTAGCATCGTAACCGTGATTGGGTAATGTTTCAACCATGGCTCGATAAGGATACGTGTTATCACTAGATGAAACGAGTCTTTCGTTTAGACTAATGTCCACTTGAGAAAACATTGAATGCAAAAGTAGATTGACCGGTCCCACTTTACTGCCTTTTGCGAGAGGATTACCGTCCGCTTTCAAAATTTTGACTTTCACATACAGTTGAGTCTGCGATAAATCCAAATACTCTTCACCGCTTCCTGAAATATGAAATTCTACGGGCTTCCAGAGATACGCTGGAGAGTGGATGAAATTCAACTCATTGACATTTTCTATGATTGAGTGGGCGGCAAGGTAAGCAATTCCAATTCGGACTTTGCGCATTCTTTAGAATCTTTTAAAAGAAAAGTCATCATGGATAAAAAATATCTCGTCCTTTTACCTTTCTGACTTTAGAGCGAATGATACTTCTTGGTGTCCTGCGCTTCCTTTTAAACTTTCCGTGACCAATCATCTCGTCGGCTTTTTTCACAGCTTTCCTAGCCAGCGTTTTACCCGCTTCTTTACTTCTTGATATCAGAGAAGTTTTCAAATTTTCACCGGACAACACATCATTGGCAACCATCGTTCCTGTAGGTAAAGCTTTTTTTCCTACTGCTTTAGCCTCACTTTTTAAAAACGGTAAGGCACTGCGAAAGAGCTTAGCAAAAAAATCCACCTATGCCAGTATTGAAATTATTCCCTGCGATAAACACCAATTAATAAAAAGCAAAAAACATAATTTACTTACCTGCTGACTTTTATACAGACTTTAAATACCTCCAATTTTCAAATACAAAAAAATAACTTTAAAAACTTGGTTGTAGGGTACGTAAGGTAATTTAGTAGTTAAAAAACATGTACGTACTGTACAAATATTTTCCAAACTACCCAAATTTGCTATGAAAACACTAACATGTTCTCTCCCACACTAAACAGAACACCTAGAAACTCCTGTTAGACAACACAATTTATACTAATCTCACTCAAAATACAACTCCAAATTTTAACACCTACGCACAAAACTCAAAAACCATCCGATTCTGATTCATCAATTTCCTCTAAATCACTTTCAACTTTTCTCGTAGTACATTCCGGTAAAGCGGCCTCTAAATTTTCAGACTTTACTGTTAATACAACAAATTTTTTTATCATTAAACCACTTTTACACGGTCCCGGGTATACCTTTTTAATATCGGATAAAAATTTAAAGATCTTTTCTCCATTTGTTTGTAGATTATTCAATCGCGTTCTTCTGTAAAAATATACGGCCATGAATTGCATTAAACTATTGTTTGGTCTGCGAACTTTAAGTTGTCTTTTTAAGTGTTTATTTTCATTTTCTAAATCATTAATGGTATTAGTTGGGTCTTTTTACGCAACAAATTCGCCTTTTGAATGATTCGTTATTTTGTGTTCTGCTTTTAAAAAAAAAAAATACTACACCTGAATATTGTTTTACGCTGTCAGAACAAATAACACTAGTTTCTGGGTGAACAAAACTTTTGATGTAAGGCGCCAAAGTTCCCGTTTAGTTTTAGATTCTACTTTTTTTAAAAAGACCTTCGTTATCCTCCCTGCAATAAATTCCAAAAACGATTACAGTGCAAGATTGGTACATTCTACCTTTACAGTATTTTTGTTTCGTTAAAAATGTTTCATCAACGGATATTGTTTTACCGGGACCGCCTAACTGCTTTGTTTCATGGGATACTATTACTTCGCATACTTCGCGACAGAAAGAAAAATAATCAGTCAGTCTTCGGTGATACAGTAATTTCATTTCTAGAAGCTCGCCAAGCATTTAATTCGTTTAACGTAAACAACACAGGCAATTTCATTACAAAACAAAAAATAATTCCCAAAATATCACTAAACGAAATGCGTGTTTTCTCAAAAAAGGTGTTTGCTAATGCATCCAAGGTCCTGGGGCATTTTGTCTTTCTTTTATTTTTACAGACGAATTTAAAACCGGCTTTTCTGCTTTTATCTGACCAGCAGACCATCTCACTTCCACAAACGCCACAATAAAATACACTACTGCGTTTCGGAATAAGTTCTAGATCCACCAAAAATCTACAACCTTTTCTTCGCTCTGTAGAATCAAAAACATTGTGAAAATGCTAAAATTTACTAGCAAAGGATGCATAGCTAGAAAAAAAATGTCTACTTACGCTATTAAAAAAGATTTCAAACTCACAAAATGACCCAAAACCTTGGACACAAAAACAAATTCCAGAAAAATCCCACTACGTAACAAACACCTTACGTACCCTACAGCGAAAATGAAAATAAGCTCCGAAGACATAATCTATCACTTATATAACCTCACATTCTCAGTTCCAGTTAAATTCTTACAACCAATCACAAAATTCCTTCATACATCGCCGATTAACAGTTACCATTCCCAACCAATCACAATTTCTTCTCCTTACTTCAAGCAACTACAACTCAACTCCTTATAAGAGTTACTTGAGAACATGACGCCATCGTAAACTTGTTTAGCCATCCGCACAATTTGGCGACGTTTTATACTTGGCGACCTGCTCCCGCTTACGATATTATTCCCCCGAAACTAAACACTGTTGCCATTCCGCGAAAAGAAATTCGGTGTTGCCACCCTGTAAAAAATACCCACGTAACCTTCTACAAATAAAAAGAAAACCGAAACCTAGCAGACTCAATATCCGGGAAGTAAACAACTCAACTCAACCAGCAGGATGAAAACAATTCAACTCCACTCATGACGTCTAGCCACGCCCCCTTTGTCCCTTATACACCTTTGATTATTGGGTCGTTCAGTTCTAATAGTATGAATAAAAATCAGCTTATTACCATCATTATACGAGATATGAATTAAAATATGAAAAAATATTTTAACATGGGAGGAGGGGGATTTTGGAAGCTCATAACTCTCTCATTTTCAGTTCAAATTTATTAAAAATTGGTATCCGGGGTTAAAATTTTTAAAAGTTGGTGCAAATTTTAATGTGGAGATGGCCCTTTATGTAATTTTTAAGCATGGCAAATTAAAGCAGGGCCTTCGCGATTAGTAACGGGCCTGCGCGTATATTTTGATGAATCATCCAAAGAGGCTCGAATGCTCGAGTCTTCACGTATACATCAGGCATTTCTTAAGCTTCCCTGTGCTTTCAAACGTTATTTAATGTAGTTTTAAGTAGTAATTGTGTTACTAATTCAAGTACGAACTCATTATTAATTTGTTTGCTATGATACATATTGGCATTAAGAAGATAGATGCATATAATTTGAAGGAAAATCAAAGTACCGCTTACTCTCATGATTCACGATTGCCTATTTTAGTATCAAAAGTGGATTTTTAATGTACTTTAAAATAACTAAATACAGAAATGAGAAAGACATTTTATAATGAATATTTGATGAACGTAGTCTTATTCCCTACGTTATTTTAAATAATTTAACATTAATCTTGTATGCACAAATGATGTATTAAAGCGCATTTCAGTGTTTTCGGGATATCCTGTATATTGGAGAAAATTGATAAAATACGCTCTATAGCGCGATCCGTGAATTAATTATTCTTTAATAAAGACATTTCATGTATTATATGTTATTCTTTTGTCGCTTTCTTAATCGAACTTTGTAATTGAGCAAGCATAATTAACGCTTGTACAAAATATTAACTACATTTGAAGTTTCTATATAAACGGGCAAAAATCAATAATTTATAATTTACTGTATTTCTGCACGGTACCAAATGTAAGTCTGAATCACATAATCAAGGCATATATAGCTGATAAATAACATTTTCAACTCGCAAAATTAAATTGTCTAACTAGTATCGCAACGTCATGCTTATCTACAAGAATAAACTACACAAGTAATACGATTTCTGATTAAAATAATTTATTTATAAATAACACATGAATAATTAAACACTAAACACGATTTACATACATATTTTTAGAATTTCTAAATAAATTATAAAAGTTTTCACTTACCTTTACATTCAGAACAAAATGTTCGAATTTTATGATAAATTTTTATGAAAGAGAACGGCGCAAGATTCACCAAACGATTACCTACATCTAAAATTCTTTAGTACGACAAAACTATAAAAAATTGTTTTAAAATAATAAAATAATATAATATTTAGAATACTTAGAATAATAAAATAGAACACTGCGAGTGGCGAAAACAGGCCTCAATGATTAACTCGTTTTTAGCGGAGGCAACTCATGAGCAGGCCCGTTACTTAGCGACGGCCCCGATTAAAGTGTATTTGAATCGTAAACGATTGGTATATGTAACTTTGCTGTACTACTAACGACGTCCGAATAAAGTACACCCTCCAAAAAAAGTATTCGAGCAAGAGAGAAATTTCCTATTTTAGATTTGCGATTAGTAATTGAGTTTCTGAAAATAGCACAACTTGATAGAAATATGGAAAGTCATATTTATACATAGCCTAATTCATATTCTATGATTTAGGCTATGTATAAATATGAATTAGGCTATTAATTGAGTTTTTGAAAATAGTACAACTTGATAGAAATATGGAAAGTCATATTTATACATAGCCTAATTCATATTCTATGATAAATAATTTTTAATATAATTTTTAATATATTTTTAATATAGGAAATTTCTCTCTTGCTCGGATACTTTTTTTGAGGGTGTACAAGTGGGCGTTTTTTTCTCCGCAGCTGTACATTTTGATTTTAATGTAAAGCAAGATAGTGGGAAATTATTTAATATTTTACGCATTTTTTTTTGTTTTAAGGTTATGTTACATTAAAAAAATGTTATTCGTAACATTTTTTGGTTTAGTCATTCACAATGATTATATCTAGCTACATTTTTTAAAAATTCTATATTATTTTAGTTTTTATAAGTAAAGAAAATTACAGCATTTCACGTTATTTTAAACGAATCGACAAGTTCTGCAGTTTTTTCAAAGCACTGTCTGTTACACACAAAAAATAAATAAATGCTCTGATAAAAACATTAGTAAAGTAAATACAATCATATTCTGGGATCTGTTACTTGAAAAATACGGAATGAAATTAAGAATTAAATAATATAATTAAAAAATGGTCACTGCTGAACTATTCCATGTCTCACTAAATTTTGATCATATTTATGCTTTTATAATATCCCTTTTTGTATGGTGTGATATGAAAGTTGCTTCTTAGGATCTGCTTGCTTTTTGGATTTCCTACAACCAAAAGTAACCGCCAACTTCCTCTCCGGATTTCCTGTTTTGTTTGACTCGATCACATCAATTTCGCTGTTCCAACAGTAAAATCACTCTTTTCTAGAACATGGCTCTTCTCTACATTTTTTAGAAATCCATTATACTACAATGCTACAGTTCATTATGAAGCTAACAGTGTCGTTTATATTGGCATTATTTATTTTTAACCTATGCAAAAAATACAGAGAAACTGTTCTATACTTAAAAGATGTGTATTTAACTTATAGATTTTCCTAGTTAGTCTAAATACAATTTATGTTAGAAATATCTATCAAAACATATTGACGAACATGGGTATTTAATTACTTTCTGCCAAACAACGGCAGTGTGCAGTTGCGCGGATTTTTAATGGCGGTATTTGATCTGCCACGCACACCAGCTTAGGGTGGTATTAGTTTTGGTTTCAGCTTACATGAATCGTGAGGGTTATTTAATACTTTCTTCTATACATTATAATTATTATAAAAGAAGCCAGAATATTATCATTAACAAATAATAACTTTCGATAAATACATTTTCTTCATTGTGAGTTTTTGTTTGTAATATTAGTAATCATTAAATTCCAAAAATAACTAAAACGATCATACTTTAAAAAGTTTTTGTGGAAAGTTTAGTAAATATTTGCATTATTTCAAATTCTACAAACTTTAACCCTATGGGTACTATTTATACAGTGATCGCTAAATGTAACAATTTTGGGACTCTTAATACACTTTTTAATACAAAGTTTTGAAGCGAAATGTGATATCATCTTCTAAACCTTTTATTTAAATTTTGCTTAAGTGCCGAGTGCTTAACAAGAAGAAACAGTAATTTTAAAATGGATACTCTGGCGGATTTTAACCTCGAGCTCAGAGTGAATGCAAAAAGTCCATTTGCTTCAAACGGGGCAGCGTTCTGCGCATATTTGATTCGTTCTATTGGAATGACTCAAAATTTTGCTATTCTCCAAGGCTGTTTAATATTAAATGGCGACTATTTATTGATATCGATAACTCGGATAAGAATTTGTTCAGTTTCTAATTTTAAGATGTGCTTGATTGCATTTCGATTTAATCTTAGTGCAAAAGTTCCTTTTTTTAATGTATTAGTGTCTTCGATGAAGAAGTGGAGCTTGGCTCTGATAACCTAATTCGAAACTGAATGCTAGCAAAAGAAAGAAAAAAGGAAGATGTCTTTAATGTAAATATATATTTGCAACATTTCATGGTAAATTGTATATGTTTTTGCTCTTATCGTCAATGCAGCTAAATAAATAATGACATTCCCGATATATTGTAAACAAATATTACAGAAGATTTTTGTTTAAAGATGAGATAGGAAATTAAACAGCCTCATTCCTGAATAATCTTTTATATACTAAGAGAAAATACTGAAATTTGCGGAATTCCGTCGCTACCGGTACAAGGTCACCGCTCAAGGTGAAGAAGTAACAAGTTAGGTTCGTGAAATGGTCTGCCATCTTTGATTCCCCCCCCCCCCCCCCCCCCGCGCAGACCTACTTCCACAATACCTTCCCGCCTCCGTGTTTAAAAAAAAAAAAAAAGTTAAACACTCAGAAATGAGCCCTTAAAAATAGAACTATTTCACCAAATGAAATGTAACAAGGCCAAAACAATCAGATAAACCATAATAAACAAAAAAACGGTACAATTATGTGCGGTTCTAAAATACACTTAGAAAAATTTTTGACAGGAATGTAGCAAGCAAAATATTTCGGGCGGACAAATTTGAAAATTGTGGAATTTTGCACAAAAATGCTTGATTTGTTGGCATCCAGTTAACATAAATAAAAAAAATTTTGGGGGGGTTCCCACCCACCGGCTACCTCCCTGTTAGACTTTGCAGTAAAGTAAGCAATTATAAACATACATATATAATACAAATTTACCTACGAACACTCAAATAAACTATGTTATACATTCAGGGTACCCACTAGTGACCAAAACACAACCATTTGCTATTATAATTGAGAATAGGTAACTATTTATATGTGTAGTTACTTATCCTGTTTGATTAGCCATGAGGCTGTGAACTGTTAAAAAGTCCAAAAGGGGTGTGGTGGAGCAGGCACGTAGCCAGGAAAATTTTTTTTTGGGAGGGGGGATATGAATTTATGTGTGTATAAATAGACAGAATTTCATCACTAATACAAAAATTTCGGGGGGGGGGGAGATACATCCCGATATTCCCCCCCTCCCCTGGCTACGCCCCTGTGGTGGAGTAGCCTTTTCTAAAACCATATTGTTCATTTGGTATTAAGTCATTACAGTCCAAATAAAATAATGATCTGTGTAAAATCATTTTTTTCTATTAATGCACAAGAAAAACTTGTCAATGCAATAGGTCAAAACTGTCAGTTGAGCCAGTTGCTTTATTAGTATAATAAGAGAACATTTCCAATCACGAGGGATTGTGCCTAGCATCTAAGACAGGGGCATAGCTAGGGTGGGGCAAGAGGGACAACTATCCCGGGTGCTGAATAAGAAGGGGCACCAAAAAAAAAAAAAAAAAATGCAAATCAAACCTGTGAATGCGACAGTTTTTTAAATTTACTTTTGGGGAGGGGGGGGTTCTATTGTTTACGTGGTACCACCAGGTAGAGATCTGTGTCACACAGAAATTCATGGCGGCGGCGTAACGACCTCAGAAACCCGGCAGCACGCTAAGGCATGGGAAAATTTTTTAAAAAGAGGATAATGAAAATGGATGTATGCGTACATACACACACATATATGTATAAATTGGCACTAAAATGCGACTTTTTTTAAAGACTAGAATTTTTATGAAAACTAGTCTAGAGTATGATGTCGCTGTGCAATTACGGCCAGTTAGTTACACGTGGGCTCTAGGCTGCACAAACGGCAAAATTTATGATATTCTATCTATCAGTGAAGTAATTGACTTTTATTTATCTATTAGCTGAAATTTCAGGCCCCTATGCCCCGGCTTAAATAATATGGCTTGGGCAGGCTCGAATTAAGAGTCATTGGGCTCGGGCTTTACAAAATGAGCCCAAACTCATTTCGAGTGGGGTGCCCTCCTTAGGGGCCTTTGTAAAGGGTCCTAACCCATATCTGCCCTAAGTCTTGGAGAAAATCATGGAAAACTACTAATGGTTAGGTCTGCGGATGGGACCTGGTTTTGAACCAGGCACCTTCCGTCTCCCAGTTCAGAGCGCTATGCGCTTGGCCACTGGTGGGGCTCCAAAGTATGAGCTTGCCTTTGTGGTACGCTTTTAAAATATTTCTACTGCAAAGCTGAAACAATAGATTTTATAAAAATCGTATAGGTTTATGTCGTTTATATATAGCACATTCACGATACATTTAATTATCAATATACGATTGATACATTATTTGCTTTTAAGGAATTTTTTTTGTTTTTTGCTTTCTCCACAACCTTCTTACGAACCGTTCCAAATCTATAGTGTTCTTTTGAGGTACATTGCAATGTTTAAACAGTTTTTAAAGCAATCAAATTAAGCCATTGACTCAAAAAATTTAAATTGTATCTTTACAAGTTACTAGCATTAAGAAGTATCCAGAAAAAAATAAGCAGTTGAAAGTTTAGGTACAATTTTTTAAAAAGTATTGAAGCCAATTGCACGCTGCTGTGTAAAATCAGCATCCAGACAACTTAAGAAAAAATTAATTCCAGAACATACATTTTTCATTACATATAAATATTTAAATATTAGTTTAAAAATACACTTAAGAATATACTAATCAATTTATTTAAGGAACGCTGTGAAGGGAAACTACCTTCAGAGAACAGAAATCTAGAAGCAGTAGATTTTTCTCAATGCAAACTCCTGCTAAAAAATGGAGGGAAAAGAAACCCAGAAAGTACCAGAACATGCCTTTTCGAATTAAGAACATAAACGCCTAGTACCTGGGCGGGGGAGGCTTATCTTTTTTCATAAGTTCATCAACATGTATAGGGGGGAGGGCACCTGATTCTTCAGTCACATATTTAAAGATTTCTGTGCTCTCAGTATATACACTTAAGATAAAAATACACTTAAGAATATACTAATTAATTTATTTAAGGAACGCTGTGAAGGGAAACTACCTTCAGAGAACAGAAATCTAGAAGCAGTAGATTTTTCTCAATGCAAACTCCTGCTAAAAAATGGAGGGAAAAGAAACCCAGAAAGTACCAGAACATGCCTTTTCGAATTAAGAACATAAACACCTAGTACCTGGGCGGGGGAGGCTTATCTTTTTTCATAAGTTCATCAACATGTATAGGGGGGAGGGCACCTGATTCTTCAGTCACATATTTAAAGATTTCTGTGCTCTCAGTATATACACTTAAGATAAAAATACACTTAAGAATATACTAATTAATTTATTTAAGGAACGCTGTGAAGGGAAACTACCTTCAGAGAACAGAAATCTAGAAGCAGTAGATTTTTCTCAATGCAAACTCCTGCTAAAAAATGGAGGGAAAAGAAACCCAGAAAGTACCAGAACATGCCTTTTCGAATTAAGAACATAAACACCTAGTACCTGGGCGGGGGAGGCTTATCTTTTTTCATAAGTTCATCAACATGTATAGGGGGGAGGGCACCTGATTCTTCAGTCACATATTTAAAGATTTCTGTGCTCTCAGTATATACACTTAAGATAAAAATACACTTAAGAATATACTAATTAATTTATTTAAGGAACGCTGTGAAGGGAAACTACCTTCAGAGAACAGAAATCTAGAAGCAGTAGATTTTTCTCAATGCAAACTCCTGCTAAAAAATGGAGGGAAAAGAAACCCAGAAAGTACCAGAACATGCCTTTTCGAATTAAGAACATAAACGCCTAGTACCTGGGCGGGGGAGGCTTATCTTTTCTCATAAGTTCATCAACATGTATAGGTGGGAGGGCACCTGATTCTTCAGTCACATATTTAAAGATTTCTGTGCTCTCAGTATATATATAAAGTGTTTAGTTTGATTACAGTTAAGGTAGAACTACGTTAGTTTGAGTTTTGGATCATTCTTGGTTGGCAGGTAAGCACTTTAACCTGCTCAAGTTGCCTGTGAGCATTTAAATGTTAGATTGTAAGATGGCTGGCACAAAAAAAGACCTTATTTGGTTGCATTTTACTGAAGATCAAACAGCTAGTGGAAAAGTAGTAGCACGGATTTTTTTCTTTTTATGCTAATAGCATGGATTGTGTGGAATAGTCTCCTGGTTATATTCCTTTTTGAGATTTACAGGTTGTATAGGGTCAGGTGGGGTAAAATGACCATAAATTTAGCTATTTTCAACTTACCTAAGCTACACATCTAAAATGATATAACAAATTAAAAACATTTTGACAAATATTTTACATTGGACTATCTGGCAGTAACTACAAATTTTTGTTTTTTTCTTTTACAAACATTAAAACTCTTTGATCATTAATTCTTTTTGCTATGTTACTATGATCATTTTACCCCATACAGTGGGGTAAAATGATTATAGATGAAAAAAATGAAACAACTCATAGAAATTGATGTTATATGAATAAGATCAACTGTAAAATAGATAACAAATATTTTATTAAAGAGTTTTACACAGAATTTTAATTTAGCTATCAGAAGTATAACATCCTCTACTATCGAAATTTGGCTCATCCGCAGTATTTGAATTATCTGTTCAGTTTGAACTTCATCGACATCATTATTTTCTTGAAATGAATATTTTTCAAATAAAGATTTTGCTAAGTATTAAATTGTGAATAGCTGCTTTTCTGCAGACAAAATCTGTCCAAAAATGTATAATAAAACTTTTACCATGTTACTTAAGAGCCAGCAGATATTTTGTCCAAAAGAAGAATTGGGCTTTTTCTTCACAAAATTTCAAGGATAGCACACTTTCTTTTCATGGTCTTCTTGCTTTTCTTCAAAATGTGCAGCAAACACATCCTCTGTTAGCATTTATTTATAAATGTATGATTCCAATATTGTAAGTTTTGGGTTATTTTTCTCTTTTTCAGGTAAAAATAAAAGTAGAATAACGGAATCTATTTATTTATTCACGTTATTACTATTAATATCTTATAAAATATATTACACATGAAAAAAAAAAATTCTAAAATGATATATGTGTTCTTTAAATGCAAGCCTAGCAGTATGATCGATTTACCCCACTTTACTTGAATTACTCCAAAATAAAAAATAATATGAACAGGGCCGTACCCAGAAAATAATTTCGGGGGGGGGGGGGTCCAGACCCATAGGACCACCCCCCTGGGTACTGCCTTGAATATGAATAAAAATTACCTTGATACAGAAATGTATTCCTCAAGAATGATAGCAGGCTTTGTATCATTAAAATTTCAAAAACCTTAAATCACAAAAATGCTACAAAGAAAATTTTAACCTTATATCAATAGAGTCAAACTTGAAACTGTAAGTGCTGCCATTTGGTAATACAGTAGAAGATCTTTATAATGCAAACCTCGAAACGCAAGGTTTTGCATTATATAGAATTTTGCGTTATATGGATCATTCACTTATATCATTAAACGTCCCTAGTAAACATATTAAAATATAGCTGGAACACATAAATATAATGCTTAAAACTTTTTTTAAATACAAATACTACTTTAAAAAACAAAAAAATGGAATTTATTTATTTACAGAAAAAATAAATAAATTGAAATTACCAAAAGCATTAAAGTTTATTTGTTAAACAATATATTACTTTTGATTTGTTTTAGAATTTGCAATCTCTCAACAAATAACTTTTCTTGCAGCCTTTGAACAGGTAATAATTTTACTTTGGTTACACAGTCTTGTGTTTCTAGGAATTTAAAATATTGATCTCTTATGGAAATTTCTTCAGATTCTGAAAGTTTTTCAACTTTCTCTCCAGCATTTGGTTCTGTTTCAGAATTGTTTTCCTCTTGTTTTGAAACAGAGGAAATTATTTCAGCACTGGTCAAATGATTAGCAATTTGTGACTTATCATCCATTACCAAATATTCAAAAATGTTTTCTTCATGCAGGTTTGCAAACTGAGTACATTTATTACATGCATTTTGTGCACAATGCATTAGTTCAGCAGTTTTCATTTTAACTAATGATGGCTTAAATCCAGTTCCAAAATTTAGTTTTAAAATAGTGTTACATTGAGAAAACTCTCCCTCCCCTACTTCTCATAGACTGTTTAAAAGTATTTTACTGTCAGACTGTTTAAAAGCATTTTACTGTCAATATTGAGACAAGCATATCGTCGGGCGGGGGCGTTTGCCCCCCCCCCTCCAACTTTGTTTAGAAAACCGTTCATTTTAAAACCTTTCTTCTTGCCAAAATTAAAGAAACATGGCTATTTTTATTTTAGAATATGCTATGTGTATTCCCTCACCCACACACACACACATAAAAAAAAAAAAAAAAAAAAAAAAAAAACATTTTGGTGATGCTGCGTATGATTTAGGAAGCCAAGTAACAGCATACGATTTAATATAAAACAAATCAATGTTTTTAATTTACAAAGAGAAATATAACTAAATAAATAAACGTCTGTTTGAAAAGTCAATGGTAGAGGAGGGAGAAAGAGAGTGGTTCTGTAGTGGAGGGAAAAAGGGAGAGGTTCCTTGTTTTTTTAAAGTAAACATTTCTTCCTCTTTGACTCAGCGGGCCAGCTGTTAATGCATAATGCATGCATGGGAGAATAACTGTTTATTTTAAGCTGGGCATGTTGTGGGATATATCTAATGTCTCAAAATTAATTCACTAAGAAAGCAATAAAAAAAAAAAAGCAGATCGTAGAAATTTCTTAATTGTGATTTTCGGAGATTTTTTGTGACTGCGGAGATTCTGTTTATATCCGCAGTGTTAATGCGGCTTATGCAGAATTGCGGTTTATAGAATTGCGGCATATCGATCTTCTACTGTATTAAAAGAATATTACCAAATCAAATAAACTAGTTGAGAAATATTGCTTATAATGTGAATGAGCTTAAAAAAAAATCAGTATGCCAATAAACCAATGCATTTGATAGTTATTGTCTGCTTTTTGTAAACTGTTCATTTTACCCCACCTAACCCTATTCTCCATACATAGGCGGCTGGTGCACCAAACAAGTGGGGGGTCAAAAAAGATGAGAGTATGTAAGTAGAGGGCACCCCTAAAGCTGTTTTTTTTGGGTGTGTGTGTGTGTAAAATCGCCCTATTATAATTGAATTTTAATGTCATTGATTAAAAGACCTTCTCTAAAAGAACTAGGATCAAAAGTCAGAATGGATGCCCAACGAAGATTCTCTAATCTAACGTTCTTGATGGGATTTGTTAACATTACAAGTGTAGGAAGGTATTTGGAACCAATCTAAAATGACGTTATAGGCGGGAAAACGGTAAATACGTCTAACTTTAAACCAGGGTTTCACTGTATATATATATGCATTACTTGTCTATTGATTGCATTAAGCCTTCTCTGATGGCAACATGCACTAATACTGCCTCCATTACTGAGCTTTGATCTTCGTGTCAGTCCACTTCCTCGTTGTTTATTTCTAATAGCTACGGTCGCGCCCCCAAGTTACAAAAGGACCCTAATTTTGGTCAGGTAACTTGCAGAAACCTAGCTGTTATTGTTTTTTTCGATTAAATTGAAATGTGTGTGCGGTGGCACCTGATGATAGAGCACACCATTTCAATATTAATTCCATTTTCCGTCTATTTGTGGTTACATGTGATTAGGCTTAAAAAGCACACCAGTTCTAATTTGGTGCTTTATATCCAATTTTTCCACTCTTTCATTGCCTTAAAAGGCTATATTTAAACACTTATCCGGTATAAGCTCGTTAATTGGCACCATGTGCTATCTACTTTTTTATTTTTTTATATATTTTTTTTTTCACTTTATCAATGGATTATCTTGGGATTTCACTTTACGTAAGTAAGCTATTATATATATATATATATATATAAAGACCTTGCACTGGGAAAGTTCGCTTTCCCTCCCCTCCTCTTTCTCGGTTTCCGTATTGAGTGTCTTGCCATCATTTTTAGATGAATTGTTACTTTTGAACTTTGAAAATTGGGGGGGGGGGCGAGGCCCCTTTACTTTTGGAAGTGAGGGGCAGTCACCCCCCTTGCCCCCCCGTACCAGCCGCCATTCTTATACAGAGAAAACAGTGAAAAATTCCAAAATTTCTAAACGCTTTATTAAAATTTAAATTTTAAAAATATGTTGGTATTATTACTGATGTATTAGTATGCAATTTCATAAGTAAAAAAACCCAATATTGTTAAACATTTTTCTTCTTGGCTATCAAATGTTTGTATTCCTTTGAACGAACACCTCTCTTAACAATCAATTTTTTGCAAAACGGAGGGTGGTTGCTCCCGAAAAGTTTCACTGTATCACTTTTAAATGGAGTATCAATTTATTTTGCTTCTTTATTTTTTTATTTATTTTCAGGTAGTCTATTACCTGGTTACCCATTCGAAGTAGTGGTTACGTACCTCAATATTTTGAAGCTTTTAACCTGACAAGTTTGGTGGTGTCCATACACTTACAGTTTCTTTCCGTCCCCTCCCGTTTTAGTTTCTCAGTTTTCAGTAGAGGTTTTAGTTGCTCATTTCCACTCATATTAGCTTCAAGAAGAAGTGTCAGGCGTTTTGTTTGCTTTTCCAGAAATGCACTTTTCACCTTTAAAGAACTAAGTTTTATCAGGCAAAACACGGTAGAATAAGCCTGTTTCATCAAGATTAAAAGAATCTGATGCGCCATACCTAGATAAAATGTTCTAGAGAACACTGTTCTCCCAGTCTTTTATAGCATCACCATCAACAGCTGGTGCTTCTCCGCAAATCGTTTTAACCCTTTAACGTGCAGTGTTCCCTCTCTGGGAACACCAAACTCTGACGTTTTGACTGTTGCCAGTCACGAAGAATAGATTTTATGTCTATAAAAATAGTTGCGGGTGACATAGCTCCACGAGAATCCTTTACTTTTTAGCATGTCATTTCCCGTCAAAAAATGGTCACGATTATTTTTAACAGCACTGACATCTGCTGAAAAATGGAAGAATGCAAGAACAGCTGGTTAGATTGCCCAATGCTGAAAAAAGGGCCGCCATTGCCATCGCTCGACTTAACTACCAGCAAGATGGCAGACGATCAAAACGTTCATCGCATGCCACAGATCTAGAGACCCTTTTTTGACAACAGCTGGCTGTGCTGCACAGCCAGCTGTCATCAAAAAAGCGTCTCTAGATCTGTGGCATGCCCTTTTTTCAGCATTGGGAAAGGGTTGCGCCTCAAAGAGTTAAGCCATGGAACTAATACATCCTCGATCTTGTCAAACTTTGATTTCCTCATTCTCATTCTTTTGTCTTGGCAGTCAACTTCTTCAATCACTTGTTTCAACGAAAGAATATCGTTTAATGTTGTTCTGGGAATATGGTGATCTTTGGCAAAAGCTGTTTTCGAAACATTTGATTTTTCAAAAAGTGCAATTAAGTCTTTTTTTTTTCTTTTTCTTTAAAAGATAACGATGTAAGTTTCCGTTTCCTGGACATGTTTAAAAGAGTGATCGAATCACGGAATTTCAAGGGAAAAATAGCCCTTGCCCTTATAGCGGAGGTTACTCGCAATGAAATAAAGTCACACTCAGGAACAGTAAAGGAAAGCATATAGACATCTGATATGTTGACAGCGCATTGGTTGTTGTGTGAGAACTAGTGGAGCGAGTTGATGAGTTTATGAACACAAGGATTGTTCGTCCACTTAATTTGACGCATATTTATAAGTAGAAGCATGGGGCAAAGCACACAAGTGTGATGCTCTCGACAGAGTCGCAACAATATGTGTGCTTTGAATGATTAGCAACGATTGGCTTTTTTAAAGTGAAGGGGAGGAGCTGAAAAGATAACACAATGGCATGCAATATGGAGAACAAAGATGCTTTTAGTCATTTCTGAGGGTGACAAGTTATCCGAAGTAGACTTAAATTCAGTGACGGGTAAAGGAGTTTTATATTGTCGTCTATGAGACTTTGTAGGGACCAAAGGAAAATGACATCATAAATGGAGTGACGACTTATTGAGATTTTACTGTATTATAAAAGAGGATTAATTACGGTGAAACCAGGAGTATACGCCAGGATGTTGGGCGTCCATGCATCGTCAAAGAAAGAGGATGTCGGAGAATGTTCTGCCTAATACAGCTGACTGTGGAGCAGACACTCCCCCGTGTGCCTCTGTTTATCAAGCATCATTGTCAACTACGCCTACAGTGGCCACGGAAACATCAACAGGGTTGCCACTGGTCAGGGAATTTCATTTTGCAATAGAAGTCAGGAAAAATTGCAAATTTTGGCCCGAAACCTGGAAAATCAGTGTTTGTAAGCAAACAATGTTTAACACCTTACTTTGGGTAGCAAAAAATATTAAAGAACATATGCAAAGTTTATTATATATATATTTTTTGCAATCAGCAATTTTACTTGCGATAACTTAAAAGCGATAACATAAATTATAAACAGACCAAGTATTGTCGCCCTCTGTCTTCTTGGTATATTTGTTATAGCTGTAAAATTGTTCCTTTTTATTTATTTATTTATTTATTTATTTCAATCAGCAATTTTACTTGTTTAGCGCTTTTAATCAGACCAAGTATTGCCCTCCTTCGCCTTCTTGGTGTATTCTCGTTATAGCTCTCAAATTGTTCCTTTTTATTTATTTATTTTTTTACACCATTAGTATTTACAGAGTTAATTACTTTCCTGTCCCTGATCGCTTCTGATTCTAAGTTTGAACAGCTGTAAGTCACCATATGAGTAAAGGAAGAAACAAAAGGAGGGAACTTAATATTTTTATGGTTAGTTGAGCTTTTCACGCAGTTCATTGCTTCAAGCTTTTCACGTACTTCATTGCTTCAAGCTTTTAACTGTAATAACTTTTCTGTCTGACTCTTGGGTATCACAATATGTGCGAATGCATGCAAAAGGCTAATACCTTACTCCTTTTCTACTTTCAAAGTTTTTTAATTTTAACAATACTACCCTATTAAATTATCTTTCCAAATTGAATATCAATTTATTTATTTTTTTCTTTCAGGTAGCGGTCTGTTACCTGAATACCTTTTTGGTGTAATGGATCCATTCCTCAGAATTAACTAATTTTTATTCTTGGCAGTTGAAAAGTACATACAATCAAATATCTTGAAGCACAAGACAGCACCACCTTTAGTAATTATTTCTACAATGTTAAAAGATAACAAACTTGATGCTTGTGAATCCTTTGAATAATCATTTTCTCATTGTATATTTTGCAGTACAGGGGAACGCACCTTTAGTAATCATTTTCACAGCATGAAAAGCTTGTGAAGCTTTTGAAAAATCATTTTCTCATTGAATAGCATGCAATGATTATTTACAGACTTATAGAGAAGAGAAATTATATATATTTATGACTACACGACACCTGAGATGCCTTTAAATAATAATCTTTGCAGCGACAGAAGCGAGAAAGCTCATATGAGTACACAAGATCTTGCTGTGCAAGAAACTTTGAAAAATCATCTCCATACTCATGCAGCTATGAAAACGTATGAGCATGATTTGTGTAAAAAATCATTTTCTAGACAGTACACCCCGACTAATTACCTACACGCTCTCACAGGAGAAAAACGATATTCATGTAACGTGTGCAAGAAAGCATTTTCTCAGCAGATACACTTGAAAAACCATGTTCACACTCACCCAGGGGAGAAATTCTTTGCTTGTGATGTATGTACGAAAACGTTTCTTTTACAGACGTCTTTGAACAATCATCTTCGTACTCACACACGAGAGAAATCGTACGTGTGTGATGTGTGTAAAAAAGCATTTTCTCAACAGATACACTTAAAGAATCATTTACGTACTCACACAGGGGAGAAGCCATATGTATGCGATGTGTGCAAGAAAGCATTCTCTGAACAGTCAAGCTTAAAAAATCATTTACGATCTCACACAGGAGAAAAACCATTTGTGTGTGATGTGTGCCAGAAAGCTTTCCCTCATCAGACGTCCTTGAATAATCATCTTCGTACTCACACAGGAGAGAAACCGTACGTGTGTGATGTGTGTAAAATAGCATTTTCTCAACAGATACACTTAAAGAATCATTTACGTACTCACACAGGGGAGAAGCCATATGTATGTGATGTGTGTAAAATAGCATTTTCTCAACAGATACACTTAAAGAATCATTTACGTACTCACACAGGGGAGAAGCCATATGTATGTGATGTGTGTAAGAAAGCATTTTCTCAACAGATATACTTAAAGTATCATTTACGATCTCACACAGGAGAAAAACCATTTGTGTGTGATGTGTGCCAGAAAGCTTTCCCTCGTCAGATGTCCTTGAACAATCATCTTCATACTCACACAGGAGAGAAACCGTACGTGTGTGATGTGTGTAAAAAAGCATTTTCTCATCAGGTTCTTTTAAAACGTCATTTACGCACTCACACAGGAGAGAAGCCATATGTGTGTGATGTTTGTCAGAAAGCATTTTCCGATAGGACAACGTTTAAGAGACATCTACGCGCTCACACTGGGGAAAAACCATATGTGTGTAGTGTTTGTCAAAAGGCATTTGCTTTAAAGAATACCTTGAATAATCATCTTCGTACACACTCGGGAGGAGAGCCGTGCCTCTCAGTTGTATGTTAAGAAAGGATTTTCCTAGTAGACATTTTTGAATATTTATCTGTGCACTCAACAAGGGGCAGAACACAGTTGTGCAGAAACATTTAAATAGGAATTTCTGGCTTATATCACCGAACAGTGCCAAATAGAATTTTTTTATAAGAGAACTAATTTTTGAAATTCAGCTTTTTCCACCTGAAGATATTGTATAATAAAGCTGTGTATTGCTGTAAAGGAATGTGCATTTTTAGAAGGGCCTAATTTAGATGGTCCTAAACTATCTGTCAAAAATGTAAAGGGTGGTAGAGAGGACCAATTAAACGAAATAGAATTTGTAATCTATCCGTTTTAGTTGAGGGCTTTCTGTAAAAAATAGCGTTCTTTTTTGACAAACGATGGTCAGAAAGTTCCCCGTTACTTCAACACTTCTTCCAAAGTGATTATTAACAGGTACACGAAGACGACATTTTCGACCCTACATTGCTATGTGATTCTGAACCATCTTGGTCGCTTCTACCAACCCTTACATTTTTGACACATAATTTAGGACCACTCTGTGGATACAAATTCATTTGAATTGCACGAAGTCTGCAGTGAAGCAGGGTGTTACCCTTGAGCAATGACTTTTGCTTTGCTTGGATCAGCTACTGCCAGTGAAATAGTATATTTAGAGGATAAATGTGAAGAATTACACTTTTTTTTTTCAATCTCTTGGATTTAAGGGAAATTTTGAATGAAATACAGCATTCATTAAAAAAAAAATTGCGATATATGTGTAGGCTAGTCATAAAGTAAGATGAAATTTTCATAACTCTCTAGCAAGTAAAGTATTGTACGAAACATGACCAAATTCGACCAAAAGTTGTAGTTATGGGCATACATAGTGGAGCATAGAATTGTGAACTTTCTTTTTTATTTTAAAAAAATTGTGTTTAGAGTTGCCTCTAGGCAGTAGTGGTGCAAGACCGAAATTTAATGTGGGCAAGGTACATTTCGCGAGGACCTCTGATGGTGCAAGAAGAAGGAAATATAAAATAAAAAATCACTTAAAATAAAGTTTTTTATTCATTAAGAAACAAACCTAAATTTTTATTTATACTTCTTTGGAACATTAAACAAAAATGAAAAAAATAAAGAAAAATTTAAAGAAACAGAAATTTTCTACTTTTGGTTTTACTGAACTCCTTAATGATTGGTTCATAATTTATCTTAGATGCTATATCTGCTTCAACAGATAAAACTGCCAACGCTGAAAGTCTTTCTTGACCCATAGTTAGTGTTGACTCTAGATTAATTTGGCAGGGCGCAGCGCCCGGCGGCCTTTTTGTTATCTTTTTACCGCCCGGCGGCTTTTTTGTTATCTTTTTAGCGCCCGGCGGCCCTTTTGTCGTCTTTTTAGCGCCGGACGGCCCTATTTCTCTTCTTTATGCGCCCTCCTGCTTTTACATTTTTATTATTATTAGTAAACAACCAGCACTTTTTATTTCCTACATACCATTTGCGGACCATCACGATAATACGTTAATTAAAACGGTTACGATTGAGTACAATAATCCCATCATAAAAATAGGTTCGATTGAAAACGGTCCTTTCACAAAAACCGTCTATGACATCCGATCTTTCCCACAAATGTAATTTATTAAAATGCTTTTTTCAAATATTCTACTCTTTTAGATCGAAATACTCCTACTGCCCTTTTCTTTTTCTTTTGCGCGAGCCGTAACCCGAAAAGGCCCCTCTTGTATGTTTTGTTTTTGCAGACTCAAGCGAGAAGCCCAGTCGGCATTTCACTTAGGAGTTGGGGGAAGAAAATACGGTTAGGAAATTCAAAATTTTCTCAAGTTATCTAAAAATTTCTGATTCCATCTGTCAATCCTCAAATATCAATGGCTACGTTTGATAAATATGTAGTTGCGAATTATCAAACAATCATTACACCAGAGTTCGTCGCCAGCTGTATATAATTATTGCTCTTCTCGATGTCTAATCGTTTCGCAACACTAGCAAGTCCTCCCCCCCCCTAAACGATTTGCTCTTTTTAATCGGCTTTCTTAGTACATATTATTCGTAATGTATAACAGTTATTTATTAATCATATATAATTACAGATGATACAGAAAGAATGCCTTAGCAATACGACATTTTGCGATTCGAAAATTCGCGGGATTTGCTTGTTTGTTATGGCAAGCCTAGACAAGGGATATCTTCTAAGGGGGGGGGTGCCTTGGTTGGGCGACTTTTTAAGGAGTTCTAATGTGTATTGACGCGTACATCTTGATGAAACCGACCAAAACTCCAGACCGACAGTCACGCGGGCGGGGCCCGCGTGACTGTCAACACTTCAGCCGTGTCAACACTTCAGCAACACTTCAACACTTCAGCCGTGTACCATGTTCAGTGGCTTTATCTACTCAAATCCATCTGAAAATCGAGGGATTTGCGACGTTTTGGGAATACAGCAATTGAAACACATTATGCTTTTGCCAAAATCAGAGCATAATAATGATCTTTTGCTTTAGCAATGTAGTGCTAGTGTTATTGGCGCCCGGTGCGGTCTTTCAGTTTGCCGACCCATTCTTTCTAAGTTTCAGCATTCTGCCGCCATTTCGGTCCTTTAGTTTTCCACTTTATTATTTCTAAGTGTCCTGCCGGCCACCATGTTTGTTTTTTTGCCGCCGGGGCGGACCCCCCCCCCCCCTCACTTATTACTCCACAGTTTTAATTACATAAAAGTGAAGTAAATGCAGAATTTAGTAAATCAGACTATTGACAAGATTTGGTATTCTAAATATTCATATTATACACCTTCCGATTTTAAAATTCTCAACATTTTAATGAATGAAGAAAGGAAAAATAATAATAATAATTATAATAAAAGCAAAAGAAAGCTAGTTCTGGAAAAGGATGTCTTCAGAAAACAAATTGTGTCATAAGTTAACAGCTAGGTTATTCATAAAACAAACTGTCATCAATTTAAGCTTATTTTCAGTTGAAAAAAAAAAGAAAAAGAATTCTGGAAGGTTTATTAATGGATAATTTGTTTAAGTACTTTCGGCACCAGGATGTTGATTATTTTAATTTTATTAAGCTGATTAAAAACATTTGATAGTTAAAATAAATATTGATTAGTACTATTTTTATTTTAAAAAGATTAAAGCAAGGCTTAAGAAAGAAAATTTAGTGTTTTTAAAGAGACCTTTTTAAGTATGTTACAAGAAATTAAAAATAAAGCTTTATGAAAAATAAATTATTGAAAATATTTTAAACTTTATTTCATAACCTTTGGACAATTCTGTGAGTTAAAAAAAAATATTAATTTTATACCTGCTAAAAAACTTACATGTAGTAATTATTTTTATTTATTTTAAAGAAATAGTACTTTTTAAAAAACTTATATTCACTTTTCATGAATGAGCAAGCATTAAATTAGAAGTGAAAGAGGAATAACATATATTTCAGTGATTTGATTTGATATGGTATTGTACATTCCAACCATAGGATGTATTACAAAATTTGCATGACTATGTCATTTTTTCCAACAATCTTCTGTGTTCTGAATTAAATTTCCCCAATTTCTGTAGTTGTCAATTGATGGATGAGTTAAATTGTTTGATGCAATTTTAATAATGTCTAATAGTAATAAGGGTAACTTTGAAAATCTTTACTTGGTACTCATTCAATAATTATTGCAAACAAAAGAATTTAAATGAAATTCTGATTTATATAATTAAATTTTATACATCCAGCATTGCAGAAATTTTATTATTTTTATTACATGCTAAACGCATCTACCCTAATCCACTTACACTGACAGTACTTTTCTGTTTAAAAGTTTGTACCAATATAGGTGAAATATCATATATGAATGAGATCCAGTAATTGTGGTCCAGTAGTGATAGTGTGATAAAATGGAGGAACAAAAATTAACAGTCCCTCTGCCTTCCCCTACTGCCTAACAAATCATGTCTGGCTAAAAATTTCTGAAATCTTCTTCAATAAATGTACTATTCTTATAAATAATAAACATGTATGTCACGTAATTTTGAGGAAAAAAAAATTAAGCAGAAAATTCAACATTACTTATATTAAAACTTCTTTATGCTAGAAGTTTTTTTTAAATCAAAACTTCTAGTTATGTAGATTTAATTTACATATTTATGTTTAGACCAAAATATTATCAACAAATTATTTTTCCTATTTCGCTTACACTTACTTCTACTGGATATTTTCTCCAAAAGAAGGGGGGGGGGGGGACTAAGACAAATTGGAAAAAATCTTACTATGCATTGTAAGTCAGAACACATATTACAACTCTACATGTTAAAGTTTCGGGGACCAGATTGTTTCAAACCAGTTTCTATATGTTATCTACCTGTACATTCTCGTGGAACCCCAAAGTGCCCTTTTTGAGAACAGAGTGCCCTTTTTGAAAATTTCCCCCCCGGCGGCCCTTTTTTTCTAGAGTCAACACTACATAGTACTTCTTAAATAATTTTTAATTAGTTTCAATTTCGAAAAACTCTTTTCAGCAGAAGCAGTACTTACAGGTATTGTTAATAAAATTCTAATGACAATGTAAACATTTGGGTAAATTTCTTTCAAATCGTTCTCTATGATATATTGGAGCAGATGTGTCACGTCTTTAATAGAGTTGGGTAAATTTGGGATCATATTTTGTAACTCCTCATACAACTCATAAGGTTGGAAGTCACTGCTCTCACCTACTTGCAGGACTGTGTGTAAATCCCAACAGTTTTTCAGTATTTGCTCTTTTGGAATTTTTTTTGAATTTGTTTAGGTCATAGAGAAAACCAAAATTTTCAAAATGTTGATTTAAAGACATGGATCTCGATTCCATGTTACTTATCACAGAATCAATCATGGTATTAAAAAAATCTGTTTCATACTGGCTTTTAGCAGACTTTATAGGTTGATCGATATTAATAAAAAACTGAAAAAATAAACAGAATGGTTGCCAGATTTGGCATAAAATCATTCATTCCTTTGCAACAAAGCGTTTCCAAGTATGTAGAATCACGTGAAATTCACAAACGTGAGTTAGAATTACACCCATTTTATGCCAAATTAAAAAGTATATGAAATAAATAACTCAAAGTGCGTTACACACAAAGTTGAGAATTTTCAAATAGTAAGTTCGTTTAGACAACAGGAGTTTATAATTAGCGACTATCCGTTTTTCCAAAACAGAATAACTAATTGTAACTGATTTTAAAAGCGCCATCTTGGCATTAGGAATGATCTGGCAAAATAGTATCTTTCCAAGCAGGGTGAACCCCCTCTGAAACCGGCTAAGCTTCGAGTTCCAGAATGCCAGTCAGGGACTGATTACTGAAAAGGCTCAGGAAGCTTAAGCTTCCCCTCAAAATTTGAAGAGGGGCCCAAAAATGATTGCAAAACAGCGATAAAAATTCAAAATTTTGTTTTTAATTGATCTTTTAAGTTGTTATAAACATTTTTAATGAATAGAAGTGGAAAGCTATTTTTAAGGTTTTTCAAAAGTCTTGATACCTCATGTCACAACATATCTAACTTATTTCAGTTCGGGATGTCTTGATGTCTTTGGGGATATCTGCCTCAGTTGAGGGAGTTTTTTCTATTATGTGGGAACATTTGGTTGGGACAAAGGGATAGACTTTCAATATGTTTTGTGTCTTCTAACATCCTCTAACATAGTTTTAAACATCTTCCAAATGTCAAAATTAATTCTGAACTGTCATGTTGTGATTTTTATGATGTCATAAAAAGAAACAAAGAATTCCTAAAAAAAAAAGAAATGGCTAATGAAAAATATTACTAAATAAAGTTTAATGATCCAGTAAGGTAATGTTTTTAGTTTACTTTTTAAAGTAATTTCAAAAATACTGCAAAATCTCATTACAATGAACTAAAAACTATTATGAAGATTAATGAATAAAATATATTTATAAAAGGAAATTTTCAGATTAATGAACAAAATATTTTTATCAAAGGGAATCATTAAACTTATTAAGTTAATGAAATTTCATTTCAATGAATAAAATATTTTTATCAAAGAAAATCATTAAAACTTTACTTTTTAAAAACAAAAAGGGAGGGGGGGGGACCGAAATGAGACTGAGTTTCCCTTAACTTCAGAGGTTAATCGGGCCCTGAACCCAGTATCTTGAAAATGAAAAATAATTAAAGTGCAGCTTATTTTAAAGGTAGTTCGGTCCAGCTGGATTATTTGCTACCAGTAGACAGATTTGATGGCGTTAACTATGCCTATTTCCCAGCACGGCGAGATGATATAATTCGTGGTGCTTAATACGCCAATCTGCAAAGGATTATGTATATGAAAATATGGATAGCGGTTTTCCGGGAACCTTGCATGAGCAGTAATTATAGGTCGTGAGCATGTGTCAATCGCCAAATAATGAAAAGTCGCCATGGGTGGCAAGCTATCCTACCAAATCCGTAGTTCTTATCAAAGAAAACACATGAAGTAGGGTTTTTTTAAAACAAATTATTATTAGGGGCCGCATGCCTCATATGAAAAGCAAGCGTAGTGAGTCTAGGGGCCTTGGCCCCTAGTCTGTCTATATAAAGGGAGATGTCCCGACACACTGACTGACTGAATGAATGACTGACGATCATTGCTAAACGATCATCATCAAAACTATAAAAACATGAGTGTAAGTATAATAAATATTTCTTGCCTTATTATTGACAAATAAACACAGGTACCATTATTTTTCTTCATGACTCAAACCAAATTTCTACTTATTAAGCACGTGTTATCGTTTTAAAAATATGTAACACTATTATCATATATATTATTTCTCAAAGGTGTTTTTTTCGGGCACGGCTAGATCTCGTTAAATACTTGACCTAAATTATTTTTAAAAATACCCAGTTAAAGCTTATAATTTCTAATTTTGAAGAAAAATATGCAAAAATTCGAAAAAAATCTTTTTGTTAATAAAAGAAATAAAAAACAAATCATATGTATTGTTTCCCAAAGGTGTTTTTTTTCTGGCGCGGCTAGATCTCATTAAATACGTGACCAAAAAAAAAAAAAAAAAATGTAACAGACTCCATGGTTCCCATGGAGTCAGATGAATTGAATATACCTTCTTTAAAAATGAGTGGCAATGACAGATAAAAAAATGTAAGAAAAATAGAACAGCTTGGAGTTGTTATTACGTTTTTTTGTATAGATTGGATGGATGTTTTAAGGTAACTAGAAATACAGGTTTTTTTGTAAATTGTTTGTAAAATAAATATTTAAATAAGTTTAAAAGAACTTCTTATTCTGTCTTTTCAATTGAGCCGTCTCATTTTGATAATTCAGTGAGTTGTACTCATCAATCGCCGGCAGAATATTTTGTTCTATGCCATTTTCACGAAGTTCTGGCGCTCCCGGGTGGGCTGCTTGAATTGAAACGGGCGCGGCTAAATCTCATTAAATACGTGACCAAAAAAAAAAATACCCCGTTAAAGCTTATAATTTCTACTTTTGATGAAAACAGCGCCACCTGTTGATGGCACATGTTTTTTATTCTCTATGAAATGCAAAAATGTACAAAAAATGGCATTTGAATAGCCCTAATACTATCGATATATTCAACTTTAAATGTAAGAGGCGCCATCTTCGATAATTCAGTGGTACAAACTGTAAATATATATACCAATATATATATTTATATATTGATATACAATTAACATTAAGTAGATTTTCTGTATGCTTGTAGTTATTAACTGCTAATATTGTTTTTAAAGAGGTTTTATAAAATAAAACAATTAAAATAAATTTATTTCTGTTAAAATAAATGTTTACTTTTTGAATGACTTCCAATCAAACATCTAACTGGCCGGTTAAAATATTTAACAAAATATTATGTACTTATAGACACATGTATTTATTTTCACACTGTAATATTTACAGTTGTAGTATTAAATACAATATTGTGCGAAATTTTCACACGGGTCAGCTAGTTTATTCTATTATTTATTTTAAAGGAACATGAAGCGAGAATGCGTCTGCATGGGATAGGTACTTTGATTGGCTTTCTAATATGGGGAAGTCCGGGTCTATGACCGTAGCCTCCCCGCGATAGCAGCTTAACGCCAACTAATGCTGCCAGCAGTGGCGGATCCACGGGGGGGAGGGGGGCTCTGGGGGCTCGAGCCCCTCCCCAGAGCTAGAAATATACTATGGATTAGGGAAGTTAAAAAATTGTAAATTTTCACATGAACTGAAATTTAAAAAAGTAGCACTGTATATACAGTTGACTCTCTGTTTAACGACGATCTCTCTCCAAAGACGATATTTCAAAGTCCCAGCAACTACAACGTAAATAATTTCTATTCGAAAACGACATTGTTTCTGTTTAACAAAGATTTTTTTTTCATCTTACGCTACAGGAACAGGGGAAAATTTTTTTAAGAGTCGGAAAAAAGTGTCGGGGAATGTCAAAAATTGCAATTCGCAAGACAATCTCAACTACCTGAGTGTATTCTCAAAGGTATTTTGGAAGCAGCACAAAAATTTATTTCGGGATCCAAATCCAAACAGCCGAAAAGTCAATGTGGCCGATTGGAAGAGTTTACCAAGGCACTTCTGCATGCAAATCGTTGCATGAAGCAAGAGCATCCAACATTCTAATTTCTGGGCCCCACCATGGCCGAGTGGATAAAACACTCGACATGATAGGCGGCTGAAGTGTGAAGGTCCCACGTTTGAGTCTACCGCACGGCTGTCGATCTAACTATCTGGAGTTTTTCCAGATGGTTTTCTCCGGATTTAAGTGAATAACGCGTTAGAACCTCTGAAAAAAATCATCTGACCAAGGCGAGCGCCCCAGAATGCAGATGCCTCTAGTATCGGCTTGCCACATAACACAGCGTTTCTGAACCTGTGGGGCGCGACTCCCAAGGGGGGAGAGGAGCGCGAGAAAAACCAAAGAGCAAGTAGTGATGCATGTTTTTAAAAAATCCTCTTAATAATTCTCATTTTTACTCAAAAATATATCTATTTTTGCTTAAAATGTTCATTCAAATTTACTGATAACATTATTTTGTAGAAAATTCGACTAAATGTTCATTGTTAAAGATTAAAAAACTGAATGTATGCTGAAAAATGTGAGGAGGGGGGTGCCACCCTAAGTTAGCCTTTGTTGGGGGGGGGTTGACGTTAAAAGGTTGAGAACCGCTGACATAACACCTAACTCCAATTTCTGGAGGCCCAAAGAGTGGCTGAGAGCATAGCGCTCACAACTGGGAGAAGAAAAGTGCCTGGTTCAAACTCAGGTCGCGTCCGTCAATCTAGCCATTCGGAGTCTTACGCAGTTTTCTCCGAAACTTCTCCTAAATACGGATTAAGACCCCTTAGAAAAAACCCACGTAGGGCACCCCGTACTCCTCCTAGATCCTTCATGCAGATAATTGTTCGTATTACCAAAATAAAAATAAAACAAGCAATTGCTGCAGTGCTGTTATTCTGGCAGAAAAATTTGGAATGCAAAATTTCCAGGCTTCAGCTGGTTAGCCAGAAAAACTCATAAGATGGAAGCTGACGCATTCCACATTTGAGAAAATCTGGAAGAAAGAATAACAGAAGGCGAAAAATGAAACAACTGACTCATTTTGATTTTTTTAAAATCTAATTTTATTGTATTGCTTGTTTTCACTACCTTTTTTTAAGGTAACTTAATATATTTTTTTTGTGGATAATAAAATAATATAATGATAATAAAAGTAACATCTTTAAACACGCCAATATATCAAGAAAAATATTCACAGTCCTAAGAATGTAAAGTGTAAAGGGTTGGTATTGGTGCTGTAGGATTACGGCCAATTATCTGCACATGGAATCTAAGCCGATGAGTGGGGTGCACTCTGTAGGGGTCTTTCTAAGGGGTTTTAACCCTTATTTACTCTAAGTTTCGGAGGAAAGCACGGAAAACTCCAAGCAGTTAGGTCCGCAGACGCGAACTGTTTTGAACCAGGCACCTTCCAAAGTGTAGAGGGAAATGTTATTCTTTTACAAATTCTGTTTATGGAAGATCTCTATTTAAGGACGATTTTTCATATTTTCACGGTTCCTTGAAAGTTGTTAAACAGAGAGCCAACTATATACATATATAAAGAGCCAAGAATATTTACACCAATACTTATTGAATCCTTGTGGACTTACCAACATAATTTCTCTATTTACAAAAATGATAGAGCTTTTATTTTTAAACAGAAGGAGGGGAAATTTTTATTGACTCGCTATTGCCACAGTGGCTGAAGCACAGTTCCCAGTTTTATTTGTTCAGTGGAACCTGTCTAATGGGACTACCCTCGGCAAGAACAAAACCGGTCACCTTATAAAGACAGTCACTTTACAAAGGTGGTAAAGTGTGATGGTTGTAAAGCGAAATTGCATTAAAGTTCACTGTTAAAATTGATTTACTTAAAAATGAGTACTTTAATGCACTCATATTTTTTTAAATACATTTGCATCATAAACGAGTACATGACGTGCTTAAATATAAATAACAATTCGAACTGAAAAATAAGCATGTGGATAAATATAATTATAATACCTTATTACGTCATTTGCACACTGGTAAATTATTTAATAAACATTTATGTGGTGTTCGGAAATATTTCGTTTCAGTAATTATAAGAATAAATTAGTAGCGTACTTTAAATTTACGAACTATATCTTATTACAACGCGCGGAAGAATACTCAAAGAGAACGCCGAAAAAATAAGTACGTATAAGATATCATTTTTCTGAACCACCCCTCACCGGATTTCTGCACATGCCCAGAGCCTATTTTTGGAAGTCCGCTCAACATGGTCGACGGCATATCGCCATATTGTTGTAACGAGCTTGTGGCGTTCGTTGCTTAAAAATGGAAGAAATAATCTATCATGTATAATGATAGAAGAATTAGTTAAAAGTCACAAATAGCCCGCATCTTATCGTAAGTACAACTTTTATATTATTTGATTGTTTTTAGTTATTGCATTTCGTTTTTGTGTATTTATATTTAAGATGCTGATCGATCGTATAACTTTACAGCTATTATTTCATTTGCTGGTAGTATTGGTTTAATAAACTAATTTTGTTTTGATATTATAAGAATACTATTGCGGGAGAAATATTTATGTTTTAACTATTTTTATGTTTATTCTCATTGCTTATTTATTTTGTACACTCACCTAAGAATGAGTTACATTCGTGAGTATAGAATCTATGCTTAGGAATAAACCGGTCACTGTATTAGTGACCGCTTTTTTGGGGGGAGAGCAGGGGGGGCGGATATAAGATTTTCAAGAGTAAAAATATTGAAGTTTCTTTAGATTTTAAAAGTTTTAATGTCAATGTTTCTAAACAGTGTTAGGTAATCGCTACACTTTTGACAAGTTTATCTCAGATTAATAGTCTCCGACAGTCATAGCAACATTCTGTGATCATTGTATGTCAGATCAGTGTCTTGAATATAAATAAAAATTTAGCAAAACGAAATAATTTACACAAAACAATCAAATAATGTATACGCTTTACTTACGCATAAGATAATGGTTAAATTTTAATCAACATACTAAAAAATATTATATTTAATAAGAATATATTGATTCTTGTATGAGTGCATACAAAAATCGACAGCCAATATATTCGTATTAAATATAACAAAAATGCATAACACAAAAATACATTAAATATCAATTCTTGTATGTAGTATTCAAAAATGAGTTTTTCATATGTTTACAAAATTGAGTATATAATGTGCTCGAAATTTTATAGTATACGTACACTCATGTTTGAGTTCTTGCATGAACTCAAAAAAATGAGTACATGAGTTTCTTAAATTTAAGAGCAAAGTACTTGGAGCTATTACAAGATGAGAAAGTACTCAAAAATGAGTACATTTAGTTTATTTCTAAGTATGTAGTTTTAACAGTGTTGTTACTATAGACAGACGATCTCTTTACCAAGGTGGTCACTTAAGCAGGTTCCACCGTATTTGAATTGAAGACGGCACCCTCATACGGGGAAAAAAATCTTCCGTTGCTCTCTCCATTTTATAGGCAATTTGTACAGCTTTCATTCTTTCAACTACTCTCATAAGTTGTCCACACCACCCAGACGTATGGGTACAAATCCTCATTACAAAAGTAAAACATATTCTAAGATATCAGACAAAGCGAGTACCTGGCAATGTATAGCTAGTCTGGTTTTAAAAAAGTAAGCTAAAATTATAAATAGCAGGTAATAGTGATAATAGTTGTAAATAGCAATTGAGGTTGGTTTACTACAGTCTCACAGAAAAGGATGGGAATTACTTAATCTGGAAAACTTAATGCCATCCTAAAATACGAAAATGTATGCTGTGAACACTGTATATTGCATGATGGCTGTGAAATGGGTTCAATAATGCATTCTCTGTACACACTAAAATGTTAATCGATAGGACCCGCGAATAACAACATGAATAAAGGTCTCGTTGCTCATTAGCCACATCTTGTCGCCACTACAGGGGTTAAAGAGACATTTTTCTGGCGAAATTTACGACTTTTAATGACCAGTCGGGATCTACCAACAAAAGATTAATGTGTTAAACTGAAAACCCTGTCCCCCACACAATGGAGAGAGCGACGGAACATTTTTTTTTTCCTGTATCAGTCCCGTCGGCCATTGAAATGCCTAAAACACGTGGCTTATGAGCATCGGCCTTAACTTGATCGGTATAGGACGAACGATAGCTTTGCCTCCCCCCCCCCTTTCCGAGTTTTCTTTCGACAGTTCTTGCAGCAGACAACATACTTATTTAATTGTGATATACCATGTCTAATTATACACTGGGAGAAAAAGTATTGGGAAATCAATGTATCATCCTAATGAAAAACGGAGCCCCCCCCCAGACGGTTTCTCTGGATCCGCCCCTGGCTGCCAGACAGTCTGGCAACATTAGTTGGCGTTAAACTGCTGGCCCAGACTAAACATAAACGAATGAACAGAAACGACAGAGATGAGATTTTTTAATTAATTAATTAATTTTATAACATAATATAAGTACAGTAGAAGACCCAAAATCCGCCGATCCGAAATCCGCAAGGCTCTAAAATCCGCACTGTCTGTTCAATGTAAACAACGAAATCTGCCCTGCCAGTTGCAAGTTCATAAAACTAGAGTATAACCACAAAGTAAAACTAAATAAGCTATTCCCACTTGAAAAAGAATTTTTAGGACTCTGTGAGCTCTAATCTTCTCAGTGATAACTTTCAAATGACTGACAGTGACATAATTGACACTGAATTATGATCACATGACACTGTAACAAGTGAGGATAATCAAAAAGTTGATAAATTAACATTTAATGAAGGTTAGGCTGTGAGAAAACAATATCTCAGATTTGTAGAGCACCAAAGCTGTGTTACTAACAGAAAATAATGAAAATAAATAAATAAAAACTATAATTAGAACATCTCAAAGTCCTAAACTATTGAATATACATGTTTAAATAAGTTGTACTATAATCTCATAATTTTGTATATTGCATTAATCCTCTGTATTTTTATATCATGATTCTAATTATAAGTAACATGATTTGTTTCCCTTGATCTCTATTGTATTTTTTTTCTTATTATTTTCTGAGGGGGGGGGGGGATAGAATAAATTTCCTATTATGACCCAAAATCCGCAAAATTCTAAAATCTGCACAAGGTCTGGGACCAAGCTGTGCGGATTTTAGGTCTTCTACTGTAGTTTATCAGAAATATAGATTATTTCATTCCCATTCATTTCGTGCGCCGAAGAGTGGAATATCTTTAAGTTGAGAATTAATTCTAATGTATTTATTATAAGAAAAACCTTGTGGCATGTACTTTTGGATTTTCCATATTTTTTCAAATTTATTTTCAGCTGTGAGGTGTGAGGCCGTGGCCCACACCGCCCACGCCTTACGCTGTCTCTGCCCTTATTTGAAATTTTTGCACTGAATAAAGTGCTTTCTTTCAAATAATTGCATTCCTTACGATTATGATTATAAAAAGATGACCGTTACAGGCTGTGCTTTGCTAGTGACTCTCTATCTCCAGCTGAACGAGAATGTCTTTGCTTTGCCCCTCCTGAGGTTTGGCTTTCTAACCCCTTTACGGTCGTATTATTTTCAAGAAAACGGTCATAAAAGTGCCTATTTTTTATTCCAGAAAATTGTATAAAAATAAGTGCATGTGCGATATATGTATCCATTTTAAGGTTGGGGACATTTTATTAGCGTGAAAGAAAAAAGTTATATTTCTAGGAAAACCAACTTTTAAGGTTATTGTGATTGAATGTGTGTTCCCTAGTAAGCAGGAATCATTAAAAATATGTTTCAAACACTAAAGGAGAGTTTTATTAAATCTATTCTGTAAATAAATAAATATTTATAAAGTTTTCTTTGAACATACGTAAAAAAGTGAGCTAAGGTTGCACAACGTCTATTACAAATATGCGTATTTCGGTACACGCTTAAACCAAATGAGAGAAATTCGATCAGTCGGAGCGAAATATAACAATAAGCAAGGACGAAATTTCTCGGAAAAAACAGGAAGGGAAGAAAGAAGTTCTCAGAAAAGACTACTTAAAGAGCACTTTCGCGGGAAAAACCGGTCGGTTTCCATGTAAACTGATCACTCCGCGATGTATCGTTTTTTTTCGCTCTTTGGGTTAAGCGTTGGGTGCTACGATCTATTTTAAAATAAACTATCTCTGAATTAAGTTAAAAATAGTCTTGTACTGCCATCTGTTGTGTAAAATGAGATATAAAAAATAACCTTGCATAAGAATTGAAATACAGTAGAACAGGTATGGGCATTCTTTGAAAAGTTTTGGGCCAAACGGGATATTAGCAAAGTTGCGGGCCAAACTTCGAGATATTGGCGAAGTCGTGGGCTGTGTAACTGGGATTTGGAATGGTTTATACGGGTTTTAATATGTTCCCCGCGGGCCGGATCAAAAGTCCTGGCGGGCCGGAGTTTGCCCATATGTGCAGTAGAACCTCAATTTATCGCTTTCATGGGGTGCATAGGAAAAAATGACAATTGCGGGTTCTAGTCAAAATATGAAGAAAGCAATCTTTATGCATACACGCAATGACTGTATACTAACAAATACTAATTTGTATCAAACTTGAAAAATAAATAAATCGAAGATGAAAATTAAGGGATACTTATTTTAAAAAATCTGTAATTTTATGTGGGGGTTTTCATCATTTGAAATTTCGGAAATTAAACAGTAAATTTTCAAGATTTACAATTTTTACTGGTCCTTTTATGTGATTTTATGTTTGTATAAAAAAGTTCATACAGTTTCAAATACCGTTATTGCTTCGAACTTCGTACTAGTGTAGGCTCAGCCTCATGGGCATGAACATTATCCTCTACGCCATTATTTTCATTTTTTGCATCATCACACGTTTCTTCCATGTTGAGGATACCGCATGCTTCACCGTCTTTATTAATGAAAATTTAATCATTAAATATCACGCTATACACATCCTCTTCAACACACAACCAGTGTTCATCTGATCCTCAATAAACCAAGAAATCACATGAAGAAGCAATTACAGTTTGTATGCCATATGGATCCACTTAACGTTCAATTTCATTTTGGTCGGGAAAATTTTTTTACAACAATGAATGCAGGAAAGTAACTTTTTGGTGAAGGATATATGCGGGTTTCTTTAACGTTATTCAAATGCAAATTGTGCAAGGGGTATATAAATAAAACGATCAATACCGGTAAACGACGAATGCAGGAACGATAGATCGGAGTTTCAGTTGTACTTGTATCTTTCTGGTGCGTAAAATTTGAACACTATTTCCGGGAAATGGGACGGGCACCAGAAATAAAAGGAGAAAGCTTAGCCCGTAATTTTAACGGGAGCGAGGCCCGAGGGTTAAGAAGTTACGATACGAAAAGGACCTAAGAGCATGACAAACTATACGAAGCATGATGCAACGGTTTGAAACTATAAGAACTCCAGCACACCAACCAGGCTGCAGAAAGTTCAAGCTGCAACTGCTTCAAGCCAGTTAGCTTTAGAATGATGAGAATTTTACCAGTCTTCCTTTTTATTCACGTAATCGCTACAAGGTACGTGATTATGCAAACTGATGCATCTCATTCGGTAAATAATGCGAATGTCCCCTCCCCCAGTGGCAACTTTTGATATTAATTCTTTATCTTCAAAAATCGAAATCCACTATGTACGCCCATCAAACCTAGCTATGTTTCATCCAATACCTTACTTGCTAGAAGGCTCTAAATACCTCACATTATTTTATAACCACACTGTTCAACTGTGAGTTCCGTAGATTAAAAACCAATTTTTTATGTTTTTCAGTAATTTAATTTACACAAAAATCATAACCTTGTGAATCTCGGGTATGGATGTTGCCACTGTGATGACTGCATATTGGTTTCTGGGTGGTGTGGTAACCATAAACCCATCGTCTCCGAAAACCTGTTGAATCTTGTGAATGGTTACCACTTGGGTGTCGCTAAGCTTTTGGCAAAATTTGATGCAATATCGCTTCGTCAGTTCTTCTGTCATTTTACAAGCACCGAAATCTGACGACAGTTCACCACAAGCCTTCACTCTGGCTGATTGCCAGCGCCTGATGCTATCTGCGGGCAGGGAAAAATTCAAAATTGCGCATGAGGGTCTCCTCTACTTCCACAGTGAAGGAAATCTCCCGCGCTTCATTAGTTTATGTCGGAAAAAATAAGGCTCGACACTTTTTGAACAGCCCTCGTATATATATTAAACCAGGCCCTACCCCCTTAAAACTATCGTATCTGCCATTTTTGCGCAGCTATGTCAAATCATTTTTGTTTCTTTTCCTCTCCAGGCATATGGCAAACGTAAAATTAATTCATAAATTCTGACTTTAGATAACTTCACACTTCCAGATTTTCACATTTACAGCCAAAATTTACAGTTTTGCCTGACTTTTGCTAATAAAGTAAAATCTAACTATTCCAGGGTTTTCAGTTTTCCTTGACCGCTGGCAACCTATATATGCCGAAAAACTTCCCAGCATTCCAAACTAATAGCATGATCATTATCCATAACAGTTCCATCCACTACAGTGATCCAAACACTGGAATCCCCTTTTTCAATGTAAAAAAATCGGGCTTTTCCCAATGAAATACATTATGGAAACCTAAAGCTGTCACACAGAAGGGGGACCTGTAGCAGAGAGGCTAGGCTCGTCGAAATGCTTGTATTCCCGACACTGAATAGTTTACAAAATTGCAAGTGTTTGTGAAAACTAGCGTCGAGTGTGATCCGATAATGCAGACATAGAACAGATACAAGGAAGAGAGTATGCTTTGGCAGTCCAAAACTTGAGGCACTTGTTCCAAAAACTCACGTGGGACAAGATCTCACGCTCTTGATTCTTGCGCATCCAAGTTGCCTTAGTTTTCTTTGGAGCAATTGCAGACAGCGTGCTCTTTTCCGCTTTCATCGTTATATTTTAAGATTAAGCCGCTAAGAAAAAATCATACTTAGCGGCACACTATTTGTGAAAGGTTCTGAAATAACCTTTCACAGGTGAGTGTTTGATTTTTTTTTTCATGTTTTTAAAACACACTTTTTTATAAATGCAGAAATTTTCAATGTATCTGTTGGAGATATGTGAAAATAAATTAAACATATTTTATTTGTTTAGCGGAATTGTAGTCTATATTAAAACTTTACTTTTCATTAATCTTAAGTATTTGTAAAAACATTTAAAGTTCACTAAAAGCTTCCCTTTACCCCAATTAGTTTTCCAACCATCCTCACAAAAGTCCTAACAATGTTTAGTGGTTTGTTATTACAGAGAACTGTGAAAAATAACAGACTTCCAGAATTACCTCCTTTCATAGTACTCTGCCCATGCTTCACAAGCTCAAATTTGCATATTTTCTAGATCTGGAAAGAAAAACAAAATCATTTCTTGTTTTATTTAAATGAGATGACACATCAAGGATGATGTCATGTTGCTTTCAGCCAATGGAATGGTTTTAATAAATTTAGTTTAGTTAAGTGGCAACTAATTGGTTTGTTTACATTTATAGTATGTCAGATGGTAAAGCTGGTTATCCTATTATGATAATTAAACACTATTTTAACTTATCATAATGATTAAAAGTAGTTTAAATAGTTTATCTTTGGCTTTAAATAGTATTGGCTTTATTTTTACATGCTGTTTAACTTATTTTGAATATTTACAAGCCTGTATTTTAAAAGGTACTTTTAATTAATATAAGAACTTTTGCGTATAAAAGGAAACAGTCATATACATAAAATATAAAAACAAGTCTGTTATTTTTCACAGTTCTCTGTAATAACAAACCACTAAACATTGTTAGGACTTTTGTGAGGATGGTTGGAAAACTAATTGGGGTAAAGGGAAGCTTTTAGTGAACTTTAAATGTTTTTACAAATACTTAAGATTAATGAAAAGTAAAGTTTTAATATAGACTACAATTCCGCTAAACAAATAAAATATGTTTAATTTATTTTCACATATCTCCAACAGATACATTGAAAATTTCTGCATTTATAAAAAAGTGTGTTTTAAAAACATGAAGATCTAGAAAATATGCAAATTTGAGCTTGTGAAGCATGGGCAGAGTACTATGAAAGGAGGTAATTCTGGTTGTCTAGCAGAAGAATTAACTCAGTACATATCTATGTTGCAGCTTGCCTGGAGATGGCAATGAGCGGCTGGGCCTTTTCTGTTTTAGTAATGAATAGTTACTTGTAGCCATTTAAAAAAAATACCAGTAAATGGTAAGCCCTTCAATAGAAATAGATAGTTTTTTCTACCTCCTTTCACACTGCTGTGCTTATGCTGTATTACAGAATTTTTTTCCCTTTGTATTTCTGTCAGTTTCGACTGGATAAACTTTTTCTTTCTAAATAAACTGTTTCATGTTCAAGAACTTGCTTTCAATTTTGATCCACGATATACCTCTGAATTTCCAAGCAAGTGTAAATTTAAAGTGAAAGCACGTAATAAGTAAAGTGTAATTTGATAAGGACTATGCTCTGCCACCCCCTACAGTATTCACACCCACTAAACCTTGGCAATATTTTTTTATTTATTTATTTATTTATTTTTTTTGTGCAAAAGAGGGTTTGTAATACGCGAGGGTAAATTTGTCCTGTAGTTTACAGTTACCCCTCGCCAAATATAACGATATAGCACAAGTCCAGCCTTTCTCTGCATTTCCTTGCCACAAGTGACATGGGCCATCATTTCCTCACCTTTTCTAAAGGGTTTTGAATGGCAATGCGCTTTCTAATACACCACTGTGACAATTAACAAACACTGATTGCGTTTGTCCTAGCCGTTTGGTTACATGTGGGTTAGTGGAAATGGAATGGTGTTGACTTTGATGATTGCAGTGCAGGTGACACGTTATTCCGTCCCTCCATCTAGTTTTGTTAGTTTTTTGTCCTTGTTTGAGTAAGATGTAGTTGTGTCAAAGTGTTGCTAGCATAAGCTTAAAAATTGAGCGGTGCATAAATTTGAAATTCCCCGTGAAATTAAAAAAATTCCCAACTGAATGTTTTAAAATGTTAAAGGAGGTGCTTGGAGATAATTGCATGTCAGAAAGTCAAATTTTTGAATGGCACAAACAATTTGAGGAAGGTTTTTGAAGATGGTGAACATTCTGGTCCACCTGAAAAGTGCATTGAAAGTAACACATTTTCAGTGTAGACGAGGTGAAGGCAAAAACTCGGACTTACTGAAGAAGGTGACCTCTAATGACCTGCAGCACTGCGTTGAACAATGGAAAATTTGTATGCAGCAATGTATTGATAGGGAAGGGGACTATATTGAAGGGGATTAACTATATTTGTATTTTTTTTTTCAATAAAGTTAATTTATAAGACTAATCCGGTTAATTGTCACAATGATATTTCTACTCTCATGCTGCAAATTGATACTGAAACTTCTGCAACCCGGATTACGAGACACATCTATAAAAAAACTGAATGTGATTGAAATGGTTGTAAACTCATGGAGTTATGAAAATTGTTAAAACATTTAACATTTCTTTCTTTCTTTGAATTCAACAGAAATATACTATATCATCCGTACAAAACATTTTACAGAATAAAAATTTTAATCATAAAAAATCAAAATCTTTCAATAAACATTTTATTGGGTAAATAATAAAGGAAACATATCACCTAAATATATACAATCATACACGACATAAATTATCATTTTATATTTGGAAATCTAAATATTTTCAAGAATATAAAAATAAAATCCCAATTTAAATTAGGAATAAAACATTCTGCGACTTCTTTATTTTTATAATTAAGAAATAGAATAAATTAATTTAGTACAATTTATCTATGCTATTTTACAAAGTTTTAATTATTTCATTTCATTTTTTAAACACCAGTTTCTTTGGAGTTTTGTTACAAATAAGTTAGGTAATATTTTGCAACGAATATCATATAATTATAAGAAGGATAATTGTCACTTTTATTTTTTCATTTAAAGACACATTCAACTGATTTCCTAATGCAACCTAAAACACAGCACCAGTAACTGACACATTGCCAGATAATTTATTATAACAAGTTTTTATTTCAGAACTGTTGTGCTATCATCTAGTATCCATTTATACGTTTGTGTTCAATTTTATGCAATTTTTTTTTTCTTAACCTTCATTGGGCTAAATATCAAAAATTAAGATTTTTAAAAAAAGTCTCAGTCTCAGTAACTGAAATTAAAATAAATTCAAGCTGAATTGTATCATAAAATAGTTCATAAAGTAAATCTGTAGAGGTTTTTTTTTTTTTTTAAATAAATAAATAATTTATTTATTTAAGATGGGGGTGTGTCAATTACTGGGTAAGGGAAAAAATGGATTTCATCAATTAATGACTCTCATGTACTACTCTCATGCACTACTCTCTACCACTAATAACCACTCATGTTAGCTATTAGTGGTTCAGTCAAGCTCATGATAATTACATAAAATGCATTCTAAATAGCTATTTACTGCACGAGAAATGCAGTAAAGAGCTATTCAGAAAATTACCTGGAGATAACTTATGAATATACAAGGCATCCCCAAAACAGTGTTAAAATGCTTTAATTCTTTATCTATTAGTTAAGCGGGCAATGTAAATTGAAAAAATGTTGAAAATAAGGTCAGAAAAAAGACTAGGGTAGATGCACCAGTAACGAACACTAACAGATAATTTATTATAGTAAATTTTTATTTCTGAACTTTTATCAGGTTGTGCAATCTTATACCAATTTAGACATTTATTTAAAAAAAAAATATTTACATAAATATGCAACTTATTTTTTTTTATTTTCAGAAGGCTCTAGGCATCAAAAATTGAGATTTTAAACTCAAAAAAAAAAAAAAAAAATAAATGGTTGATTCTCATTTGCTGGCTTAATGCTGAAATTAAGATAAGTTCCTTTCAATTTGTTCCAATTTGAAGTATATTTCTTTTTAGAAATTAATTTAAATTGAATTGCATCACACCACAGTACACAAAATGTTCCTACTCAGTGTAGTTTTAATTCCATTGGATTTTTTTCATTTCTGATCACATTTCTCACAAAATAATAAAAAATATTTGCCTTGGTAATATCTTATTCAAGCTTCTTAATCTTTAGAGAAAGTGACATTATTATTATTATTAAATTGCAATGTTGTCTAGCATTTTTCTTTGGCTTTCAAAATGTGAATAAAATATCATCTTTTTTCATAAGACCTGTTTGCTATTTCTTTTAAAGAGGTTTTCATTAAAAAAGAAATGAACATGTTTTTCTAGTCATTCTTAGATTTCAGTTAACATGATTGGTGTCAAAGACTGGCACTGCTATCATCACAACATATGTGAACTTGAAAATTTCAATATTTTATAAGTTTTGAAAACAAAATGCTTGTTTAGGTATAGTTTTAATAATTAGCAATTGGGTTGCTACTCAATTTCTGAAAAAAAAATTCCCGGACTTTTCCAGATAAAAATACAAACTATTTTTTACATTTATGACATCAACTTTTCATACCTTCTTTAATACTTCCAGCTTCCCAAAGTAAGGTTAAATGTTAACTGTTTACAAACACAGATTTCTGATAATTTTCCAGATCACATTATGTGATTTTTCAGGTTTAGGGTTAAAATTTGCGATTTCCCCCGACTTCTCCTGCCAAAATGAAATTACCTGCTCTCCCTGACTGGTAGCAACCCTGTAGCAATTACTAGTTAATTTTTATATTGCTCTTAAAGTGTCAGTTACTGGTACACCCCCCCCCATACTTTAAAAACAAATATTTGTATAACCGCTAATAGTGGATCAGTAATCATAGAACTGCTAATAGTGGATCTTCCATGGTGAGCCATGATACAAATAATTCTTAATCATTATTTATTTTAGTTGAGTGGTGGGTGTTATGAACACTAATTTTGCTCTTTATGTACAATGCTTGTGATGGACATTCACAAAGGCGGTTAAAGTGATTAACCAAACAAAATATTTTGTAATATACAGAGTAATTCAGAACTCTTGTAAAAAAAAAAAAAAAATGTAAGGAGTGGTAGAAAGAACCAAGACAGTTCAGAGTCGAAATCACACAGCTTTTGTGGGGGTCAGAAACGTCATTTTCATATATCCATTCAACAATAACTTTTGAATAATACATTTTCTGACCATTATTCATCAAAAAGTAGTAGATCTTTCACAAAAAACATTTTAACTAAAACTGATTATTAACAGGTAAATGAAAACAACATTACAGACCTCAAACTGTGATGTGATTTTGAGCCATCTCTACCACCCCTCACATGTTTTTTGAATTACCTTGTATACCAGACTCAAAGTGTTTCTCTCGAATGGATATTCATATGTCTATTCAAGTATCTTTTTTCGGCAAAGTCTTTCTGGCACACCTTGCACTTAAAAGGTTTCGCGTCTGTGTGAGTACGATAATGTCTGTCCAGGGACGACATCTCGGCAAAGGCCATCTTGCACAAAACACACTCGAAAGGTTTCTCTCCCGCATGTTTGCGAAGGTGCCGCTTCAGCTCTCCCTGGTCGGAGAAAGCCTTCTGGCACAAGTCGCACACGTACGGCTTCTCCCCCGTGTGTGTGCGGAGGTGCCGCTTCAACTCGTTTATCACGGTGAACGCTTTCTGGCACACATCGCACACGTGGGATTTCTCTCCCGTGTGTATGCGGAGATGCTTGTGCAGGTTCTCCAGCCAGGCGAACGGTTTCCGACACACCTCGCAGACGTAGGGTTTCGCACCCGTGTGCACGTTCAGGTGCGATTCCAGGTGTCGCTTCTGAGAAAACTGCTTCTGACACACGTTGCACACATGGGGTTTTTCACCTGTGTGTACTCGTAGATGCACGGTCATTGTTATCTCCGCGGCGAATGCTCGGTGGCACACGGGACACAGATACGGTTTTTCTCCGGTGTGGGTGCGGACGTGAGTGTCCAGTAATTTTTGTCGAGAAAATGCTTTTTGGCATATGGTACACGCATAAGGCTTCCTGCCTGCATAGCGTTTAAGCTGCTTTTTCATGCTGACCTGTTGAGCCAAAGCAATTTGACAGTCATCAGTTGCACTGGCATTATTTTCCATAGATGTGCACGGATACTCATTGTCACTCATCATCGTTACTGCCATGGGTGTATTTCTCTTCCATGTGTACACAGAGTGACTATTTAATGATTTATAATTACAAAAACATTATTTTGAATTTTTCTCATTAAAAAATAAATTTTCAATCTGCATTTATATTATTCTAGTGTCCAATTAATACGCAAAAATGATAGCTAGTAATTTAGAGCCACAAGAGAAAATTTGACAAAAGCAAGCTTTCTCAAGTAACTCGTAATTAAATATTTCAATTAAACAAATTCGAAAAGAATTTTTTGCTGTGTATGTGCAAACATACTTTACTGAGCTGTATTAATAAATGAAGATATCGATTGGCAATTTAGTCAGATATAAAATCCAATTTTCGTACAGATAAAAACGCTTTTAATAATGACTTAAATCTAATTCATATACTAATTTTTCTAAACAGACACACATAAAATATTCTAATGATGCTCTATAAATACATGAAGTTGATAACTGATAACTTGAGAAATACGAAAACCAATGCTGATACGTATCACATAAGCCGCTGGTTATAAGAGTGATAATTGAAATGACTCTGGGCAAAGAAATTTGTATGATGATTTGCTTTCACACTGCAAGAGAGACAGATAAAAATGAAATTAGTATTTTCAAATGGACGATCATTAGTTATTAATAAGAGCAACAATAAAAATTGTAAGTTACAATTTATTACAGATATTAAGCTCATGTAACAGGTCACAAACTGAGCTAAGAACTAAGAGATTTCTAATATGGAAAATACAATGAAAGAATACTGGAAAGATTAGAAAATTATTTTTAGTTTGATAGTAGACTATTAATTCTATTATATTTTAATATATGCAATTAGTTGAATTAGCAGAAACAAACAGAGTTGCATGAGGGCTGCCAACAGAATTTTCAAGCTCCCTGTCAGTTATTTAAGATGGGCCCATCCTCCTCAAAAAAAAAAAAAAAAAAAAAAAAATTCTTCCATTTTTTTATTGAGAAAAGTTTTTTAAACACTTTAGGACCAGTACACTTTAAATTTACCGTAGGCCATGTATACAAAACCTTATAGATGATAAAACTTTCATTAAAATTTACAAGCGCTATTTTATCAGAATTATTTTAAAGTAGTGTACATATAATTCTGAAATTTTTTATTAAGGTATACAGAGAACCACTTGATACAATTAAATTTAAAACTTTTTTAAATGTTGAGTACTTGTTATTTGAAAACTAAAGTAGAGTTATGAAATTCATAGACAAATGAATAACGCAGAAAGAAAAACATTAATAAACATCAATCAGAGTTAATGCCACCTATCAATTTCAGTAAGTATGACTTACCAACATCATTGCAAAAATGTATTCTCGCACTGATGATGATAAGTCATATTTCCATCAAGTTCCTACAAATGCCAAAAAAGGTTTTGGGAGACACAAATATTTTGTTTTCCCATGGGATTTGTACACTAAAAATTCGTAACATACAACATCTTCCAGGCCCAGGTTCCGGGGCAACTGCCCCCCCCCCTCTCGCTGGTCCTGGAATGCATAGTGTAGTCTAATGAAGATAGCATATGTATAATATAATCATAGAAATCAGTGAAATAGTGTGTTTTTAACACAATCCATTTGCCCTTGTCTGCCCATTCCCCATTTATGTTTTAAGTATGATTAAAAATGAAAGAACAAAAAAGGACTAAAGAAAGGGAGCAGTAAAACTCAGTGAAAACATGTACTAGAGGGTGTTTACACATTTTTAGGACGATTTCAGGGCCGTTTAATTAATCTTTAAAATGTAAAGACTATTTTTTTAAATGTTCGATCTGATAGCCTTTTTTCTGGACTATAAGTCTGCATCGTGATTTCCATGATAGAAGTGCTTTTTGTAAAATTTTCAGGGGTATTGCTTTCCATTCCTCTTCCACTGCTTTCCAGAGTCCATCTATCGTGGTGGGTTTGCGTTTAGAAAGAGCTCTTTTTAACAGACCAAAGGCACAATAGTCCGTAGGTGAAACGTTAAGGGAATTCGCAGGAATATGTTGAAAAGGTATATATGCAATACCTGTATCAGTCTTCATTTTTTCAAGGAATGCAGTGGTAGTTTTCGAAGTTTGACTTGTGTTGAGCCACATGTCTCGGCAAAAGCTGATGAACAGTATGTTTTTTAGCTTTTTAAAGTTGTAAATCTTGGTTTATTATTTTATTTATTGTTGCTACAGATTATCTAAAGACTTCACAATTTATCTCTGTGTCGGCGGATTTTCTCTTGTTACCAGCGATTTCACTTTAGAAACATTTGAAACAGTATGTACCTTTTTCGGATATTCGTTTGACATTTTCTTTCTATGTAGAAATAATGATTGGCGGTTTTTACCTTGCCGATTAATAACGTTGCTTATTTTGCACTTAGAAATATTAATGCCATGCATTTCACAATGTTTTTGGATTATGGAATTAGAATATTTCTCTTCGGAAATCCACAGCTTGTTTACATATGACATTTTGAAAGAAGAATAAATTTAAAAGTAGCATACGATATTTCTCATTTCAAATAATAAGCTGTTGCCAAAAATTTTTATTCTGAAACATTTACTTTTTTTAAATTCTTTATCAAAATCGTTCTAAAAATGTGTAAACACCCTCTGTATTAAATATATGTTACTATATATATCACATTTGAAAATTCGATTTAATAATTTTTAACTAATGATGCTATTGTTTATGTTTGGGCTTTAATGCATTATTTTTTGAATTAAAGTTTGAAACTCCTACTTTAATTTTGTCCCCTCCCACCCTTACAAACACAGTATTTCTTAAAGACTGCAGGACCATAATGTGTTAGAGTACAAGCTTAATTTCTTAACCAATTTTACATTTAAAACAAACTGTTTAGTTTTAAATAATGGGACAGCATGTGCCCCTGACTTAGTTTAGGAAACCATTCACTTTAAACTGTCCCCCCCCCAAAAAAAAAACTTCAGCTATTTTCACTCTTAAATATACTATTCACTTGCTTAAAACTTTTGGTCATGCTATGCCTATGATTATGAATTTTCGATAACAAAATGATAATCAAACTTTTTTATCTGACCAAAATATGATTTGTGATTTACTAACTTCTACTATTCTTTGAGATCATATAACTGTATGATGTTTTCAGTTAAATAAGGCTCTCTTGTAACTAAATCAAAGTAAGGCAATCAGTTACTTATTTTCTGAAAACAGACTATGTTATTACAGTACACTCCCTTTAATCCGTGCAAGTTAAGACCAAGGGATGTGCGAATTATAGAATTATGCAAATTATAGGTCATTTCTTTGTTGACATCCAAATAATGAATGCTTTACTGAAAAGTAGGGTCAACAGTATACACTATGCATATAATGACACAAATAAAACAAAATTTGGTTATTTAAAGTTATTTTGTAATAAAATTAGAAAAAAGATTATTTTTCCCCCCTTTAAGTCTCTTTTTTAGAGTTATCACACTTGCAAATTTAAAATTACCTTACCATTTTAATCTAACAGCTTAATAAGAAATCTCTTGCACTAGAGGAGACATGTTTGTTTCCGTCTACTAGATATTTTTCTACACAGGTTCAAAGTCATACTGAATATGAAAAGATTCTATTCCTTGCCATGTATCAATATAGTATAATGCTGAATTTTTAACAAATAATTATTTTAAATATGATTATAAATTAGCTGATAGTATTACAGAGAACTTCTTATTCTAGTCATTTCACTTTCAGCAAATTGAAAACTTCCCTCAGTGTTTCACTCCATGAATAAAAATTGCAATGTAAAATTTATTGTTTAGATCTGAAATGTATGGTGGATTATAGGAATTTGAGAATTATAGAGTTTCAGATTAGAGGGAGTGTACTTCAGTTAAAGGTTAAATTGTACACCAAATTGGAACACTTGTTTCTCTTCAAAGATAAGTTAGAGTTAACAGAACATATTAACTTTTCAGTTATTAAACAAAATTGCTAATTTAAAAATATTAACAGATTCTTGATATTATTGTACTTAGTATTGTTTAATTTAGGTTCATATTTAATAAGGAATTTTTATTAGTATAGTACTTACTTTGAATAAAATATTCTTTAAAAAGGGAAGGGGGTGGGAGTTGAGGGTGCAGAGACCCCCCGCCCGCACACACACACACACCACTGAAGTAAATATCAACTGAAAGTTTAGTCAATCAAATTCTGTTGTAATATATCACTGACTCAGACATCGCAGTTAAAAAAAAGAAGGAATATAAAAAATAAATGGTGACATTAATTTGCCACTAAGCCAAAACAGCTCAAAAAGGGATAGTATCGAAGCTGTTGCACTTACTGCTGCTTCGAAACTATGCTCTATTAGCTCTCTTCTGCGTAATGCACCAGCTAAGATTTTTTACAATTATATATCCCTTAAACAAAATATAAGCAATCAATTTATGATGTTCTAAAGCTGCATAACTTATTTTATGTTGCTTTATCAAAATAAATATTGTTACAAAATCATAAATAAATATTGGTATCGAGTTAAACTACCTATATTCACTTATCAAACCTCATTGTGCCTCTCTAACCACAGGAGCAGTTATAAAATACATGAAAGATTTAAAATGTGTTCCTCGATTTATTTTGAGGTAAAAATAAAGTGAAAAACAAACAAACAAAAACACTTGATACGCTCCGACTTACTTGGACAGAGACATCGACAATCGACTCTTGTAGACGATTCATTCTCCCATGAATCATTCAATAACGGCAGCAAATGCAGCTTTACTTTAGGGATCAGCAACAACCAGTTTCATTGAATAACCACAGTGAGGCGATTTACATTCCATTCTGGCGCCAAACACTTTTGTGCATGCGTCAGACAACGGCGTTTTTTAAGCTATGGTTTCCAAGGGGCACATCCCGTCTAAAACCCGGCGCGTCACGTGACAAAAACGCCGGAGTGAAGCATAAAGAGCTCTCATATGGTTTCCGAGAAAATAGCATGACGGTGTAAATTTCAATCGGCGTGAGTCAGTTAGATTCAGTTTCAGAGTCCCTGGTCGGGACGTTTTGAGCTGCAAGAAGTTTTTATTTATTTTATTCAATATGAACACGAACAGAAGAGCTTTATTATTATTTTATTGGAAGAAAGGTATGCAGCTTGCCAAATTTTTACTAGGAATAAAACGCATAGCCTGTATTAATAATCGTATTTGCAAACACTTATTTCAGGACAGCACAAAATTTCGCGTGTATTTTCGCTTCACACCTGAATTATTCCAATTAACTTTGGATGCAATGGGAGACAATCGGGGAAAAGTCAGCGTTAAGTCCCCAATTCGGAAACAAAAATTGGGGACATTTCATAAGTATGAAGCTCTTCTCAAAATATCTTCTATTTACTCAACTAGAGCATTACTGACATTCATAAGATAAGGGAAACATGATTGATTTCTTTTTAAATTGGGAAGAAATAACTGTTTTAATTAAAATCTTGTCCCCAATGAGGTTTATCCGTGTGACGTCATTTTTCAAACAACACGTGAACTTTCGGCTGTGTTGATGAGTAGACCTGTAGTCTGATTGGCTGAAGTGTGTGTTTTCCATCCACACGTGACTGAAATAGCCTCGTCTGAGTATAAGTTTTAATATGTCCATGCCCGGACTGGGAGGGAGGGGCCCGCCCGTCTCAAGAGAAGGGGGCACCGGGTTATTGTGCAACCGATAAATAATAGGATGTGTTAACTTTCGGGATATGGGGGAGATATGGTGTTATTATTAATTAATTATGATTGATAATTAATGCATCAATAAAATATTGATCTATTAATTAATATGCGTCATTCATATTAATTAATCCCTTGTTCATTCGGGCACCCTCACTCAAAAAATTTTGAGAACTTCATTTAAAATGAAGTGTTTTGAAGCCTTCTGGGGCGCAATTGCAGCTGCAATAAATATTTTACGTGTCAAACTTCATTCAAGTGCTATCAGTATAGCACTTTTTTTCTTTCTTTTTTTCTGTTTGAGGGCCCGCCTTCAGCAGGGAGGGCCCGCCGAGGGCGGGGCCCACCCGTTTGTAGACAGTCCGACACCCTGGCCAGTCCGGGCCTGAATATGTCAGCATTTAAATATCTTTTTGTACTCATGGTTTCTCTTTGTGTAGTCATGGTATGTAGGTTCCAGAGAGTTATTCAAACATCCATAGGCAGCAGGCACGTATCCAAAAAAACATTTTTGAGGGGGGGGGGTCCAAACAGTAAAAAAGGCAGAATTTCACACAAAAATACCATATCATTACTATTTTAGTAACAAAAATTTGCAAAATAAACCGGAATTAGTAACCTGAGAAGATGCAATAAAAATTCACTAAGTCATGTATTTCCTGCTATCACCGTATTCACGCATTCTTTTCTGAAATCTTAAACATGCATGGTTTGCAGCAAAATTTTCTGATGAAAGGCAGATATTTCTAAACGTATATGAAATGTTTTCCCACAAACAGAAATGAAAAGACGATGGGGACGCAAAAATATTTCTTTCATATGTTGTAGCAGATGTCCAAACAATCTGTTTCGTAAGGTTTTAGGACAAACATCACCCTTACTCAATTACACATCAGTAAAACTACCGAATAACTTTTCGAAATGTGATTGATAAATAATATTCCCCATTTCCATCGCTTTCATTTTCAGTTATTCAATTTTATTTCATAGAATAGTGTTTGTTCAATAAATCATGTCAATTTTCTAATGCGTGTGTCATTTTAAACAGTTTTATGAATTTTTAAGGGAGGAAAAAAAAAGAAGAAAAAACAGAGCGGTTTCAATCGGATATGAACCAGAGACCTCTTGATCTCTGGCCGAATATGGAACCACAGCGCCACGGAGACGCAAACGATTTTCCAAATAATTGGTATCTAAAAGTGCATCTCAAATGTTTAAATGGAATTTTCTCGAAAATATTTGAGAGTTGGCGGCTAATTCTCTGGCATTTTACTTTACTGTGGTCCCCTATAACCTATAAACATTTCATCAAAATCTGTGATCCCAACGTCTGGGCCTCTCCTTGTTAGTTGAAAATTTGAGGCTAATATAGTTCATCAAAATACAAAATAAAATCACAAAAATTCTGAAGGAATGAGGACCATTGGACAGATTATAGGATATCTCGTTTAGCCATAATTATTACTCTTATTTTATTCAGTCATGAAAGTGTCCAATGTATTTGTACAATGATTGAAACATCTATCGTGGTAGAATCTTAAAATATAAAGACATTACTTTTGGGTCAAAATTTTGACTTAAATAGATATATTTTAAGCAATATATGTATTTAAAAACTTGATACTTAGCAGTAAGAAAAAAAGAAGAAGAAGAAGAAAGAAAAGAGGTGGGAAAACACAAGTTTTAAAAAAGTCCATATTAAAAACAAATTTTATATAACAGCATAAATTCTATCTCAAAACTTTTTGAACAATTTTTTATTATCTGCATTATTATTTTTTATAACATTCATTTTCTTAAATGTTAATAATTCTGCTAAAATTAAAATGAGAAAATTTTATAGGATATTTGCATTTAATATGATGGATACTGTTAAGATATACACAAGTGTTTCAGAAAATATTTGTAATGTTTGTATCATTCTGGAATGATTTGATTTATAGAATTTTAAAACTTTAGTAATTTTGCTATCAAAATTTTCAATGTTATATAATTTCTAAACAAGGAAGTTTTTGAAATTTAAAATGAATTCTATAAAATCTAAAAATAAGCAGCAAAGGACATATGTTCTAGGTGAAGTTATAAGGATGTTTTGTTACACCACTGCACATTTGATCCTGACAAAATTGAAAGGAAATCTTTACAACTGAATAAAAAATATAAAAATTCATTGAAAATAAATTAAAGAAAACCAATATTATTTAAGAGGACAGCAAATTGTGCCGATAAAAATTAGCCTTAAGAAATGGGTGGATGGGTTATTAAAGCAAAGCAAATCATAAAAATGTATCTTGCCATGAAAGACTGTTATATCTCCTTTCTTGATGGTAAAATCTTTCAGATTAAGATAAAAGACAATTTTGATTATATCATTAGTACACTCCTTTCACCTTACTTTTAATTAAGGTTTATGCATTTAATAAATTTAAACGAGTTAAATATAATTTCTTACAAAAGTTTTGCAAATAGTTCCCCCCCCCCTTTAATAAAGGAAAATAAAGAAGGATAAGGAAGTAAATCCATCTTTGCAGCCATACATATGTAAAAAACCTACAAATTATTTAACAAATAAAACTTAAAAAGAACTTTCTTTTTTCTAATTCTTACCCTTATTTTTTCAAAGAATTATTATTTTCAGAATTCTGACAGGTACAGTGAACTGTTTTCAGGTGTAAAATCAGCTGAGATTTCTGCAATAATTTAATACCACAGAAACGGCAATTAAATTTCTTTTCATGTGAATGGTGAACTAAATCTACATGCTTTCTTAAACAATATAAATTTGCAAATGACTGCTTGCAAATTGAGCAATATGGGATTTCAGGGTAAGTTGATGTTGAGGATGAACTTCTCTGAGTATTAAAAATAGATGTTGAAGATGTGCTGTTATTCACTGAATCTAAATCTTTTCTAGAATCTGAAATAGATTTTTAAAAACGAAAGTTACCACAAATAATGGAAAGATAAAACAAAAGAAGGATGGCATGATTAAATCCAAAATAATTTATGTTGATCAAATATAAATGTATAGAAAATATTAGATAAAACTATGTAACAAAAGTAACTTTCAATATTTAGTTAAAAGCAAAATTAATTAAAAGACAGGGAAACATTGTTAACATTTTATAGCAGTAAACATTAAATATGAAATGCACTCTGCATTTACAAAAAAGTCCCTATAAACCACGTATAACATAAGTGAAGTTCATTTGCATTTTTTATTAATTTATTATAGATATTATTTTTTTATTTATTCATTTGTGTATTACACAGTCACTCACGTTATTTTGCCACTCAGAATATGAACATATTTTTCGTGAATCTTTAATAGAATAAAAAAATAAACTAAATTAACAAATAGATAGTAATAAGAAATTATAATGTACATTAGAATAATTCCTATTTACTATTTAACTAACCTTATTTAACAAAGTAATCAATTCATTCCATTAAAAAAAGGAATTAGCGAATTTATACCGAAAAATATGTGAATTAAGAGAGGGACTGTTTATAATACAAAGATAAATCTTGGAGCATATAAGGCCAGAATATACACTCCCTTCCAAAAGTTAAGCACGAAGATGTAAAATGAAAGAAAAAAAAAAAAATACTGCTTTGATTGACACAAAGTTCGGCAGGAAAGTAGCATATATATTTATGCATAAAACAAAATAAATAATTATGTAAAGAAGTGAAAACAATATTAAATTTTTGTAAGTTATCAGATAATGTCATACTGGAGACTTAAACAGAATTATGTATAAAGTGAAAATAAACAGCATAAAATGAAAAAGAAAGGATATAATAGGGTATGTGATCCCCCCTCATTTGTATACAAAGTTTACACCTTGTGACCATGCTTTCAACTAGGTGATCAACCACCGCAGAATTAAGCAATCGCCATTCTTCTTGTAGAGCAGTTTCCAGCTCAATAAGAGTGGCAGGAGGTGGGAAACGTGAAGATACAGCAAGGCCGAGAGCATGCCAAAGATTTTCAATGGGATTAAGGTCGGGCGAATATGCTGGCCACGCCATGCGCGTAATCCCTTCACTCTCCAGGTAGTCATCGACGATGTTGGCTCTATGGGGACGTGCGTTATCGTCCATTAAAACAAAAATAGGGCCAACTGCTGCAGCATACAATCTCACAATGGGTTCTAGGACCAGGGCCCGATCATCACGATATTGGGCCCTGAGCGAATACAAATTTTTGGGCCTTTGCGATTCTACATACTTGAAATTGCTTTGTTGCAAAAGCATGAATGATTTTATGCTGGCGAAAGTTGCTAATCTTGGCAACCATTATGCTTATTTTTTTCAGTTTTCTTTTAATATCTACTAAAATAATGGGAATTTCAAAACTTAAGTCAGTTTAACGGCTTCCAAGGAATTTTCCGAATCCGTAGACACCTTCGCCGAAGGATAAATCGCCACGGTTTCGGAGTAGATAGCAGAGCAAGCTTTTGACAGCGGCGGCAGCGGTCGTTACATTTTTTAGAATAGAGACAAAAAAAGACTCAGACGTTGACTCACGAATTTTGACCTAATGCTGATGGATTTTAGAGGAGCCTTAGTAGAGTAAAATGCCATAGAATTAGCTGCCAGCCTTCGTGCCAACTCATTTGCTATTTTCGAGAAAATGGCAAATTAAATATTTTTACAAAGAATTTTTTTAATAAATAAAAATTTGTTGAAAATTATAAAATTTTGGGGCCCTTGAACAGGGTGGGCCCAGGGCAAATGCCCCGGTTGCCCTGCCGATAAACAGGCCCTGTCTAGGACTTCATCTCGATACTGGACAGCCGTCACAGAACCCCGTTTAAAGATGTGCAGGTCGATGCGGTATCTTAATGAAATCCCTGCCCACACCATAATGCTTCCGCCTTGGAATGCGTGATGTTCGGTGATGTTTTGGGGCTGATTGCGTGTTCCTTGTTCACGCCATATCCTTATAGGCTTGTCATCTGGCTCCAGAGCAAATCTTGATTTATCAGTAAACATGACATTGCCCCAGTCAGACACAGTCCAATTGACACGTTCCCGGCACCACTTTAATCGTGTCCCTCTTGACTGGACAGATAGAAAAACACAAACTCGAGGTATCCGGGCGTACAGTCCACTCATATGTAATCTTCGGCGTACAGTAGCTGCAGCTATCGCCTTACCATTGGACGCTGTAACCATAGATGTCACACGTGTGGAGATCGCTCTGTGATTCCGCTTGGCTAAAATAGCAATACAGTAGAACCTCGATTATTCGAAGTAATTGGGACCGAACCTACTTCGGATAATCGAGAATTCATCAATAATCATCTAGTTTAATATGTAGTATCGTCATTGAACAGTTATTATGACTTAACTGTTAAATAAATTAAAATTATAAATGAAAATAAATTTATTTCTGAAACAAAAACTTACAATGGTTCAAATGGAAGCTTCATCTGGTGTAAATTGGCCATCCTTTGCCGTTCAGCTCTATTCCGAAGTTTTCTTAAAATCATGATTTTAGAGGAATCGCACTGTTCCTGTTGTTCCAACCAAAGAAGGCCTTTTGAAAAACGCTCAAAAGCATCATTGTTACTGATCTTATTTACTCCAGAATCATTATCATCTTCATCATCTTCTTTTGGAGATCTTCGGACTTCTGCTATTAATTCCTCACCATTGAGCAACTGGAAGAAGCCTGCATCTTCCACGTCGCAATTCAACCAATCTGTGATTTCTCTATCCCCACAATTTTTTAAACTTTTCATTGTGCTAAAAAGGCTTGAAAACTCAGCAACACTATCTTTCACAATGTCTGTAGCATTTTCATCTGCGCCAGTTGAAAAATTCCGCAAAAGTTTTCACTAACTTCATCTTAGTGTCGATTGCGGCATAGATTCCCACGTGTTACTGATCATATAAATGCAGTTTTTGATATTGACAGTTTTCCAAAATTCAGATATTGAAACTGCTCCAGATTCAGAATCTCCTTCAAAAAGTAATTTTCAGATGAAAATAAAAGTGAAGAAGAAACCGACTTCGGTTAACGGAGAGTTTCGGTTAATCGAGGTTCGACTGTATATCGATCTTCCGCGGGGGTTGTAACCCTTGGGCGACCGGCTACGGGCCTTCCGACAACTGTATGTGTGGTTTGGAATTGTTTGGATAAACGTGAAATTACAGAATGATGAACGCCGAAGAAAAGAGCAACATCTGTGATCGACTGTCGGCCTCAATGCGCCCCACAGCACGCCAGTGCTCAGAATCTTCCGTTCGTCTTCTGGATGTTATAGAAACACGTATGTCTTGAAAACAAATTGTACGAAAGTTTTAAACACCTTCTATCACCACTTACAATAAACTTCTGTAACCCTTCATAAAACTGGCATCATATAAGACTGCCCTTTTTGAATATTTCTTGACATGAAAGCACGATTAGCTGTTACCTAACATATTTGCATACTTCCATCTACCTCTGCAGCGAATTGCATCCTCTTCAATTCTGATTCGCTTCCGGAAATTAGCATTTTCCTCTCCGTGCTTAACTTTTGCAAGTGAGTGTATATTATATTACATTTGGTGTGCAAGCAGAAATGAATTTTGAAATAACTATAATAAAAAATAATTGACTTTATCACGCAGAAATTAAATAATTAACCTAAATATACCAAACTTAAGTTTTTTTTTAAACCATGTTTACAAAACCAACAAAATTAAATAGCCTAAAATGTGAAGATATTTTTTATGCTATTTGTGTAAAATATAAATGTATTTTAAGCCAAAACACATTTAGTCTACCCCCCCCCCCCAAAAAAAAAAGGAAAAACATCCCATAAACAATAAATGGGCTATCCAAAATAACCAATTTAACTGCTTTCTGTGGTCATTATTATTATTATAATTAAAACCTTCAAGTTTAAAAAGATATAATTTGCAAGCTCCCTCCTCTCTCTCTCAAAAAATTGTAGTAACTATTAAGTTAGTACATTTAATCTAACAAGTGAATAATCTTGTCAGAAGCTAACTTTTAAGTGAGATTTCCTGGGTTTCCACCAGTGTCAATAGGCAAAAATAGTATCATTAGTATCCTCACTGACATACAAAAAAAGTCGCCAGTATAGTAGTCATTTTCTTAAGTTTAGTAGCCAAAATAGTAACATTTTTGCATGATTTTGCGTTAAGAAATAAATATAAAGCTAAATACATCATATTTAGCTTCATTTAAGGAAGAATGAATAAAATGATAAATTAAAAAACTTCGTTATATAACAGAGCATATAGTATATAGTTTTATAATACCATTTAAAAAAAAGATGAGAATAGTTGATGAATGACCAGTCGAAACTTTGAAAAGAAAGGGGAATGAGAGAAACCGAAATATGATTTGCAAATTAGTTGCCTGGAGTAAGGTACAAGTAGTCCAAGTCGCCTTATCTTTAAATTAGTAGCAAAAGTCACCTTTTTAGTCACTGGTGGACACCCTGGAATTCCAATCTGGGTTCAAATACCTGAATAGACAAGAAAGTTCTATCGAAAAAAAAAAAAAAATGTTCAATATTATTTTAAAAACTGACAAATATAACGAATGAAAAAAATAATAAAATATGACACACATAAAAGCATGCAGCCCAGCAACATATGCATTTTGCACCAGAAAAATAATAATTAAAGAATTATTTAAATAATTTTATTTGTTTAATTACTTGGGGATAGGGTTAAAATTTATGTATTCAGTATTTATTTAAACTGCATAACATAATTGCATACATCATACTGTATAAAGATAACATAAGAATGTACTTAGATAAACTGGATCCTTCTTAAAATAAAAAAAAAATTAAATTAAATTACAGCCATTCCATGAGAGCCATTCTATGTAATGCAATTAATGATCAAGCTTTTTTTTTACTGACAATTGATCTTAACACGTCTCTTAAACTTAATGAAGTTATCAACAGCACTAATTCAATGCAGGAAAAAGTCTCAAAAAGATTACAATGTTTAATAAATTCAATTTTATTTTTGTGTAATTTGACGTAAGAGACCCTCTAAATGGTTATAATATTTGATTTTATTTATTTTTGAGAAATTATTTTCTATGTATTTTACAAGGAAGATTTTGAAAGTATTGTCCATAACCTAATGGCAAACAAATATTGTAAAATTTTTGCTGGGGAAAAAGAAAAAAGCAGACTGAAAATGCTATGTGAATAAAGTATTTATGTGAAAGATGTTTAAAAGATCTAGGAATATTACATGATAAAAATATGACACAATTAATAACCTGATTATTTTTTATTCAGTAAGCACAGATCAGATAAAGAAAATTAAATTATTCATAAATCATTTACAGTGAAAATTTAATTAACCAACTTTAACCCATCCTGGACATCAGAAAATACAAAATTAGATATTAAAACTTATTTACTATCCGAGGGAGTCCACCATAGTCGGAAGACAAAAATAGTTGCACAATAGAAAAGAAAGATGTCAAAATAGTGGCACTTTCTCCAAAGCTTAATTCAAAAATACATTATTAATATCATAACATTTAAAGAATAAAAATCTACTTCATCACAGGATCAAAGTGGTTTTTTTTATCTACTTGCATAAATATACATGGACAGTAAAAAATAAATAAATAAATAAATAAATAAACACACTGAAGGATCAGTGGTTGGAAGAAGAGCAATCTGAACTGGCCAGCACCCTAAGCTAAATTAAATCTATGAATAGCGGTATACGAAATTTAATTCAACATAAATTGCAGATTTTTTTCCGAGCCTGCTTCTGCTTTCACAATGTAAATAAACAATAAGAAAAGCCATTAACACATGCTGAGGGGATACAGGTTATATTGTTGCGGAATTACTCTGCTACTCCTTGGGTTCGTCGTTCTAAAGTCCTGTTGGTGTAAAAAGTTCAAGTAAAAAGTCACTTGTCAGGATGGAACACAAACTTTATTGCTTCTAGATCTTCGTAGTACAATCAGCTGTACACAATTCACAAGCACAATCTAGCAATAACGTGCTTTTAACAATCCGCTTGGATCAGAAGCTCTCACAAATGCTGTATTTCTCACACCAAAATAAGTCACTTTCACAGGCAAAAATTCAGCGAAAATATACGAGAAATAACACTAACAGTCTCTCAAGACTCAGCAATGAAGAATTTACACACAGCACTTTGAAAACAGCTTCACAAAACAAGCTAAAACACAGCTTCTATAGCACTATCAATTCACACAATCGTACCGAGAGCTATTCACACATCGAGCGTTCAGCTCGCACTGACTGGCTTCGGGGCGATGCCCGCTTCTATAAATAGCCGACGCAGGAGGTACAAGAGGTTTCCAGAAAAGTCAATTTCTCGAGGGTTCTACATAAAGCGTGAATTTTGATTACGTCATAGAAGAGAAATGTTAGGTTATTATGCGTTTTTAATGCAAGAAAAACAACTTCCAGGCCCCATTGGGAAAATCGCGCCAAATGACCAAAAAGTCGCCAAACTTGGCGACTTTTGGCGAAATATCGCCAAATTTGGCGCCAAAAATAAGTCCTCAGAAGTGAAGAGATCTAAGCTCTAGGACTAATATTTCTCGAGATTTCTAGAAGCCCATAGAAAAACATATGGGAAAGCGAAACCTCCGTATCTCCGGTTCTAATTGGCCGATCTTGATGCAACAAAAAGCAAAATTTATCTATTTGAAGCGTAGAATACGAATTTCAAACCATTTTAAGCCCCAGAGCAGCGGGTTGCCCCGAAAATTCGTAACATTGCCCCCTTTCCAAGGACTGCACGTCCCGGGCAGTACAATCCCCGGTTAGGAGGTCTCACAAATATCTGCAGTATATAACCATTATCAGGATCTTAACAACATAATTCAAGCAAATAATCAATAAACACAGTAAGCAAATGCACTCTAATAAATAAATAAAATACATAATAAACAATTACACTGATAAGTAATCAATGTAATAAACAAATACACATTAGTAAAAACCAATATATTACAAATATGTACACTAAACATGGCGTAAGTAGTGAGAGAAAGAGAGTTGAAGAAAGAGGAAGAGAAGAGAAAGACAGGAAAGGAATGAGAGATGAAAGAAAAGAGGAATTACGCCATAGTGACCATAGTCTGAGCTAATTACAACCGCGGTAGATGGCTAGCCGATCGTAATGTACAACTCTTGGCTTCGAGTTTGGTGACTTACGAATCCGTACGATGACGTCATTCAGCCGGTTTAGGACTGTGTAAGGACCGTCCCACGGCGATTGCAGCTTGGGAGACAGGCCTTTCCGTCGAGTAGGATTCCATAGCCAAACTTTGTCACCTGCGTTGAACTCGTGTCCCGTAGCCTTCGTGTCGTAGCGAGTCTTCATCTTTTCCGTGTTCAGGTTGATCCGCTCCCGAGCAAAATGATGTACATCTTCAAACCGTGCCCGAAGGTTTCCCACGTACTCCTCTGGCGATGAAGGCGCATCTGGAGGGCGGCCGAACAGTAGATCGGCGGGAAGACGAAGATCTCTGCCGAACAGCATCTGGGAAGGTGTGAAGCCGGTAGTCTCATGGACGGCACACCTATAGGCCAGCAGGAACAGGGGGAGTTTCTTGTCCCAGTCCTCTTGATTCCTAGATACCAGGAGCGAGAGGTTGTTCAAAATTGTACGATTGAACCTCTCCACCATGCCGTCGGATTGTGGGTGTAAAGGCGTAGTCTGGGTTTTGTCCATTCCGAGAAGTTGGCATAGTCCTTTAAAGACTGCAGAGGTAAAGTTCGCTCCTTGGTCGGAATGAAGTTGCAGAGGGGTTCCATATCTGGAAATCCATTCTTGCACCAGTACCTCTGCTACGGTCGTAGCTTCTTGATCGGGAATAGGAAACGCTTCGGGCCATTTAGAGAAGTAGTCAATGACAACTAGGATGTATTTGTTGCCATCCGAAGTTCGCGGAAGAGGTCCCAGGATGTCGAGTGCAATCCTCTCAAAAGGCGCTCCTACATTATAACGATGTAGTCTTCCACGGCTTCGTTTCTTCGGGCCTTTGCGGGCGGCACAGGCGTCACAAGCTTGACACCACTTTTCGACGTCGCCTCGAGCCCTAACCCAGTAAAAGCGCTCGCGAACTTTCTGCAGGGTCTTCATTACGCCAAAATGGCCCCCAGTTAAGCCATTATGAAGTTCTTCTAGAACCTTCGGAATCCTCGAGCGAGGGAGTACCAACTGCCATCGGAGCATCTTGCCGTCGTCCGACTCCCATTTACGATACAGGACTCCATTTCTCAGGCGAAGCGAATCCCATAAAGCCCAGTACTGTTTTGTTGCCGGACTGTAAGATGATATTTCTTGCCAACTGGGCTTAGCGCTGGATTTTTCCATAAATTCCACAATAGGTTTGATGTCGCTGTCTGTTAATTGGTCCGCCCGAACATTTTCGTCACTCCAGGGATCTTGAGATGATGCCGATGATGTAACTTGGCGGACAGCGGGATGTTTCAGATGGTAATTTTTCTCTGCCCTGGAGCAATAGCGACAACTGTCTATGCAGGGCCTTCTCGACAAAGCATCTGCATTTCCATGAGATGACCCTTTCCGATGACGTATCTCGATGTCATATTCTTGTAGTCGCTGTATCCACCTGGCTATTTGGCCCTCCGGATTCTTGAAATTTAGAAGCCAGGTTAAAGAGGCATGGTCCGTTCGGAGCAGGAACTTTCGGCCGTACAGGTAATGATGGAAGTGCTCCACGGCCTTAATGATAGCAAGGAGTTCCTTTCTCGTAACACAATAGTTACGTTCTGCCTTTGAAAGGCATTTGCTCCAGTAGGCAATGACGTGTTCTTGGCCATCTATCTCCTGGGACAAAACTTCTCCGACACTCTCCTTACTTGCGTCTGTGTCCAGGATAAATGGCTTGTCAGGGTGAGGATACGACAAGATCGGCGAAGATGTTAAAGCCGTCTTCAGTTCGTTGAATGCGTCCTCACATTCCTCAGTCCATAGAAATTTCTGTCCAGTCTCGGTCAATTTGTGAAGAGGTCTCGCAATTTGAGAAAAGCCCTTCACGAATTTTCGATAGTAAGTACACAGACCGAGAAAACTTCTTAAGTCGTGGATATTCTCGGGACGACTCCAGTTCTGGACTGCGGACGTCTTTTCGGGATCGGTTCGGACTCCGTGGGCGGATATTATGTGCCCGAGGTAACGTACTTCCCGACGAAACAAATTACACTTCGATGGACTTAGTTTCAAGTTTGCCTCTTTTAATTTCTGTAGTACCTTTCGAATGTTCTCGAGATGCTCTTCGAAAGTCCTTCCGACGATGATGATATCGTCCAAATAAACGAGACATGCTTCGTAGGAAAGTCCTCTCAACACTGTCTCCATTAGACGCTCGAATGTAGCCGGTGCGTTGCAGAGTCCAAAAGGCATAACTTTGAACTGCCACAATCCTTGTCCCGTGGTGAACGCAGTCTTTTCACGGTCATCGGGATGGATTTCTACTTGCCAGTAGCCACTCTTGAGATCCAGAGTGGAGAACCATTCGTTTCCCGATAAAGTGTCCAAAGTGTCGTCTATCCTGGGAAGAGGGTAGCTGTCTTTCTTGGTAATGTCATTCAGACGTCTGTAGTCAACAATATGTTATTCTTGGAGTAAAGTAAATAAAAGAAATGTTATTTTATAAATAAATGTTGACTTAAATTAGGAAATAAAGCTGATAACGAAATTACAGCAAAATAAAGCTTTTACTGGTAAGTTATAGATTTAAATAACGATTATTGTAGGATTCATTTTTAAGGCTTAAAATGCAATTTGAGCTTTAAAAAAACTGTAATAAAATTAATAATTAAGTTGTAAAGGCTAACATTGTTATTTAAAACATGGTAAACACGATGCACTGTCATTTATTCTGTTTATAACTTTTGATGTCACAAATCTTTTCATAATCTCACTTCTTGTAGGGTTCCTAAAGTGTGAAGGATAAGTAGAACCATACATGGAGATTAAAGGCCTTATTAGACGGACAAAATTTAGAGCAATTTTGGTTGCAGCAAGCAGTATAGCAGCATAGTAAAAAAACTCTGCTGTGCTCACAAAGGCCAGGGATTCGCCGATTTGGCGGTAGCTAGAGCATGTAATTATAAATAGCATATCGTTGGTTGTTTATAACTCGTGTCTATCTTCGGATCGGATTGTTACTTATTTTTATTTTCTTCAATCAAATCAATTTTTATGTCGATATTGGGCATTTGTTTTCGCACACGTTCATCCCTTTCACTACGAGTGGTATGACTGACGCTGACTCTTCCGCCATCTTGTGTTGTGACGTAGAAATAGGAAGCACTACGATTGGCTGGAATTCCAGCAACCTGCAATATTTTCGTCTCTGAACGAAAAAGTTGGAGTTGTCTGTTCCCTAGGTAAACGAGGGAAATTTCCAGGAAAGAGGTTTCTGCAACTGGTTGCAGCAACCAAATCGCACGAAAATTCCTTCGTGTAATAAGGCCTTAACGCTGCTTTTAAAAACTTAAGAGTGTCCTTATAACCAGAAGGGGGCCCATTCATTTGAATAAAAACCCTTTTATCATTAGTACCCACTTCTTCATCTGTCCCGTCTTTAGATCTTAGCCTATTGTATTTTCCCCCACAGCATCAATAACTAACCCCCAAGTTTCGCACACCGCTTCAGAGACACAAGGTGGATTCATATCTGCCGCGCCGCACCGCAACCATGCCGTACTGTTTCGCCGCTTTGGACCGTTGGCTGTCCGCGCCGCGAGCTTGCGGTGCCGCAAGTAAATACACCAATGCTCTTCTGTAATTGGCTGTAGCTGTAAAAGCTCTTCTGTAATTGGCTGTAGCTGTAAAAGCTCTTCTGTAATTGGCTGTAGCTGTAAAAGCTCTTCTGTAATTGGCTGTAGCTGTAAAAGCTCTTCTGTAATTGGCTGTAGCTTTGCGGTCGCTGCGAATATATCTGTTCTCGCCAGATAATGCGCAAACCCTCGGCGCTCGCCGTGTTGCTCCGCCACGTGACGTCATTGCGGCGTCTTAGCGGTGCGGTACGGCCAGTATGAACCCGGCTACAGACTAAGGATTAAATAGACCGCTCGCGCAGGGTTGCAAAATGAAGCAAGCACCTGGTCACGTGATGAGTGGAGCCGACCGATCCAGTTCATGCGGGAATCCATTGATATTTCAATACGTGAGTGGGAAAGACCTATTGAAAAACCTGAAAATTTATTCAAAAAGGCGAAATCCTGCAGTGCATATGGATGCAATGAAAAATTTACCAAAGATAGAACTGTTACATTTCATCGGGGGAATAAAATGTTTATAAGTTTTTTGCTTTATTAATGAAAAACAGCTACAAAAAAATACTTCATAGCTCCTAGCTGTGATGTTTGTCGCAATTGAAAACGGCGTTATTCAATTTGTTGTGTATGAAATTCATCATTTTCTTAAACTGATTGTTTATTATCCTTCATGAGAGCTATCTATATATTTTAAGTATTTATTAAATGTTCAAAATTAGAGTTGAATCAAATACTACGTGTCTTGATGCAAATTGATATATTTGGACATGTGTTGGCGAAGTTGTTTATATTCTGAAATTTTCATGTTTTTAGGCTATTATTTAAAAGAAAACAAAACTTTATGATTATTAATTAAATGTGGAATGTTTCACAGTATGTAACAAATATATTGTTCTTTTTCCGTACAAATTCACCTGAAATGTTTATTCGACATTTTCTTTTTGCATACAATTAAAAACTATACTGTCATTAAGATTTAGAACTGAATAACATCTTTTTGTTTAATTTTCGTTTATTTATATACATATGAGATGTTCGAAAATGTATTTAGTTATTTTATTTACTCTCGTTTTTGTTAATACACGTACTGTTTTCAAAAAGAAAGTATTTGGAACATATCCTGAAAAGATTTATCCGATTACTTTTCAGATTTCCAAGAAATCAAGAAAGGAGATTATCTCTGGAAATAGTTAACTGGGCTTTTCAATTTAAATTTCTTGCCACTTTTGAGCTAAAATAAAATACAGCTTCATTTTATTTCAAGCAGCAAATTTGAAGAAAATGATTCCCTTCTTTAATAAATTTTCACAGAAAAAGTACTTGAAATTTTAATGATGACCATGTTTTTTTTTCTTCCCCGTAAAAAAATGCGTTGTTTACATTGTCTCTAAAAAACAATTTTTTTATTTAAAAAGTTTAAACGTACAATTTATTTTTGCTGTAGTCAGTTGTTAAAGTATTACATTATGCGAGGTTTAAATCCTATTCACAAATCCATTTATTCTGATTTCTTGGGTTTTTCAAAGAACTAAAATAAACGTTTCCCTACTTGCTAAAATGCATTAGCTTTCAACATTCCTCATAATGCGGCGAAAAGAGCCAAGAATTTCTTCCTCGGTCCCGTGATGAGTGGAATTTCGACCGAGGTGCTTGCTTCACTCGGGAATAGGGGTTTTACCACAGAGCAAGCGGTCTACTGATAATAATTAGTCTGTGTTCAGAGACGGACATGGGGACATGGCTATGACACAAACAAGAAAATTAAGAATTTTTTTTTTCAGCTCATGGAATGCAATTTTAAATAAGTATTTTGGATCAGGTGCATCACTCTCTGTAACAGTTGTGTTTATTTTACAACAGATCCATTCATTAAATATCTGATATTCAAACCACAGAGATCTTCTTAAATCTAAAGAAGAATCAACAAATATATTTAAAATATCACTGTAGCTCTCTTCAGTGAGTCCTCTGTTTATTTCTGCTTCACATATTATATGCTTATATTAGAATTTGTATAAATCAAGAAGTCGTAGTTAAATAAAAGAGTGCTTTTGTCAATGATGGGAAAAAAGGACGGTGTGACATCAGGTTCAGTTAGGCTGAAATAAATACTAAATTGTTCAATCAAAGATTTGACGTAGCTTGATAAACATTAGAAATTAACTCTCAGTTCACCCCCTTCGCAAGCTTTTTGCTGTGATCTCAGACATTTTGAGTTAATTGGTTTATCAAGAAGAGGACACCTTTGTAAGTGCTGGAGATATCATTTGACACAGGAAACATTTCCAATGACGTTCTTAAATTTAAGAACAATATTTTAGGCAGTTTCAACAATGCAGCTGCAAATTGCATGGTTTCCTTTCCTTGATTTTCATCTTCAGTCACTGCAGTTGAAAGTTCATCAAAATATTGTTTCATAATATTCAGGGTAGAAATTAGGCTTCGAATAGAAGTTGTGTACTCTCAGGGCAAGAGATTTGTTTCCTGCACTTTTTTCGACGTTTTTCCCAGAGCAGAACAAATGTCTGCAAGTGCAAGAATGTTAATCATAGTCATCTTGATCATAAATCTGTCCTGTAATACAAAAACAGTAAGGGTCTCGTTCACAGGCACAGATCAATGCTGGATAGTCTGATAAAAATGTATGAAAAACTGTTTCACAATGAGCGGAAAACTTTATGGTTTTGAACATTTTTGGTCTGTAAAAGAACCCAGGGAACTGATCTGCACATTTTAGAAGGACTTCAAAACTTTTTCTAGATGAAAAGCTTTTCATAGTATCATGCACTAAATCAGGGTTTCTACAGATTTCACAGCTTTTGCTTCCCTGACATCTATCACGCTCTTCCCTGACTTTATCGAGTGCACTTCCCTGAATTTTGAGTTTCTAGTTTTAACATTACATCCTTTAATTAATAATTTTTTATATATTTTGCCCCTTTTTTTACAATTAATAATAATAAAATTAATATATAGAAGAATCTTATTTGGCATCACTGGATTCTAACAAAAACCATGTTTGATAATAATTTAGGATAAAACTAAGCATATTTACTGCACAAGATATGCTCATAAAGAACACATTTTAAAATTATTTATAAGGTTGAATGAGAAAATGAAAATAAAACAATTTCTTTACTTAGGTTCAAACAGCAAATATTTTCTTGCATTTCCCTGACCTTTCTTCAATTTCTGCTAATTTCCCTGACTTTTTTCCCAAATCCCTGACTTTCCAGGTCTGTAGAAACCCTGTAAATCAAAAGCATCTGATACTATCTTGGAAGTATCAGCATGCTTTTTCACAAGTTCAATTTTGTGCATGGGGTCCCAAGAAACTATGATACTTCTGGCGAGTTTCTGTTCTAAGTGCTTCTCAACATTTAGATTAACATACTGTATATCCACAGCAATACCAATGAGGTGACTACGAATGTAGGGCAAACCCAAGCCGAAATTTCCGAGGGTTTCTAATATGTGTTTAGATAACCCATTTCCTGTCAAATCAGTTGCTGGACTAGGTTCTACGTATATAAACTGAAATAAATATTTACTACTTACGTCAAAAATTGGTACTCTTAAACCAATTATATGACAGCTTCTGCGGTTCGTTGTTATTGTATCAGATACTATGCCAAAGGGTAAATCATTTGAAATAATAAAATTAGAGATTTCTTTTGACAAAGTGCTATATGTGTGGGCTAAAAAATTTCTTGCGAATTCTTTTGAGTGATTTTTAAGCCCAACCTCTCCTCCACTGTTGTAAAATTCTGCAATTACAGTTTCGTAATCTTTGTATGAAGATTGCAGTTTGTAAGTACGATAAGCTGCGGCAGCACAGTATAACGCTGCTTGCTTACCCGTCTCTCATAGTCTTGTTTTTCAAGTGAATTTAATGCATTGAGACGGTTCAGGTTTTCGACGTGTGTTGATGTTTTTGTGTGACGTATCAGGTCAAATTTCAAATGGCGAAAAGCTGATGGCAAAGTGTCACCCTCTGCAGTAAAATCCTCTCCTTCATTGAAGTTATAGGATATAGTTGACTGGCATCTTTCAAGTTTCAGTGCTCCTCTGCCCATTTCAACAGTCCTGACACTGATCTTTGTGCTTTTAACCCTTTAACGCGCAGTGTTCCCGCTCTGGGAACACCAAACTCTGACGTTTTGATTGTTGCCAGTCACGAAGAATAGATTTGATTTCTATAAAAATAGTTGCGGGTGACATAGCTCCACGAGAATCCTTTACTTTTTAGCACGTCATTTCCCGTACAAAAAATGGTAACGATAATTTTTAACAGCACTGACATCTGCTGAAAAATGGAAGAATGCGAGAACAGCTGGATAGATTGCCCAATGCTGAAAAAAGGGCAGCCGTTGCCATCGCTCGACTTAACTACCAGCAAGATGGCGGACGATCGAAACGTTCATCGCGTGCCACAGATCTAGAGACCCTTTTTTGACGCAGCTGGCTCTGCCCCGAAGCTGTACCTAATGCCCGCACATGGCTGTAGAAACAGGTATATCGTTCCCTCCACAGCGCAGCGCGTGTCGTGGCGCCAAATGCGCCAAATGCCCATTGCGCGTCCGTCGACCTAACCGTTCGGAGTTTTCCGTGGTTCTCTCCGAAACTTTGCGTAAATACGGGTTAGGACCCCTTAGAAAGACCCCCACGGAGGGCACCCCCCACTTGTGTTGTCTTCCTGACGAGGATTTATAAGCGGACTTCGAACCAAGCACACAAATCCACTATACGTGTTCACAATAACAACAACAACATTGGATTGTTGACAAATCTAAATGGGAAAAATTAAGTAACTGCCATCGCGCGTCAGTAACAGTTCGGAGTTTTCCATGTTTTTCTCCGAAACTTAGCGGGAATACGGGTTATGAGCCCTTAGAAAGACCCTAACAGAGGGCACCCCTCCCCCCGTAGTACTGTTCTTCTAACGAGGATTTATAAGAGGACTTCGAGCCAAGTACACAAATCCGATTACATGTTCGCAACAACAAATTAAGTAGCTTACAAAGGTTAATAAACAAATGATGGTTAAATAAGTTTTATTGGTTGTTTAAGGAATAATTACAATTAATGAACCCGATAAGTTTAGGTTAAATTTCGTCAAAAATGAGCGTCCCCCCCACTTTTTTTCTTAGGACTAGCACACTGCTGATAAGCAAGGTGTTCCATGGGTTTCACGTAATTAAATATAGTGCGAAGTTTAAATTTTTATGTTCGAAGGAACATGCAAGAACAAAGCAATGTGTAGCTCGGTATCATTCTATCTGATTCAACCTTTGGTTTTTGCTAGTTGAATGAAATCATGCCTTTTTTACGAATAAGCCTCATTAGGAACCGAATGCCTCATACGAAAAGCGAGCGTAGCGAGTCTAGCCCAGACAGCACATAAGCTTAAATCAAGCTTGACATTTGGCTTGACAATGCAAGGTTGGCTTAAGCTGGATTTTCACTTGCAAATTGCTGTGATGGCGCCATCTGTGAAAGAGAATGGACATTAATTGTCTAGCGTCCTCAAATTTGCTGAAAGTCCGTAAAAGATGTGTTTTAACGGGGATGGGTTTTTTATTACCAGTGCCATATTACCGGCAGGGCAAACGGGGCAACTGCCCAGGGCCTACAGATTTTAGGGCCCAAAAATCTTACATCTTACACTTTTGTAATTTTAAAATAAAATTACAAAGGATAAAAAAAATCAGAAGTAAAATAGTTTTTTTAATTATAAAGTATGAACAATGAAAATAATTCAAATTTACATTTGTTTAAATTAATTTAAACTTATTTTTAATTCTTCGAAATGCTCTATATCAATATAGCATACCAATATGTAGGAAAATAACCACATTTGTAAAGAGAATTTTTAGCGTTAAAAAATAGCAAAATTTTTCAATTATTTGTTATTTTAAGAAATATTTACAAAAATGACTAAAGTGTTTGTATTCCATACATGTTAGCAACTGTGATATAGCATTTCGAAGTAACGTTTAACTATCTGTTTCTTTCATTTCAGATTACTTAACACAAAATTTGTGTTAAGTAAACCCATTCTATATTTCCAAATATGGAAATTCTTCAAAATAAAATACAACGACAACGAAAAAATAAAATACTACGAAATTGATTTCAAAATCAGTCGTTTGTCTCGATTTTGGACAGCAGTATTGCTTCATGAGTGTTGCGGTACTGAAAGTTTTAAAACGTGTGCCGCTGTTAAGTTTATATTATGTTTATTTCCCTATTAGTAGAGTATCTAAATCACACATAACATAATTTTAATGCATCCCATGGAAAAATAAAAGAAACAAATAACACATCGCCCACTTATAATCTGGCGAGAAAACAGCGTGGTAAGTCACTTCAAACTTTAGTCATAGCTGCACAAGGCTCCGGTGGCGGAATGGATAGCGTGCTCGACTGCGAAGCTAAAGGGCCCGGGTTCTATTCCAGCTACGAACACTCGATGGAAACAGATTAAATTAAATTGAAATTTCAGCGTAGAGGGGTTAAATGCGCGGAAAAATAAATTTTGTGGGGCGCGTTAGCCAGCGGGCGTCCCGTGTTAGAATTTTTTTTTTTTTGGAAAATTTTTTAAGCTTGAAATGTCAAGCTTAATGCAAGCTGGGCAAGTGTAAACTAGAACACTTGATTCAAGCTTACACGCTTGGAATTTTCAAGCTTAATTCAAGCTTATTGACTTGATAGATCAAGCTTGCTGCAAGTTTGCTGTGCTGTCTGGGAGGGACCTTATCCAGGCCCGGTCTGAGGGGGGGGGGAATCAAGTGTTTCAAATTAAATGTTCAGTACAAAATATATCAGCAGAACAAGGAAAATAAAATATCATCGATTTGTCCCCTGCCCGCAAAGCATATAATTCCCTAGCTGTCGCACGGGTCGGCGCTGCGGCTGCGAAAAAGACTATGTCACGTAACTCTCTCCTGCTGCGATCGTTATTTTATATGAAAATTCGCTGAATGAAAAAGGAAATACTAAATGGAAGTAAAATGCAAACATAAATTATGTGGCACTTACTTTGCGTTGCTCTTAGAACATCGGGCATGGATGTTTCATTCTCGTATCTGCCTCGTTTCACAGAGCGGTCGTCCGAGCATTCTTCTGCACTTCGTCTCTTACTTTCGCTCCCTTCAATAATATTCTGACCAGTGGCGGCTCGTGATGAAAAAAATAGGTGAAGAGCTTGATACCAAAACATTATGAAAAACACCCGATACAGCCATTATGCATGGTAATTAGGCGGGGGCATAGCCTTTCTGCGGAAAGAAATTTTTAATCTTTCAGCGAACCTATAAAATGTCGACCGACCAGTGGCCTACCGCGTAGCGCTTTGAAGACGGAAGGTGCCTGGTTCAAAACCTGGTCACGTCCGCCGACCTAATCGTTCGGAGTTTTCCGTGGTTTCCTCCGAAACTTAGCGTAAATACGGGTTAGGACCCGTAGAAAGACCCCCCCCCCCCCACGGAGGGCATCCCGCTCGTAGGTCTAGATCCCCTGTGTAGATAATTGGCCTTAATGCCACAACAACAACAACCTTTTAAATGTCCTTTGGAAATGATGTGCACCCCCCTCTCTCCATAATGTTCAAGATCGCGTTACATTTAAAATGTCTGAAAATCCGTCTTTGCTCCATACAGAATGCTTATTGCTAAAGAGTAAGCAAGGCCAATAAAATAACTTTTGTAAAATATAGGAGAACTGCACAGCCATTTGTAATTCGTAAACCAGCTATGTTTGAAACGAACAGTCAGGGGCGTAGCCGGGGGGGGGGTTAGGGGGGTCATAACCCCCCATGAGAAATTTTTGCCATACAAAATGTATATTCTTCACTACATTATCACACACACGTATATATATATATATATATATATAAGTTGTAGCAGTCGTAACCCCCCCATGAAAAATTTCTGGCTACGCCCCTGCGAACAGTGTAAAATTTACCACTCTTTTCGAGGTATGTCTTTTGAAGAGGCATTAATTCCTAATGCCTCCATTGGTCGACCACGAGAAAGAACACATCTTTATGTATCTTCATCATTTCACCGACTAAACGGTATTTGTAATACTTTACAGACTATACCATTTACAGGAAACATAATGAAGGTGAATAAACAGAAAAGAAACTAACTATTATTATCATTAAAATTAACACAAGAAGAAATTCTAAAATTTTCAAAAGCCAGCAGTAAAAATCTCGTGTCACAAAAATCCAGGGGGGGGGCTATAGCCCCCCTTGCCCTATGGTGCCGGTGCCCATGTCCATTAAACATGGTAATTAGGCGGTGGCACAGGCCTTTCTGCGGAAAGAAATTTTTAATCTTTCAGCGATGCATTCATTCCTAATGCCTCCACTGGTCGACCCAGGGCCCTTTTTACCTTTGAAGTGAGGGGAAGCTCAGTCTCATTTCGGGCCTCCTATCCCCTTTTTGTTTGGATTAAGTAAAGTTTTTAATGATTTTCTTTGTTAAAGGGATATTTAATTAATTTAATTATTCTAATGATTTTATTTGAAAAAAAATATTTTTTAATTAATTTGAAATTTACCTTAGATAAAAATATATTATTCATTATCTTCGCAATACTTTACTTAATTGTAATGAGATTTTACAGTATTTTTAAAATTACTGTAAAAAGTAAACTAAAAACATTTCCTTACTACTGAAACAATAAACTTATTTAGTCATATATTTTTCACAATTATTTAGTCATATATTTTTCATGAGACATGGGGCTTTTTTCGGGAATTCTTTGTTCGTTTTGATGATATCATAAAAATCACAACATGGAAGTTCAGAATTAATTTTGACCTTTAGACGATTTTTAACATTACATATTGAAAGTTTACCCCTTTCTACCGACCAAATGTTCCTGATAATAGAAAATTTTGTCTCAACTGTAACAAATATCCCAAGTATAGACATCGCATACTGAACTAATTTAGAAATGTTGCTACATGGAGTATCAAGACTTCTAAAATGCCTTAAAATTAGCTTTCCACTTCTCTTAATTAAAAATCTTTACAATAACTTAGAAGATCATTTAAAAACAAAATTTTGAATTTTTATCCGTTTTGTAGTCATTTTTGAGCCCCCTTCAAACCACGACCACGAGAAAGAACATCTCTTTTATCGTCATCATTCCACCGACTAAACGGTGTTTGTAATACATTACAGACTACATCATTTACAGGAAACATAATGAAGGTGAATAAACAGAAAAGAAACTAACTATTATTATCATTAAAATTAACACAAGAAGAAACTCTAAAATTTTCAAAAGACAGCAGTAAAAATCTCAAACAAATCACGTGGTTTCCTTTTCCTACACAAATTTGTTCTTGGAAATGCACTCAGCTGCGTTTTCTCTCACTTGAAGAGACGGACCATTTTCTGAGGGATCTCTTCACCTGACCTTCAAGGAAAGCTGTAAACCTGAACGAAGCGTCTGTGGTTACCATGGCAACTGCAGTGGAAGAGAAAATTTTTCATTAGCACTTCACAACTCAGACTGTTTGCCGAAACCCGCGTACCACGTGACTCTAACAATCGACCAATCGTGGCAGAAGTCACTGAAACCCTCTCTTTGGTACTGACAAGGGAAGGAGGTTTGGCTTCACTGCTAGTAAGATCGTGTTTTAGCACATAGTCTTACGGCAATTGGGCTTTCATCGGAATTTTAGTGTATTCTAACAGAATAAATTTGAAAAAGGATTATTGCTTGCTTACGTTAAACAATTTTTTGTTACTTACAATACTTGGTGAAGAGGCACTTCACCTACTTCACCTGAAAAGCCGCCACTGATTCTGACTTTCATTTTTATCAGCATTGTTCTTATTTTCGAAGCGAATATTTGAGCCCTGATCTTCCGTGGTCACATTTTCCTCTTCCTGATTCTGCGGCTCACCAGTTTCAAAATTGTTTTGCTTTTCCTTGGAAGTTCCCGCTTTTTTAAATGCTTCTTCACAAACAACACATACAACCTTATCCCGCGAAGGCGTTTTCACCACGTGCTTTTCATCTAGTAGATTGCTCTCTTACGGGAGTACGATAGTACCATGAAGCTCTAAGGAGAGTCATCGGGATTGGGCGATCAGGCGGGAAAACGGACCAGGATCCATTTTCACCGGCAGGGGGCGCAGCGCACCGCTTGAATACGGATTTAGCGTTGTTTTAATTGTGAACGAGCTATATTTTTTTTTATAAAATAAATTATTTTGATAGAATATGGGTCGAGCGAGTCACTGCTTTGCACCTGGATGTAACAGTGGATATCCAGAAGCCAGGAAAAGAAATGTATCGCTCGGGAAGAAAAATCCAACGTTATTTAAAGCTCCAAACAGCATCACCATAATATTTCTTTAATATGGCCCCTTATAAATGTATAACATAAAAAGTAACACTATGTAAATAGAAAACCTTTTGTACATGTTAGTAGTAGTATAATGCTAATGTGAACACTTTAAAATACGGCCCAAAAATCGAATTGAAACAGCAGTATAACACTTTGAAATTGTCCATTTTTTAAAAAATAATAACAGTTTTATGAATAACATTTTTCTGTTTATTAATTTAATTAGGATGGGGGAGGGGATTTTATATTATATAAGAAATACACAAATGGCAGCGAAATTGATAAATATATAGAATTTTTTTTTGAAACACAAAAATTTTCAAAACCAATACAGAATAGATATTTTTGGCATAAGTCTGCAAAACTTATACAAAAACAAATATTTTCAATTCAAAGTCTGTTTTTTTTTTTTTTTTTTTTAAATACAAAATTTTTCAAAATTAATGAAATAATAGATTTTTTCTGATATGTGAAAGCTTGCAAAACTGATGCAAAAGAGTCAATCACTGAATATGCGTGTATTTATTGAATTAAAAATTTTTTCCTTTATGATTTTTTATGAAATTTTTTGTAGTACTGAAAAATGATACTGATACTGAAAAGACATAGATTTTTATGTAATTTTTTGTGGTACTCATGTCCTTATTATCGCACGGGCAAATCGGGACTTTGCCCAGGGGCCCCCAATTTGAAATCTTGTTCTGAAAGATCCTTCTTTATATCAAAATAAAACAAATTTCATAGATGCCCCCCCCCAAATTCATCAATTCCTGGGGCCCTTGTTGGTTATAATCAGGCTCTGGTGGTGCTGAAAAACGGCGTTAAATGTTTTTCTCTTTCCATATTTGTTTTTTGGTTTAACTAACCAACTTTAAGACTAAAGACAAAAAATATATATATATATATATATATATAATGAGTAAGAGGGGGTATATAAGAGGAATTTATAGCCTGAAAGAAGGCAGGAAATATTTTTTAATTTTTAGCTAATTGCTACCAAAAATATTTGTCAAAAACTGATCTATTATATCGTTCGTATGCAGTTTTAAAGATAATTTATTTAAATTATTAATTAATTTATTAAATTATCAAACTGATGTTACATCGTTGTAACTAAGTAATATAGAAACAAAATTATTATATATGCATATTAATTATCGTATTTATTTATTCAAATGTTAGTGTATACTTCATGAAATTTCAGCATAAATGAATAAATCCCAATTAGAGAAGCTTTAAATCGGAAAGCGCGCGCGCGCGATGCTGTTTTTCTCTGCCGTCAATAGATGGCGCCATAAATGGTAGCCACAGTTTCGTCGGCAATTCTCATACTACGTAGTTGGTCCAAGTTGGATAACAAGCCGATGTTTTTCCTCCCGAGCTTCATGGATAGTACGCACAAAAGGTGAAAAAGCAAACCCATCGACCTTGAACTGAAGTTCAAGTTCAAGGTCGATAAGCAGACCCCAGAGGGGGGGGGGTTATATATATGGGGGGTCACAGGGACACTGAAAAAGAGGTGCGTAAAGCTGGATTCGGCCATTCCTTTTCGCTATGCAAGGGGTGGTACATTTTTGATCTCTTTGCGGACTCCGCGGTGCTGCGTTTAACGGTGTCATCGCAGCACGGAGACAGCGTAAAGTGCCGCGGGAAAATATGCCTGAAAGTTGCGGACAGTTAAAACATTTTTTTTTCAGACAATTTTCTTTTAAATGTGCAGACAAAAACTGTCCGCAAGCAGATTTCTGTGTCCGCGACACAGAAATTCTGCTACGGGGAACAAGGAGACCGGAGAGGTTAATGTAAAACCAAGGGAAGCCATCTAAATCCTGTAGAGTTGGCAGGTATGCAAATTCCTCAGCCAAAGTTGAGCTCAGCTTTAATATTATGAAGCCAGGCTAACTACTACTTAATCAGAAATAATAAAAATAAAAAAGAGGGAAAGAGAGATTTTATTTTACAAAAAAAGTGAGACAGGGAGAAATCAAAATCCAGCGAGTTGGCAAGTAAGTATCGCACATCGGATGCAATAAGCTTTTCCACAAGAATTCAGCTTCCTGATAGATTCGCGTAAAAACACTCCCTCAAATTTTCTTTACTTACCACTCCCAACGTCATATATTTTTCAATCCTTTGGTGCAATATTCTTAGAGTAAACAGTGTCTTTCATGTAGCTCCAAAAGATGAAGTCACATGAACTGAGATCTGTGGCATATGGAAGCCAATCCATAGCAATGTCTGTCAGTTAGGAATAATTCAGAGCAATGTCTTTGTCACTGAAGCATTCCTAAAAGAATATCGCCAATAAAACAGACTGACAAATCACTTTCTGTACTCCTGAGTACTAGTTAAAGATTCATAAACTTGTGGCTCCACCTATTAGCCAATATTGGAACTATTTCTGTAAACCAGAGAATAGTAAATTTCAGACCAGTGTGTCCAACATAACACTTGCTTCACCTTACTGTCTCTCACTATTTCGGAGTTACGATTTTTCAAAATTGGGAAGTCTTTTCTAAAACACCCTGTATATCATACACTTAGTCCCTGTCATTTGTGAGAGTGGACAAAAGTATGCAAGGAATACTGATTACAAAATGATTTTTGACACACACATATATATATATATATACAAGGTTTTCCTCCAGTGTGAGTAGTGAGAGCGAGTAAACATGCCTTCCCATAGATAATCACTACACATATATGTTTTTCCTCATGTGTGAGTGCAGAGATGAGTATTGCATGGCTCACAACAGAATTTCAATTCCAGGTCAAAAGGGAGCTGTTTTGTCTGAAAAAGGGACCAAAAAGGAACTTGTTATGTTAAAAAAAGAAAAAAAAAAGAGCCTATACACAAAAAGGAAATTGTTTTTAGGCTGATGCACATAAGAGTATAAATCTTATAGAATTTATATTTTATAGTATAATAGAAACACTTCAATCTTGTAACTAGAAACCAGACTAATTCACAGCAGTTATAATTTCTATACACATAAAAATATCGGCTTGTGTATTTTAATTTTCCAGGAATTGTTTATCCTAATTTCAATGCTTCTTTAATATTAAGCATGTGGATCCAGGAATTTTTTCGAAGATCCCATTTTTGTGAACACTGTTTATTTTTGTGAATTTTCATGCCAACTTTTGTAAAAGTCACTTTTTTTCTTAAAATAATTTACAAGACAAATTAAAATATACAGTAAGATGTCAATGAAGGGTTGTTTTAATTGATTGTAATTTTGTGAAGGGGCCATAACAAATCATAAAAACTAAATTTTAATCCTTTATGCTCCCAACGTCCCATCAGTAAAACTACTTAATAGGACATAAATCTGCAATAAATTACCAACGAGGCTTTAATTTCATGTAGTTTAATATTTAATTTATTATGAGATAGTTGCAATACATAAAAAGTTTACTTAATACAAAAAATATTTCTGATGCTTCATAAAAACTTCAAAACTTACTTTTCATAAGGCAAATTAATTTGGGGCATAAAGGGCTAAAAGATACAGAATAAAATTTTATTTTTCAAATAGGAGTTAGGGATAGAACTAATTCAATGTAATTATTCTATTAGAAAAGGATAATTTTAATTGACTTTTTAAATTTTTTTTTAAAAGTCTGTGGTACTTGAGCAGCAGAAAAATCATTTTTATCTAATGCTTATTTAATAATTGCATGCTTGCAGAGATCTGATAATTTTCCTAACTTTTAGCTGTTTTTTAAATCATTTTTCAGTTTCTTTAATAGCTTCAATTCTTTTTTCTCTTTTAGAGGGGGGTAGGAGTTCTTTGAAATTTGCTTCTTTAATAGATTTTATCTTTCCCTTCATTCTTTTTTCTTTCCCTGTGAAATAATCATTGTAAGACTTTACTTACAGAAGCAACGAGTTCCTTAGCGATTGGTACTAGTTCAGGATTGATTTTAAATTGCATGGCCCACAATGAGTTTTTAAAATCCTTAGGGAGAAAAAGAGATCAAATTCCCCAAGAGAAAGAGAGATCGATTCTCCCCCCCCCCCTGTCTTTTTTTTTAAGGGGTTAGGGGTAGTCAGAATTTTCAAAAAATTGATTTTTTTTTTTTTTTGCATTTTCTTAAAGTGTAGTATCTTAAAAATATTCTCTGAAAGTTTGAAGTGAATCCGACAAATATCTTTCGAGTTATTTAGCGAAGAATAAAAGGCTCTCGAGCGGTCTAATATTTCCGAGAACAATTAGCTAGCGGCATAATTCTCCCTTACCTCCTGAAGTTTTAAAAGCAATCAAGCCTATTTATGAAGATCTTAGTAATGAAAATTTACTTTCAAGATGTGTAGGTGGATTTAATCAAAATAATAATGAGAGCTTCAACCAACTAGTGTGGAAAATATGCCCCAAAACTATCAATACTAGTTTTACCATTGTTCAAATTGCTGCATACGTAGCTATGAGTATATTTAATGAAGGGACAAAGTCATTATTAGTAATAATGAACACACTGGGACTTAGTTGTGGGCCTAATTCGCATCGGTATACTGAAAAAACCGATAGTGCACGTGTAAAAGTAGCTGATTAGCGCGCTAACAACAACACTCGCGAAGGTAGAATGCGACGTAGACAACAACAAATTGATGTTTTAGAAAGTTCTACAACAGCTGAAGAACTCTTATATGGTCCAGGAATAGATGACTCAGTGTAAGTATTGAAATTATTCGTATTACTGTACATCAATCGACTGTAAAACTTTAAATGCGTTTTTCTCAAAACTATGTTTTTTGAACTGGTGACCACTCTAACTCAAAAACCGCTCGATAGATTTGAATGAAACTTATACAACTTTTAGAAAACATAAAAAGCTAGAGCCTGATCGAAGGATTTTTTTTTATTTTTAAACTTCGATTTTTTATAAACAATTAATTGTTGGTTTTTTCCCGAAAATCTGCAAAAAAATTTCCAGAGACCGCCATTTTGTTAATTTTGAAAAAAACAAAAAAAGCTTCGATCAGGCACAAGATTATCTATCCATAAAAATAATCTTTTTTGTTTCATTGATTTTAGATGAATCTCCAAGGAGCTGTAATGGTCACCGCAAGGACCCATTATTAAAACCTGTTCAACTTAGACCGCCATAACTTGTAAAATTATTATTATTATTATTTTTTGAAATTTAAGTGAAGTAATGTTAAAGTATGATGAAATGATACTATGTTTTTACTTATGTGAAATAAACTTAATTACTAGTAAAAAAAATTAATAAAAAATGGCATTTTTTCACGCCTCTGACTACCCCTAACCCCTTAAAGGAGTGGAGGGGGAGAGAATATAACAACTACATTTACATTAAAAATAAATAAATTAACCTTATACAATAAAAAATCACAGTATTTGGGAAATATTTTGCAAAAGATAATTTGGAATATAAAACTCACTGACTTATATTTTTAGAACTGCATTTAAGAAATAATTTATAGGACCCTTTTAAAACATCAGAATCACGTCTCATTAGCAGGTTCCTCTAGCAAAACTAACATTTAATTTGAATCTCTATAAAAAGAGCCAAGACCTTTGCAGGGCACTAAATGTATTCTTTAAATTTTTATTGACACATCAAGAATAAGACTTCTGATTTGTCATGATAAGGTGATTCAGGCAAAAAGCTTCACTTTAATGTGTTCAGTTCAAACAATGCAGTATTTCATAATATAAATGAGCAAGAAGATAATAGCACAACATCATATGTAAAAGTCTTTTATTGTCCAATAGAGGAAAAGTTTATTATAGAGTAACTTTAGATCGTCTAGAATCCATAGCTAGCACTATGGAAAAGGGGAAAAAAAAGGGACCATTTGTGAGGCCTGGAAAGCTGTCCAATCAGAATGTCAGATGTGCCAACTTCCTAAAATCAAAAAGCCTGAGATTCCTTATGCACATATTTTCAGCATTAAATGCACACGTAATCAATACAGACATAATACTTTGTTTCTTCTTTCACATGCTAAAATGTGTTTTCAAACTCTGCAGTATTCCTCTACTCGAGTTGTACAATATAAATAAATTCAGCTTCAAAAGTTTGTCCAAAGAAATTTAAGTAAACATGAAGCATCAGTTAAAATCAGGGTTAGCCAGTTTTAACTATGGTTTAAACCATCATGTCAAATAATCTATTTCAAAAACTTCAAATATTGCACTGGAAAAAATGAACCAAACTACTAAGTTATTTTATTGTAAAATAATTCGTACTTTAATATCTGGAATGAATTAATTAATATTAGAAAAATAAAGCCCTGTAATCAGCAAAAAAAAGCATACTTTGCTTATATCTATGAATTATTTTAGCTATATTTGTGTGTTTTATAAGAATGTGCTTACTCATTGCATTTAAGTTCTGAAATTTTTTGCTAATTCTATTCTGAATGGGAAACATTAGTATACTGATAATTAAAGGTTCTGATCTTTATTTCTTTTATCTAGATGACTGAAATTACTGTTACTGGCTGTTGCTTCAAGCCTTTTCAATTTAGGTATTTAGATTAAAAATAAGCTTAATGTTTGCTTCTAGGAAATGTTTAGCAATACATTGAAAAAACTGCAGAACATTACTGATATAATTGTATATACAATTGTTATATATAATATTGTATACATTAAGTTTCTAAATTTGTATCATATAAATGGTATTAAGCTAATTTTTCTAAGTGAGCATAACTTATGTATTAGTATAATTGCTATTTTTTAATATAATTAATTTTAATTATGCATTTAGTTTAATGCAAAATGTAAATATACTACATAATTAGTTTACATATTGTTCTCTTCATTTTATGGATGAGCTTTTGACAGTTAAAATCCCACCAAGAACCCAACCCTGGTCAAAATAAATATGTTGTAAACTATTCCTATTTAAAAACCATATACAGATGCAGTAAAACCTTGATATAATGATACTTAAGGGACCAAATAAAATTATTGTTCAAGAGGGATGTATTGTTTGGAAATTAACTGTGCAACCACCAAACTTCATTGATTTATCACTGTATCAAATATCATTATAGGAAGGTTTTACTGTACAACATTAAAAATTTAATACTCATTTATTTAAATTTTGCAGAACAGACTTCAAATGCATTATTTCAAAATCAAATGCTTTTACATTGTTGAGCCTGATAAACTTGAAACAAGAACTCATCTTGAAAACCTGATGAAGAAATTGGGGGAAAGTTGCCATTCCAGAATAAATTCTCCAAAAATCTGAGAAAAAATAAGAAAAATCTTGTGGCTCAAAAAGCCTCAGGCCAAAATCCTGAGCCTTGGCATGTTTGGAGGAATGTGCTTTCTTCATGCATCACACACAAACGAATCCTCTTCTCTGTGAGTGAGAAGATGATTTTTCAAAGATAACTTATGAGAAAATGCTTTCTGGCACACATCACACACATACGGTTTTTCCCCTGTATGAATGCGAAAATGTATTCTCAAATATGATTTTTTAGAAAATGCTTTGTTACACGTATCACACTTGAACAGTTTCTCACCCGTGTGAGTGCGAACATGCACATTCAAACAGTTCTTGAAAGAAAATGCTTTCTGACACACATCACAGACGTACGGCTTCTCTCCCGTGTGAGTGGCCATATGATACCTCAAAGAATTCTTGCCCGATAATGCTTTCTGACACACATTACAGACGTACGGTTTCTCTCCCGTGTGACTGCGAAGATGACGAGTGAGGTGTTCTTTTCTAGAAAAGGCCTTTGCGCACACATTGCACACGTGCGGCTTCTCTCCCGTGTGGGTTTGGAGATGGCTGTTCAAGCGTCCCTGCGTAGGAAACGTTTTCTCGCACAAATTGCAAGGAAACGGCTTCCCTTCCGAGTGAGTGTAATGGTGACTCCTTAACGATATCGCATGATAGAATGCTTTCTGACACACGTCGCACACATACGGTTTCTCTCCCACGTGCGTGCGGATGTGGTACTTCAGAGATTCCCTTTTAGAAAATCCTTTCTGGCACACGTCGCACACAAATGGTTTTTCTCCTGTGTGAGTGCGAATGTGTTTTATCAAATAATTCTTGAAGGAAAACGCTTTCTCACACATACCGCAGGCATACGGCTTCTCTCCTGTGTGAGTGACCATATGAATCTTCAAGGCTGTCTCCTCAGACACAGCTTTCTGACACACGTTGCACACGTGTGGTTTGTCTCCAGTGTGAGTGCGGAGATGGCGAGTCAAGTGTGACCTCGTAGAAAAAGTTTTTGTGCACACGTCACACGCATGCGGTTTCTCTTTTGTGCAGGGCTGCATTGGAGCGTATGTGGCGGTATACCTTTACGTTTGTTTTGAAATAAAAAAATAAATAAGTGTATACCTTCTGCTTTTCAATGAATTTTATTTATTATTTATTTTATTTATTTTTTTAAAATAATAATATAAAAAATATTGAACATTGCCGGTGGTGGTGTCAACAGAAATATTCATCAGCGAGGCGTCTCGTTCTATCTTGCATACTCTTGCTAGACGTAACTTCACTCACATAAGCCATCCAAGGATTAAGAGATTTCACAGAAAATTTCTAATCTGTGACGGAAAACTTAAAACCGCTATTAAGCAGGATACCAACTTAGTCTTGCCTACAGCAGAATGTGAACACTGATTTAGTTTAATCAATGTATCAATTTTAATGTTTATTTATTAATGTTAATGGATCACCAAGGGTTTCATTTAAATGGTCGGTCGTGCAGTACTTTGGCACCAATGAAATGAAGTTCTGGAAGTATTGCATTTAAACACAAAGTGAGTAATTCAAACTTTTGAAGTGGTTACTTTTTTAAAAGTAATTCAACATGCATAATTTTTCTTTGCTGTACGTTGCATTCATTAATGGTGTGACCAGGTAACACTGCATTATACTTTGAAAATAAAATATTTCTGGACAAAGTTTGCTTCCTAGGAGAATCAAAATTATTGTTAATAGTGACTTTCAAAGAAATATGTCTCGATAAATATGGTCAGTATATATTTTAGAATGTACTGTTCAATTCATTCAAATTACAGATCAATAAAATTCGCAAATATTATTTTGATTAAGGCAACCAACAAAGCCCAACAATTCATCCTGTTTCCAGAGGAAGATTTAAACATTTATCTAACGGAGTTTTTAAATTCACAATCATAAAAACCATGTAATAGTAAGAATTTGGTACCAGTGCAAAAAACGTGGAGAAACTCAGCTAATGGAAAGCTACCTGGAATAAAAAAAATCAACAATAAGTTTGTGATACAGGTAAGAAAGTTCAAAGTAATATTTTGTAAGAGGGTGTAAGTTGTCAATGGCAAATGAACTGGCAGGTTGTCTATAAAAGGACTTCCCAATTCAAATAACTCATTAAAATAACTGGCAAAAGAATTTTTAAAAAGCATGCTCATTATCTGAGAAAATCTGATTTTAAAAAATCTTAAATTAGTTACAAATATTACCAACAGGCAGCAAATCCACTGGATTAAATTAGAATTTGACTGATAACATTTTATTCAGGCCCCCAGACATACCCACAGGCAAGTTGCCCCAATGGGACAGTCACTTTCATATGTAAATAATGTGTATGTGCATTCAGAATAAAATGTAAGTGGGCTGCCTTTTATATATTTCCTGGGACAGTGTGATTGATTGTATGCGTCCATGATCCTATACTAGAATGTTGACAGTTTGACCCTTTTCTTAAATTTGAAATGAGTTATGCAGAAAGTCAAATTTAAATCAGAGTACAGTACAATGTGCAATATTATTTATTCAATCACTTCAGAATATGAAATATTAATAAACAGATGCTAACCTGTCATAAAAGAAAATAGGAACACGATATGACAGATGCAAATCCCAATATTTTGCTGGTGTCAGGGATCGTACATATTTCAAAAGAATAAATCAAGGACTATTTAAGGCAAAGTTTTTCAAGGTCTTAAAAAACAAATATAAATATGTTATGAGAGAAATGCTTTTATAATTTAGCTGCACAAGAAAAAAAAAAAAAAAATCTTTTACTTAATTTTAAAATAAATTTTGAAAACTCAAATATTTAAAAAATAAAATAAAAGCAAATTATTTTTTCATTCAGTCATACAACATCAGTCTAATGTAAATCCCTTTTTAAATTGCAGAATTAGTTTGATGGTTCCTTTAGTTTTGCATAAAAACTTTTGTACTTTGTAACTGCATTAGTGATTTGAATAAAGAAATACTTAAAGGAAAATACTGATTAACCAAAAATATGCAAAAAGATTGTACTTCAGTTGGCAGATATGAAAAATTGGAACAATATAGACAAAAATTGTATTTCCGTAGCAGGGCTTGAAATTTTTAACAAATACAATTAAATAGGAATGGTGGCAGCTATGTAGTGTTGATCTACAATCAACCACTCCATCGATGATCAAAAGATAAAAGGAAATGCATTTCATAAGTAACTTACTTACATACATTTTTCACATATGTTATGTTGAGCATCAACTCAGATAAGCAATTCGCGATAGAGTTTTTAATAACATGCTCTCGTCAGTGTGGCTGTGCAGCAATCCTAATTTGGTTCATGGCTTTGGAGAGCCATGACATGATGAGGCACGTGATATTCGCTTTGAACCTTGCATGTGTTGTGTTGCTGAGTTCACGTTTTTAAATTAATGCATGTTAATTAGTCCAATTTCAGTATGCTTTAACAAACCAAAATTGATTTCTGCTTTATTGTAATTTATGATTCATGTGTGTCGTCGGTACAATGAAATGTGGTGGAAAAGTGAAAATGCATTCTGTGAAGAAACCAGTTCACATTCGTGTTCAGGCTCAGTGATGTAAAATACCCGGGTGTTTATTTTCAAGGGTACCCAGGATAAATACCCAAAATGGGTATTTACCTGGGTATTTATTTTTGAATTAACACTATTGTTTAAAAAAGCTTGTATTGGTGGGAAAGGATATTCACACACACACACACACACATATATATATATGTATTAAGTATAAAGTAAAAAAAGAAAAAGAAAGAAAAACGAGAAACTTAGGAACCCTTTACAACTTTTTAATTTCATAAAAACTTCAAAAAATATAATTATGAAAAGAAGCTATATGATACATGTTGAATAAAATACTTGATTAAATATAGCCTATAAATAGAACTGTTGGAATAAAATTGTAAATAGGAATAATAACAAGGAGCAGTGTATTTGGGTAATTCCATGAGAATGTATACCCAAGTGTTGATTTTTACTTTGTAAAGAAGCATAAAATCATTAATGCTATTTTAATAAATATATATTAAAATTTTTATAATCAATATTTTTACTTCAATATTTAGAATTTTGTGGCAACACTGAACTTAGATTGTGAGAAATCTTTGACTCATCAGTTACAGTGTTATTTTTGTCTAGGAAAGAAATTGTTCTAGGAGGTAAAATACAAAAGGTAACTATTTCTACTTTTCTACATTTATTTTTATAATATTTTTCTTAATTTTAAAATTTAACAAAAGCAGATATTTTATTTAGAGTACTTTTAAAAAATAGAATTAGTTTTTGTTTGTTTACATGTAGTGTAAGTCACTCAAAAGATACATTTTTTTATATACAGACTCAACCACCATTCTTATTAATATAATTTTTTATATTTTCTTTGCCTTTAGAGATTAAATTAGAAGAGCATTTTTTTTTTTTTTTTTGTTATTGCCTTCATTAAAGTATTTTTTGTTTAGCTTTGAAATAATGTCGTGTAAGCCACAGAAAGCAATAACACTGTTTAATTATGTATACATACATTTTAAATATGATCCTTTAATTATTTTAAAATAATTATTTTACAGATGGCTGGGTCAGCAGCCGAAAGGAAACAGAAACAAATAGAAAAGCTAAAAGAAAATGGGAAATATGAAGAATTTAAAAGAAAACAAAGTGAAAAACAAAACAAAGAAGGCAAAACAGAAAGGCATCAATGACATTAGATGAAAAAGAACTTTTAAAAAGAAAACGTAGAGAAGAACAAAGAAAGTATAGAATGAAATGTAAAACCAAAACTAATACTGAAGTAACTACTGCTACAGAGGTAAGTCCTAAAAAAATATACAAGACTCGCTGCTCTTTTGGGAAAGCAATTGCAAAAGCTAAAAGAAGTCTTCCACAAAGTCCTAGAAAATGTTCGGCTGTAGTCAAGACATTAGCAATGCAGTTTTCTCCATCTATTTTAAAAGAATCTAAGCCTAAACCCCAACAACATAATGACAGATGCATTTCATATGAAGTTTCACAGTCTGTGTTGGATTTTTTCAACAATGATACAATATCTTATCAGGCTCCTGGTAGGAAAGACTATGTTATTACCAAATTAAATGGAAAAGAAAAGATTCAGAAGCGTTACTTATTTTTTACACTGGGTGAAACACATGAATTATTTGAGAAGGAACATCCTAATGCAAAGATAGGCCTCAGTAAATTTTGTGAGCTACGCCCCAAACATATATGTCTTCGATCAGAAACTCCAGGAAATTTATGCTTGTGTATCTATCATGAGAATATAAGGCTACTATTAAATGCATCGAAAGATTTACCCAAAACAACATCAGACTTCATTGATAAAATGGTATGCAATAGTGAATATAAGGATTGTATGCCATCAAAATGTGACAAATGTAGGCAGAAAATAAATTTATTTCTTAATGAACATATAGAACTAGAAGAAAGTGATGAAGTGCAATATCAACAATGGCTAAAAGATGAGCAGGGAAAAGTCACAAGACAAAAATTATGTGGAACTATATCTGATATTTTTGATAATTTAAAAGATAAATTACCACAATTTCTTCAGCATGAATACATAAGAAAATCCCAAGCTAATCATTTTGAAAATTTGAAGAGAAATTTGTCATCAGATGCCATCATACTTCATATAGATTTTAGTAAAAATTACAATTTTCAATATCAAGATGAAATACAATCAGCCCATTGGAATTCAGAAAGCTGTACTCTTTATACTGCTATTTTATACTACAAAAATGACAAAATGGACCTTTGTTTCGAATCATATGTTGTAGTTTCTAACTATCTGGCACATGACAAATATGCAGTTGTTAGCTTTAATAATTTAATATTAGATCATTTCGAGAAGAAGAATCCTGCACACAAGATTTGTTATATTCATTATCAATCAGATGGTACAGGTCAACACTTTAAGCAAAAATATTCGTTATCATACATTACACTTCAAAATAGACAAATAACATGGCATTTCTCAGCTACAGCCCATGGGAAAGGCCCCATTGATGGTTTGGGAGGAACTGTTAAGAGACGAGTAAGAGAATCTACAAATAGTCGTCAAATTGATCCCAGAAGTGCTAAAGAATTTGCAGATTGTGCTAAAAGAATATGTTCAAACATAAATATATTACAAGTAGATGAAAAGACCATTAATGCAGAAAAGTTGAACTTGGATAGACTGTGGTGTCCTAATGGAAAAAGAAATTTACAATGTTCCTGAAACCAGAACCTATCATTGCTTTCGATCTTCAAACTTTTATGAAATAGTATGTTCAAACATTTCTTCGGAGAAACCAATTATAAAATTTGATTTTCAAACAGGTAAAACTATAAAAATTGATCAGACAGACAATCAAACAGAAACAGATAAAGAAGTAATTAAAGTTGGAGACTGGGTATTGGTTCCTTTTGCTGGGAAAAGATTTTCTAAATATTTTGTAGGACAAGTAATAAATAAAGAAGGAGAAGAAGCAAAAGTAAAATTTATGTATTTTAATGATGACAGTTTAAAGTTTTATTGGCCTGAAATAGATGATGAGTCTTACATCCATCTTAAAGAAATCTACAAAAAGCTACCAGAACCTACAATAGATCGTGCTTTAAAATATAGATTTGATTTCAATTTTAGTCAAATAAACTTGGGATAAGATTAAAAGTATACTAGACAGTAAAAGAAATAAAAAATTGTGTTTTTATATGAACAAACTTGTGTTTTCAGATTGAATATTTGCAGATGTCATGTAAGTCACACATTATCTGTTGTGTCAGTCACAAGCAGATAACCCAAATAAAAGATTTAAAAATTTTATTGAACTCGAATTTGATTCTTATTATTCTTGTATGCATTATTCTTGATATTTCATGCGAGTTTCAAATTTTAAGAACTAAATCTAGAGCAGAATTTTTAATATAAGTGATAGTGTTGACTCTAGAAAAAAAGGGCCGCCGGGGGGGAAATTTTCAAAAGGGGCACCCTGTTCTCAAAAAGGGCACTTAGATAACATATAGAAACTGGTTTGAAACGATCTGATTACCGAAACTTTAACATGTAGAGTTGTAATATGTGTTCTGACTTACAATGCATAGTAAGATTTTTTCCAATTTGTCTTAGTTCCCCTCCCCTTTCTTTTGGAGAAAATATCCAGTAGAAGTAAGTGTAAGCGAAATAGGAAAAATAATTTGTTGATAATATTTTGGTCTAAACATGACATAAATATGTGAATTAAATCTACATAACTAGAAGTTTTGATTTTAAAAAAACTTCTAGCATAAAGAAGTTTTAATCTAAGTAATTTTGAATTTTCTGAATTTTTTTTTCTCAAAATTACGTGATTTAGATGTTTATTATTTATAAGAATAGTACATTTATTGAAGAAGGTTTCAGAAATTTTTAGCCAGACATGATCTGTTAGGCAGTAGGAGAAGGCAGAGGGACTGTTAATTTTTGTTCCTCCATTTTATCACACTATCACTACTGGACCACAATTACTGAATCTCATTCATATACGATATTTCACCTATATTGGTACAAACTTTTAAACAGAAAAGGACTGTCAGTGTAAGTGGATTAGGATAGATGAGTTTAACATGTGATAAAAATAATAAAATTTCTGCAATGCAGGATGTATAAAATTTAATTATATAAATCAGAATTTTATTTAAATTCTTTTTTTTTGCAATAATTATTGAATGAGTACCAAGTAAAGATTTTCAAAGTTACCCTTATTACTATTAGACATTATTTAAAATTGCATCAAACAATTTAACTCATCCATCAATTGATAACTACAGAAATTGGGGAAATTGAATTCAGTACACAGAAGATTGCTGGAAAAAATGACATACTCATGCAAATTTTGTAATACATCCTATGGTTGGAATGTACAACACCATATCAAATCAAATCACTGAAATATATTTGTTATTCCTCTTTCACTTCTAATTTAATGCTTGCTCATTCATGAAAAATGAATATAAGTTTTTTTAAAAGTACTATTTCTTTAAAATAAATAAAAATAATTACTACATGTAAGTTTTTTAGCAGGTATAAAATTAATATTTTTTTAAACTCCCAGAATTGTCCAAAGGTATGTATGAAATAAAGTTTAAAATATTTTCAATAATTTATTTTTCATAAAGCTTTATTTTTAATTTCTTGTAACATACTTAAAAAGGTCTCTTTAAAAACACTAAATTTTCTTTCTTAAACCTTGCTTTAATCTTTTTAAAATAAAAAAAGTACTAATAAATATTTATTTTAACTATCAAATGTTTTTAATCAGCTTAATATAATTAAAATAATCAACATCCTGGTGTCAAAAGTACTTAAACAAATTATCTATTAATAAACCTTCCAGAATTCTTTTTCTTTTTTTTTTTTCTTCAACTGAAAATAAGTTTAAATTGATGACAGTTTGTTTTATGAATAACCTAGCTGTTAACTTATGACACAATTTGTTTTCTGAAGACATCCTTTCCCAGAACTAGCTTTCATTTGCTTTTATTATTATTTTTTTTTCCTTTCTTCATTCATTAAAATGTTGAGAATTTTAAAATCAGAAGGTGTATAATATGAATATTGAGAATACCAAATCTTGTCAATAGTCTGATTTACTAAATTCTGCATTTACTCCACTTTTATATAATTAAAACTGTGGCGTAATAAGAGGGGGGGGGGATCCGCCCCGGCGGCAAAAAAAAAAAAAAAAAAACATGGTGGCCGGCAGGACACTTAGAAATAATAAAGTGGAAAACTAAAGGACCGAAATGGGGGCAGAATGCTGAAACTTAGAAAGAATGGGGCGGCAAACTGAAGGACTGCACCGGGCGCCAATAACCCTAGCGCTACATTGCTAAAGCAAAAGATCATTATTATGCTCTGATTTTGGCAAAAGCATAATGTGTTTCAATTGCTGTATTCGCAAAACGTCGCAAATTCCTGGATTTTCAGATGGATTTGAGTAGATAAAGCCACTGAACATGGTGGTACACGGCTGAAGTGTTGAAGTTCCCACGTTCGGCGGGCCCCGCCCGCGCGACTGTCGGTCTGGAGTTTTGGTCGGTTTCGTCAAGATGTACGCGTCAATACACATTAGAACTCCTTAAAAAGTCCCCCAACCAAGGCACCCCCCTTAGAAGATATACCTTGTCTAGGCTTGCCATAACAAACATGCAAATCCCGAGGAATTTTCGAATCGTAAAACGTCGTTTTGCTAAGGCATTCTTTCTGTATCATCTGTAATTATATATGATTAGTAAATAACTGTTATACATTACGAATAATATGTACTAAGAAAGCCGATTAAAAAGAGCAAATCGTTTAGGGGGGGGGGGGACTTGCTAGTGTCGCAAAACTATTAAAGACATCGAGAAGAGCAATAATTATATACAGCTGGCGACGAACTCTGGTATAATGATTGTTTGATAATTCGCAACTACATATTTATCAAACGTAGCCACCGATATTTGAGGATTGACAGATGGAATCAGAAATTTTTAGATAACTTGAGAAAATTTTGAATTTCCCAACCGCATTTTCTTCCCCCAACTCCTAAGTGAAATGCCGATCGGGCTTCTTCTCGCTTGAGTCAGCAAAAACAAAACATACAAGAGGGGCCTTTTCGGGTTACTCGGCTGTTCGGTTCGCGCAAATGAAAACAAAGAAAAGGGCAGTAGCAGTATTTCGATCTGAAAGAGTAGAGTAGTTGAAAAAATCATTTTAATAAATTACATTTGTGGGAAAGATCTGATTTCATAGACGGTTTTTGTGAAAGGGCCGTTTTCAATCGAACCTATTTTTATGATGGGATTATTGTACTCAATCGTAACCATTTTAATTAACGTATTATCGTGATGGGCCGCAAATGGTATGTAGGAAATAAAAAGTGCTGGTTGTTTACTAATAATAATAAAAATGTAAAAGCAGGAGGGCGCATAAGGAAGAGAAATAGGGCCGCCCGGCGCTAAAAAAAACGACAAAAGGGCCGCCGGGCGCTAAAAAGATAACAAAAAGGCCGCCGGGCGCTGCGCCCTGCCAAATTAATCTAGAGTCAACACTAAGTGAAAGCAAGTCTAAACCAGTTTCTTTTTGCGTCGTGTCAGTCACAAACAGTTAGTTTATTTTTTTAAACATTAAAAATCGCACAAATTTTTATTGAAAACATAATACATAAGTGTATTTACTTTACTCTTTTATGATTAGTTACTGAAAGTTTAAATTTATTCTTAATTTACACTTTTGAACAAAAGTGAAACATACGGAAAATCTCAAATGTCGTGTAAGTCACACATGGAATTACCCATTTGACAATTTGAAAAAAAGGAGAGAAATTCAACTATACTAAATATATACAGACAGTAAAATCTGAATTACAAAGAAATCTCACGAGACTGAAAATCAAATTTGTAATTCTGAAAAATTCGTTAAAGGGAAATTTTATTATAAAAAAATTGGTATTAATGATTTTTTAAAAATAAAAATATTTTGTTCAATCTGAAATATTCATAAAAGTTTAAATTTACCGTAAAAAATATGCTTTTAAACCTATTACTTATAACTACCAGTTTTGTAACTATCTGCATGTAATTTTTATTTTAGTGATCATTAAATCAATCATAAGATGCATATAATCCCCTCTCCCCTTCAATAACAAATTTTAATAGACTATCACAGTTTTAAAAATAATAAACATAAAATAAGCTCTGGGATATAACAGTAAACTTGAAATAAGCTATGCGGTATATTAATCAATGCAACACATTAAAAATATTGCCAAAGCTGTCACTTGCACAAAACAATTTAAGGACTACCATAAAACAACCTTCATTATTAAAGTTAGTGAAAAAAATGTGGTATGACTGATAAATTAGTTTATGCCAAATAATCAAACGCTTAATAATAATAATAATAAACACTACAAAAATACTCATAATGAAGTCAAATTAAAATTAAAAACTTTGCATTGAAAAAAAGGAACAATAATAGAAATCTAATTGTTAGTTCATAAATGTTGTTAAGAACAGTTATTCCATTCTAAGTTGAAAATACCCAGTTTTTGGGTATTTACCCAGGCCTTGGGTAAATACCCAAAAAATATTTACCTATCTAGTGGGTATTTAACCACCCCACATCACTGTTCGGGCCAAGTACTTGGTTTTGACTGAATCTCTCCCCCCCCCCCCTCTTTTTTTTTCTAGATTTATTTTGGGTAACACATCACTGGTTGTTGAATATAAAATGTATTCAAGATTATATGAAGAGGGATAGTATCAAAAAATTAAGATAAAGTAGTTCTGTTTACTCAAATGTGTTTTGCTTGTTGTATTTTTGTAAACAGACTACACACTGAGCATTTTTATTTTTTGTGTAACATTTATTGTTGATTATTTTTGATTTTTAGCAAAATTTTAGACTACTGTGGAAATGTTGGATATTCTTTGTCATGGAAAAAGTGTTATTCTATATTCTGTTTCACTTTTAAATGTTTTTCATGTTGGTGCAGCTTCCTAAACATTCTGAAATGAGGAATTTAAAATGTATTTTAATCCTAGAAGTTTCTTTTTTTTTTAAATTAAAGTATTTTCTGTGAAGTATTATATTTGTCTTTGTTTATCATTTGTAATGATTAAATGTACATTAAAAATAAAAGAAAATCGGAACAAGCTGGGGCTTAATAGGCAGTGTTGTTTAATTTGAAAATGTAAAACATGTAAAATTGTTTATTTTACATATTTTCATGCAACTATATTGATTCTGAATGTTAATTTTTGAGTTCGTTTGTGATGACTTTTTCTTTAAAAAGTGTAATTTATATGCCATTTTAATTTGTTTGAACGCATTTAGTTTCTTTAGTTAATGACGAACGCGATGATAGGGTCTTTGACGGGAAAAAAAAAAAATAATAATATCACCAAAAAATGGCTTTGGGAGTGAAAAAAGTCAGGGTTGGCATGGTTTAAACCAACTGGTTTAAACCACGGTTTAAACCATGGTTTAAACCAAATGGTTTTTTTCTCAAAAAAACCAATTGGTTTTTTTTAAAAAGAATAATTTAAAATTCTGAATACTACAGATAGAATATTTTCTGATATCTTTTAAAATTATCCTTATAAGTATCAACAATAAGTTTTATATCAATCTAATAGATACCTTACTGTTTTATCATTATTAAAAATTATTAATGAAACTTAAATTATAGGCTGCATTTTTAATTTGTTTCTAAAATAGAGGTTTTGTGATTTAACAACTTATTTTTAAACCTTAAAAATATCATTTTGAACAACTTGTCACCATTATTACTGATGAATCTAAGTGCAAGATTCCACGTAAAATGTAGTAAACAATTAATATTGTATTATATTATATACTAAATATAAAAAATAGTATCTCTCAATAAAATATTAAAATTGAATGATTTCAATGTCCATATAAGTATAGCAACAATTGTTTATTTTCTTTTTTAATTACTTTCAGAAGGAATACTGATTGTTATTTGAATATTTTATAATTAATTTTATTTATAAGTATGTAACAGTAATTATAAAAGGATTTTTTTTTAAAACCTGGTTTAAACCAAAATAACCTGGTTTAAACCAAAAAAACCCGGTTTTTTGGTTTTTTTCAAATAAACCGGGTTTTTTTCCAACCCTGAAAAAAGTTACCAAATAGGCCTGCAGGCACTGATCCAAGATTTTCTCTAAGACAGCACTCAATCTACACATGAATTTCTATAGCTTTATTACCATGAAAAAGACACCAACCAACCATCACACGTTACTCCACTGAATGAGTTGTGTTTTAAACTTTTCCTCTCTGAATTACCATATGTATCTACCTCATATCTGACTATTATTGCTATCCGAAATAAAAAAAAACTCTAATTACCAAGCAAGATCCTTAAAGTGCACATAGAAAGATTTTCTAGCAAAAGAATGAATTGAACAAAGAATTGGCCAAAGTTTTTTTTAGTTAAAAATAGACCAGTGACAGCGGGCTATCAACAATTCTGCCTTCTCCCCGTTTAATTCGTCTTGTGTGTTTATATGGAGCCCGTAACGGCTCCTAGGGAAAACCTAAAGATTTTGTGGCCTCAGACCTCAATTGTGTAAGTCCGGTTTAAATAAATTTTGCACGGCCTAAAAATAAGCACAAAATATAGTATACAGGTATTGGCTATATTAGTATTTATATATTACAAAAAAGGTCTTCAAGTAATTCAACGATATTTTAACATAAAATAAACTACCGTGAAATATACTCACTAATGCATGAAATGTCATTAGCCCATGTCGTTTGGCATGATGGAAAAAATTAAAATAATCGAAATTCTCTGATTCTGAAGTTAAGCTATTCAGAAATAATATTTTACTTTCACTTTCATTACAGAAATAACTATCAGGATATTGTAATCAGAAATAAAACTAAACCTAGTCATTCAACTAGGAAGAAAAGAAAATAGAGCATAACTCAATTTATGCAACAAAACAGTACAAAGAAATGCAAGCCAAGCCACACTTATGAATCATTCAAACACACGAATAAAATTGAATGAATCACTTAGTGTTGCCAGATATGATTTATCAAATGGGGTCCTTTCACGTCGAGAAGAAGAAAACCTCTGAATCAGCTGGTGTCGGCAAAACAATGTTATCCCGCCCATTCAATTGTATTGTTTCGCATTGCGTTTTGGCAAAAAAATTATTTTAAAAATGACTTTTTTATCAGAGAAACCATTATATCTTGTAGATTTTGGTGGGAAGTAAATGGGAAAAGTCACAACAGCAGCTAGTAAAACTTTTATATTGTAAATGAACCAGAAAAATGTGTGCCGTGGTCATCGGTTGTTCCAAAGGATAAGTTTGTTACAGATGCTCGTTTTGAAAGGTTTCGTATGTATTTGTGTCTGTTCATGTAAGTGAATATGTATGATTATGATGTTAAATAAATATGTTCATTTTCTTTCTGTCCAAATTAGATGGTTACAAGTAGAATTTTTCGATCTTTTCCGAGCTATTCGCCATTAGGCTTAGAACGTAAACAAACATCGAATAAATGCTTCAAAGTAATATTTAATTATTTTCTTCATAAATAGTGCTTATAGTAGAATTCAAGTGAAGGGTCAAAACAGGGTTTGTTCGTAATTTGGAAATAAAACACGGACGTTAAATTAGTTTGCCTTGTGATGCGTTTCGTTTTTAATTTTTGGTTTAGATATTTGTTTGTTATTGCTTGTTTGGTTTCATGTTCTCATTTAGGTTTATGGCAAACATTAGGTGATTGGTGTGTAAATGAAGATACAATACATTGTTATAAGTTCAATTTTTTTTATATTTAGTTTTCATTTAAGCTTGAAAGCAAGTACCGATGATTGAAGTGGGCGACTGTGCTGCCATCTATATTTAAATGTCCGTACTAATAATTCACCAATAATTTATTTAAAATTGTATGTTTATTTAGACCAAAGAAAACGAATTTCGTCCGCAATTTCTATTTTTAAAATTTATATTAAAACTGACTGAAAACTGACGCCAACACCGTAGGTAAAGTGGTATAAGTCATCATTTTCAAAATTAATTTTCTCGCTAACTATTTCACTTAGAGACACGGGATTTGTTTCATTAATTTTCTTAGACAAAGAGCAACATTCTTCTAAATATAAAGGGTAAGAAAGAGGGACCGTATAAAAACTAAATTTCGTATTTTAAATGTACACCACCCCTAGTAAAAAAATGCCATATCTGAAAGCTAGTCTTAATTTGACGAACTTTTCTAATTGGAAGTATGTTTCGATCACTTACGGTTTAAAAAATAATTGCCTTAACATCTATTTTGAATCACCCGGTAACGGTATACTTATAAATCCTTTATTTTTAAGAATTATTATTTAAAACCAAAGAGTTAAATGATAAATTACCATGAATCAGAGTAAACTCTTGCACTTATAAAAAGAAAACCAGTAATAATAATCCATAACTGATTACGAATCAGACTAAAGGTGGTAATATATTACAGAGAACGTGCATGTTAAATCTGTAGAGTCTTATATTCTTTTTTTAGGATTGCCTGTTAGGTGAGAGATGGTATTTAAAATTTTCGAAAATGTTATAATTTGTTACCGAATGACTAGGACTTTGTCCTAAGAATACACACAAATTGAACAATCAGTTAATTAAATTAATAATTCAGTAATTAAATTATTTCTTTATTTTATTATTTTCAAGAGAATATATCATATTACCTTTAAGATTTTAGTTAATCTGAGGCACATGGCTTCTGAATATTTTGATATTAGTTTGAATGTTTTATTGTCATTTATATATAATTCATCACTATTTAGAAGTTCCACAAAACTAGGAAATAAAAATGATTTAAATATTTTAGAGAAAAAAAATGAAATTATTATGATTTTAAGTTTCATTAAAATTTAAATAAATCGTTTGAAGTCAATTCAGTTTCTATTCAGCTTTTAAAAATTTTCATTTATATAATTTTGAATATTTTGTTTAAAAAAATCTCAATAAAAGGATGTATCTTTCTAGATAGAATAGCTGATATAAAAAATGTGATAAAATATTTATTATCACATAGCTTTTAAATGTTTTTACTGGGTATAATATTCTTAAATGTAAAATGTTTGTACAGTACATGTATTTTGTGAGTTGAACAGGAATCAACCTCAAAGAAATTGCTTGACCGTACACTATTTCCGACGGTCATAGTATCTTTTGTTGGAGGAATCTTTCCTTTTTTCCAGGAAAAAGAAGGGAAGATTTCCCTCCCCTCCTTTCCTCCCTTTTATGACCTTCATGATCTTGACATGTGGCTTGGTTTTAAATTTTTGTGATTAATATGATAATAGATTAAAATTGAATGCTCTGAAATTACAAAAGCACCTCCTTTACTCAAAAACAAAAGAATTTGGGGGCAAGCCAATATTTGATTAAATATATTATCATATTTACTGAACAACGAAATAAGTTCATGTACAATATTTAAGTAAAAATTATTGGTTTAAAGGGGGGGGGTGAAGGGAGGATTAGTTTTTTTTTCTGGTTGGCGTTTTTTCCGTTAGAGTTTTTCCTACATTCTTTATGTTTTTAATGTGAAGCTGGAAAAAGCGCCTTCACCCCACTCTTCTACAAATTTGATTTGAAACCAGGATTTAAGTGAAAATACTAATGTTTCTACTGGGGGGGGGGGGGCTTTCAGAGTATGAAACATTTTACTGCAAAACGGATACAAAAAAATTCAAATGCTTAAAAAAATTTCACTTCACCAAAACCTAGGGGGCAATGGGGCTACTGTGCATACTGTGCACTTATAAATCAGACAACTGTCCTTGGAAAATTACCTGAATGTCAATTTTCAATGGAGATAAATACAAAATACATGAAAGTACTTCTGTTTGCGCCCTTTCGTGTGCCCACTCCTGCCTTACATTTTTTTATTTCACGCCCCCCCCCCCTGCTCATCTAAAAAAATAACCCCTTCAATATTGTGCGTTTTTTCCCGACTTCCTATGGTTACATATTTACATTTTAATAAAATTTAAACTTTCAATTCATTAGTACTCATTTAATGTTGATTTACTGTCATATGGAAGATAAGAGATGGTACTCAAAAGTGTAGGGTACTATTTCGAAACGACTTGCCTTTTATTTTATTGTATTGCAGTATGATCAGCGACCCTTGTTCTTGTTTAGTAAAACAATATAGTTAATTTGATATATTGGTAATTGTATAGTACCTTTTTTTTCTGAAGAAGTATATGTGCTTGGAAAAATGGAGGAGGATACCTTAGTCCGTTCTTATAATGGCTGAACTCTACTAGTACATAACCGATAACATTTATGCAAAACAGATCATACAGTACTTTTATGAATATTTCGCAGTGCCATATTCTCTTTGGTCATTTGATAGTAAAATGAATGGATACATTGTATTGCATTGTGTATTTAAGGCAAACACTACACTTGGGATAATCTGTCTAAGGGATGTCTCAGGCGGAAAACTTTCTAAGGGGTTCAAACGCTTATTCACGTGACATCTAGAGAAAACCGACCAAAGCTCCAGATCGACAGCCGCACGGTAGGTCAGAATCCTTGAATGACTGGTGACAATACTGATGATACTGAATTCTGAGAACCAATTTTCGATGTTTTAAATGTATGAATAGAACAAATGAAATGCTAATTACTTAAATATAAGTGCTGCAAAATATATAAAATAACGTCATTGTTTATTTAGTATTTTGCTTAATATTCTTTAAATATGACAATTTATCTATAAGAATACTTACTCATTTTACCATTTCACGCCATAGGACAAAGTGCTCATAAAACTTAAAAAAGAAAAATGTTATGAGAATGTGTTGTATTAGGGGAAACATTTTTAAAATTTACTTAAATGTGTGCAACTGTACTTGTAACTAGCGCAATGCAAAGTGAAAATTTAAAATCTTAAATGTACTATGCTTATAACTATTTAAAATTAAAAATCATTCATTTTATGACCTGAGAGTTTTTACTTTCCGAACATGTACCATATAAGGAAAGTATTGTAATCATGAAAAAATCTGGAGTGACTCCACTCAATTTTCCGAACACTTATGATTAAGATCATTACCAAGCATTTAAATAAATTTTAATTGATGAATAATTCAAACATACATACCAAATGGAAGCTCAATCGAATGCACCGTTTAAACGCTAAGCGCGCTTTCAAGAATTTCGCCCCATAGGCCATAATGTAAAAGAAATCTTTGTCGTAGCCCTGTAGAAAAACTAAGTCCTATACACACCAAAATCAATACCGGTCTTACGATAGTGGTTTATAACATGTATCCCAATTTGAGCTCAATCGAATGTACCGTTTAAACGCTAGCGCACTTTCAAGAATTTCCTCCCATAATGTAAAAGAAATCTTTGTCGTAGTCCTGTAGAAAAACTAAAAGTCCTATACACGCCAAAATCAATACCGGTCTTGCGACGGTGGTTTATAACATATACACCGAATTTGAGCTCAATCGAATACCCCGTTCAGGAGCTATCGTGTTCACTCACATACACACAAACAGGGCGCCGGCAGCATAGGGCAAGGGGGGTAAATGCCCCCCCTGGATTTTTGTATGCAGTGTTTTCCCCTGCTTTTTGCTCTTTCCAACATGGTAACCATACGTTGAAGTAGTCTTTACCCCCCCCCCTTGAGTAGTCTTTGCTTCCCCCTGGAGTAGTCTTTGCCCCCCCTGGGAAATATTCTGCCGGCGCCCACACACACACACACACACATCTCGTAAAAATAGCATAAATGAATTCAGAAGACCTCAAAACGTGTAAATACACCAAAATCTCGAATTCGATTTTTTTTCATGATTACAATACTTTCCTTACATGGTACACCCTCCAAAAAAGGTATTCGAGCAAGAGAGAAATTTCCTATATTAGATTTACGAATAATAATTGAGTTTTTGAAAAATGCACAACTTTACGGAAATACGAAATGTCGCATTTATACATAGCCTAATTCATATTCTATGATAAATAATTTTTAATATACGAAACCAACGTAGGAAATTTCTCTCTTGCTCGAATACTTTTTTTGGAGGGGTACATGTTCGGAAAGTAAAAATTCGACTTCGAGATTTTGGTGACACGTTTTGAGGTCTTCTGAATTCATTTATGCTATTTTTACGAGGTGAATGTATGTATGTGTGTGTGTATGTGAGTGAACACGATAGCTCCTAAACGGGGCATTGGATTGAGCTCTAATTGGGTATATATGTTGCAAACCACCGTCGCAAGACCGGTATTGAGTTTGGTACGCATAGGACTTACAGTTTTTCTACAGGGCTACGACGAAGATTTCTTTTACATTATGGCCTATGGAGGGAAATTCTTGAAAGTGCGCTAGCGTTTAAACGGCGCATTCCATTGAGCTTCAATTTGGTATATATGTTTGAATTATTCATCGATTAAAATTTATAAAAATGCTTGGTAATGATCTTAATCGTAAGTGTTTGGAAAGTCGAGTGGAATCACTCCAGATTTTTTTATATTGTTAAACCTGACACTAGTTTGTTCAATTAAATAAGTGCAAAAATATTATCTGCTTAGCACACAAAAGGTCACTGTGAAAATTATATTTGAGCTATGTTACAGCACTCCAAAAACATTTATACATGGACATGGTTACAAAAAATTAAATGAAATACCTATTAATAAATAAACTAATTTATATTGCCTTCATTTTAGAATTTCTCTTTCCAATGTTTCGCGTAAAGAAGGGGGGGGGGAAATAATAAATAAAATAAAAGAATTATTCTTCGAAAAGCTAAACCTGTTTAATTGCATGATTGGTTTAAAAAGTTGAATATATGGAGCAGAATATAATATTTCTGTGTTTTTTATTGACTTTATTATATTTATGTTACTTTCGTGCAGGGCTTTATTATCGAATGGGCAAATAGGGACTTTGCCCAGGGCCCCAATTTCAAATGTTGTTCTGAAATATTCTTTTTTATATCAAAATTTTATGTAAAGTAAAACAAATTTCATAGATGGGGCTCCCAAATCCATCAATGCCCCAGGCCCCTGATGCTCATAATCGGGCCCTGCTTTCGTGAGATACTACATCTTTAGAATTGTATTTGTTTGCCTCATTAAATTTATTTTAAGAAAACGAACACGACGTGAGGAGCCCTCATCCCTTATGTAAAAGTTAATTAAATTTTATTAAACCAAAGCTTTATATATATTGCAAACTTGAAGTATGTTTAAAAAAATAATAGTTTACATAAAAATATATGTAAAATTCATTAAAAAAATAATAAGCAAAGTTAACAAGCGAGGATTATTTCCGATGAATTTAATGATCGTTAAAATTGGAATTGTATAAAAATTTGCAAAATTGTTTGTTTCATTTGATAATTTTACATACGTATAAAATAACGTCATGAATACATTAAATATGTATAAAAGAATTTTCATGCAATTCTATTTCCAGTCGTCAAACCTTTCGGAAACTTACGATTGCCTTTATTGTAAAGCTTACACTGAATTTCATTAACGGGAATTTAAATTTTTGTAGTTTTATACCTCATATTTAAAGCTTACTCATTTCAGACCAAAGCTTAAATATAAATTTTAAGAATAGAAATTGCGGACGAAATTCGTTTTCTTTGGTCTAAGTAAACATACAATTTTAAATAAATTATTGGTGAATTATTAGTACGAACATTTAAATATAGATGGCAGCACTACAGAACGGGCCGAATAGCCTGTAAGGAGAAAATATGCTTAAGAGTTGCACTCGTGCCAGGAGTTTATCGTTTACGAATGCAGCCAATGTTTTCAAGCCGAGAAAAGAAAAAAAAAAAAAAAAGAAAAAAAAAAAAAAGCCGTGTTTTGGCGCCTTTTTTAGCACTTGAGTGCTATTTCGCTCGAGCGCGGTTTTTGTGTAGACACGATTTTCCTACAGTTAGTGCGTCTTGTCACTTTTGAAGTATGTTTTTTTTTTATACTTAATTTATTTTCAAATGTGATAACGTAGAGAGGAGGGGGGCATTAATAAAATGAGAGAGCTGAGAGAAAAAAAAAAGGCGCCAAAACACGGCTTTTTTTTTCTTTTTTTTTTTCTCGGCTTGAAAACATTGGCTGCATTCGTAAACGATAAACTCGTTGCACGAGTGCAACTCGTTTGGCGTTTACGAATGCGGCCATTGTTATCCATTCCTGGATACTTTTAGCTTTGATTTTAGGCATATTTTCTCCGGCAGAGTTGGCAACAGTGATTCGTTGGATAAAAGGGACAAGTCGGCGAAGAAGCGAAAATTTACTCGTACGGAAAATCCCATAGGGGGAAGTAAATTATAATTAAGTTCAAATGAATAACTTCATTTGTCAGTTTTAAATGTATACAAATACATATATTTGTGCTGAGGGATAGTTTAAATGATAGGTGAAATATTAAGAATTAACAGAAGATTAATTTTTAAATTTAATATTTGGTAAGTTTTAATGATACTTCGTTAAAAAATCTAACTGGGTGAATGGGGTCCTTTCACGTCGAGAAGAAGAAAACCTCTGAATCAGCTGGTGTCGGCAAAACAATGTTATCCCGCCCATTCAATTGTATTGTTCCGCATTGCGTTTTGGCAAAAAAATTATTTTAAAAATGACTTTTTTATCAGAGAAACCATTATATCTTGTAGATTTTGGTGGGAAATAAATGGGAAAAGTCACAATAGCAGCTAGTAAAACTTTTATATTGTAAATGAACCAGAAAAATGTGTGCTGTGGTCATCGGTTGTTCGAAAGGATAAGTTTGTTGCAGATGCTCGTTTTGAAAGGTTTCGTATGTATTTGTGTCTGTTCATGTAAGTGAATATGTATGTTTATGATATTAAATAAATATGTTTATTTTCTTTCTGTACAAATTAGATGGTTACAAGTAGAATTTTTCGATCTTTTCCGAGCTATTCGCCATTAGGCTTAGAACGTAAACAAACATCGAATAAATGCTGCAAAGTAATATTTAATTATTTTCTTCATAAATAGTGCTTATAGTAGAATTCAACTGAAGGGTCAAAACAGGGTTTGTTCGTAATTTGGAAATAAAACACGGACGTTAAATTAGTTTGCCTCGTGATGCGTTCCGTTTTTAATTTTTGGTTTAGATATTTGTTTGTTATTGCATGGCTCACTTGGATAAATGAATATATCCCAGTGAGCCATGGTTATTGTTTGTTTGGTTTCATGTTCTCATTTAGGTTTATGGCAAACATTAGGTGATCGGTGTGTAAATGAAGATACAATACATTGTTATAAGTTCAATTTTTTTATATTTAGTTTTCATTTAAGCTTGAAAGCAAGTACCGATGATTGAAGGGGGCGACTGCCCCCCTCCCGAGAAAAAAGGAATTAATGATAAGATCCTATATAATGAAAAGATGCTACTTTATTCCCATAAAATGGATGTGTATTAAAATCTTCCAACTAACCGCCCCCACTCACAATTGCATAAACCCGTCAGTGCTTGAAAGAAAATGCATTAGTATACTGAATAGAACTTTCTTTTGTTAAATAGAGGTGATGTAAAATGAATCAATAATTTTTTATAAATAGAATTTATAAAGAATAATCATGGAAATGTTAACTATTATTTACTGTCTAATGCAATTATAAATGTTCAAAATAAACATATTTATGTTCATATGTATTAATAAAGCCAATTATTTAGGTAATTTATCTATGTATTGCTTTTTTATAACAAATGTTTGAATTTTTTTGTTTGCATGTTAAATTATCAGTTTATGGAATTAGATTTTTTTTTTTTTTTTCATGGACAGAAATTTAAAATTTCATGCAAAGCCTGACTGAGACATGGGGTAGGCAATGCTCATGAGGGTCCCTTATAAGTTTATGTATTCACATTGGCATCCATAAGGGAAAGCATGAAAGGGCACTTGCCCCCCCTCCCCTTTCTCTCCTCAGCCTAAAGATTTAGTATATTGTCTTATGATGTAAACAAAAGTGTATCATTAAGCAAAATCGAAACGGTACTTGCATATTATCCCAGCGGTCTGGCAAGACAAGTGATTTTGGCGAGAATGATCGCCTGGATAATACGTAAGTACCATCAGAAACCAAATTGTTATAAATGTGAAATTTGCCCTTATCTAGAAAAAATTTGTGACGTTTGCCCTCTCCTAAAAATACTTCTATGCTCGCCCATATGTATTCACACGTACATAATATGGTTTTTGTGTAGATTGATCATATATGTTCACATATGTATCATGCACTCCACATGCATTTCTACCATAGACAATATTTCTGTTTAATAATTTGGGTCCCAGGGCAGCTGTCCTGTTACTCCCATCTACACTTCCCTTAATTGAGCTCTGATTCAATGTTATTAATTTTTGAAGATTTATAAATTAGTTTTTATTTTCATTAAACTGTTGTATTTATAAAACTGTATAATTCTTTGGCAGTTGGTAAAGTATTGTGACATAGTGTTAAACTTTTGAGTTCTGTGTGCTGTGATTATTTTGTACTGTGAATTTATAAACAGTAAGTTACAATTTCGCTGTACATTCGAAGCAGTTTGCCCATTGTTGTGTTTAGTTTTTAATATTTGGTTATCGTTTTTAGATATTTGCTCATTCTTGTAGTTCATGAGTCTGGTTTCATCTTCTCATTCAAGTTTACAGCAAACATTATTAGATTGGTGTGTAAATGATGGTAAAGTACATTGTTATAAGTTCAATTTTTTTTATATTTGGTTTTGATTTAAGCTTGAAAAGCAAGGACAGATTAAGGAAGGGGAGACCGCACGTGGTGTAATGCATTAGTATACAGAATAGGATTTTCTTTTCAAATAGAGGTGATATAAAATGAATTTTCAACTCAATAAAAAATTTTTATGAAGTGACAATTTGAGTTTTCCTTAAAATTGTAGTCTTTAAAAATTTTTATTTTTAGGAATGTGATCGATACAGTTCATGCCTAGATACAGTTTTATGCCTAATGAGTGCTTGTATAATTTTGCTGTACATTTGAAGCAGCAGCATTGTACTTGTACTTTTTCGGCTTGTAAAATAGGATGAAGTTATCTGCCCAGTTTTATAAGCTGCAAGAATAAAAGAAGCTGCAAGAGTAAAAGAAGATCAGCACAGGTAAGTGCTGAAGAGAGATGGCAATGTGATCTCTTTGTGTGAGTATCATGATTAATTAAAACAAATTTATAAATGTATTCTATGTATTTGTTATTAAAAAAATGGAAACATTCCAAAAAGTTTTAATTTGTTAATTGTCTCTTAAAGAAATGCTAAAAACAATGATCACTATTGTCCAATTGTAATGACACACATGTGTAGTCGACAATAAAATGTAAACATGGCGTGAAGACAGAAGTGTAGGCAGAAATTTTTCATCGGAGGGGGGGGGGGTTACGACTACTGCAACTCACATATATGCATACATGTTTGTGATAAGGGAGTGAAGAATATACATTTTGTAAGGGAAAAAATTCCTCATGGGGGGAGGGGTTATGATCCCCCTAACCCCCCTCACCTTGGCTACGCCCCCACGTGAAGACCTATTCATTTTGTCAAACAGAGCAAACCACTGATGTAAGGTCCGTGGAGCAAGCTATCTCATCCCTCCTTTCTATAGAACCAACCTACTATTCATTAAAACAGATGTACAATTCTTTTCATAGCCTGATTGAAACACACTTGTATTTTCATTGTGGAAGTAATGGAACAGCTTTAGTATCGCTCGCCCGCCATTTGTTTTTCGCCAAGCCAGTGCAAAGTATTGTGTTTTGTAAAAGGTTTACCTTTCAAACTCTTGACGAAGCTCTCCAGTTCCAGAATAGTGGCTATCCTTTTTTCTAGACACAAAAACATATCACACTTTTATCCATAGTTACTACGATATTACAGAGGGTGTTCATACATTTTTGTAACGATTTTGATTTTCTCCGTGAAGTTAAATATTAATTTGAAAATAAAAATGTGATTGGCATCAAATTGTAATAAGGCTTATTTATCGTCTGTAGCATTAAAAATATTCTTTGCTTTAAAATGTTGCTGAAAAATAAACAATGGATCGAAGGCTATATTTTTTCGCTATCTGAAGAGAAATACTCTTATTCAGTTATTAAGAAAAGATGTCAAAATCATGGTTTTAAAATTTCTACACGTAAAATTAGTGACATAATTAATATGAAAGGAAAGAAACGTCAAAGTTTATATTTCATTGGGGAAAAGGCAAAAAATGCATACCCAACAAAGGTATGTACACTAGAGATGAGTTCGGGCTCATTTTTTGAAGCCTGAGCCCGAGAACTTTTAATCCGAGCCCGCCCGAGCCCGAGCAATATTATTTACGTCTGAGTCCGAGCCTGAAATTTCAGCTAAAGATTAAAAAAATTCAGTTACTTCATTGATAGAATACAATAAATTTTGATGTTCTTGTAAATTAACGGCAAATATAGTTGCAAACTCTCAATGCCCTTTCTAATTCTTTATATCCATGTTTATCAAATAACGTCCGATCTGATGGCTAACTAAGTAATAAAAGCCGCTTTTCTGAAATACCCAAAGAGCTTGACCATACCGTGCCACTATTTTTTTTTTATAAGTACTTTTATTTTACTCATGAATCACTTTTTAAAATCTGCTTCAAGGAGTATGTTAAATAAATGAGAAATTTCTCACGAGCTCGAGCCCGCCCGAGCCCTAACGCAATTGGGAATTACAGAGCCCGGGCTCGGGCTGAGCCCGTCTCATCTCTAATGTACACCTCTTATTAAATCTGAAGTCACATCTCATGTTTTAAAGGAAAATCCAACTACCCAAAGAACTATCGCAAAATCTTTAAATATCTATGTAGGAACTGTCAACAAAATTATAAAACCTGATTTAAAGTTAATCAAAGCAAAAAAACATGATGTTCATCACCTAACACCAAAACATGTTTCTCAGCAGGATGTTTGAAACTTGCTCCTTTGTCTAATGGATCCCCGGCATCCAATCGGCAGATACAACCCCCGTCAATTCGCACCCTGGTTATAACATATTATTATTATTATATATATATATAAGCTGTATATCCCAGTGTATAACACACATCAGTAAATTGAACATGTCTTACGATAGTAATTATCTTTTGTAATATAATGCATATTTGTAATATTCTTTTATAATTTTTTTCTGCGGATATAAGAAACACATGATCCGTTTTCATATCCGTATCTGCAGATATAAAAACAAGTTATCTGTTTACAGATCCATATCCGCATATCTAACTTAACGATCCAGCACACCTTTACTTGATATCACAATGGACACAGGTTTTTCTTATTGTTACCAAGTGACAATAATCAGACATAACAAGAAGATGTAATAATTTTACTTAAATATTATCAGTGTTCATTTTAATACAGTAATATATATATGTATTAAAGAAACTTACATAGTAAAACAGACAGTAAATTTGTACTTATATTGAAGTGTGTTCTATTGGGGGGGGGGGGTGATGTTGGTCGCCTACATGTGGTGCCCCCTGTTCTCGCTAAACGACTGACACTTGTCACCCTGTGCAGCCTTTGATCAATCTTCAGCGACAAGTACATCTTGCTGCTTCTTTCTTGACTTTTACTCTCCAGCAACGGTCCTTTTAGGGCCTGGTCATGTCTATTTCTCAGCTCAAGATTCTTTTTTGGAATGCTGGTGGTCTTATGCATGACAAGTTCACTTGTATAAAACTAAAAGATACAGCTTACCTTTTGCGATTAACTCGAACATTGTACGCTTTGGCAAGTTATCTCTTCTTGGTGAGGTAGCACACTTCACTGGCAATTACAGATTTATTTTTAGAGTATCCAACAGATTTATTTGAGAAGGCAGAGATATGAATATTTCTGTCATTCCCAAAAAATCAGTTAGCATATTGTTCTTAAACTATACGACTGAAATCCATAAAAGCACTGATTCAATCCTGTAATTTAGTAATTATTTTCATTTGAAATATTTAAAAATTTATTTTTGATAAAGCAACGTGAACAGGAGCAAAAAAATAGATAAACTAGATACTATAATATATTATTTGTATCTAACCAGTCATGAGATGTGGAAAAAAAAAAAAAAGAGTTCACACACATACACACATGGAAAAAAAAAATGTATTAGTACACTAGGGATTTATTTTGATTTTTTAATCTGAGAAGGAGTTTGTAAAAACAATCTTGGGAATCTGTTTAAAAAAAAGAATATACTAGTACTCGACTACATACAGCACTTATCAATATTTTTTAAATTATAGAAGGTGTTTACAAGAAAAATAAAATCTTGAAACCCACTGTTAAAGCATATCCAGTAATTTCTTAAAATCAGGGATTGCACATACATGTGTTACGTGCAATAGATATATGTTAAAACATGGAATTCAAAACTATTCAGCATTCTTGTGTACAAGGTGATTCAAAATTAGAGGGACAAACTTTTAAGAAACGTAGGTTATAACAAGACAGTCCAGAATCACAAAGCGATGAGAGGTCGGAAACATAGTCTTGAACCTTTTAATAATTCAAAAAAAGACATGTTGAAGTAACCGTGAAATTTCTGGTCCGGTTTTTTCAAAAACTAATGCATCTTTTACAAATGGCACTTCATAAAAATTGTTAATTCAGATTTTTTTAATGATTACATTGATGAAATTGTCAGCAGAGAGCCCATTCTTTATGAAACTTGGCTAAGAAATTAGATGCACAGTTCAGCACTTCTTCTAATGTGATTATTAACACATACATGAAGAAGACATTTCCGGTGCCACATTGATATGTGATTCTGAGCCATCTTGGTGTATTCTACCCTTCCTAAATGTTTGTCCCTCTAATTTTGAATCACCCTATATACCACCTGGGAAAGAGTAGTGTCATAGCACAAATGCTGTTCCTATGTTACTACTATCAATGAATCAAAAAAAAAAAAAAAAATTATGTAAATTACCTTAAGTTAGGGGACTAAGTTTCCAAATTATGTGGCTGTTGGTGTGTGCAATAGAATACAAATTTCTATAGAAGTTAAGACCTATTGAACTGTTATATTTTTTACAAAACCAGCTTCTTGGAGTTCGCCTAATATTGTTGCAAGGATGTTGAGAAAGATATTCTTGCAAGTTATGCTAATTAAACAAAAAAAGTTATATCTTAAATAATAAAATTAACAAATTAGCACATTTAGAAGACACGAAAAACTTAAATAATAAAGTTTTTCAAAAAATGCTTGAATATTATTATATATACAGAAATAAATAATCGGGTAGTTTAATAAATTATCCAACATTTTGTGTAGTATGTTAATTAAACAAGATATTTTATAATATTTTAAATAAATTTAATAAATGTAGCACACAAAGTAAAACATGCATAACTTAAAATAAATCGTAAAGTTAGGTGAATATTAAGATATACACAAAATATAAACACCTTATCAACTGATGAAAATTGAGCACTTTTACATGTACTAATTAAGTACAACATATTACAGTAGTATATTTTAAACACTAACGTAATAAATGTAGGGTATCTTAATTAAAAGCACATTACAAGAAATCGTGTGATTTAAAAAAAAAAAAAGAAAATGCTATTGCAATGCACTCTGTATAACTGTGTAATGTGCATTAATCAGCAGTGTTAGAAAGAATATGAATTGCAGTTTATGTATTGCAAAAGAAAATAATTAACATAAAGGCGTAAAGAAGCAATAAAACTTAATAGATACTCACAATAAAACTTTAACATTCCAACTCTAACGAAAACAAATACAAATCGCAAATTTATTTTGCGAGTTTAATCTGTATGCCTTTGTACAAAAAATTATCTTTACAAAACTGACTGACTACTGAACTTATATCGTTATTAAAATGTTTTAAAACACTTTTGCGAGTCCTTTTATTTCTATTCTATCTATTATATTGCTTTGCAAGGCTTAAATAACCACTTTCAGCCATCATGAGATCGCCGTTAAAATCAAAACAAACTCGCTAGCTGCTAGCAGACGATGGAGGTAGATCACGTGATATACGTATTCGGCAGGCTGTGACGTCACGTGAAAGGACCCCATTAACTGGGTTTTCCTTTTACGGCAGTCAGGAACGTGACTTCTTAAATTAAAAATAGCATGAGATTAAAACTAGCGTGTTTACTCGCGTAGTAGTCGCCCTCGCATTACAGTCGCACCCGTTTTGAAGCAGAAAAAAACGTCAAAATATTTTCCCTACATAAAGGTCGCAGCCACGTATTTGATCTTCATTTATGTCTGTAAAAATATTTCTATAAAAAGAAAAATGCCTCTTTTTTGTGTGCAACTGACGAAAGGACTATTTAACATACGGCAGATAATCTGGAAGTATTTGGTAACTTAGTAATTTTATTATAATACCAGTATTTTAACATTAGAGAGTAGAATATTGTGTAGTATATTTCCTCGCATAATAGTTTAATTTCTCCAAGAAAAATGGCAAAAAAGTGCGACTATTACGCGAGTAAACACGGCATGCCATAAAATTTACGTCATATCAAAGCAAATTCTCAAAGAAACGAGATTAAAGTAAACTATTCCCTTCTGCCGAAACATGGAGGATTTAAATATTTAAATTGTGCATTTACGGGGAAGAAACGAAGATGAAAGTAATAGGTATTATTAGTAGATTCGTTGCGATAATATGGGTTAAAGTACAATATGCCGTTAGAATATACAGAAAGGGGAACGTGCTCCCAATTTTGCGTCAAGATCTTTTTATTTTCAATATTTCTTTGGAAATTCAAAAGGAACCATCGATAGAAGAAAAATCCCCCCAAATCTTTCCTGTGCCTCCCCCTCCACCCCCCCCAAAAAAACCCCCCGTAAAAATCAGTCACACAACACCAAAGGACCATTACAAGTACAAAAAGCAAAAATTGAAAAGTAAATAGTAAATATTCAATTACACCTCAATATCACGTACATTTTTGAACAGCTGAATAACTTCTGCATAGAGTGCTTAAAATAACTCATGCCAGTAAATATTTTTCAGAGACTTGTATCTAGTGAGTTACGATCTCACAAAAATATTGCTTTATCTAAATATTTATAACTGAAAGTGAAACATTTTGACTCAAAGCGAAAAACCAGATGAAACGCACCGAGTAAAAGGGTGCCAACAGCAGTTTGGCGTCTGTATTCTTTTCGCCAAATGCAGTCCGGCGCAATCATGGAAAAAAGTACAAAATAGAAAGCTTTTGAAGGATTTTTTAATTAATTTAAAGCATGATATGCGCACATATAACATAAATAAATATTAAAACAATATTATTGTAAAGTTCAAACAAGGAAAGTGTGAGATAAGACTTAAAATTCAAGCTTCCGATGACAGCTCGAAAGCGAAACTACGTAAATAATCGCTTCAAAACAAGGCCGTAGCCAGGATTTTTTTTCGGGGGGGGGGCACAATATGTGCACTCATTATACCTATGTGCTTACATATATCATTTATGTATGTGTATATAAAACTATTAAAATACTTTTTGAAATTTTAAGAACATTTTATTTTTTTAAGTTTAAAGTTTTTTTTAATTTTAATTTTTCTCTGATAACTTTTATTCACTGCCATTGTCAGAAATTTTACTGCATAAAAGAAAATTAACTAAGCCATTTCCTCCAACCTAACCCTGATTTCTATCGAAATATTTTTTTACTGTGAAACCTCCGAAAGTTGGAGACTTGCGGGTTCCCTCAAAATTTGTCCATTTTACTTATGGAGGTATATTTCAGTGTAATGTAACTGGAACATTCGTTCTCCAGAAATTGTCCCAACTTATGTGACCCACTTATGAGGTTTCACTGTATCTGGGTCATAATCTGAGATTGAAATAGACTCACAATAAATAATTGGAGCCGGAAGAATTTTTGCAAGTGGCAGCAAAACCTGTTTAAAGGGAGGGGGTAACAATTAGCTGGCTTGAAAATTAATCGGAATTGATATTAATTCCGTATGTCGTAGACATTTGGGGGGGGGGCATAATCTAAAAGAAACATAGCAACTCTGGTTACGTAATCTCGAAAAAGAAAATATTTTGATTAAGAAAACTACAGATGATTTTACATTAATTTTATTCTTCTTGGGACCGAAGCATATTTATTAATAACATTTTTTTCATTTACGACAATATCACTATGGACGGACATTAGAGCAAACGAAGTTAATCTCTCATCCCCTGTGCTATTTCTGAGATAATTTTTCAGTCTTTTTAGGGCTGAAAAGGATTGTTCAACCGAGGCGGTTCTTACAGGTGAAACGGCTAGAAGTAGAAGCAGGATATTGATATTTGGAAAAATATCACTGCTGCACTCCTTGAGTGCATCGAGTGCATATTTATAGGCAAATCATGTGGTTTTATGGCAATTGATTTCTTCCATTTAAGTACCAACAGGTCCCACTCTCCTTCTATTACAGAAAAGTTTTTATGTTTTAAATCCTCCATTTAAAATCTAATTGCTGGTTCTATATCATAAAATGACTTTTGGGTGCAGTGCTGTTGCATTAGATTATGAAGAACAACAATTTCATTTTTATGTGCTGTGAAGCGCTCTGTTAATGCTACTACTAATTCCTCCAAATACAGAATAAAAACTGATTGTCTGTAATAGTCCTCAGGAGAGCTGCTAGGACAGTTTTCTCGATGTCTCCGATTGCAAACTCGACAGGGCAAATGTGATATAATTCCGAAGCTACCAGCCAATGTATTTGCTTTTGAAAATAAATTTCTAAATTCTTCTTCGGCATTCTTTCTCATACTTGAAATTTTTTCTATCACTATGTGCAATATGGAGATCCACCTGCTTGTTCTGCAAATATTCGGACAGTGAGTGAGTTATACCTAATATTTTTTCGGAAATTATTAATCCAAAGAGAAAATCATAGCAGCAAATATTTTTGTGCAACGCAGATGCTCTTGCAATATCATTAGTATTTCCGTGGTTATCTATAATATTTTCTAGGGCTTGACTTATTTGAAGAATAGTATCAGCAAAAAGAGTAACAGCTTCGTGTCTTTCGAGCCACCGAGACTCACAATATCTTTTTAGAGTTGACACTTTAGATTAATTACTTCCTTTTAATTCCTCTCTTAAAATATGAGCACGATTGGCAGAAGAACGGAAAAATGTGCATGTTTCTGATATCGTCCCTAAAACGTTTCTTATACTAGGAAATTTCTTATACTAGAGGAACTAGACAGAGGAGTGCTTGAACTCCTTTAAACTGTCCTTTCTTGTTGCAATCACCATCATACCCTAAGTAAAGAGATATCTAAACCAATTTCAAGAATACTAGATTTTATTATCTCAGCTAAACTGTTTCCGGTTAAATTAAAAACTGGGACAAACTTTAAAAAATCTTCTCGCATTTTACATTCTTAAGTGTCAATACATTGAATGCACAAAGAAAATTGTTCTGTCTTATGTCTAATTCCATCGGTTAATACGGGAAAATATTTCGCTTTTAAATTTCTAATTATTATTTGTGATTGTATGTCTTTACTTATTAAACTAATTAAGTCATTCTGGACAGTAGGACTTGTATATAAGGCATTATTTCCCGATGATAAAACATGTTGGATATTGTCTCCGCATTTTATTCTGAACCGAAATCAGTCCCAATCAGAGCTCTAAAATTCCCATCATTATGTTTAAGCTCCTCCAGACATATTCGTCCATGATCAGCTGTTCCTCTTAAGGCAATTTTTTTTTTAAAGGGATAAATTTCGGGGAGGGCTCGGGCCCGTCGGGCCCCTCCCCTTGCTTCAAAATAGTACTTAATTTCGGATTTCTAGTTAAAAAGTGATTTTTATGCATTAAGTAAGTATTTCAGATTAGGAAAATCGAACGGAAAAACATAAGACTGATTATTTAATGCTTAGATATAGCAGTTTTTCCGAAGTCACTCCATTCCACAATGCTAACTCTACGGAAGATTTTCATCCATAGTCCGCGGCGGCTGATTCTCCGCTTCAGCCAATCAGAAATTATTTCACTCATGTCGGGTCTCTGACGAAGTATAGGATCTCTTGGAGGAAGCAGACGACAGACAGGAAAGATTTGTAATGCAGCGCCATCTTTTTCTGCCGAAAATTGTTGACGGAAATCCCTGGCTGCTGCCATACAACGTTTATCTCCTTCCCCCTATAGAGCATTTCGACGTGACGTATCTCTGACGTCAGCTGAGTGACAGCTTCGCGCATCGTTCTGCGCATGTTATTTCTTTACCTAAATGTATTATTTAGCAATCTCAGTAATCCTTATAAACTAAGTGTAATCTGAGGATGTTCATTGGGTTTTCGGATTACGAACGCAGCCCCACTGTGAAGAATGTAAACAAACTGCAGAATAGCAAGCAACAGGCGTTTCAGTTTAGACAGCGATCCACGACTGTGCACGAAAGAATGTACATTATTTATTTAGAAATATGGAAGAAATTTTAAAGCTGTCAGCAACTAATTAAACTCTAATTGCAAAATTAGATATTGTTTCTAGTTTAGGATTGTGATATTTTTTCATGATTTTTAAATATATGGATAATTTGTCTCCAATGTAATTTGAAGCTATGACTAGATAGGTTTATCCTTAGATTGACATGAATTTTAGTGCATGCTTTCTATGGATAACACTTTCTGGTGTGGTTTCTGTTATTAAATGTGCATATAAAATGCATTAGAATAAATCAATTAAATACATGAAAGAATTGGTTCGTTAATTATTTTTTAAAAATATATTTTGATTAAAAAGTCAATTTATACATTGTTTACAGAACTAGTTTTGTACCAATGGTTGGTTTATTAAAAAAATAATAATAAATAAATAAAACAGGAAGTTTCTTATGTCGAAACTGGCATGTGATGTGTTAATGCATGATTACTTATTGTTGCTTATGCTTTAAAAAAAAAAAAAAAACACTGTAGAATCTACTTTTTCAAACTCACTAAAATTGGCTACCAGCCTTTTTATTCTTTTGCAGTATTCTGAATTAGGTATGGAGTGGAACTTAAATATCTTGAATAAATGTGTTTTTTTCTATTAAACTGACACCCTCTTTTATTTCACCTTCTTATCTCAATTCTTTCTGTTGTTTCTTTAACTTCATGAAATCAAGGTTATACTGTTGTTGTTCTCGTGTCCATGAGCAGATGATTAAATGGTTAAACTGTACTTCATTAAAATAAATCCTTATTCTTTTACCTAAAACTATTTCCACTCTTAGTTAAATTTTTTTATTTGGGAATACCTTATTCCCCCGTACACGATATATATTTCGGTTACACACATAACCATCTTCAGTCGTTTCTGGATCTCTCACTAATGGCGGCTTCTTTTTATATCTTCTTCGTTCTTCTTCTTGAAAGTTCGATGCATGACGTCATCCCATGATTGGTCGATTGTATTGTCACAATAATACCATCAAACTTTGGCTTCGCTATGTCGACGATATCTTCGCTATCCTTACCACCCACAATAATGAAGAAAATAATTTGATCAATCAACTTAATGCCATAGACCCGAACATTAAATTTACATACGAAAAAGAAATCAATAATAGCCTCAATTACTTAGATGTGAACATAACCAGAAACAATAATCTCATTGAGACCACCATTTTTCGAAAACCTACTTGTAATACTAATATAGTAAATTTTAAATCTAAAACCCCTTTCAACTATAAAATTGCTGCTATTCGTTCCTATATCGACCGCGCTTTCAAAGTGTGTTCTAACAACGACCTCCTTCAAAAAGAAATTGCTTTCATAAAGAAACAATGTCAAGACGCCCACTACCCTCGAGAAATTTTCGACAAAGTTTTCAAAGCTAGGCAACGTAAATTAAATGTTATAGACAACCGTCAAAAAGATAAACCACGTTTTACTACCGCTATCCCCTTTAGCCGAGGGATAGCCAATAAACTTTCTAATATCGCCAGTAAAAAGAACTTCCGTATTCCAATTAAACCTAATAAAACAATCTTTCAGCGCATTAGATCGGAAAAAGACCCAATCAACCCCATCGAAACCGCAGGGATCTATAAAATTAATTTTATGTCAAACGATACTAATAAAGAAAATTGCTACATCGGCGTTACAAAAAGGAAAATTAAAGAACGAAAAAACGAACATTTTAAAGACATTAACCGCCAGAAACAAAGTACCGCTCTAGCCCGTCTTGCTTTGAAAGAGCCCATTACCATTGATTTTAAAAATATTAAAAAAATAGCCAACTTTAAAAATAGTATATATGCCTACATTCGTGAGAGCTTAGAAATATTGACGACAGAGGGCAGCATCAACGATACGCTTCATACAATCGACCAATCATGGGATGACGTCATGCATCGAACTTTCAAGAAGAAGAACGAAGAAGATATAAAAAGAAGCCGCCATTAGTGAGAGATCCAGAAACGACTGAAGATGGTTATGTGTGTAACCGAAATATATATCGTGTACGGGGGAATAAGGTATTCCCAAATAAAAAATGTTAACTAATTAATCCGCCGTATTAAATAATGTTTTATGTGTTTTTATTATTTCCACTCTGTTCTGCATGGAGCTGATATTAGGATTAGAAATTATTCTGAAGAATTTTAGATTTTTTGATACTTACGTATTATCCCGGTGGTCGTTTCCAACAAAGTATTTTTTCATCAAATGTGCTGGAAACTGTTGCCAATCGTATTCGAAACCATTAATAATTTCATGTGATCGGCATTTATCTTGGCGAGAAATCGCTTGTCTTGTTTGAGTGCCGGGATAATACGCCAGTAGCAACTGTTCTTACCTGCTGTTTAGATTCAAGAACCTAAATCATTTTATGCAGTCAAATATGATGCTTTTTTTTTTTTCTTTCAATTTTTTTGTAAATAACTTCTAAAGTAATTTAAATTGGCTGACTGACATCTGATTTTTTTAATATCTATCGCTTGCATGTAGTCTGGTTGCTGTGTAAATTATGTGAAAACATATTTTCAAGTAACACTGTAATTTACGATGTTGAAAAAAATTCTCTTACATACAATCATCATGGAAGAATATAACTGTAAAAATCTATATACTACTCCTTTTATTATGATTCTTTTTTTTTTTTAAATCAAATCATTGAACTAATAAATCTGATATGGACACCACATGATTCCTTGTACCTCTATTAAACCAGAAATATTTTCGGGGCACTTCATCTAAACTTATTTCATTTGAAAGAGACAAAATACTGCAATTCTAAAGTTTACCGCCAAGCTGACTTCAATTTTAAAGATTTTTTTCACTTAATGGGGCAATATTTTGACAAAAGCCAATAAGCTTGCGATAGCGAGATTTCAGTCACAGCTGAAACAGTTATTCATCACAGATTTTTAATGAAATGAAGGTATCTATACACCCTTAATATATTTTAAGTCTTTTGGGTGACCCTGTAAATAAATTACTCAATCCACAGCAATCAAAAGCACAGTTAGATGTTACAATAGTTCTAAATACAAAATTTCAACATTCTACGGTTAAAAGTTTTAGAGTCATGCAAAATGCATAATTATTTTTTGTGTTAAATTAGCGATATTTTGGCAAAACTCAACACGGGGGATGACAAATAGCGAGATTCTGTGCATGGACCAAACAATGAACGACTACAGACATAATATATTGAAGACAGTGGCGTAGCCGGGGGAGGGGGGGGGAAATAAGGGATCACAACACACACACACCCTGCAATTTTTGCAATACAAAATGTATATTCTTCACTCCCTCACCACACACATGTATACATATATGTGAGTTACAATAGTAACCCCTCCCATGAAAAATTTCTGGCTACGTCACTATTTGAAGATGTCTATAGACATTAATGTTTTGGAATTCTGGTAGTTGCATATTATCCTGATAGACATTCGTGCCATATTATTTTTTCGGAAAATGTGCGGACAAACTGTAGCCAATTGTATTCGGAACCATCATGATTTCATGCAACCTGGATTTATCAAAGCGAAAAATCACTCGTCTTGGCAGACTGCAAGGATACATGCATGTACCAAAATTCTTTTGGGTGGTCCTGTAAATAAACTCTAGAGTAGATTGGAATAAAAAAATCTAGGTGTACAACTAGATGTTACAACAATATTATATATAAAATCTCAGCAATCTACGACTAATAGTTTTTGAAATATGCGAATGAAATATATACACCAAAAGTTGCCAAGTTTGGAGACTTTTGACGCAGTTTTTGAGGGAAGTGTCTGATCCTCACCGGACCATTATCCAACCATATGGTAAGATGTTATTCTGCTTGAAATGAATAATGTTTCTAAAACTGCCATTGGCTGTAATTTGTTAGAATTTTTCTGAGTGCTCCTGTAGAACTGTAAATGATAAAGATACCATTTTTGATGGCAAGATTCATTTTGTAATCCTTAACAACATATATCACTTTTGATTCATTTGAAATAACTTAATATCTCTAAATTACACTTTAGTGAATTTCTGCCCATAAAGCATAATGTATGGATGTAGATGTTACAACAATCCTAAATATAAAATTTCAACATTGTACGACTCATACTTTTTAAGATATGTGAGTTACCTAGATACACACGTACGTACAGGCGCCAGGAAACACTGATCAAAATGGTCTAGCTGTCAGTCAGAATGCTTGTACATGAATTTATAGGAACGTACATGCATGTGTACAATGAGATGTCAAGCAAAAACTCAGTAAATTTCGAGGTAGTCAAAATCTGGATACCGAATTCTTTACACGTACAGTGCACCTAGAAAGTGATAACATGCTTTAATTCTTTATCTATTAAAGATAATTAGGCAGTGTGAATTGAATAAATGTTTAAAATAAGGTTTAAAAAAAAAGACTATGTTAAGAGAAAATTCCTCTTGTTAATTTTCACAGAGTTACACTTTTTAAAATTTCTTAGAACTACCTTACAAAAAAATTCCTAGAAAATAAAATGTACCTCATGCACAAATGAGGTGATGTACAAAATTTCAGCCTTTCATCATATAACGTCTTAAGGGATATCTATAAACAAAGGTGACTGGGGTCTATATTTGAATGTAAAATATTCTTTCATAATATCTGTATGACCCTTAAAATGTGATTGTGATTTTTTTCCTTTCAAGAGCTACTGAAAATTAGTTTAAGTCAGTACTCATTATCTTCATACCTATGAAACTTTTCAGGATATAATTCTCAAATTTTGTACATCACCTCATCAGAATATGGCATACATTTTACCGATTGGGGATATTTTTGTATGCGGGTTATATACAAAAAGTGTAACTTTTTGGAAATTAATGAAAGAAATTTTTCAATGAGAAAACATTTAATTGCTCCAGGGCTAGCAGCAATTTCTAGCAAAAAAAGGTGCCGGAGCCTTAATATTCTTATGTTAATACTCAGTAGCGAACTGCAAACCCCTGCAATATGGGGTTGGTAGCACATTTAATTAAAATAACGATAATTTAAAGATTTTCCCATATAATAATTATTTCACAGAACAGTGATATAAAATTAAATAGTCAGAAATTAGCAGGAAGAAATATAAACATTATACAGAAAACACCCAAATTCTGGTGGTCTCAGGACTCTCAAATCTGGTCGAGGTGAAGCGAATATGATTTGTCGTGTCTGCTAAAATCAGTTTGTGCTTGAAAAGGGGAAAATTTATGAATTAATGTATACTAGTGTTGGGCTTCAGAGCAAAGTATTCATGAGCTTTGCTGGGTTTTGCCTAATATGTAAAAATTCACCCAGAAAAAAGAAATACAGGGTCAGAGTTCCAGCTTTTGATTTCTGTTCTGATTCTAACTTGAAACAAAATTCAAAAATGTAATTGTAGAATTGTTTAGTACAGTTTTATGAGCTAACATTGCAAAACATGTTTTCCATCTTATAATAAAAAGGCAGAAGCTTTATCGAATTATAAACTTACATTTTGCACTCATGTTTACTGTCAATTTAAATAATTATGCAACTAAGTAAAGATTACATTAATTGGTCTACGTCTTTAATTTAGTTGATTTATTGGATTATTTTTTTAATTCATATTCATACGTATTAGATTAATTACATGTACAAATATGTTATGCGATGCATATGTTACACTTTTTTATTAATAGGATAACTGGTCTTATTTTACAGGCATTTACATATTTAAAAGAACACTATGATAAATACAGCAGTACATTTATTTTTTATAAAAGAAAAAAAAAACAATCTGAATATATCGTAATAGGAATTTAAATAAACACTTCTTTAATATAAATATTAATGGAATTTGATGTTTTCTAGGGCATACAGAATATCCGATGAATTATAATTCAAAAACAAAACTTTATTCTTGCATAAATCTCACAACGTAAGAAAATTTCACATGCACAACAATGATATTTGTAAACAAACAGTAATCCGAATGACCTGCCGAATCTTAAAACAAACGTTGTGTTTATTCCCGTACATAATGTTGTCTTTCCGAACGCAGTACCAGTGGAAAAAGTCGCTTGAAATATCATTAAAATATTATATGTTAAGCTTTTTAAAATATTAAACGCCACCTGGGACACAAAAGTAGAAGGTCTGATTAACAAATTCCATCCATTACAATCATCCAAAAAATTAAATTTAATACTTTTTATGAATGTTGAAAATCGGGTTTTCCCCATTGAAATACATTACGAGAACCCCAAGCTGTCACGAAAGACTGGGACCGATCGCAGAGAGGAGGGGTCCGTCGTCGAAATCAAAGATTATCCAGGGGAAAAAGATGGGAAACTTCCGTAGGCGTAATGTAAAACGCGAGCGGAGGCAGTCCAGGTATCAATGTGTTATACAGGGGAGAAAACGTACAGGCGAAACCGGTTGACGAAGCTTGGCGAGGGTACGTTCTTTAGGAGGGGAAATGGATTAGCGATAAGTAGCCAAATGTGGCGGCGCAATTTAAAACTTTCGCGGGCCCCTGTACTGTTGCTTTTTTGGCTATGCATTTCTATACTCGGATCGCTTTTAAAGGAAAGCGATGTATTTTTAGGGCGTTTGCATGAAAAGGAGTACTTGATTTTATAGTTTTTGTCTCTTTGAGAATTTTCTTGCTTAGTCCTCTAAGGCTTTTACAGAATCACTTGGAAACATCAAATCTGATAAACATTTAACTAACCTACTTTCCCTTTTTGAGTATATCGTCTATAGTAAACTGCATAGTGTATATATCCCCCCCCCCAAAGAAAAATAACGCTTTAAAGATAATTAGCATTTAAAAAAATATATATTTATTAAAAAAATAAACACTTTTAAGGGGAAGATATGCTTCAAATTATTGCATATTTAAGCAAATTAAACTTATTTAAAAATCATCAGACTTTTACTGAGCTCTTTCATAATATACTATTTTTATTTATTAATAAGTAAGCTATGTACTTGACATTATATATAAATATAAAAAAATACTGATTCAAATAACAGAAAAATTATACTCCTGAAGAACACATTTAGGTCCATGAAATTCCCTTTTTTTTTTAATGTGGAAAATTTACATATCAAAAACAAATAATATATTACATTTTTTTATTGGTACAAATTACAAAATATTACAAAAGTAAAAATTTATTTTACAAAGGTTCATATACACCATCACAACTACAGTAGTGGCAAACAAATATAAATACACATAAAAGAGCAGTACATGATACATAAAAAATATCATTCAAAACATTTTCTCAAGCATTATAAGCACTATCAATAGGATAATTTTGGGTGGTACAAAAAATCCATTTAGTTGAAAAAAAGGTTCTTCGCACAGGTAGAAAGAATAATTATAAATTCTCACATAAGAATGAAAAGTGCAATTAGGGCCAAATTAGGACAATTATTTTCAAGACCAATCACATATGAAGGAAAAAAGGGGCAGTTACACTAGGTCTCTAAATATATGTGTCCTTAACATTGCAACTCAGATGAAAATAGAGAAGGAAGTGGTGTTGCAAAATATTTTTTTTTTTCTCCCAAATTATCTCTAAATGTTTTTGTTTTTTTCACCTGAAAAACAAATTAAATAAACAAACATTAGAATGTAATCATCAGGTATCTATATTTCAATTTTACAATCAGAAGCATGAAAATAGATGTTTCACTTATTGGTTTGGGGGGGGGGGGTGAGGATATGAAGTAGTATTTTTGAATGATACAAAACCTTATAAATGAAAATGAAGGGTAAACAGGAATTATTATGTATTTTTAAAAGGTATAAATCTAACCAAGTTTCTAAGCTGAATACCTGAAAGAGCTTTTTATTTATTAAATTCAATCCCCTGAACATGAAAACCTAAAAATTTCATTCAGGTTATGACATAGCTTAACATGATGGAAAGAAAAGTAAATAGAAATAATCATGTGAAAAATTATGTGCTCACATAACCAGGGGAAATCACAGTAGCAGAGAAGGAAGGGCAGCCGCCACAGGCCTCCCAATATTAAGGGTCGATCCAGGGATTTTTTCCAGGGTTCAATTTTTGTGAATTTTCATACCAAATTTTTAATAAAAGTAACTTTTTTGTTAAAATAATTGACAAAACAGACTAAAATGTAGGGTAAAATGCTAATGAAAGACCATTTTAATCAATTTTATTTTTGTGAAGGAGTAATTTTAATTGATTATTATTTTGTGAAGGGGCCAAATGGACCCAATTTTCATCTGCATCGGTCCCTGATATTAGGGACTGAACTAGGCAATTTTTACAGAAAAATAAAATCTAAGTGAAAGCACCGTTTAAAAATGGGAATTATCTAGGACCTTCATATTTTTGAATGGCATGGCTCTGAAACAAAACATCCTGAAAACTTAGTTTCACAGTAATATATACAGTATAACCTCAATCTATCTTTTTCAAGGGGTATGTAGTAAAAAAAAAAAAAAAAAAAAAAAACAATGCATGAGGGTTAAAGTCAAAATATGAAGAAAACAATGTTTATGAATGCACACAATGTATACATACCGAAAATACTAATTTGTTACCAAATGGTAAAAGAAACAAATTGGAGTTGTAGAAATTAAGTGATATTTATTTCTAAGTCAACAATTTTACACTAGGTTTTTCCATAATTTTTTTAATTAAACGAAAATTTTAAAGATTTGCAGTATTTTTCTTGCCTTTTCTGTGTTTTCATGTTTGTACATAAAAGTTCATACAATTTCAAATTCTGTAATTGCATCCGATAATCTTGGCACTAGTGTAGGCTAAGTTTCATCAGCACAGATATTATTCTCCACCATTATTATTTTTTTGGATCACTACACATTTCTTCCATTCTTAAGATACCTTGCTACGTCTATATCAAAGGAAATATAATCACTAAATTTCATACCACATGCTCTGCTACATGTAACAACTCTTCATCTACACCATCATCAACCAAGAAATCATACCAGAAAATAATTAAGTTTGTATGCCATATGGATCCATCTGATTTTTGATTTCACTTCTGTCAGGAGAAACATTTACAATGCTGAATGCAGGAAAAAGATCTTTTGGCAAACGATAATTGCGGATTTCGTTAAGGTTATTTAAATACAACTTGTGCAGGGACCATAGGAATAAAACAATCAATACGGGAAAACGATGAATGCGGGAACGATAGATCAGGGTTTCACTTTAATACATTAGAAAAAATAGCTAACGGTATACATATATGAGAGTTTCTTTAGATCAACATTAGCATTATATATGAAAATTAACTTACGGCAGGGGGTTACAACCCCCCTAACCTCCCCCTTGGCTATGCCCCTTACTTATGGTGAAGTAAAAAAACAACTAAACTGCAAAAATCTAGTTTATGCATTTACCCAAAATGAGTCAGGAAGCAGATCAACACTGTGATGTACAGTGCATTAGATAAACTATACAAAGTCAAAATGTTGCAGACGACTTACAACCAACATTGTCATCTATATTACATTGCATCTGCAAAATTAAAAATATTATGCATTCAACTGAAATGCATGATTCATGCACGGTTAATATAGTGTATCTTAAATATTATAACTGAAACAAAAGTTCCAGAGCAGTCTACAGTCATGTGTAAAAATTAATTTTAGATAACTAGCATATCATATATATAAGCACAAAAATTTTACAAAGCAAATTTATCCAGTGTCAAAAATTTGATAGGGAAATTATGCATTCACCCAACCAAATAAGTGAAGAAAAATTTTCACAGAGCAGTTTAATACAGTGACATTTAATACCCAAGTAAAACAAATCAATAGTTTACACATGTTAGAGTTGATTTTAGATCTACTAAGATGTCTTAAATACAAAAATTTTTTAATGAATCACATATTTACCCACAGGCTTCAATCAAAAGAAAATTTTTACTTCCTTTTGTAATTGAAAGTGCACTTCTTTCAAAATGCTTTTTACTATCAAAATGGAACATATATGCAAAACTTATGTAGTTTTTTAGAAAAAGATCAGATGCATTATTTCAAATCAAATGCTCTAACGTTGTTGAGCCTCATGCAGCATATTGGAACATGAACTTTTTTTACAAAATTGGTAATAATTGAAGAAAATTTCTAGTTTTTAATAAAACTATTAAAAAAGCCAGAGAAAATTAAGAAAAATACTGAGGGCCAAAACTGAATCAAAAAGCCTGAAACTCAGGCCAAACCTGGTCACTTTCTGATTTTAGAATAATGCTGGAGAGGGGGCAGAAGGGAGAGAGAGAGAGGACACAGGTTTTTTTCCTTTAGAAATTATGTCGTCTAAGTTACAATGTACATCAAGAAATAAACGACACATATATAAATTAGGTATAAATAGAAGAAAAATATTTTATGGGTTGTTTTTTGATAGCTAAAACAAATAATTATTCAATTCTTTCATTACCTTAAAGCAAATGATTACTTACCAAATGTCGATTTAAATAAAGCAATCAATATATGATCTCAAATTGCCATTTATGTGTAAAAGAGGTAACTGTCAAATACATGTACAAACAAAACCCAAGGCTTATAACTGCACATACAATACATTAAATACTGTTCATTTTATTATATAAACCTTTTTTAACATTCACTTAAGCATCATTCTTATAATGCAATATCATAAAATACAAGAATTTTTATTACTTCATTAGCTATAATTTCCAATGTTTAAATGTTTTTACCTGAAATATCAAGGACAATTTCAACTTTCATGAACATCTATAAAACACAGCTTTCCAGATACTCAAAAGGATTTTACAAATTCTTCTAATTTTAACTTTAATTATAAAGCATTTGACTAATTCAATCAGCCCAAAGATTATTTTTGTGATGGCGGAAAACAGCATTAAAAAATACATCATTGAAACCAATTTAATTCTTCAAAGAAAGCAGAATATTTTTATTAGAAAATAAAAATACATTTTTTACATTCATTTATTATAGTATAAACAAGTACTATTTCTTAATCTACAGATATAACTGTGGTGAATATCTGTAAAATGCTTCATGGAAAAGCAAATAATCGCCATAACATCAGAAAATACATAATCAAGATTGCAGTTGCAGGCTGACCACCAATGTCAGGAGGCAAAAATAGCAATTGCTCCACAATCATAAAAAGATGCCCAAATAAGCTTACATCTTCTGGTACTTACATATTATACCATAGACCATTTTCATGAATGCATTTTTTAAAATTCATTGATATGATTTAGCACTAAAAATGTAATACTATTGCCCAGTTTGAGTTTCTAGTTTCACTAACTCCATTTTAAGACAGCCATTTAAGTTTTTCATAAATAATCATATTTAAGCTTGTCATCTATAAAGTGTTGCAGCACAGTAAAATATTAAGTACCAATCTACCCACTTTTAGTTCCAAAATAAATTTTTGGAACATCCTAGTATTTTTTTTTTTTTAAAAAGGAATATAATCCTTTCCCCCCCCCCCCACTTGTTTGTTGAATTCTCATACAACATAAATTGATTGCATACAAGTTAATATTACAAATTTTCTATCTACATTAGCAAATAAATCCTTCACTGAATGACTTTTTAAAATTCAAAATAAAAATTATTTTTGGAATAGTGCAACCATGTATCACTGAAACAAATGCTTGTGAGATTTTATTTTCAGTTCTTCACTGAAATCCTTTATGACTTGTAAAATACAAAACTCTCATTCTTTCTGGTTAATTTGGTTGAAACAAAACTTCCTTTTGATATGTCTTATCTCCTTGGTTTTAATAATAATTACAGAAAAAATTACAATTAAAAAGTAATAGAATGAAGTGATATTTTATTAATGTTTCAAAATTGATATATTATATGAAAAGAATCTAAAACACCCCATTCCAAAGTACTTTGGGTCAAAGTAAAAGATTAAATGAATTGAAAACTGCATTTTATACAGTTAGAAATAGAATACAAAGAACTATGCTACTACATAAAGATCATGATCAATAGGTCTTAAAATAGGTTTTTTGACTTATTAATATAAGCACTGTTCATTAAATATTATAAGCACTGAATTCCAACTGAAAAAAAAAAAAAAAAAATAAAATCAAAATTGTCCTTAGTGATTGGTGCTGGCAGTTTTTATGCTATCATTATCAATGATATAAACATCATTTTTTCCAAGGATAAATTTGTATCACCACCAATGCTTGTGAGATTTTATTTCCAGTTCTTCACCCAAATCCTTTATGACTTGTAAAATACAAAACTCTCATTCGTTCTGGCTAATTTGGTTGAAACAAAACTTCCTTTTGATGTGTCTTAATCTCCTTGGTTTTACTCAATAGTGACCCTTTCTTTCAGGTAAATAACTTTCACCTATAAAGTAAAAAGATTCTTTCAATAAGTCATAAAAATAATGAAAATATTTCTTAAATCATTAACAGAGATGATAAAAAGAAAGGAAGAAACTATCATTAACATGAATTACGTTTAATGTTTCTTTAAAAAATATTGTAGCTATATTTTAAGGATGTTTGCGATTTCCGGTGAGATTTAAATCATGATATTAATCATCTAATTAAAAAAAAAATCCTTTTTTAAATTAGGCAGAGTATGTAATGCTTTTAAAAGGATTTTTAATTATACCTGCCTATTTCTTTTTTTTTTTTTTTAACAACCCATGAATTCTCTTAGAAATACGCTAATAAAAGGTAACTTTCAAATCAAGGAAGACAAATTTAGCTTGCTCCCCTTTTAAAAATTAAGAGTTTTGTTAAAAAATAAGTTTTTGTGTGGAAAATTATATAACCATCATCGTAAAACATAATTAAATATAAATTAACTTATACATACAAAAGTGAAAATATACAAATAAAGAAAAAAATTTAACCTCATTATATTACATATGACTCAAAATCTTTACAGCATAAGTGCTGATTGCACTATGGATTGTACATTTAGGATTTTGCTGATTTTTGCATTTAGAACCACATAGTTAAGAAAGTACTTATTTTACCCCAGATAAAAGAAATGCAGTATACATGATTAAAATGTTTCATTAAAAAAGAAATGGGGGAAAAACATCAGACCATTCACATGGGTGAAAAAACATGACTTATGATTTAGGAAATGATAGGAAATTTAGGGAAATGATAATTTCAGTTTCCTTTTGTATGTACACACTTTTATATTTCCTTTACTTAAAATATAATATATATATATATATATATATATATACACAACTTTGCTGGCCTAAAACCTTTCATATTTTTCTGTTATATTAGAACTGAACATTTATCAAAAAATAAAGCATAAACTCATCAATATCTGAGGAAGTAGCTTGTCTAGACTGATTTTGAAAACTCATGTACTGAAGATTGTATCGGAGAGCCAGTATGGAAATTACAGTATATACACTGCTCAACATTGAAAATGCAACACCCATAACGAGTGGTGAGAAAGTGTTGAAACTAGGCAAGCAGAGAGTTTTACATCATTAATTCATCTGCCAATTTTACATCATTAGCATAACTCGGCAAGGTGCATTTACCATTAAATTTGCATAATTCTCTGACCACTTCTTGGTGTTGCATTTTCAATGTCATACAGTGTATATGTTGCAGATTTTGAATCACCTTTTGTACTATAAAACTAGCTATAAGATTAATGGATTATTTCAATAATCAGACACTTTTTCAGATTTTCAGGTAGAAATCGGTAAGTTGTTTGAATTGTTACTAGAGTTTGAAAGATAATTTCAGTAGATATTTTAATGCCACCTACATAATTCTGGGGTCTTCTAAAATGTTGGGGGCCCTGGGGCATTTGCTCCAAATGCCCTGTCGTATATCAATCCCTGGACTGGCTCAGGGTTGATCTATGGAATAGTCTAACTCGTAGAAAAATCCTGGAAAAGGTATCATTTTGCCCATTAAAAAAAAAATTAAATTGTTTGAATTTTGATTATTGATCTAGTTTCCATTTCAGTTTATGTCCTGATTAAAACTTACAGAAAAACTTGTTCTTGCCTATGTCATTTAATTGGCCAAAGAGAAACATTAAGCCATTTCGTTTCAATGTAAGTTATCATTGTAAAACATAATTAAATACAAACTAACTTATACATACAAGAATGAAAATATAAAAATAAAGAAAAAAATTTAACCTCATTATATTACATGACTCTAAATCTTTACAGCATAAGTGCTGATTGCACATTTAGGATTTTGCTGATTTTTGCATTTACAACCACATAGTTAAAAAAGTACTTATTTTACCCCAGATAAAAGAAATGTAGTATACATGATTAAAATGTTTCATTAAAAAAGAAATGGGGGAAAAACATCACACCATTCACACAGGTGAAAAAACATGACTTATGATTTAGGGAAATGATAATTTCAGCTTCCTTTTGCCTATGTGTATGTAGCATGCAATTTTTTAAAATGAAGGGGAAATTGTTTAAGGTTTAATTTGCTTTAGTTTTGGCTTTAACAAAACTGATTTGGTATGTTGCTTGAGACTGGTTTTCAAATGAAGTTGGAGAAAAAAACCTCTAACAAAGTTTTTAGAAATATAATTCATTTAAAAAGTGTAATTGTGGAATTATTAATAATTAGTAGTTTTAGGTTGTCACAGACTTACATATGAATCAAAATCTTTACAGCATACGTGCTGATTGCATTTCTTTTTGTATTACATACACAATATGGTGCAGATGCAAAACTCACATCTTCCATTTTTAAATTATAGCTTTAATAAAATTATTATAAGTTTAGGACAATGTGGAAGTAGTTGTTATGACAACAAATATATGAATAAATTTAATTAGTGCCAATATATAATGTTTGTTAATAATATAATCAGTTCCTTCCCTAAGAACTAGGTCAAATGGAGAGCGGGTTGTGAATCAATGTAGACCCTTCATATAATATAATTATTAATATTGAACAACTAATTCATTTATTTATTTTAAATTTGATTGGACATACAATAAAATACGCCTTAAAATAAATGATACCACTTTATAATTATCTTTTTTCAGATAAGATTAAAATTTGTAAATACTTTTTTTGAATGGCTAACATTTTAAATTGTTCCTTTTCTGTTAAATTGTAGGAACCATTTTAACATACAACAACAAGTATTCAAAGGGAGGGTCCAAGGGGTCCGGACCCCCTCTGAAATTTTGATTTTTATTAACAAAATGATAATGAAGTATCTTTGTGAGAGCTTTTTGCCTTTTCCACTGTTTGGACCCCTTCCGATGTTTTTTTTTTCTGGATGCGTCCCTGCATACCAATATATTTATTCAAATTTCATAGATTTTAAGTTTGTTCATTTTTTCCAACCCTGAAAAACTGAATATTTTAATCATGTAGTCATTCTACAAACAAAAGAAAATAACATTTATCCTTTTGATAAAACATCAAATGGGAAAGAAAATGGTTTAAAAACAAAGCATTCCCTTTCAAACCAAAACATGATTGTTCTTTTTTCTCATCGGTGTATTCTGCAGCAGAGAGAAAACTTAACAGGTATGCAAGGCTTTTAAAAGAATCTTTTAAATAATATAACTGTGATAGTTTTACCTCAATGTACTGGAATAGATCATCAGCGGGAGTTTAAACCTTGGATCTCAAAACCTGCAAAATAAATCATTTTATTAAAAAGATAAAATTACGATAGCATTGAAGGATAAACAGTAACACACACACACACAAAAAGGGACTATACAACTAATTTCTAAAATTTTATCCCTGTAAACCTTAATGTAAAAATTGCTAAAGTAGCTAGATGTATTACCTGAACTAAAAAAAAAAAAAGTACCTCAAAAGAGAAAATAACACACCCCTTTAAAAAGGTTAATGTAATACACTGCCACTTTATACTTTTTTTTAAATGCATCATTTTATGTGGTCAGATTGTGTAAACAGTGTGTCAGATAATTTCCACAAATTTTGCTATTACAAATATTGGTAATAATGAAGTTGATAAAAATGAGAATCTGTGAATGTTACTTTGATATGCTAATTTATTAACTTGGAATTCTATTATACTTAAGTTACGAAATATAACAGTTGCATACACAAGATAGGGGACGGATTCCAAACCTCTGATGTTCAGAAATTAACAGAAAGACTATGTACAGTGAAACCTCTTCGAGTGGCCACCCCTCTTAACAGCCAATTTTTCATGGCATGGATTTTTTGGCGCTTAGACCTAATGTTAAAATAACTTCTATCAGCAGCCACCCGACCCCCACTAAACAGTCACCGAGTTGGATCGGTGATTGTGAAGAGTGCCTTTTGGTTAACAAGTGGCGAAGGTAAGCGTATTTTAAATCCTTTTAATCAAATCTAAAATATTCATTTTGGGTTGATTTAAATTAACTAAACAGTATGTTTGTGTATATAAACGTTTTTACAAATGAATTTTTGAGGTGCTAATTCCGTCCCTGACAATGAATTTCCCAATGTTTGTAATAGCGAACAAGCTAACTTTCAACACAAGCGACTTTAAGAGAAAATTGATGAAATTATAGAAAATTCTGAAGCGGTTACAAACAAATCGGTTAGAGATCTGCTTTTTAAAGTAAAAAACAGACTTGAAAAAATAGTTGTTTCAGAGAAAAGTAAAAACTTAAAACAGACACAAATTGTATCCTTTTTTCAAAAAATGTAAGAAAGCATTAAATAAAGTACTATTTTCTCTATAGTTTTAAATTTCATTTTAAACAAGGAACATGTGTCATACTTGTTTATATTATGTATTATAGCAATTATCTTATAATAGTAAATAAAACCCTTCAGAGCGGCCAAATTTCTCGGTACAGTGGGGTGGCTGCTCAGAGAGTTTTCACTATATATAACTCCCCTATTGCAACAAAAGAAGTCTGTGCAAACTACTCAATAAATACATTAATTACGAATTATTTTTATACTTATATGCCTTTTTACCCCCCCCCCCCAAAAAAAAAATGTAGGACCTTTATCTGTAGAGTTTTAATGATTCCAAATAATTCAGATTCTATCTATATAAAATATATTATTAATTAACTCACATTTCATATAAGGCATTCAAAATAATAATTAAAATAATCTTTAAATTGCAATCCAAAGAAGCTTGGAAATTATTGACAAAATTACCCTAAAATAATGATACTTTTTTTTTCTCTAGACAGAAAAAGCTAATAATAATGTTTATACAATGAAAAGCAAAGCATGTAATTTTGAGCACACCAAACTTTTAAAAGTGATAAATACTCATAAATTACTGTTTTCATTTCTTAGGATTTATATTTTCATTCGTTTCAATTTTGAAAACTTCAATTACTATTATAAAGGCATTAATTATTATTTCCCTATAAGCAGATAATGTACATAATCTCATATCTGAATATGCACATATAAAGCTTGCCAAACTTTCTGTAAAACGTACACTTTTTATTGCATGCTTTCCCTATTTATTGCACAAGAACATTTTTATTTCATACTTCATTTATTAAATAGTAATCATAACCTAGTAATTGTACACTATTGTCTCTCCCAGAGGCGTAGCCAAGGGGGCGGATAGGGGGTCACAATCCCCCCCCCCCATGAGGAATTTTTTGCCATACAAAATGTATATTCTTCACTACCTTATCACACACACGTTGCAGTACTTGTCTTGGTAAGTTTCCTCAAAAAGTGATATTAAAGCAACTGCTTTATGTATTACATAATTTACACGTATAAAATATTTTTTACAATTAATCTAAATACTGTAGTTTGTCAAATATCAATGAAGGCAGAGGGGTTGAAATTAAAGTGAATGATTGCAAATTAAATTAGAATTTTTAAAAATATCAATGAAGACTGAAAAGAGGGAAGGAGATAAGTCACACTTGCACAATTTCAAGCAAACATCGCCACACTTTGTAGGAACATTAGTCACAGAAAGCTAGTCATAACTGAGTCTGTATTTACAGAAATAAAACAGGTGAAGCTTGGATTCAATTTTCTCACTATGATAATTTTTTGTTTCAAGTATGTGTGTTCAGGAAATTCTCTCTCATTTTTTTGGATCTTCCATTGCACAGTAGCAGTAGCAGATCAGAAGATCTAGGTAGTTTCACTCCCCCCCCCCCCAATAAAGGTAGTTTTAAAAATATTTTGCTAGGGCCATATAAATTTATTAAAAGCAGACTCCTCTTCTAGCAGTTATCTTATTTGAAACTGATTAACAAACAAACAAAAAGAAATAAATAAGTCAAAGACACGAAATATTATATTTATATATAAAAATATCCTAGCACTACAGTTAACTACATCAAAATATTCAAACATAGAAAAACTTAAAAAAAAATAAAAAAATGTAATTAAGATATTGGATGAATATTTTTAAGTATTTAATTTTTTTACTAAAATTTATTTGAAAGTATATAGCAAATGTCAGGGATATGTTTCTAATAAATTAAGTCATTTAACTTGTTGAATTGCTAAATTCTACACAAAATGTGTGAAAGCTGGCATATTATATAGATATTCCTATTTTTAAATTTTAACAGGTTTTATTTATTTACATTTTTGGTATTTAAAATACTACACAAACTATTTTGAGTCTATCACGAATACACAAATTACGTTTTTTTTTTTCTTTTTAACCGTAAAATAAAATCTCAAAAGCATGCACATTACCCCAGAGATGGAGGTGGCATATTTTTCATTTGACTTTTATTACGAAACAGTTTACTTTTGATTTTAAGGAAATTTCGCTAATCTAAAACTAGAGTATAAGGTCTACAAACACTAATCACAATACGTTTATGCACAAGAACAAAAACAGGGTATGTTAGGAAACGTATAAATATACTCGAACTACACATGGAATATTTCAATTAAAAAGAATATATGAGATTTCATAAAGGATATTTAAAAAGCAACTTACCAGATTAAGGCATTTTCATCTGTGCTTGTTTACATTCGTGATAAAATGTCTTGATAATTACAAATGACCATACACTTTCTTGTAGGAAAATAATTAACACTATTTCACATTGCAATGAAAACCCAAATGAGAACAGTCATAAACTCTAAATCAAAACCGATAACAAGTAAATAATAAATAAATAAATGAGCAGTCAGCAAAACAAAGTTGAATAACAAAACACAATAGTCGAGCCAAGCCAACCCACGCTGACGCAAACAAACAACTGCGCGGGAAAATTGCTTTGAAATTGAAAAGCTTGAAAAGCAACCCTGTGTGTCGTACGCCAAAAGACCCCGCCTGGCGTGATTTGGATATATGCCTGTATTGTGGTTTTTGTGCATTACACAATGATACCTGGTTTTGCCGCTTCCAGCCGTAAGATGTCGCGTTACGTATACCCCCAGCCTTCACTCCCTCCTATTACTCCCTGAGTGAAACCAAAAACCTCCTTGGTGACAACTGTTGGTAGCTTATTTTTGTGCTCTTTAAAAGTTCTGTTGTAAAAGTCTTCGTCTTTTCTTGTTAATCATGTCAGGTAAGAGTACAATTTTTTAATATTACAGTGAAATCTCTCTGAACGGCTACCCCACCGTACCGAGAATATTTAGCTGCTCAGAGGGGGTGGCCGTTTGAAGGGTTTTATTAACTGTTATAAGATAATTGCTATAATGCGTAATCTAAACAAGTCTGACACATATTCCTTTTTTTTTTAAACTGAAATTTAAAACTTTTCTAAAGAGAAAATAGTACTGTTAGTGATGTAACGAATATTCGGCCACTATTCGGTATTCGGCCATTTTGCCGAATATTCGGTTGGCCGAATATTCCGTTGGCCGAATATTGAAGAAGTATTCGACCGAATACTTGTACCCGAGTTTTGTTATGCATTCTGCCGAATAATTTTAAAAGAAAGGATAAAATTATGTTTAAATGTTTTTTACACAGAATATTACATAATTATGCATCAGTATGTTAATTTTATACTATAAAATATCCCAACTTATTCAATTTTAAGTTGCATTGAACATAATCATAGTGTATTTAATTATATTACAGAAGTAAAAACTTTTCTTCCTGATGACAGAAAACCTGAATAAATGAGCCTGATGCCAGACTTATTTATTTTGAATTAAAGCAGTGGTAAATGTGTTATTTTCACTATTTTATTTGGCAGTTCATCCAGATATCAATTTAAAGCATTAGGGAATATAATAGAGATGCGCGGTTCGACTCATTTTACTGATTCGAATCTCGACTCACTCACTACTTCGATGATTCGAATCAGTGATTCGAATCTTGAATCAACTAAAGAAATTTTCCCTCTCTCTGCGCCGAAAGCCGTACTATTTAAACACCCTTCACCCGTTCATCGGGTTTCTTCTCCGCTGAGTTCTCGGGCAGTTAGCATCTCTCTCTCCTTGCTCAAGTAAAACTAGTGTTTAAACTGCCCGAAATGAAAATACAGGGGAGCTTCGTATGACCCCCTGGGCCTGTAAGATTAAAAGGTTAAGTTTGGTGTCAAAGTATTCGAAATTTTATGTATCGATGGGGGTGAACGTCTAGGGGGGGTCGAGAATCAATAAAAACGCGCTCCGATGGATAGTTTCCGAGATATACGTTAATTAATTATGGTAATTAGACTAATAAACCATGGAGCTGTTTTTTCCGCGATCCGGCATCGTCATCAACGCAGAGAAAGCAGTAGCAAAAGCATCACAAGCTGGTATTGATCTCAGGATTTTCTTATCGCCGGCCTCAGAGGCGTAGCCAAGGGGGGGGGTTAGGGGGGTCATAACCCCCCATGAGGAATTTTTTGCCATACAAAATGTATATTCTTCACTACATTATCATACACACGTATACATATATATGAGTTGCAGTAGTCATAACCCCCCCCCTCCATGAAAAATTTCTGGCTACGCCCCTGGCCGGCCTGTATTTTTGACCTTTATGGAATTCGAGATTTCACTGAAATGAAAATGGGAATATCGGATATTTGATGTTGAAATAAAACCGATATGTCGATATTTATCGATTTTTGGCCCAGTCCTACTGAGGGGCTGCTGCCCCCCCCCAAAAAATGAGACCCTTTACTTAGCTTACAATTGAACTTTATCTTTAAATTTGATACCCAGCCCACCCCGAAATAAAATCCTGGCTACGCCACTGTCAATAACACTAACTACTTCACTGCTTATTTAGACCCTATTTTGTATTTCTCTGAATTACGAAAGAAAATAAAATAATTCCCCTTAAACGACAAACAAGGTAAAAAAAATATCTTAAACGAAATCTGCAGCAATAAAGCGAAATGTTATTTTGCTTACTACAAAGTCCTTTTGTGAGAGCGCTTAATACCGCCCCTGTATCCTTCATTAAAAGTGACAAGCACAATCCTAACTTTATTTCATTCTATTTCCCTTCACATGAAAACCCGCCACCATGTAAACTTAACGTTTTTTTTCTTAATATTTTTTTTCGGGGGGGGGGGGGGGTTGACCCCTCTTGCCCTTAGGAAGTAACGCCTATGCCCCCCGCCAAAAGCAAACGATGTTCGACCCACTCCACACCCACAGACAGATGAAACTTTAAATCCGACCACCAACCAAGAAATGAAACACCAAAGATTCGAAAAAAACCCTCTAATTAAATGAAACATCCTTTCAACTCTTTTCGACTCCTTTCGACTCTGAGTCGATAGAAGATTCGAAAAACTAACAAATCTCAACGATCGTATACAATCACCGAAACAGAGAATCAGTAAAGATTCGTTGCTGCACCAACTCAGTGACCAACTCACCCACACCCACTCATTTGCTGTTTCAAATCATCTATCGACTCAGAGTCGAAAAGAGTTGAAAGAGTAAGGGAAAATCTCTGGGAATGGCAAAGGGAAAATAAGTTTTCCTTCCCTTCGAACTTGGAATGTATTTCCCCACAGTTGAGGGCTTGAGATTCGAATCAGTAGAGAGTGAGTGTAAAGACTGAGCCACTCAGTACTAAGATTCGAATCACTGATTCGACTCATCGAATCATTGGCCATCTCTGGAATATAAATGATAAAATTTAGTACAGTACATTCCGGTTTTTTGGGTTATATTGGGATGGAAGTCATTCAGCCCAGTTATGTGATTAATTATCAGAAGTTTATAAATAATAATTTATAATTGTCACACAAACATAAATATATAAGATATAGTATATTGAGCACCAAATTTAACGCGCTCTAGAAATAAGCAAAAAGCGTTAGATGCACATGAAAATGGAACAACCCAAAATCACAAAACATGAAGAATATATTAGGTTTTATTTATTTAATACTGTGTCAGCGTATTTATACCGACATAAAAGCTTAAAACACTTTTAAAGCTGTTGGATAGCTGCCATTTAGAATTCACTATCACCATATCAAACTATGGTGACATTTTTCTTCCTTCTCAATAGTATACTTTCAATTATTTTTTTAAAAGTAATTTCTTAAGTTGTTCAGCAGACAATTTTATAAGGAGGAAAGTTTATTTTTTGCATAATCTTTTAAAAACAAGGTTAAATTATGATTAATATTTTAAAAGTGCAGGCAATCACAGATACAAATAGTCAAAAGTACTTTTGAAATTCAGTATTCTTAAGAGAGTAAAACCCTGCTTTAGCAAGAATACTGAGAACAGTAATTTTTGTTCTTTGTTTTTCTGCGAAAGCTTGTTTTGGCATAGTGCAGAAAGCAAATCTTTCAAAGAACATGTAAACATGTAAGAACAAAATGTTTCTATTTTCATTTATTTATTTTGCAAAAACAGTTCTTAGCTTATTCTGCAGTAAGGCAGCTGTACTTTTTCATCTGGCAATTTTTATTTGATTCTGCTATTACTAGTTTTAGCAGACAGGTAGTAAAAGTTTGTCATGAGTTTATTTAATAAGAAAAGTTTTGTGTGGGAAGTATTTGAGCCTTTAGTAAATGATGAAACTAAAGCTAAATGCAAATTATGCAGTTCTATATTATCAAGAGGTGGCACTGGTAAAAGAGCTACAACATCTTTGGTTAATCATGTAAAGAACAAGCACCCGGGGGAAATTCAGTTACCGGGTGTCCTCGCCAAGCGCCGATGTGTCGCCAAGCTTGGAGTTTGGTCGAAAGTTTGTTTACTTTAGCCTTAGAGTCAGATGTCTGTTGTAACTTGTGTAGATTGAGTTGAGGTGTTGGATGATGCTGTAGTTTGATGAAAAAATGCTCGGTGGGTTCATTAAACGATACCAGGATGTTTGGTAAAGGGATTTTGTGATTGGTTAAGGCAATTTAACTGTAATCGGTAAACCGAGGTTTTAAAACGAGGAAATTTGAAATCGGTGAGTCAGTTCTTGTTTTGTGTTATTGGTGTGTGGTTAGTATATGTTGGTTTTGTGGTTAGTTAGTAAAAGAAAGCGTTTTCGTGTTATGTTATTAGCTGTTGTGCGTTTTGGATATTTTTCAGGAGTTTCTTTAGATAAAGGTAAGTGTTTTTTTTAAAGAATTTTTGCAATTGCTTAAGGTTTTCAATGTGAATTGTAAATGTGTATAAGTAGGTTATTTAATCCACCGATGTTGTTTTGAGTTGAAAACGAGCCTGTGTTTGCCCAGTTTACATTAGCTATATGACTAGGTTGCTTAATTCACTGTTGTTCTTTTAGTTAAAAACGGTTTACTGGTTGCCTAGTTTACATAGCTGTACAACTAGGTTGGTGAATCCACTGAGGTTTTTTTAGTTAAAAACGGACCACTGGTTGCCGAGTTTACATAGCTGTACAACTAGGTTGCTGAATCCACTGAGGTTTTTTTAGTTAAAAACGGACCACTGGTTGCCGAGTTTACATAGCTGTACAACTAGGTTGCTGAATCCACTGAGGTTTTTTTAGTTAAAAACGGTCCACTGGTTGCATAGTTTACATAGCTGTACAACTAGGTTGCTGAATCCACTGAGGTTTTTTTAGTTAAAAACGGTCCACTGGTTGCATAGTTTACATAGCTGTAGAACTAGATTGCTTAATATTCTGAAATTTTTTTAGTTAAAAGTGGTTTACTGTTTGCTCATTTTGAATTGCCTGTTACTGAATTTGCTGACAATTTTTAGTGTTAAGTATGGATGGTGTATTTTGTTTTATTGTTTTTTTTAAGTGGAATATCTGTGGAATTTTAATGTGTTAAAGTAATTTGTATTTCCTGACGGTGCTCAACATGTTGTATTATTTTATCGTATTCTAAAATGGTGTTTCACACGTGAAAAATTTGGTGACAAAAAAAAAGCGCCAAGTAGCGGGTGTTGGCGAGAAAAAAAAGTCGCCAAAAATAGGCGACACCCGGTAACTGAATTACTCCCAAGCACCCTAAGCATTACAATGAATTAAATGATGAAAGTAACTCAAGTTCAAAGAATGGTTCAGAGCTAAAAGCTGTATGCCAAGGCATAAAAACAAAGCAAGAAACCTTGGAAGGAATTCTAGAAAAAAAGAAACTTTGGGATATAAATGACCAGAGAGCTGTAAAATTACATAAAATAATAGGAGAAATGATAGCTTGTGACAACCAGCCATTTTCTTTTGTTGAAGACGTTGGTTTCATAAAATTAATGCAAGAAACAGAGCCAAGGTACCAAGTTCCATGCAGAAATTATTTCCAGGGCACTGTGTTGCCAAATATGTATGTACAATACAAAGAAAATATCTCTTATTTGATAGCAACAGCTGAGGACATTTCTCTAACTACAGACATCTGGACTAGCTCTGTAAATAATCATAGTTTTCTAAGCTTGACGGGGCACTGGCTAAGTGAAGATTTTAGTTATTATGATGCTGTACTCAGTGTAAAACATTTTCCTGGCTCGCATACAGGAGAAACTATTAGTGACATGATTAAGAATATTATCAGAGAATGGAATTTAAAAAAGATTCATATAGTTATGAGAGATGGGGGTAGTAATGTAGCAAAGGGTCTAAATTTATCTAATAGAGAATCTGAATGGTGTTTTTACACCAATTGCTTCTCTTGCATGTTCTAAATTAAAGGATATTCAGATAAACAAACTTGGCCTCCAAGAGAAAAAATGCAGTTTCTTTGTATGCAGCTGAATATGGTGATATAAATAACTTAACTGGAAATCAGTGGATGCTTTTGGAAAAACTTCTAAATTTATTAAAGCCTTTTGAGGCGATAACAAAAGAAGTAAGTTCAACAAAGTGTTCAATATCAGTTGTCATACCAATGATAAAAACTATGAAATTATATCTCTGTAAGGAAGGAGATGATTTTTTTGGCGTTGGGACAATCAAAGAAGCTCTCATTCAAAATTTACATAAGCGATTCTCATATCTTGAAAGCAATGAAAATTATGTAATTGCAACAATTTTAGATCCTAGGTTTAAACTGGCTTTTTTTGATCAACTAGATAACAGAGAGGAAAATATTAAAAGAAAGATAATTCCACTGATAGAAAATCTTGGCACTTTAGGAACCTCTGCAACGAAAAAAGTATCAGAAGTGACTGATGAGAAACCCTCATCGTTTTGGGATTGTTTTTCAGAAATAAGAAAATCATCAATGAAAAGTACTGAAGTGGAAGACAACAACTCATACGCTATGGATAAACTATTAGAAGTAAACTCTTATTTTGATAAACTTTTAATAGCTAGGACAGAGTGTCCACTAAAATGGTGGAAAACAAATGCAAAAAACTTTCCAGGACTTGCAACTTTAGCCAAAAAATACCTTTCAGCTCCTGCAAGCACAGTATATAGTGAACGCTTATTTTCTGAAGCAGGTAACATATATGAAACGAAGAGAAACAGAATCCTTCCTGAAAATGCTGAAAAATTATTGTTTTTGCATCATAATTTTAGACTTAACAACAATGAATAAATCTTATTTCTTCTGTATGCTATTTTGAAGTAACTCATTAAATATTGTTTAATATTATTCCATGTATTTCTCTCTTTTTATAAAAGAAACATTAGTATTAGTTCATTCTTTTGATAAATATTTTATTTTCAAAACACTATTGTGCGTTTATATATATAATGTTACGAAGTTCATATAGAAGTAATTTAATTACTTGGCATTCATAAACTAGTACTTAAAAAGGAATGGAAAAGCTCAGTTCGTAGAAAATGAAATTAAATGTTGTTTATATATAGAAAGAAATTTCATATCACCCTACCAAAAAATTGATAGATAAAAGAAAATTATTGTGATCTAATATAGAGGTTTGCATTCTACTAAATATATGTACTTATAAAACTTCTTTTTTAAAATTATTTATTGAAAAATAAAATTACATTCCACAAATGACTATGGCTTGGTCTGATAATAAATGCCACAAATTGCAAATAGTATGTATACTATAAAATCTGATTTATGGGAAACATGAAATACTATGTATGTATCTATCTATATGTGTATCGTTATATTATTTAAAAAAACAGAATAAATGCTGGAAGAATTTTTTGGGGTAGGTAGTGAATTGAATATAACAGAGCAATATTCTATGTAAAATACATTTCATATAATCATTCTCCTTTATACTATTTTAAATAATTTAGCTGAATATTCAAGCTGTGTATGCATATGGAGTGGGTGGGTCGAAAAGTTCCAGAGAGTCAGACAACTGCACAGACTGGATAAATTTTGGTAGTTCTGTATTTTTATTACATTAGCTAATTATGAGTTAGATGTTATATAAAATACTTAATTTGATAAACATACAGCAATTTATCATATTTAAAGAGACTCATAGCATATATTGATCATAATATATCGAAACGTAACGCATCGAAAGGTAACGGTTTGGCAGGCAACGACATCACTAATGACTGCGGACCTGTGACGTGAAAAGAAAAAGGAGAAAATAGCTCTGTGGCAAGTCGCCGGGAATACAGCACCTCTAGCGGCCAAAAACAGAAACACATTATGCAAAACGTTTTGCAGCAATTAGGTGCTTGTTTGAAGCGTTGATATTAGAATAGTGTTAAGTACGAACTTTAATTAAGAAAAATAAGAGCTATCTGTGCCTTTAGATTTAAGGCAAATAATTAAAGTTAAGTTATACAGCATTCAGTTATAATAAAGAAAAACACAACCACATGTCATGGAACCTTTAAGGTAAGGTTTACAGTTACTTTTCCTAACAATGGCCCGCCTTCCATGACATGGCAAAAGAAACTGCTTCAAACAAGTAAAAAAAAATTTCTTTCAAAAGAGAGTAAGTACTTTTCCCTCTGAAAAGAACAAAAGACACATTATTCAAATAGCGATGAACACAGATGAGAAAGCACAGAGGGTTAGTACAAAATACACATAGTTACACTATAAAGTACGACAACTATAAGGTACGACTATATAAAAAAAACGACTATTATAAAGTACGACTGGCCAGTCAAAAAAAAAAAAAAAAAAAAACGTTAGAAAAAAAAAAAAAACACTTTTCAAAAGATTCACATAATGCAATTAAACACATTTGCATTCACTTTACAATGAAAAACAACAAGCTTGTATTTTTTTTTCTTTAGGGGTGAGGTGCACCTCAAAAAAAAAACTCTTAATAAAAGAGATAAAAATAGAAAAGTTTGAGTCATTTACATGCACAGATCAAGGTGGGCATATAGGAGCTTCCATTCAACATACTGGGACTCACAAAATTAAAAGATAACATCTTCTGTGACGAATGACGAAAAAATACTGTCTAAGAACAATCCACTTTCTCCACCACATTCTCTGGCAAATTAAAATGTCACCTCACAAGACGTAACTGAGGCTGCTCGAATGGGCGAAAAAGGGTCCTGACCCCCAGAACAGTATACTCCGTGGGGAACTTTACTCCTTACATCTGTAAAAGTAAAGAAACAATGAAAAAAAGGATGGTGACGAGTCACCGTTAAAGGAACAAATCCTCTTGACCAAGGCTTTTTTTTTCTTCTTTTCAGAAAGATCAAGAAAATTTTTCCTTTCCTCCTTTTATTTCATGGAGAGTCTTCGACTTGACAAAAGGAAAAAGTTATGTTCAAAAGGAGAAAGTCGAAAGCGACTTTTCAGAAAAATTTGCCTAGGTTCCCTTTAGTGGGAGTAGGGCTTTGCTACTGAACAAAAAAGTCTTTCGTTGAATGTTGTAAGTCCAGTCTTTGGAAGAGGTTTTGTGAAAATATCTGCTGGGTTATTCTTTGTATTTATATATTTTAAGGTAAATAATTTATCTATAACTAGGCTTCTTAAAAAGTGATACTTTACATGTATGTGCTTCGTCCGGCTGTTCTCAATGGGCGAGTTGCTGAAATCTATGGCGGCAGTATTGTCGAAAAAAAAGTGTAACTTTATCCAGGTCTTTGGGAAGTAGTTTTAAATTTATTAGCTCATTATAAATTCTTTGTATCCACAGCAATTCTTTAGAGGCTTCTGTCAGGGCGATAAATTCCGACTCCATCGAAGACCATATAAGGCTTTATTTAGTTTACATACAAAATCTTTCTTACATTCTTCCTTGAAACCTTGAGGTTGGAACATATAAATTTCCTCTTCAATCGGAGCGTACAGGTACGCGGAAGTTACGTCAGCTTGAGAGGGGTTCCATTTATAGTGACCTACTAGTAATGAGAAAAAGAAACGAATTACAGTAAAATTAACAACAGGACTAAAGACTTGATCGTAAGTTTCCCCTCTTCTTTGCCCAAAACACTGGGCGACGAGTCTTGATTTAAACCATACGATTTTTCCACTAGCGTCTCTTTTTACTGTATACACCCATCGGTTTCGGATGATTTTCGCATTTTTCGCATTTTCAGGTTTCGGAACTAAGTCCCATACTTTTCTTTTATTCATTATATCTAGCTCGTCATTCATAGCTTGCATCCACTTCTCGGCCTCGGGAGATTTGATTGCCTGGAAAAAATTATTTGGTATTTGAATTTCGTCTAGTCAGGAATCTGAAATATTAGCTTCATCTTGTACAATGCCCGAGTATGTATTTTTACCTTTAAAACAAAACATTTCTGTATCATATTTAATCCTGTGTTTGTTGCAGTAGCTTTTTACATCATTATGAGATCTTAACCTGACATTACTGCCCTCAATTCCGTAATAGATATCGGTTCGGGACTTGTCTTTTCTTGGAACTGCTCTTCTAACCCAGTTTACTGTTTTAAGCTGCGTTTTTACGTTTCTATAGGATTCCCTCTCCCCTTCGGATTCGTCACTTTCCCCTTCCTCAGATGTACTCGGCTTATCGAAACACATTTCTTCCTTTTTGTCAAAAATAAAATCCTTTTCCTGTGTTTCGTCTTCACATTCACTATCTCCCGAATCCTCGTTGGGTGAACTTACAGGGTCCAGTACGACTCCGTTGCTTTCATGTTTTTGTATTTCCTCTTCAAATCTAACGTTAGAAGTCTCGATTACTTTCCTATCGCCAGGGATCCAAATCCTATATCCACGACTTTGCATCGCGTAACCCACCATAGTGCCCTGTTTTGCCCTCATGTCAAGTTTATTTCTTAATTGACGAGGTACTCCCACGTAAACTTTCGAACCAAAAATTCTTAAGTGTTTAATGGAAGGTTTACGGCCACTAAAAAGTTCAAAAGGCGTTCTTACTTGATTAGCGTGGCAAGTTCGGTTCCAAACGTAGGTAAAACAAAGTAGTGCTTCTGACCAAAAGCTGTTACTTAATCCGCTTGAGCTTAGCATAGCTTTTACAGCATCTAGTGCAGTGTAGTTGTATCTCTCGCTGACTCCGTTCTGTTCGGGAGTATAGTCGTTTGTTCTTTCAGCGTGAATCCCTTCTTCATCTAAAAACTTTTTTAATTCGTTATGACAAAATTCCATCCCATTATTGGTTCTGATGTTAATAATTTTAGTGTTTAAAAATCTTTCTGCCCTTCTTTGAAATTTCTTAAAACACTCAAATACCTCGGTTTTCTTTCTCATAGGATATACGGTAGTCTTCCTGGAGTAGTCGTCTGTTATTGTTAAAAAGAAATGATGACCAACTATTGATTGGTTGGGGAGTGGACCACAGACATCCATATGTAAAAGTTGTAGGGGTTTAGTTGAGCGGATTGAAGGGATGCTTTTAAAACTTTTACGTCTCGTTTTAGCTATTTTACAATTATGGCATGAAATTTCGGGGTTTGCTTTTAAAGTAGGAAGGCCAAAGACACAGTTTGATTTACTGGTTTCAATTATGGACTTATAATTAATATGACAGAACCTTTGGTGCCAGAGTTCTAAATCTTCCGATTTAGGGGGAGAGGAGACATTTGCTTCTGGTTTCTTCTCGTGAGTATTTTTAAAATTTCGCTTCAATTTATCATACTTGGGATAAAAAAAATACAGTCCTTGCTTCTTATGGGCGGTGAATAATTTTCGATTATTTTTGAGAAATGCACGAACTTTTCCCTGACCACCTCTAAAGGTAAGACCTTCTGAATCGAGGATAGAACCGGATAGTAAATTGCGTCTTAGTTCAGAGGAGTATAAAACATTTCTCAGAACACGTTTCATCTTTCCGTTCTGGAAGCTCAGAACTACGGTTCCCTTCTCCTCGACAGGACATTCAATACCATTTATGGCGACAGACATTGACTTACCCTTAGTGGGTGTAAAATATTTAAATAAATCTTTTTCATTACAAAAGTGATTACTTGCGGCAGTGTCAAAAACCCATGAACGATCATTTTCAATTACTTGGTTAGAATAAGCTTCAATAATAAAATTTTTAGGGCGATAAGATCCTTTTTGCTTTTGGGGAGGAGGGTGTCTGCAGTTGATTTTTAAATGTCCGGTTTTCCCGCATCCATAGCAGTGCCTCGTCTCACGTTTAAAGTTTCCTTTACGAGGGGTACGTTTTTCATGTTTGGCTTGACTGGACATAGCAATAGCGGCACGGTCACCTAAGCTTTGTTTCAACCTGGCTTCCTCAGCTAATAATTCAGCTAGAACTTTATCGAACTTAAATTCATCGTCATCCCATCTATAGATGGTCTGCACAATCCATGCGTACTCAGGGGGTAAATACCTAATTAATTGAAAGGATTGGTACCAATCCGCTAATGGTGTACCGGCTTCACGCAACTGCATTGCAATCGATTTTAAACGAGCACCAAATAATCCTACTTCCTCATTGTCGTTAACTCTGCATGAAAAGAACTCATCGGTCAAAGCGATAGAACAAGCTCTTGATTCGGGCTTAAAGTGTTTCTTCAGCTTTTCCCAAACTTCCTTGGGATCATATGTCCCGGCGAGGAGGGGCTTATATTCACTGGATATATTTAAATATATGGTACTATACGCTTTACCGTATCTAATTTTATAGTCCCTCAACTCTTTAACTTCCGTTTCTTTTGGTCTAATTTCTTCGCCGGTTACAATATCCCAGCAATTTCTATCTATTAACAAGACTTTTATATCTTCTTTCCATGTCACATAGTTATCAGAGCCCAATTTATCAACTTGCATCGATATAGTTTCCATTTTTTTTTTTTTTTTTCAGACAGATTTATATAATTAAAAGCTTTTAATCAGGGCCTGCCCTCTTAATGCTCGTTAAGATCTTTTTGTAAATAGTTAAAAATCAAGGGATACATGCACATACTCAATAGCATAATCTTCACATAATTTTAAATGGCAGAGGCCCATAACCTAAATGTCTGTGTTTAGCAGAGCTTTTATACTTCAAAATTTTAAGCAGTGAAAGCTAGTAAGAAAATGAATTGAGGGCTTGCCAGGTAAAAGATGACAAAAGCGTTTACCTTGATAGTTCTTTTATTTTAGTAATGAGGTGTGAGACTTGTATACAGATGGGGATGAACAAAGGAAAAAAAAAACAGGTATTTGATGTAGTACAGCATCTATGTGTCGTTGGACGTTCTGGACAACAAACCAGCCTATGGTACCGGGTCGAACAGCATCGTCTTGAGATAAACATGCAGTGGCGTAATCAAAAGGCTTTATTGGAAGCGGCGGCGGGAAGGCTCCAGGTTAATCGCTTGACTCAGCTCAGAGCATCTCACACGGCTGGCCACGAGCGTCCTTCTACACACTTCTTGTCGCATCACCCTTTTCGTCTCTCCTCTCTCCTCACGATCGTGGCGAACTTTTATACTGTCAACCAGGCAACGACGTCACTAATGACTGCAGACCTGTGACGTGAAAAGAAAAAGGAGAAAATAGCTCCGTGGCAAGTCGCCAGGAGTACAGCGCCTCTAGCGGCCAAAAACAGAAACACATTATGCAAAATGTTTTGCAGCAATTAGGTGCTTGTTCGAAGCGTTGATATTAGAATAGTGTTAAGTACGAACTTTAAGAAAAATAAGAGCTATCTGTGCCTTTTAGATTTAAGGCAAATAATTAAAGTTAAGTTATACAGCATTCAGTTATAATAAAGAAAAACACAACCACATGTCATGGAACCTTTAAGGTAAGGTTTACAGTTACTTTTCCTAACACTTTTAAGGATGATCAGTAACCAAGCTGTTCTCGCTTTTTCCATATATACGTGAATAGCGAAGGCTCATTGTTAGAACGGCTTATGGCAAGTTGGTTAATTGCAAGCGCAAAGAACAGTGTTTGAGCGATGATGTCCATTCACCCCCTCCAAAGTCGTAAAAAGGGGAGCTAACAATCCATGTATATATAAATACGCTAAGGAGAACCTTTGTGTCCCTTTTGCAGCACGAACGGATGAGCGCAAAATTCGGCACAGTTAAAGTTCGTATGGAGGTGGTTGTGCGAATGTTAAACTTTTTGTGTAATATGCTAATGCACCGTAAAAAAAATTAGAGAAGTGATTTTGCTCCAAGTCGGGCGATGGTTACCTTGCTGTGTCAATTTTGAAATAACACTAAGTTTCAGCAATACTATAGGGTTATAGTATTACAACAAAATTTGCCAGAAGTGAAAATTCTCCAGTTTGGTGAAACACTAATGTCTAAAATGTGCTTTAGCCCTGTGCTTGGCGACTTTTTAGATGGTTGATAAGTGCAGCAAGTTCTTATACATGGTCAGTGGTACGCCTCAGCAAGTAGAGTTCAATCATTCGACGGTTTAAGATTTTATAACTCCGAACATAAAATATCTTTAGTCGGCCTTCTTCAAGGGAATGGCTCCAGGCTGAATCTTCGGAGGGGGCCACTAGAGTTTTCAGATTAGCTTAAATTGTTCAAAACGAAACTGAATGTGTGAAATCGTACAGGAACGTGTGAAATCAAAGTCAGAGACACCTATGACCCACTTGCTGGAGTGCCTTTGCATTTAGCAAAATATGATAGTTTTTATAAAAACCACTGTCTTCACAGAAAATTGTGGTGGTTGTAAATTGAATTTGTACAAAAGTGGCACTACAGACAGATGGTCTCTTAGCCAAAATGGTCACTTTAGTAGGTTCCACTGTATATGGTATCTTGAGACATACTCTTTGACAGAACTTTATTCACGCCCAAATTAATAAAGTTAATGCTTTATGGTTGAATTTCGACCACTGCAGAGAACTAGTACATATAATTCACTGTTAAACATAAACAGTCTTTGTGCGCGCCTTGTGCGGTGTGCGTCTCGGATTTTGTACTATGTACCTGAAGTGGGATACTTTATGATTGATGTACATAATGCAAGGATACTATTACTGTGGCTTATTTTCCTTATCTGATTTTCAGACATTTGCCAGTTCATACAAAAGTATGCCGTTTTGAACGTTTAGGAATGGTGGAAGAATTTCTTGGTAGTACTGTAGTCTTTTCTAAGTAGGCTGCAAAAGCGTAACCCATTGAAATTGCTATCGCCGCTGGGTCGTTCTTTTTGGGTGAAGCGCTAGTGTTATTCCTCTGTTCTCTGTCTAGCTCCGTTCATGTGTCGAATTTAATTTAAATGCAGATATTATGGCCTCAAGAAAGTGGTCATTGAGTCGTAATATGGGTGATTATTTTATGAAAATTAGTGAAGGTGCAAATCATCAGGAAGAAATCATAAATGCACAGCCCCAGAACAAGCTATTTCAAGAGGAATAGCACTCACAAAATATACATGCATCACTATTTATATCTAGGCTAAAGAGGTGCATAATTAGAAGGAATACAATGAAATCATTGTGGAAAAAAGAGGCATGATTTAAATTAACTTTTTCAGACAGTATCCTATGAAGTGTAAGTCCTAGCAGATTCGAATATTTTATTTAATCGGAAATTCACACATCTTCACGAAATTCAATAACGTAATACTATAGGTAGGCAGAAAAATAAAATATACAGGTGACATGTAAAAATTCGTGCTAACTGTCGCCAAGCTTGGATATCTGTACCCAAATTATTGAATACCCAGTAAGTTAGCCCCCCGCTTTACCCAATCCTAGATCCGCCACTGACCCCAGCAACATTTTTTCTTCGTAAAATGTGAGAATTTTTTTTAGAACAAGTTTGCCCCGTTTTGTACCTTTCAAGGTCTAGTTGGGGTGGGTTAAATAATGTAGTTTCTTTGCTATCCAGAAGGGAAGAAAATTCCACTTTGGGATTAAATACTCCCGCGCGACTAACAACGTTTCATTACGTTGTTAACGTAAACTAAATGTAAATTAAATGTAAATGGATGTTACACTACTGGTATGTATTGACAAAAGGCTAGGTGTAATTAATATCATATTAATAAAGTAATTACTGTTATTTGATAAAAATATTACCACAACCTCCGGAGATATGTTTCGGCTGCCCATCCTCACAACCGTCATCAGTCTCTCGTTTCTGTGGGAATGATTTTCTTCCCCGCCTCCTCTTCTTCTGCGCCGTTCTTATTGCACATGATGTCATTCCATACTTCATCTACCGTAGCGTGCGTCATGTCGTTGATGCTGCCCTCTGTTGTTAATATTTCTAGTGATTCTCGTAAATAAGCGTATGTGTGGTTATTAAAATTCGCTATTTTTTGTATTGCTTGGAAATCTATTGTAAACACCCTAATGTTGTATAAACACCCCTATTACAATCTATTGTAAACATGCTAATGTTGTATAAACACCCCTATTACAATCTATTGTAAACACGCTAATGTTGTATAAACACCCCTATTACAATAGATTTCCAAGCAATACAAAAAATAGCGAATTTTAATAACCACACATACGCTTATTTACGAGAATCACTAGAAATATTAACAACAGAGGGCAGCATCAACGACATGACGCACGCTACGGTGGATGAAGTATGGAATGACATCATGCGCTATAAGAACGGCGCAGAAGAAGAGGTGGCGGGGAAGAAAATCATTCCCACAGAAACGAGAGACTGATGACGGCTGTGAGGATGGGCAGCCGAAATATATATCTCCGGAGGTTGTGGTAATATTTTTATCAAATAACTATGGAATACCTCCGTATTACATTTTAACCTTTTAATAAGTAATTACTGTTTTTAGGTAGGCTTGCCAGATTTCTGAAATATTTAACTGGGACACCGGAATGCCCCCAGTGTCACAGGTATTCAAATCAGGGTTGGCTTTTTCCCGTCCAAAACTTGTTTTTCCCATCCCACTGGGAAAAACTGGTAAATACCGGGGAAAAAGTGGTAAATACTGGGAAAAACTTCCAAATGACAATATGTAAGATGTATTCTGGCTTCCTGAATATAACATGCAAAATTAGTTAGAAATAAATAGTTATTACAAACTTCCCTTACGTTTAAAATTATTCTGTAGGAAAGCAATATAATTAAATAAGAATTATGCATAAAATATAAAAAAAATGCTCAAAATTTTTTTTAAAATAATAATGAATTTCCTAATTAAATATTTCAGAACTTAGAACACAATAAAATAAAATTATTAAACTTAAAAATATCAGTATCATCAAGAGAAGAAATGAAGAATTTATGTTAAATTTAAATTAAAATGTTATTGTTTTTGTACATTATCAGTACCAGAAGTCCACCATATTTGTTTACATTTTTCTTGTTGCAAGATTCTTGTCTAGTCTGTAATAGAATGACTGAAGAATCAGTCTTTGAAGACTGATTCAGATTTTCTTAAAAAAACACATCAAACTCCATACAAAAACAATTAACACAAAAGATACAGCAATAATCAACCAAAGACAGTTCACAATCAACTAATCAGCCAATAGTAAATAAATATTCAATTATAGATAAAGAATAAGCATTCTATTATAGACAAGAATCTGGCAACACATGGGAACAACAAGAATCTGATCAACCAATAAGAAGCAAGATTACATTGCATGCACATGCAGGCAGCTATCTCTTTTTTAGCATATATTTTATAATTGTATATTGATTTGGTTGATGTATGATAAGTTGTTAATAATACATAATGCCAAAAGCAAGAAAAGGAGCATCAGGTAAAGGAGGAAGGCCACTTAATCCTGTAAGGAGCCATTTTAACCAAATTCATGATGAGAATGGCAAATTAATTGTGAGGTGCAAGCAATGTAATCAAGAAGTTAGTGCCAAAGCTGATAGAATGGTAAAGCATATTTCCCAAACTTGCTTGGAATTATCCAAAAAACAAAAATATTTAAATATTCACACCACTAGTAACTTTTCTGCATCCACCAGTACCAGTTGTAGTTCAAGAACAAAAACAGATGCTAATGCTAATAATGAGTTTATATTAGCTTGTGATGAAGATGCAGATGACCCTCAACCTTCACCATCATCAACTGTGAAATCAAACGTAGCTGCAAAAGTTAAAACAATTCAGCCTTCAACCAGTAACTTTGTAATGCAGACAACATCATTCCAAAAACAGGAAATTGATGTCAAAATTGCCCGCTTTTTTTTATGCTTGCAATATACCATTTGCAATAGTTGAAAACAAATACTTTGTAGATTTGATATTTGTATTACAAACCACCTTCACGGAAAAATTTGGCTAATGATTTGTTGGAAAAGGTAACAGCAGAAGTACAAGAATCTGCTGTAGAGAAAACAGCTGGAAGAACTGTTACACTCATGCAAGATGGATGGAGTAACATACATAACAACCCAGTTATACCCAATTCCATATTTTGTGATGGAAAAATTGTGTTTATTTCTGCAATAGATTGTGGGAAAAATAAGAAAACAAGTGAGTATTGTACAAACCTTGCTCGTGAGGCAAAAACTGCAGCAGAAGATACATATGGATGCATTGTAAAAAGTTTCGTTTCAGATAATGAACAGAAAATGCTTAAAATGCGGCAGAATCTTGAAACAGAAGATATTATATACCAGTTACATATGGATGTGCATCACATTACTTAAATATTCTTGGCAAGAATGTAACTATTGATTCTGTTATGGCTAATGTTGTCAAAATTCAGAAAATTTTTAGAAATCACCATAACCCTGGGAGTTTATTGAAAGAGTATGCCGATTCAGTTAAACCCCAAATTCCAGGTGAAACAAGGTGGAACTCCCAAATAGCTTGTTTAAAAACTTTTCTTACTAACAGGCCTTTTTCTCTTCAAATTGTGGATAATCACGAAGATGAAATTGATAACGATATTAAGTATTTAGTAAACTAATCTTCATCTGTATAAAGAAGCAAAGAATATGTACAACAAATTGCAACCAGTTGCAAAAGCCCTTACAAAGTTACAACACGATAATAATGCCAATATTGCTGATGCTTGTGAAGTTTATCTAGAGCTTCTTCAAAATAAAGAACTCAATCCACATTTCAGCAAAGTGAAAGCTAGCTTTGATAAAGCAATGACCCCTGTCCATTTTTTGGCACATCTGATGAGTCCAAAATGTAAAGGTGAAAAGTTATCACAAGATCAGGAGGAATCTGCTCGTGAATATTTGCAGGCTTTAAATCCAAAGTACTTACAATACACGATGCAGTTCAAGACAGAAGATGCACCTTTTCCAAAGGCATTTTTCTCTGAAGACATTACAAACATTATTTCACCTGCACTATGGTGGAAGAATTTAAGTAAAAGTAAAACGAATAGATGCAGAATTTGTCCAATTAATGGAACATCTTCAGGGGTGCATCATCAGCATCTCTGGAGCGTATTTTTTCTAATTTTTCTTTCATTCAAAACAAGATTAGAAATACTGGGTTTACAAAAAGCCTCTAAATTGGTATTTTGTTATATGATGCTAAAATCTAATAATGTGGAAGTGGAAGACGAAGAATATGAATACGATAACACTTGGTAAATGTATGGGAATCTGTATGGTGTGTAAATAAATATTTAAATAAATGCATTCCATTGTCTGTTTTTGTAAATCTTCCTTTTCTTTCTTTTTTATTAACCTTTCAAGTTATTTACTTAGAACTCAATTTTGACATTTTTAAAGGTTGTTTTGAATTTATATTTATTTTTTTAATAATCAGTTTTTCCCATATGGGAAAAACATAGTATTTCCCAGGACGGTAAATACCGGTTTTTACCATGGTATTTACCGGGAGTGGGAAAAACCTTGCCAACCCTGATTCAAATGTACATTTGCCCGACCTGTGGCTGAACACGTTTGCGCTCTCAACTGGGAGACGGAAGATGCCTGGTTCAAAACCAGGTAGAGTCTGCCGACCTAACCGTTCGGAGTTTCACGTGGTTTTCTACGAAACTTCGCATAAATACGTGTTAGGATCCCTTAGAAAGTCCACCACGGAGGGAAATCTCCTCCCATCGGTCCAAATTCCTTGCCGTAACACTACATTTACATTTCCCCCTCAAGGATACCCACTTTTGGCGGGTTTTGGGAGTGTTTTATAGGATAGTTTATTCTCAATGCTATGAATAAATGGTTACTGATTAAGAACCTGAACAGGGGTATTAATAAATGACACAAGCATATAAATTTAAACATTTTATTTCTTACATGTTAATATTTATAAGTTGCTTAAGTAAAAAGAAACATTTTGAATGATGAATAAAAATTTGAACAATACTTATTAGCACACCACCAGTCTTCGGTATTTCTCACTTTTTATACAGTACAGTGAAACAAGTGACAAAGTAATTATCCTTAAAAATCCTTCACATTTAATTATTTTTAGACTTTTTTTGTCATATATAGGTATAATCAAATTTAATTTTTACCGGGGCGTGAAGTAAACCGGCCGAGACATCGGGATTTTGTCTGCAAACCGGGACGTCTGGCAAGCGTATTTTTAGGTATAAAGCATATCATATGAAATTTTCTTCTCAGAAACCATGATATTTAAAGGAACTGCTAGAAAATTTCTAAATAAATATGAAAATCACGATTTTCTACCATGAAACGTAATAGAACTGATGTATTTTACGTTATAAGTCCACAAATTTGTTTTTCAAACATTTTTAGTCAAAAATATAAAGAAGACAAAATGGGGTAAGATTTACCCCACGTGAGTGCTTAAGTTACAAAAGTAGGTGCGCCTGCTTACGGGTTAAAAGCACACAATAGTATATCATCAGTAAAACTAAAAAAACCTTGGTCATGAAAAAATCTTTTACAAAGTTAAACACAAATAGCAGAATAATTATATTTTTAAATATTCATAATTTAATAAATATGCTATTGTAAATGTGATTAATCTGGTAAATACACATCATGTTTTGAATTTTACAGACTCTGGGCAAAAATATATTTAGCAAAAAGTTGCATTATTAATATTCAGAACACAATGAAAACAATATAATTCCAACATGTGAATAATGAATGCAAGTTTCTTTCGAAATTGTTTATAAAATCTTTGATTTCTAAAAGTCACACTGCGTAAAATAAACCTCTACCTACACATAATATTTATTATTTATTGATATCAGTTAAACATTTGAAAATAAATTCCGGATTAAATACATCCTTGGTTTAAAGTATTCAAGATTAGTTATTTCGATAATATGATAATAACTTTATGCTTAGGAATTTCCTGATTACACTGTTACCGTTACTTTGTTATTACTAATAAGAATCTTGAATAGAAAGCTGTGACAAGACTATTTAATTAGGCTGAGAAAAGAGTAATTGAAGAATTTTATTGGCAGTATTACCAGCTTCTTTGAATTCCTTTGGTCTAACAATATTATGTTGGAATTTGCTCTCCAAACTACTATACTCCAGTTCAGCTTAACCTGACAGTACGTGGAAGGCTATGCCTTGTGTTCTTCCGACCTTACAATATAGTTCGTCCGTATATGTATTACTTTTTATGTTAAATTCGTCTGTAAAGGGGAAAAAACATGTTTATATAATGAAAGCGTGCTCAATAATTTAATATATCGCCTTTATATAAATGAAAATGTGTTTATTGTGTCAACGCTTTGCTATCCAATAGTGTCAAAGCAAGTTTTGGTGGAATTTTTAAGGAGCGAAGATCGTAGCAACCCTCCCCCACGCCAGAACGGGAAAATCCATTACACATTCTCGCATTCTCCATTCTATACTTCTTTTCTTCCTTATCTCCGCTTTCGCACGTCGGTAATAATGGCTACTGCTCCTGTATTGGATGATTATATTACGTTCCAACCGCATAAGGCTGGAACACCACTTAGAAGTTCCGAAGGGCCCAATTATGACCAACAGGGGCCCCGGGCATTGATGAATTTGGGGGCCCCCATCTATGAAATTTGTTTTCTTTTTCATAAAATTTTGACATAAAAAAGAATATTTCAGAACAACATTTGAAATTTGGGCCCCTTTCGAACCGGGGGCCCTGGGCAGAGTCCCTTGAGCAGAATTCATGAAATAATATTTTATGGAATATTTGTAATTTTTTTAATTAAAAGATTAAAACTAAAAAACAAAAAGGGCCGTGACCCAGTTAGCCCGTGCGTTAATCGGGCCCTTTTCTTTACCCCTCCCCACGCATCCTTCGTAGTCATTTTACAGAAGATAATTCTTCTTTTAAAATTGTCATCTTTCAGTGACTCCCATCCCCCCGTTGCCGGCAGTGACGTCTCCTCGCGGTTAATTTTAACTTCGGGGGTAACTTTAAACTCGGGGCTTTGAAAAATGTAAGATCCCTGTGACCATCTTTGAAAGGAACAAAAAAGTTCAAGCAGTGTAGGGGTCGGTGCAGACGAAAACTGGGTCCGTTTTGCGGCCCTTTCACACCACAATCAATTGAAACGGCCCTTCATTCGCATTTTACCTTGTATTTTAATCTGTTTTATCAATTATTTTAACCAAAAAAGTGACTTATTAAAAATTGGCATAAAAATTCACAAAAATGGTACCCTAGAAAAAATTTCTGGATCGGCCCCTGAGTTGTATATGTAAAGTGATGAGAAGGGGATATCAGGATTAACCTGTTCACTCCCATCGTTTGCAAAGATACTACGATGAAGATTTTATTCAGTGCCCAGCGTTATTTCTCATCCTGCTGTCTTTGAATGCAGTCAGTTTGTATGTGAAGATCTGGTTTGAGAAACAACACTGGCAAAGAATTTAAAAAAAAATACCGTTGTGTTTTTATAACAATGAGAGCGAGCAAGTTCGACTGGGTTTCTGATCCGCTGGCCGGATCAAAAGCCCGCCCCTTCCGCCCGCGGGCCGGAGGTTGCCCATATGTATTTTAAAGTCTAATTTATGATGCACGTAATTTAGTTACCAGAACACTGCCTTTCATCTTAGTGTGATAGCGGTAGGGTCGACCATTCTGAATTCCTTTTAATTTTTCTTTTCTCAGCACAATACAGTGCTTTGAACGCCTTATTTGTCTCAAGAAGCATATTTTACTGGCACATCGATGCCTGTTTCAATATTGCCACATTCGGGGGAAAGAAAGGAAAAAGCATTACGAGTTTCACAATCCAGTCATTTAAATTAGAGGATTTTCTTACGTTCTTTGTTTTTCTTTCTCACTTTCTTTTTTGACTGGACTTGCACTGCAATAGAAAACGCCGAAAAAAATAGCAGTTGTTTAAACTATTTTATATTTAAAAAAGAATATGTATATTAATCTGTAAGCACACGCATCCCAGTCACATTTTTGCTTTGAAAAGAAAAAAAAAGAGACATTTCTCAGAACAATTCTGACCTCCACGTACCTTTCAGGGGAAGGTCAAGAAGGGGTGATTGAAGGAATGTCCTTCCTTTCTTATCACCCCTAAATACTCCCACACGTGTACGTACTAGAGCAGCATTAGTACGAAGGACGGGCGATAGATCGCCAAATAGGGCAATTAGTCAAAGAGTACAAGGGAGGAAGACCAGAAAGCGCGCACGAATACTTGACAAACGGCGCAATAAGGCACTCGTACCTTTCCACGCACTGTCAGGTTAAGTTGAACTGGAGTATAGCGATAGCATCTTTTCTTTCCTTATTTGTCAGCGTGAAATAAATAATGTATAGTGCCATGATTATAATAGTAGAAACTGAGTGAACATGTGCTTGAATTTATTCGTTGTTATTAAATAAACCAGAGAAGGAGGAATTTAAGCATTTGTCAGCATTGAATGAACATACTTGAATGAATTGAACATTTTCTTAAAATTAAATTTCGCACATGTAAAGTACCCAAGTACTTGGTTATAAAAGTAAAATAATTTAAGTTCCTAGCTTTTTTAAAAATTGTACTTAAACATTGAGGGGGAGAAAAAAATGGGGTGAATTGAAATATTGTATTTTTATTCAGCAGGGGTCTATCCAAGATTTTTTCTATGGTTCAATTTTGTGAAAATTGCTTTTTGTGTGAATTTCAATTGTTAATTTTGCTAATTAGACCAATTTTTCACAAGTTACTTTTTTTGTTAAATAATTGATAAAACAGATTAAAATGTGTAAAGTATAATGGCAAGAAGGGCCATTTTAATAGATTGCATTTTTTGTAAAGGAGCCGTTTTAATCGATTGTATTTTTGTGAAGGGGCCGCAAAACCCAATTTGCATTTGCATCAACCCCTGTTCATTTGTTATGACTTTATTGCACAAATAAACGTGTTTCTTTGCACCAGCTAAATTAGTGACGTGTTATGCATTATTTTGTATGTGAATGTTTTTATGCTAATTCATTAATATTGGCTTTTTTATTTTTAGGTAAAAAAAGGAAATTCATGCCAGTGTCCAGCAAAGAGGACTCATCTGGTGAGTATGATGCCAGTAATAGTGCTCAGGTTCCCCGTACTGAACCCCAGGTTGCATACAGGCACAAAGTGATGGCAAGGTCCACAGTGACTCCAACGTCCGTGGGCATGCTGGAGGTAATGACAGAGAAACCCTGGACCACAGCCCGTAATCAAATTGTTATAATTTGTACGGTTGGCAGGGTTGAATTGTCCATTAGGCAGCGTCGACAACCGGGGATTGATACTCGTGTTTTGACCCAAGGTGGCGCGCGTGTCGTGGAGAGGAACCAGTCGTATATGATTAGAAATGTTGGCCCTACAGTGAAGGCCGTTGTTTCAGTTGTTGATTGTTCTTCTTAAGTTCTTTTTATTTATATTTGTAATTTAATTTTTTTTGTTAGTGTGTACATTTTTTTATTTATGCTTTTTCTTTCGTTTTTTTTAAATTAAATTTTTCATTTAGCCTTCACCATAACTTGTTATTTAACTTTTCTTTTTCTTTCTTTTTTTTAAGTAATAGCGTTTCTTCTCATACTCTTGAAGCCTCTTCCCGAGATGCCTAGCTGCCTGGGTGGGTTGGTCGACAAAGTCGGATGGGTGCCTCAACCGATTGCTGGTTGTGGCTTGGGGTGACTTGCAAACCTCAGCAGCATGGGGTGTGCTGCTTCTCTGTGGTCCTGTGCACAGTCCAATAGGTTGATCCTGCCACCTGCGTTCCCAATGTGCCTGTGTTCAATTTAGGTGGCACGTACGTAGCTAGCACTGGTTCTCTTTCTCGGAGAGAGCTTCCAGGAAGTCATAACATTTTTATAAAGGAAGCAGGGGCAGCATTAGTTTTTCATTTGGGTATGCGAGATTTGATATATTAACATTTTTTGTTAAATGTGCTAAATGTACATTCTAGAGGGGATGACCTTCTCTGCCTGAACTTCCTTCATGTAGGGTCACATTGAAAGCTGCATGAAAATTTTACTGTGAAAACGAACTTAAATTATTTTGCTCATTTCAAAATGATTAGAGCGTTTAAGAGTTTTTCTTGGAAAATAGTTTTTGCAATTTGAAAGTATTAAATATTTCTCAGTTTCGACGTTGTGACCCTACATGCCCCGTCCAGAATACCTGAAAGCGTGGTCCCTTTACTCACAATAAATTAGCAAAATTTAAATTTCTCTGCATTCATACAAATCTGCTCACTGCGTATTCCTTTCATTAGGCTTGCCAGATTTCTGAAATGTTCAACCGGGACACCAAAATGGCCTCCAGCGTTGCGGATATTCAAGGGTACATTACCCACACTTGGTGGGTTTTTAGTGTTTTAAAGAGGGTAGTGCTCAGTGCTATGAATAAATGGTTACTGATTAGTAGCCTAAACCAGGTGTAATAATAAATGACACAAGCATATAAATTTAAACATTTGATTTCTTACTTGTTAATACTTATACAGTCGACTCTCTGAAATCCGCAACTCTATAATCCACGATAATTTTTAGATGTAAACAGTGAAATTTGCAGTTAACAGTTAAGTAACACTAGGAAATTATGGGTGAGTTGAGTTGTAGAATTAAAAGAAATTTTATGCTATTTTTCATATTTTTTGCATATATCTAATTAAAATTGTTCTTTTAACCCATCTAACAAAGTCTGAGCAGTAAAATGAAAGCATGATTAGCTGACAGAAAAGATTCTGAGAGACAATCTCGCACACTCAGTTAACGAAACGTGTATTATTTTGATTTTCATTTTTTATTGAAAGAAAGAGAAATTTTCAAAAAATTTCTCTTGAAGAAGGCTTATCTTTAGGCTATAAATATTTAGAATTCATCCAAAATTATTCATTGGCATCACCACAAGAAATAATGACAATAAACAGACTCCAGGAAAAAATATTTAAACACAAATCAAAAGCCCTAAAACAAACAACAATCGATTCCATGTTTGCAAAATTAAAACAATAGTAATATAAAATTAAAGTATGAAAGTTTAAGCCTTCTTGAAGAAAAAATTCAGTCTGCAAAAGTTTTGTAAAATAAAATAAATTTTTTTCATATTTTAATAAATTCTTTAATAATTAAACTATGTCTGACAGTATAATTAATTTCAGCCATTAAAAATGTTCTGTTGCTTCATAAGTATAGTAAGAAAAAATGTAAACAAAACAATGATCTGTAATCTGCAAAATTCTATAATCCGCAAACCCCTTGGTCCCAAGGTGTGCGGATTTCAGAGAGTCTACTGTAACTTACTTAAAAAGAAACCCTTTGATTGAGTAGTAATAAAAATTTGAACACTGTTCACATGTACTTTTCATTGGCTAGTACTTTTTAGAAAGCCTCGCCTTGTTTTTTAATTTTGTTGTAAAAATCTTCCCAAGCTAGTCCAATATTAATTTTACTAGCCTTTAACTGTAGATTTCTTCATCAAACCCCTATCATCAGTCCCTACCAAAGAAAATTCTCTCTCAACTGGTGCTGATGTGCCAGGTAAGCAGAAGGCATACTACACTATCTTGATCAGATTGGGGTCTGCTATGTGATTCTTCTTCAAAGTTAATTATTTTTAAAATTTTTTGGTCATCTATAAATTTAATTTAAAAAAAAAGTAAATTTTGTTTACATTTTAAAAAAGTCATGTATGCTTCCATTTTTATAAAGTGCTTATACAGTAGAGAGCCAGAAATCCGCACAGCTTGGGACCAAGGCTTGTGCGGATTTTAGGATTTTGCAGATTTCAGGCCATAAAAGATAAATCATGTATTTCGGATTTAAGAAAAGGAGAATACAATTACAATGAAATAAACAGTCAAAAGTATTTCACTTATATTTTCACTTTAAATACAAAAGCATAGGAGAAAAGGGAAAATACATGAAGACTAGCAAAGCAAATGGTTTCAAAATTGCTTGTCTCTAATTTGAAAACATGTTCTATGGTGATTTGTTTTAAAATATTTTTTTCTACTTTGTTTCTTTGTTTCTTTATTTATTTAATTTTGCAAATTGTATAACTGTTTAAATATGCAGTTTAAACAATAACTGCTTAAACTGCATATTTTCATCAGAATATTTAAACAGAAATATTATTAATTCTTGTTTTGTTACAGAACTTAGCTGTTGTAAAAATTTAAGGTATTTTTCTCTTAACTTTAACCTTTTATCAAATGGATTTTATTATTATTATTACTTAAGTTTTTATCATGATCAAAATCATATTTATCTGGATTCAAGAAACTTTTCAACATTTCACCATTGGCAGAATACCAGGGTTCGTGATTTTTTAAATTTTTTTAAAAACAAAAAAATCAGATTTTTTTTATTTAAATTAGATTTTTTGATTTAAATCAGATTTTTTTAAAGATGTTTTAAAAATTCCTAATATGAATTTATTTTGCATATTATAAAAGTAGTATGACATTTTAAGAAGCATATTATAAAAGTAGTATGACATGTTTGTCTGTTACAAGACTTTTCACAATGCACTTAAATTCATTTTCACATTTTACCAGACTACTTTTCACAACTTCTACAAGATTTTCAATTGTGTGTGGATTACCAGATGTGTCAATTGTCTCAACTAGATAATTCTCACCTTTTCTTGTGGATACTACAGCACATAATATTGGTTCATTATGAACATTTGACCATCCATCTATACTAAAGTTTGTCCATTTAGGTGTTTGGAACATTTCTCTTTCTCTTGATCATATATATTATCAAGTAATGCTCCACCTATTTCTACTTCATTTGGAGCAGTATACAAATCATCTTTTTAAATTGGGGGTTATTAACCTGATGAAAAGCAGAATTGGTGGCATAAATATATCTTGCCACTTCCTCATCTAATATTTGCTTTTTAGTTGTCTTTATGACATAATCATTCATGTTGTTCTTAAGAACACCAACATCAGTTTCTATCTCACTGATTTTTCTTTTCATAGGTTTGGCTGCTTCAGATTTTGTACAAGTTAAATTGTTCTCAATTGTTTCTTGAGGTTGATCACTATTAATATCATTTCTGTCAGAGGAGAAACATTTATCTACATGTGCTTTCATTCTGGCTACTAATCCCATCATAACTTTTCCACAGTTCTTGCATTTGGCTTTAACACTTTTTCCAGAAACTGTCTTCTCTTCATTAAAGTACATCCAAATATTATCTTTCTTCCTTCCTGCCACTATCCTTGTACTTTAGCAATAGCTCTCTGAACACGGAATCCTGAAAAACCGTGTTCGGAAATCTGAAATAATTCTAGTGTTGCCAATTTACCTGATCAAATTTCTTTTGTTCTCACACTGTCACACTCAAAAGTCACTCCCCCTCCCCCCTTACCTTGAAGGATTACCTAAACCACTGCAGTGCCATCTAATGCTATTATAAGAAATTAATTTCATTTGAGTGTTGAAGATTTTTATTTAGAATACATTCTATCAATACAAAATCCATTTTTGAAAAATGATTTTAATCACCGATTAAAAAAAAAAAAAAATCCCTTGATTTAAATAGTGATTTTAATCAAGCTGATTTAAATCAACGAACCCTGCAGAATACTGCGAATTTTATTTATTTACATCAGAGAAGATGTGCGGATTTCGGATGTTTGCGGATTTTAGGTCAGCGGATTTCTGGCGTTCAACTGTATATACACAAAATTGGGGTGTTTACCCGAGGCAGGGGTAAATACCCATTTATAAAAACCTTACCCACAGGGTATTCACCTAACCCAAATATATAGTAAGAAATTCTCATTTTCTTGATAACTTGACAGAAGATATGAGATTTCATGGGTGAAATTTTGCTTTATTTATACACTTTGAACAGGTAAAATACGGGTATTTTTTTAATAACTTAGCCCCTTGCAAAACTGTTCACATTGGTTTACTCTAAATTTTGGTTTATTGTACAATTTGTTTGAGGAGAGCAATTCCATCGTAACTGACATAACATTTAGTGTTTTCAAATTTGTGTAGAAAATTTACTAATAGAGCTAGAAAAATTTTTTACAATTAAAAGTATTTCTTACTCAATTACTGATATACTTGCAAAATTTTTTTCAATCTCTATATAAATCAGGAAAATTATTTCAAAAATCTGTAACCAACGTAACATAAAACATATTTACTCCCTTCATTGAGGTGTAAATACTATCAAAACTATCTAATTAAAAAAATGACTGTATGTGTTTAGCATCACTAAGCAATGACAGATTATCATAGTTACTTTTTAAATTAATATATGAACACAAAAAAGAAAAATGGAGTGACATATGTAAATGATGTAACTTATTGTGTAACTGACGTAATAATTTGTGAACAGTAATTTACAAATTGTCTTCTGAAAACTACCCCTGGAATTGATTGGCTGTGGGACTGAAATCTTTTACAAAATTTAATTTTTATACAGTCCCCCCCTTTCCTATCCTTTATTTTTAGAAGAATGTTGTTAGAAGAAAAGTCAGAAAAATGTTAGAAGAATGTCTCTACGTGGAGTAGTTTCCGAGATATATCAATTTGAAAATTTTGGCATTTGTCGACAAGCCAAAAGGCGATGTCTCAAAGTGAGAAAAATATTATTACTTTTCAACTGCCGTTAATTCATGTTAATAGTCACTCGATAGACACTGTTGACTCCTCAAATCCTAAATTAGCTAGAATTTTCCTGTAAAACATGTTTGTCAGTTTTTAATGAAAGTTACCACACCATAGTAACCTACACCATTATTTTGTCATTCTCTTTTACACTTTAAAATTCCTTCTGTGGAAGCTTGATGTAATTAATGGATGACCCCTTAAAAGACTAAATTATCTCTAATTTCATAAAGTAGTACCGATCATTTTGGGTAAAATTGCACCTATTAACAAGGGCGGCTCCAGTGAGGGGGCCATAGGGGCCATGGCCCCCTCCGAAATTTTGTTTTACAACTGTAGATTCGCATACTTCACGATTTCACACGTTCAATTTGCATTTTGAACAATTTATAGGCCTAAGTAAAAAGTTCGATGGCCCCCTCCGAGAATTCAGTCTGGAGCCGCCCTTGCCTATTAATTTCGCACATTTGAACGCATTGAATTACTTTTCCCAACAGTGGGACCTTTATTTATTTTTTATCAACTCATAGTTGGTCCCCTAAAATAAAGATTTTTTCGCCTGAAAACTGACGCCAACACAGTAGGTAAAGTGTTTTAAGTCATCATTTTCAAAATTGATTTTCTCGCTAACTATTTCACTTAGAGACACGGGATATTTTTCATAAATTTTCTTAGACAAAGGGTACATTTTTTTAAGTGATAGGAAAGGAGGGACCGCATAAAAATTAAATTTCATATTTTAACATGTGTACAACCCCCAGTAAAAAATGCCATACCTGAAAACTACTCTTAATTTGATGAATTTTCCTAATTGGAAGTGTTTCAATCACTTATGGTTTAAAAAATAATCGCCATAACATCTATTTTGAATCTCCTGGTATAGTCTGCTCAAAAAGTGAGACCTTTCTTTGGAATTGACCTTGAATAAAATAAGCTTTTTTTCCCCCCAAAAATTAAAAATGGTGGGACCTTTTTTTTTTTCTTTTTAAGGACTACAGTACTTTGTTAATTTATTAAATATCAGGGTGTCTACCGCTCCGGAAAGTCTGGAAAAAGCTGGGAAATTGGAAAATGAGTCTGGAAAAAACCGGGAAATTGGATAATGGGTCCGGAAAATTCATCAAAAGAATCAATTTTTTTTTGTGTGTCTATTTTTTTTTCTTACACTTTCTCTCTAATTGTCAGACTGGAAACCGAAAGCAACTGCAATGCATTTTTCGGACCGCGAAAGCATCAAGCGATGTGTTTATATAAGGAGGGGAAAATGGGGGACTCATCAATCGTGACGGGAGGGTAAAAGACAAATTAGCTTACTTGGTAACTTATATCTTAGGACCGTATTTCCAAGAACAGTTAGTTAATTCTATCAGAAAGTGCAACTACTTCTGTTTCTCAATTGATGAAAGCTTAATCCTGTATACTTCAGTTAAAATTGATTTAAAGAAGTTGTACAAAATATGCAAATATAAAGACAAGGTAGGGGCATTGTGCAATTTCTCTAAGTAAAATGCATTGGTCAGGAATTTTTTCCCCATGACCTACCAAAAGTCAGGAAAAAGTCAGGAAATTGACTTTCAGAAATCTGGTAGACACCCTCAATATGTAATTTCATTTTGACTTCTGCTTAATATTTTGCTGAAAACCTTTGTTTAGAAAATAAAGTTTTGTAGCCTTAGTTAGTATACAATAAATTGTAATCATCACTTAAAAAACATATATAACAGTATCCCATAGTCTTGTAGGTGTCAGTGAGTACTGGCATATTGATTATTTTTTTTCTTTTCCCCCATATGAAAGATCATTATATAAAAAAGATCCCCCTTGCAAGGACGTATTCAAGGGGAGGGTCTAGGGGTCTGTACCGGAGTCCCTGGGAAAGAAAGAAAGCTTCTTCATGAGGGGTCTGGGTGATGGATTTTGTGATGTCACAGTAAAGGATGGGATTTTCTGCATTTTGTATGGAGTAGCATGGGGAAGATCAGTTAATTAAATGCAAAAAATCGCGGTATTTTCCTTAGACATGGTCCAAACAAATTATGTTATTTGTTTCAAAATACTACGTTCATGAAAATATATTGTGTTTATTAAATTTATTTACAAATATACATATAATAAACGAGTTTGAAATGTGAAGACTTTTTAAGAATTTTTTCAGTTTTATTGAGCTATAAGTAACTGAACAGTGCTTATACCATTATCTTATTATTTTTATTAGTAGCTAGTTTTTATTAGTAATTTTGAATAATAAAAACTCTTTAAAAATTTATGACACATTACAAATAACTGATTATTTATAATCTTTACTGATTCTATGTTATTCTTAACAAAATTTATATATTTTTTTCTTTGTTTTTAATTAATGTATTTAATTGTACTTTTAAAAACTAATTACTGAAAATTAGTAGTTGAAATATTTATACTAATTACTAATCATAATAAGTTATTTCTTGTGCTTTTTAAAATGTGCACCGAATCAAACAAAATAAAAATTGGTTCATCGGACTCTTCAAAGTGTACACTTGATTTCAGTTCGCCCCCACTTATTTCAATAAACATATTACAGTTTATTCTGTTGTTATCCACAATTATGGATATGATCTTGAAGCCTGCATTTCTGACATTCCTGATAAATACTTTAGTCAATTCACACAGGTCTTTTGCAGTCATATTTCGAACAGGAAATAAGGCAACAATATCTTCGAAAATAGAGATCATACAGCTTTGGGTGCTGTTCGCTTTTTGGGTGTTTAAGCTAAATCCCGACAAAGAACCATTAGCATAGTTAATTTGAGGCTGTATTATAATCTCATAGAGCAGAAGATCAACAGATAGCTCATATGGCTGTAATTTTTCCGCCTTTTTCCGTAAAAAAATACTTTTTTCTATATCTTCAATAGTACCTTCAATCTGTATATTAGATGAAAGTTTCGGTAGATTTCTTTCATGGGGGTTCCATAAAAATTCAAGATTATAAATTTCTCGATAACAAATTGGGGAGTTTATATAAGTCAGGACTGTACTTCGTGGCGTAAGGATTCCTAAAAGTAAATTAAATCTGTTGTTCTAATAGTTTCAATTTATGAAGCTTAACTTCATCTATTTCAGCTTCTTGCGGGATAAAGGAAGAGAACTGCTCTAAAATACATTCTATTTCCAGCTTTGTTTTATTTTCATTTGTGTCTATAAAATTGAGCAAATCCTCTTTATCTGGAAATATTTCCTTATTTCTTCTTTTTATCCAATTGTCCGGTTAAAATATGGTCTTTAAATCGATTATTATTAATAAGTAATTCAAATGAAAGATCAGAATTTTTTTTTAAAGCTCGATGACAGTGAAACGGGTGTTGTGTCAATATCCAACTTGCAATATACTGCAAATTCTTGCTGAATAAAGCACTGCCATGGAGCTTTTAATATAACTTTCTCTGCCAGATCTTCAATAGAATTGATTGAATCATTTTTTTTTCTTAATTTTTTCAATCTCCTGTTTTTCTTTTAATTGATTTTGTCTCCTTTCTTCTGGAATAACTCTTTTACTTTTTTTTTTTTTCGATAGAGTTTAATAAATATGACAAATTTGGGAAAATGCTGGGTGTTGCATTGGGCGCCAGTTCATATTTTTCTCTTTTTATAATCAAAAAAGAACCATCGGGCTTCTGAATTTTATTCTCTTTTACAATATCGTTCTCATTAAAATGTTTGACACAAACGTATGAATTTTTGTTAGGCGTCCAATTTTTTTTAGGAATCCTACGTATCCATGCCACCCTTTGTTCATCTTGCGTGAACCTGCACACTCTTACATTTTGACTTGGAGCTGGGAACGCAGCAAGACGAAGGCATTTATTTAGATAGAAAAATAAATAGTTTAAATAGTAATATATTTTTAAAATGATGCTTTTTTTATCATTTTAGGTTTGTAGTATAAATGTATTATGTACACAGATTGCTTACACACCTTTAAACAAAAGAACAACAATTTTGAAACTACCAGTATGTCCGAAATCCTCATAGCTTTCAATACGATGACCAGCAAAAATCCCATCCTTTAGCGTGACATCACAGACCAAATACATGACCACCATCCAGGCTCAAAATGTAAGAAAAAAGTTTAAATAGTAATATATTTTTTAAATGCTTTTTTTATCATTTTAGGTTTATAGTATAAATGCATTATGTACACAGATTGCTTACACACCTTTAAACAAAAGAACAACAATTTTGAAACTACCAGTATGTCCAAAATCCTCATAGCTTTCAATACGATGACCAGCAAAAATCCCATCCTTTAGCGTGACATCACAGACCAAATACATGACCACCATTCAGTAAAGCTTGAGATTAAAAAAATTCCTCAGTGGCCACTTTGATATAGTTAGTGGCCAAAATTTTCCGTACTTACGTAATTTTTGTTTTCGACACCCTTGCTCCCCCCTTTCGGATATATGAAAATAATATGAGATTTTTTATTTTGTACATTTAATGATTCAATGCTTTTTTAGTAATAATGCATGGCATGTTCCATATATTACATTCAGAAATAACTAGCTGTATTTAAAGAAATCTAAGTACTATGAATTTAAAATTTATTAATTCCTCCTGATTGGCTGCAGCTCCTTGTTAGAATCATCACATCACTGTCTGTGTCTATACTATATATAGGTACACACATGGAGGAGGCTATAGGAGCTTAACCCCCCCCCCTCCCCCAAACCCAAGTTAAAAATGAAAATCTCTTAAAAATAGAGAATTGTAATAAAATTAATGATTTAAAATATTTTACTTTAAAATTTCTCTTCAGATTAATTCAAACGTATCTTTTACGAAAAATAGTTGGTTATTAAATAAATACAGTGGACTCCCAAAAATCTGCCAACCTGAAATCTGTATGGCTAAGTGATATAGAATATTTTGACATTATTAGAAAGTTGTCACTATTACCAAGTACTTGTGAAACATGAAGCCTAAGTAAAAAAAAAAAAAAAAAAAAAAAATTTTTTTTTTTTAAGTAAGAAACTGGAGGTAAGATAATATATATAGTATTGCAGACCATTTTCTCAACTTATGGTGTACACATAATAAAGTACTATTTATTTAATTTATCTCTCCTTTCATTCATGGAATTTATGGGGGGAAAGGAATTGGGATTTAATAAAAGAAAGAGGATCAAGGGCCCCAATTTTCTATTAATTTCGACAGTACGCTTCCTCCTAATTTACTAATTTTGGACTTGCAAGAAGCTAACAAACGGTTATTTTACTTAAGGTAGTAGCTCCCCAACCTCCTATTTAAAAAAAAAAAAAAACCACTAAGCATCTTATCAAATTTTAAGGAAAATCAGATGCATTTTAAGATGGGGAAATCATAAGCATGTGCTACTCAAACAGCCCATTTTCAAGGTTTCCACGTACAAATAATCAAGTGTCTGATTATGTAAAACATTCTTTAACGAACGTTACACATACTAAGGGTTCAATTTACAAAGGTGAATCATATAAAAGAAATAACTTAAAACAGGGAGAAATTTTTGCGGGGGGGGGGGGGCATGGGCGCCGGCAGAATATTTCCAAGGGGGGAGGGAAGACTACTTCAACGTATGGTTACCATGTTGGAAAGAGCAAAAAAGCAACTAAAAACACTGCATACAAAAATCCAGGGGGGAGCCTGCTGCCGGCGCCCATGGGGGGGGGGATACGTTTTCGCTTCGGCCGACCAAAAATGCCTTCTATTCGTATAATCTACAGAGAAACTCCCTGTCATTAAAACGGAACTGGAAAAAAAAAAAAAAAAAAGCTTGAAGTGTGAACAGGAGGGGGGGGGGGGGGGAGAAACACTTCTCTCTTCTCGGACAGCTGTAACGCTGATTAATGGAATTCTAAAGGCATGGAGATCTGTTTATTTAAGCTTTGAAGAGCGAGCGCTTTTACCAGTGATTACAAAATAAAACAAAATCAAGTGTTTTGTCTGTTTCTCTTCCCCCTCCCTCTCGCGCTATTGTAGAGATACCAAAACTCTTGCAAAAGGAAAAACGTAATAATATGAAAGCAGCTGAAATTAGATTTATTTAAAACTGAAAACGGTATGTTTATGACATTAGTTTTTATTTGCGTATTCGAATGTACAAAATAACGTTTTTGTTCGTTTTAAATAAAGCATCTTGCGTGGTAGTTTTCGATCAGCTGTAGCGTAAATCAGGATGCAAAGAATGCCAACCTCTTCATCGACCTTTCAAAAGCAGAGGGTTTGTTCATTGTTTTCAAGTTAATAATAATAATTAAAAAAAAAAAAACGCACGTGCTTCCCGTCTACAGTTTTAGAAGGGTCATAGTAAAGATCACATGAAATTTTTTAAAAATATAATCGATTACTCTTAAGTTGACTGGACCCTGACTGAGTCGAACGACGGAAAATATACAAAGGGAAGTACTATAATTTAGAAAAATATTAGCTTCGTTCCTTCAGTACAATGTCTTATTAATGAGATACTTAATGCATCTTTCACATACAGTCATATATTGTATCAGTAGGCAAATATCAAATTTAGTTTTAAATAAAAGTCCTTTTCACTCTTCTCCTTTTATTACGGCCGTCTATTGTAGAAATTGTAACAAATTATAATTAGAATAATACTTTTGTTCAGATTTTTGCGACCACGTGTAATGTCCCACGGATATGCCTCTCTGCGTACTGGAATGTCGATGTGGATATGTAATAAAATAATGAGATGGTGCGAAGGGTCAAGGTCAACCAACAGGTCAGGTCACAGAGAGGGACCCTGAGTATTCTGTTCCGGTGCGTTCCTACCCCCCCCCCCCAAATGTTACATGTATGTTATCAGTTATGATGAGCTCATCCCCTTTCTTCCCCTCCCATAAACGTATGCAACCCTTTCTCCCCTACTTGTCCATATAGCGCTGACATTCAGCTTTTCCTACGAGGCCGAGGGTGGGCGGGACTAAGTAAATTTTGCGCATCATCAATTTTAGACGTTTTTTCAACTGCTTTGGTTTACTTTGCTCGGACATACAGCGCCGACTTTTGTTACGGGGACGGAAACGAGGGGGCAGGGGGGGTTGCTTGCTGAGTAAATTTTGCAGGTCGCCAATTTTGGCGACTGACAGACTGTTTTGCAGTCGCCAGGAATAATTCCACAGTCGCCACTGGCGATCTGGCGACCGCTAATCTCAAGCTTTACCATTCAGGCTTTCTCCTCTTAGAAGTTTTTCTCCTCGCAGCGGCTCCGTCTGTACACCCTGCGAAATTTCAATGTTTGTTAGCAAAATGATAAATTTTTTTTTGTGTGAAAAATTTTGCCTTTTCCACTGTTTGGACCCACACCAATATTTTTTCTGGATATGCTGCTGCCGTATTGGTATATACATATTAATGAATGGATATGCATTATTTTATTGTTAAATTAAAAAGTGAAAAAATGAAAATTTAATCTGATTGTGTTTACAATTTTTATTGTAAAAATATTATTGGATAATTTACTAAGATGTCTTACTGGAATTTTAACAAATTTAATATAAATCATTCTGTTGAATGCTCTCCTTGTATTTAATTATAAATATTTAGTTATCCTTGTATTTAATTATAATCTGCTGTTTTTTTGTGGATGGATAACATAGGAGACATAGTGTTATAGTGTTCTTATTAGGGTTGCCAACTGTCCTGCTTCTAGGACTTGTGAACATATCCAGTGGAAGGTTTGTATGGTGAAATGATATTTAGTCATTAATGACTACAAAGTCTAGAGAATATTAATTAATCAACATGTTTTATTAATCAAACATGCTAGTTAGATGTGAGTGAAATTAACATTTGACAAACATAAACATATGGTTCAGAAAGACAAATATGCCTTTAAAAGTTAAGAGATGATGACCATGTGTAATAGAATTTGAAACATGACATCTCCTTTTTGCTAAAGGAGGATTGACATACTACTGTAGTATAACAGTTGATGATTTGTGGTGATAATGTGAAGCTCCTTTCACCAACATTAACACACTTTTAGGTGTGAAGGGGATATTTTATGCTAATCTTTTCACCTGTAATAAACTTTCAACTTTTTAAATGAAAAAAATTAAATGATGTGATAACTTAAGAAAAACACAACTCATATACTTTTCATTGATACAAAACAGAACTGCCAGTTGTTGCTGGGCAACAATCCAGTGTTGCCATATTACAAAAATTAAAATGTACAGAAATTAAAAATAAGATAAAGAGGAAACATAGCTAGGATTCTACACACTCCCTTTTGAGTGAAAATGATTAGGAGATATAATCCTTTATTTTGGGTGGAAACCTGACATTCCTTCTTCTGTGCAAGGTATGGTTGGGATTGACTGGTGTTGAAATATTCTCCCGAGGTTTGTACTGGGGGTGTGTATCTGGATGAACCATGTGCCTGTGATTTTCAAGAGGCTGCTCATCATTGCCTTTTATGGTAAAACAGGGTTTCAGCCTGTCAATTGAGATTCTTTTGATGGTTCCATTAACTTTGATGTAGAAATAGTTTGGTGCTTGACAACATATGACCCAAGATAAACTTTTTGCAAAGATGAAGTGGCCACGTTATTGTACACGAAAACATTCGAGCAGTTGAAAAGATGTTTTGAAAGGAATATGGTTGTCTTGTCATGAGTAGTCGTTGCAGAAGGTTTCATGTTACAGACAATACTTTGTAGCCTTTACATTAACTCTGAGTGTGCGACATAGAGATTGTGATGACAAATTCTCCGGGTAAACGGGAGTTTTGTAAAGAAGCTCGACTGAAGATTATTCTATATCTTCTTTCAGTGCAAAGCATAATCTGAAAACAAAAAAAGGTAAAGCGTCTATCCAAGATTTGCTTTGTTGTAAATCACGTCCGGGTCATCAATGAAGGGGATATTTTATGTTAATCTATTTACCTGTAGTGAACTTTTAACTCTTTAAATAAATAAAATTAAATGACACGATAACTTAAAAAAACACATTTCATTTATTTTTCATCCATACAAAAATGAAATACCAGTTGCTGCTGGGCAAAAATCCAATGTTGCCATTTTGGCCATTCCTCTTCATGTATTAAGCAGACCTGATTGTTTTCTGGGACTACCCTGGATTTCCGGGTTTTTTAATGACCAATCCGGGTCTTAAATATTTCTATCAAATGTTTTTTTCTACCTCTTTCGGCAGTCAAAATTATCTCCTAACCTTGAATAGTCAACCTAGCGCACTGTACGCTATTCATGTTTCAATTTCTATTCTCCTTGTTATCAGGAATCCGGGCGTATGGAGAGGTGGTGAAGAAACCGATCTTCACCTCCAGTCTATGAGCAGCCTGGGAGAGGGGGGGGGGGGGGGGAGATAGTTTTTCTCTCGTCTCTGGTGGGGGATGTGCTGATCACGTGAAATGCTTCGGATATTACACAGTGGGTTATTACTCATGAATGTGTGCGTAGTAGAACCAGTAGGACTGAGCATTTTGCTTTCTGTATTCACATGTGCTAGTGCTTGCTTACTATTTGGTTCTTCTGATTTTGTTTTTTCCTGAAATTTCATAAGAAAAAAAATGAAGTACCTTAGCGATAAGCAGAATTGGAAGATGGAATGAAAAATAAATTTCAATGGGATTGGTTAAATCTAGAAGATAAATTGAACGAAAAAATTCATTATTGGTGTCGAAAAATTAATGTTCCCGGAATGGCCTTCTGCATTGCGTGCAATACTTCCATTAAGTATTGTAATGAAGGATTAAAGTCCCTTCTTAATCATTCGGGGACGGCAGTTCGCCAGAAACGCCGAAAATGTGTGGAAGAATTCACAGCTTTTGTTTTCAGTGGACAATTTTTGTCAAAATGATGAGAGTCGAACAGTTGATTTACTGTCTAGAAAAGCTAGGAGCGAGGCTCTTCTTCTATCATTTGTAGCAGAACACTCCCTTTCGTATTCATCGGTGCCACATCTTATTGATCTTGCTAAAGCTTTAGCTATGGATATTTCAGCACTTAATTCTCTACAGCTTACTCTTACGACAGCAGCGTACAAATTAAAATGTGGGCTGGCAAAAACAATGAAAAGCGAAATAATAAATGACTTGAAAATGTCTGCATTTTCATTGAGCATTGATGAAAGTAAAAATCAAGCGGCAGACAGTATTTTGACAGTACTAGTGCAGTATTTTTCAGAAAAAGAAAATTGTGTTGTTTTATGGCATTTAGCATCCGTTAAACTAACAGCTTGCAATTCCGAAAAAATATACAATTCAATTGTTTCGATATTTGAAGAAAACGGGTTACCGTGGAAACATTTAATGAGCATTTTGATGGATTCATGCAACACTATGTGCGATGTAAACACTGGTGTCGAAAAAGGAGTACGAAGTAATAAAGCTACCCATTTATTGGATATCGACAGCGAGACCTGCCATATAGCGAATAATTGCGCAAAAAAATTCACTGAGCTATTTCTAAAACATTTAGAAATTCTTTGTGGCAATATGTACTTTGATCTGAAGAGCACAGATAAAAGGGAAAATTTTTTTGAAATCTGCATAGCGATTAATTTGAAACCACTGAAAGTTTTATCATGACCGGATCATAGATGGCTGTACATTCTTAAAGTTCTTGAGAGCGTTCATTATTTGTGGGATGCTCTTCTTATTTTTTATTTCTCTTGGATTAGTGAAGAAGATGCAGAAGTATATGAAGACTTTGTCAAAAATATATATGAAAAGAGGGCTTTATCTGTAACGGAAATAAATCAAATTCAAGGGATTCAGACATCATTAAGAAATAAATTTTTAACTGAGGAGGCAAAAAAGAAAGAATAATCCAAAGACTTTTTTTTGAACAGCAAAAGACTTTGCTACATATGAGTATTTACAGATCCATTTTGTCACACTTTAACAGGTATGTGAAAAATTTTCAAGCTAAACAATGCCAGCTGCATGAACTTCATGTAGAAATGTTTCATTTAATGAAGCAATTTTTAACTTTTATCATGAAGCATGAACTTGTATCCAATATAAATAGCCTTGATGATATTCTTAAAATAGATACATCTGATAGAAATTTTTTTTACCAGATGAACATGTTTTTGGAATTGGTATATCTTCTGTTGCAAAAAGTAAAGCAAACTGCTCTACTGTTAATGAATGCACTGATGTTATAAAAACTGCTTATGGCAGATGTGCGGAGTACATGAAAAAAAACTACCCTTTAAGAACCCTTTCTTTATAAAGCTTTCTGCCTTAAATCCTACCTTAAGAGGTGAAGCAACGACATTCTCAGCTTTGTTGAAGTTAGCTTCATTTTTTTCCAACCCTTATTCCTGAAGAAGAACTTTCGGATCTAGATCTTGAAATAAGGCAATATCAAATTGAAACAAATTTATCATCTCTTGAATATAATAATGATGTAGTCAAGTTTTGGAAAAGTGTTATGGAAATTAGAGAAGGAGAAAAAGAAAAATACCCAATTCTGTCTAAAATGATTAAAGCTGTACTATCTTGCTTCCATGGCCCTGCTGTTGAGAGTGCATTCAATTTAATGGATCAAATTATGACAGAGAAAAGGACATCTCTAAATGCAGAAAGTTTGGACTCAATCCAAACAATTAAATATTATTTGAAATCTGTTAACAAAAGTACTTTGTCAATGTTTGGCTCTAAGGACCCTGCTCATGAGCCACTCCAAGCAGAGTACAAAATGAATTTGTTGAATTCCTGGAATACTTATCAGCAGTCACTTCAGTGTGTAACATCTGAAAAGCCAGTTGATGACACATTATCAGCCTCACCATGCTCATTAAAATCTTTAGTACATGAAAAGTCAGTTGAAGATCATTCATCAGCCAGACCATGCTCATCAAAATCTTGTGAAGTAAATCAGAAGAAAAGAAAAGCTGTTGAAGAGAACAACAAACAGACTGCTAAAAAACAAAACAAACAAACAAAACTTTTATCTTTTTTAAAGAAATAATTATGTCAAAATAGAATTTGGTTATGTTTTAATACATTTTAGTTTTTAAATTGAAATCATTTCATACATTTTAAAATGTTAATTTCAACAATAAATTTACTGTCGCTTTGTTGCATATGTAAAAATATTGTTTTTTTGTGATCATTTGGCTAATTCCTTAGTTCAAAATTTGCATACTTAAATTTCAGAGTTTTTCACTTTGGCTCACAATCAGGTCTGATTAAGTAAAATCATGACCACAAACAAAGTACGAAATCTTAACTCTTTATATAGCATGAAAAAATTACATCGCTGCTGAGGAGAAAACAAACAACCTCTCTACGTGACAGACAGTACTCACTCTGAAGGGGTTGTAAAAGTGAAGCAAGGAGACGGGATTATTTCCCATTCCATTTACAGTGAATGCTTTGTCTGATCATGGTGTTTGATCTGCATGTAGGTAATCCTGTTGAAGGTGTGTGACAGGCCTCCATGGTACCCCCCTTCCAGTGTCTCTAGACACGAAAGCACACAGGAAATCTGACAGTTCGACCTGATTTACTCTTTTCAGCATCTGCAATCTGCCAGATGGGGACTAGATTGGAACTGGACTTCTTTTCGGAGTCTCTAATCTTTTAAATGGGGTCTGGATGGGAAATACTGTTTGACTGAAAAAGGAAGGCTGTTGAGGGAGACAGTTGATTCTTTACCCTACACTTCTAGAATGAATGACTTCCGTGAGCATGACAAACTTTAAGGTCCATCAATACACTAGCTGTAGAGGTTTCTTCACCACATCATGTTGTGTAAAGATGTGTGTGCACGAATTGCATGCTTGATGCACGAACGGAATGCGTTTGTCATGGTTCGAAGGAGTGGTGGATCTCAGATGGACATTGTTTCAAACAATTAACAATTTAGCTCACCCAGGTGTCAAGTCAACAGCCAAAATGGTTAACAGCCAATTTGTGTCCATCCATCAATAAAGACTGCAGAGAATGGGCACGAGAATGTATTGTTTACCAGCAATCTAAAGTTCAGTACCATGCTTCCAGTCCTCTTGGATCATTTCTGGTGACAGGTGAGGGTGAGGTCGGTGCTGGTGCCACCTGCCACTATTGGTGAGAAGTAGAATGCGTGTTCATTGTCCAGGTCACAAATGTAGGGAGAGCGTGCGGTGGGAGGTGGTTTAGAACCAGAGAACTCAGGGTGGTAGAATGTGGCACAATCCAACCAAGCCAAAAGGTATCCATTTGATCGGCTTTCAATTGCTGCGTGTTGTGTGCGTGGAGGTGATCTTATGCCCCTACATATTTTTAATTTCTGTATGTTTTAATTTTTGTAATAAGACGAAGAGGAAATTTAGAGGTCTCTAAAGGTAAATGACCATTTCTTTACAAGTCAAAACAAATACTGCTTCTTTTGTGAGTTTCCCGAAGGGACTTGCATAACAAAAAGAGGGGGGATGGGAACTATCAGACAAATGCGGACTTTACACACTTGGCGGCACTGCAATTTACTTTAAAGCATCACTGCCTCACAGACCTCTCACATGAAAGTCTGGAAGCGACTTCTACACTGCTGGCCACCCAAATTGCAACACCAAGAAAAACAAGAGATATCACAACAAAATTTATTGTGTAGATAACATGTTGACCAAGTAACAAATGATTAAATTTACAGCATTCTATGAAGCGTGGTTCCTGCCAAAATCAGTACCCAGAGTAGCCGCCGTTGTTGGAGATCACAGCTGCCACACGCCTCGGCATTGATTCAAAGAGACTTTGAATGTGTTCTTGGGGTACAGCAGACCAAGCAGCTTCCACACGTTGCCAAAGTTGATCTGGTGTGACAGCTGGGGATGAACTCTGGGTCAGTCGTTGAGCAACCATGGACCACATGTTTTCTATCGGCGAAAGATCCGGAGAGCGCGCCGGCCAGGGAAGCAATTCAATCTGGTGATTGACGAAGAACCCTTGGACAATGCGTGCCACGTGTGGCCGTGCATTATCCTGCTGAAATATGGCTGTTGGCAAGCCCTGAAGGTAAGAAAGGACAACTGGCTCCAACACCTCGGAGATGTAGCGCTGGCTGGTTAAAGTACCGGCAATGCGTACTAGAGGAGTGCGAGAGAGATATCCGATACCGCCCCATACCATAATACCCGGTGCAGGACCAGTGTGACGGTGCATAATGCAGCTGTTCAGCATCCTCTCTCCACGGTGTCTCCAGACTCGAATCCGACCGTCGTGGTGTTGCATACAGAAGCGTGACTCGTCAGTAAAGAGAATTTCATTCCATTCTGTCGTCCACATCCTTCTTTCATCGCACCATTGGCGGCGGAGACGTCTGTGGTTCCGCGTCAGAGGTAGACAAAGCAACGGACGTCTTGCGGACAGACCATTCTGCTGTAAACGACGTCGAATGGTACGCGCAGACACTGGATGATGCGTTACAGACTGAATCTGCTGTGATATGGTTCGTGATGTGACTGAACGGTCCGTCACTGCCATGCGTACAATCTGCCTGTCATCACGTGACGTGGTGCACTGAGGTCGATCACGTCTGTCCGTCGTACCCTCCTGCACCCAACGATCACATATCCGCATCACAGTTGTTTGGTTTCGTCCAATACGACGACCGATTTCCCTGAAAGATAACCCACAATCTCGGTATGCCACTATCCTTCCTCTGTCAAACTCGGATACTTGATCAAAAGATGATCGTTGTTTCCTACGAGGCATAATTTATCGTTTTTTTGAAAAAAAAGCAAGAAAAACACAATTGCTGTACTTGAAACCGTCGAAATCTCCAAGCCTTAAATAGCGCTTTGAGGTGGCGCCACAGGCGCGCTTGATGTGCGTCTGCGCTGAAATTCTAATCATTTGCATATCTCACCTCAGCTAATGCATGTTGTAAATTTCATATTATTTGCATGCTTCCTTCAGGGTGTTGCATTTACGATGGCCAGCAGTGTATATCTTTACACAGTACAATGTCAGACAGACTTTACACACTTGGCGGCACTGCAATTTACATTAGTGTGCCTGTCTCACTGGACTGTTATTCCCCTGATGATCAAGTCTCGTTCAACTGACATCTCTTTTCATGAAGACCAAAACTTTTGAAGAGTTGGAGGGTAATTGTTAGGCCAATGATCTATGTTTGCATTCCTTGATTCTGTTGTGATGAGGATCTCTATTTCAGCTGATATATGGTAAGCAGTAATAGGGCTGTCATCTATCAGTTTCGTATTCAGTAACAAAATAAAGAAGCAGAACGAGACCCTTTTGTATAAAGCTTATGTATGACCTATTGCGACTTATGCTGCTCCCGTATGGGCCAGTGCCGCGAAATCACACATCACAAGACTAGAGTCCAAGAAGAACTACCCGCTTACGAAGATACTAAATGGACATACATTTATGCATTTATGCTGCACATGGAGATCCACAATGAGATTCTAAATTGCAGTCTTTAAAACACACTCTCCCACAACTTCTAAGGAAGCACCAGTGTTAAGTGCAAACTGATGGCTTAGGGTACTGGTGCACATTGCATAAATTTTTAAGCATGTTTAACAAGAATTTTTTTGGAGCTAGTCACAATCCTCTGCAGTGATATGGCACCAATGTAAATTATATTAGGGTCATGCTCAATTGCAGACACTTGGTGGTGTTGCTTTAGTTGTTGTTTTGGCTGTCAGGACACACTTGAAGAGTGATTTTGCATTTGGCAGTTATATGTCTTTCCATAAGCTCGATATAAGATGAGTCGATCTTTATCGTTGCGGTCGTACGTAGCACCAAATTCACATTGATCAACCTGCAGTTTTGTTTCAAAGCTGAATGCGGCAAAGTTTTGACCGGCTTTTGCATAATGTTGAAGACAAATGCTGCAAGCATGATATTACAAAGAAAGTCCCTTAAATCTGGGTATAAAAGTTGGCAACCTTAGTTCATGTGAAGTGATTACATTTTTTCTAAACTGCAGCAAACTTTTCCTGTGTTATAAAAGGGTAAAAGGAGGGAAGGGAAAAAAAAATATTTGAAGAGAGAAAGATTTGGAGGAAAAAAGATTGGATGGTAGAGAAAAAAATAAACAATGTAAAGGAAAGGAGAAAAAAAAAAAAAAAAGGGAGAAAAAGGAGGTGATTTGAAAAAAAAAGATTGTGTATGTTAGCGCGCAAATAAAATAAAAACATAAATAAAAGGAAGAAAAAAATTGTAAGCACATTCAGTCATTTAATTTGAACTAAGGATTAATTGAATTCAGAATTTAATCAGAATGGTATCATAAAAAGTAGGAAAAATAGTTAATATTTTTTTCCTTTACATATAAGTTTTATTGGGAAAAAGTTTCTACAGTATACTTTCTAAAAATAAATATGAAATTTGAATATCATGCTAAAATGTATATCTATCCAGTTTTATACTAATCGCGGAGAAATAGTAACTTCTCCATTCTTCGTTTATTTCTTTGTTTGTTTGTTTCATTGTTTTTAAACTCTTTGCTATTAATCTAGTGGCAAAGAGTATAAAAATAATAGTATATTTTAAGTATAAGTAGTTAAGGTTTTTTGTCCATATGCTTTTACTCACTCCCATCCACAAGCTATTTAAGTATTTTGTCATGGTGAAATAGGGTGCCAGATTTTACTGGGGGGGAAAAGGAAGAATTCCAGTGAAATATTTTAAGAAGTCAAAATGTAAGTTAAAGATCCACCTCAGGTCATGTCATTCCAGGAAAGTCTGGAATACATACATATACAGTCAACTCCGGTTATAGTGAACCCAGATATAGTGAACTTGCGGTTATAGTGAATGCAAATTGTTAGTCCCGATTCACTTACATTAGAAATGTGCGTAGCATTTTTTGGTTTTAGTGAACATGACTTCGGTTATAGTAAACCTAAAAACTGAACTTCGAAAATTCTGAAAATGGCGGAGATGAAGTTTTTTGATGTCTACATTTTAAAAGGTTGTCTATAATGCATTTGATAAATACAGAAAGAGATTATCAAGCATCTGTTCCGAAATACAGGGTAATTGTCAGCGACTATTCTAACATGGGGAAGGGGGAGAAGGGAACAATAGCGCACTAGAAAAGGGGCTTTTAGACTCTTGACCGCTGTGAAACCAGGAATTTATTCATTGCAGTGATGCATACTTATCTTTAGCTATTCAATTCCATAGCAAAATAGCCCATGTCTTGTGGTGTATGCCTCCCCGTACTCCTTTTGTCCAATACCCCCCAGTGCTTAAAAGATAAGCTCATCTTTTGCAATCTGCATGAAAAGCCGTGACACCCACACTTCCACAATGAAGAAGGTAGTAATGACAATTTTTAAAAGGAACGTGCAATTTTTTTCATTTTCATTTTTGACCAAAAAGGAAAGACCACAAACGCTTCAATCCAGTTCATCAAACTGTGGCCCTTCTAACTGTATTCACGCTTGCTATCCTGGGGCATCTGTAAAAGGGGATTAAATTCATAGTCGGTTAGAATCAACAGCATTTTTCGGCTTTTAAACACAACAAGAATTAGGGTACATTTCATGGTGAACAAAAATGGACATGTTTCTCTTGTCCTTGAACAATTCCATTTTCTATTACCAGTGCAATAGCACAGTTAAAGTATTACCACTACACGCTATTGCTTGATGGGCTATAGCACTTTCCAGCCAATTGAATCGAATCTCCCAAATTATTGTAGCACTTAGGAGTAATAAAACATAAATACAATTAATTATGTTTGATTTACATAAATATTTAGTGCGAGTATAAAACACTATTTTTTACTTATATATATAATGTATTCCCTGTTCATATGGGGACACTTCGCTTATAGTGAACTTCGGATGTAGTGAACAAAATTTGCCGGTCCCCAGAGGTTCACTATAACCGGAGTCGACTGTATATATATATATATATATATATATATATATATATATATATATATATTTTAAAACCCACTTTTTCAAAAAAGCCGTCTAGAAAAATTCAAGAAAAACCCAACTGAGTTTTTTCAAAATTTCAACATTAATATCTTCGATACAGGAAAAAGAGAATTCTTTTTCTGTCCAATCTTAAAAAAAGGATTGAAACTAAAAGCTTTATCTAAATTCTTTTTCCCTGGAACTTATGACTAGGCATGAAAGGGAGGGGGGGAGGGATAAGTCTATACCAACATATTATAAAATCCAGCTGTTTGTCATTACATAATATAGAAGGCTATTGTTTTTTTTTCTTTTTTTTTAAGGGGGGTGGAACTTGACACAATTGTGAAAATTGCACAAATTGAAAATAAAGCAAAATTTTAGTCTTAACCAGTATAAAATTATTTGGGAGGGGATAAGTTATTAAACAAGGCTAAGTTTATCTATCCAAAGTGTATAATAAAGCAGAATGCTATACTTTAACAATTAGAGGAAGCTCAAAATCCCTAGCTCCTTCCCTGGATCCACAACTGGCTAATCAGGTGGTCAGTCGCAAATTTCATTACATCCAATGCTCTGTCCCCATTTAACATCTGTGATCGTTTTGTTATCACTCTGATCTTACGAATCTAGTAATTCTGTACATATCCTTATTTGCATCCATGATGGTGATGCTTCTTTTCTTCAAAGACTCTGAGGGAACAGAAAGGGCAGGGGTGGATACTATGGTATCCATATAATTGTTAGAATACTGCTATGCAAGCAGACTATATACAGTATTTGTTTTCTAAAATCCCCAAAACCCAGTGGGCTGGTTTTTTCTGAAAAAAATTCAGGCATTTACCTTGCCAGGTTAGGAAGTGATATTGCCCTGCTGTTTGATAGAAAGAAGAGAGAGGGGGAAAAAATCATCGGTCAATATGTTTTAGAATGTAAATTTCAGAATATTTTTTTCTAGATTTTTAAAAAAATTTCTATGACAAGAATTTTTATCCATTATTTAACACTAGTTTCAATTCAGTAACTTTTTTAATATTAAAATTATTAATTGTGATTTATAATTTCATCTATAATTGATTATTTCAATTGATTTTAAAATTTTTTATTCATAATATTTTTTTTAATTAGTTGCTTTAAGTAGCGTTTAGTTTTAAAGGAAGTTTCTTTACATGCTGAGCCCACCATCCGTGAGTGCCCTTAAATTTTTTAAGGTTGGGGTATACTTCAAAAAAGTTTTCTAGAGGAGGCAAATTTCACACTTGTAACAATAAGAGTTCTGATTTCAATTTGGGATGCACTTTTGTTGCATCGTAACACAATATACTAAATGTCCAGGAGGGGCAAGTGCCCTACTACCCCCACCCCCCTTATGGATGGATGCCCATGCTACCATCCTTAAAATATCTTTAAAATCTAAGAAAAAATCCGTTTAGTAGTGTTTTTCTGAAGAAAAAAAAAAACTTAACAACCCTGGCACATTTCCCTTTCAGTTGAGATCTTGTGAACATCCAAGAAAGGAAAAGTAAAGTAATGTAACAACAACGCAGTGAGCAGTGCCGGTCCTAGATATTTTTCTAAGTAGTGCAAAATACAAAAATGTGCCCCATTCCCACATGCAGCTAAAAAAGTTTTCGAAGGGGGTTAAAACTGAAATTTCAACTATTTATGGATACTGAAATATACATGTGCATATTATAAAGTAAGGTATTTTTGCATTCTCATAGATATGGTTCTCGATGCGGTTGCACCATTCGCTTCATGCTAGGACCGGCTCTGAATGTGAGGATTAAAACCCTGAGCTAAATCAAAGGAAAGTCTGGTTTTTAACTGCATTTTTGTTTTTTTAAAGGGTGATTCGTGGCTGCATCAGTTTTGCAAAAATTCAAACATTGAAATGTGTTTAAAATTGAATTTCTAAAATTGTTTTTAAAATCAAAATTTTTAATCGAATGTTTTTAAAAAATATTTTAAAATTAATTTTTAATAATCATAGTATTGCTAAAAAATTTAAACGTTTTTAAAAGTGAATACAAAATTGTTTTTAAAATCATTATTTTTTAAATCAAGTGTTAAAAAATATTTTTAAAATTAATTTTTAATTATGAGTTTGCCAAAAAATTTTAACATTTAAACGTTTTTAAAATTGAAAGTCTAAAATTGTTTTTAAAATCAATGTTTTTTAATGAAATGTAAAAAAATGTTTTTAAAATTGAAATTATTTTTAATGAGACTTAAAATACTTGATCAATCCCCTCCTCTAAAAGGAAAGCTATATATAAGCTGTGTCGCTGCTATTGAGACCTTGTCCGTTTAAAATTTTTTCTTGAGCCACACGATGAATCACCCTTTCCACCTCCATCCCCCCCTGGGTCTAGCAGATGTTCTTTAATGCAGGGTGTCTACCGTAAACGCAGGTAACTTTAATAATATCATTTAAAAAAATGTGAAACTGTGGCAGTTTGCCAATCCAGTACCACCAGCCTATTCATTTCTGTACATCTCGCGTTTACTTGAAGGCGAGGCCAAAGTAATGTAGTGGGAATTTCACATTCTTATTAAATGGAGACAGGTCTCCACGCAAACAATTAGGTAGACACCCTGTTTTCTTTAATTTTTTTTAACCTGGCCATTTTTTTAATAACAATATCCAATATCCACTCCAATATCCAACAATAGACAATATCCACAACAATAGACAATATCCGCAACAACAGACAATATCCGCAACAGACAATATCCACAACAATAGACAATATCCGCAACAATAGACAATATCCGCAACAACAGACAATATCCGCAACAATAGACAATATCCGCAACAATAGACAATAGCCGCAACAATAGACAATAGCCGCAACAATAGACAATAGCCGCAACAATATCTATCCAGAAACAATCCGATAACAATAACCAGAATTTTGTTTTCAAAATTTTTCTACAGCCACTTAACAGTTTTGTTTTATAGACTGTATGCAAACACGTGACTAAGTGTTATTTTTATCAAAAATGTTTTTAATATTCAAATTTTTAAAAATGTTCAAATTTTTAAATGTTTAAACTTTTAAATTTTTTTAATGTTTAAATTTTTAATGTTCAAATTTTTAATGTTCAAATTTTTAAATTTTTAATGTCAAATTTTTAAATTTTTAATGTCCAAATTTTTAAATTTTTAATGTCCAAAGTTTTAAATTTTTAATGTCAAGTTTTAAATTTTTAATGTCCAAATTTTTAAATGTAATATAATTTTCTGAATTGTCCCTTCAGTAACTGACGAACAATTAACTGCTAACCATATGCTGGTCACAAGTTTTGAAGCAGCTTGATGCAGTTGTAACGTCACGTGCATACTGAAACCATTAGAAAATATTTGTTGCTGCATCCCTGTTATTTCAGTTAGATTTTTTGATTTTAAAACTACAAATTTAACTCTTAAAATTAATATAGTAAAACTAAGCTGAAAAAGAAAATTATTTTATTCGCCATTAACAAAGAGTGGGGAGAAAACTAGCAAAATGTAGCATTTTAAACAGTCAGCCCTACTTTTCAGGGTAAAGCAGTAATGGTGTTCCAACAAAACTGTTAAGTGGTTATTTTTTTTTTTTAAGGGGGTTCAGCCGATGGTACTTACATATTAGCCCATCAACTGCCTAGTAGAATATAGCTCTTTATTTGCATAAAAAGAGCAATTAAAAATTTTTTTTTGCTTAAAATGCGCATAAGGTTTTTAAAATTAAAATATCTGTTTTTAAAACTAAATGTTTAAACATGTTTTAATATTCAAAATTTTTAAATGTTTTTTAATCAAATTTTTAAAGGTAATAAATTTTTAAATGTAAATAAAATTTTTAAATGTAAATAAAATTTTTAAATGTAAATAAAATTTTTAAATGTAAATAAAATTTTTAAATGTAATAAAATTTTTAAAATGTATATAAAATTAAATTTTAAAATGTATATAAAAAATTTTCATATTGGATTATGCAAATTAGTAATGTGTATGTTATGTGCATTAGAGTAAAAATGCGTTTGCTGTAAAGTAAAGGATAGATGCGCTAATATGTAAGTACCATCTTTTTCCGTTTTTTTTCTTCTCCACCTCCCATTTTTTTTTTCCTGTTGAACCTGGTCTTCCCCTTCTCCACACGCCTGGCATCTCGTTGATGTAATGGCATGATAAAATAAAAAGGCTATTACTTGTGTGAAAAGATCTTTAATTATTTATGTAGTTATTTATTTTTTAATTTATTATTATTAATTTATTTATTTTGATAGAGAAAAAATGTCTTTATCATTAGTGCAAGCTGCACTCCTTATTTAATTTATAGAGATAGGATATCTCTTATTGGTGCAAGTAGCACTAGCCTTGGTTTCATATTTTAATGATTTGTTTTGTGCTTTTTCATTTAATTAATTATAATGTGACAGTAGGCTAAGGGGATCTGTCGGTAAACAAAACTCCCCCTTATTATTATGTTTTCTTTTTACCCAAGTAATAACCTTTTTATTGAATCATGGCCAATTTTTGTATATTATACAATTTTTGAATGTCACCTCTCGACTATTGGCCAAATCCTAAAGCTCTGGAGTTTAGGTGGTTTTCTCCAGATGTAATGGAAACATGTTCATTACCTTGTCATTATCTGGCAACCCTTAAAAAGTGATTTGCCATCAGACCGAGAGCATATTCTTTGCCCGGAGAATATAGACTAATGTCGTTCACAGAAAATTTTCAAACTTTGCAGACAGCTTTTTTTTTTTAAATTTCTTTAATTAAATTTTAACAAAAGTGTGCAAATAAAATAATGGAAATATATATCGGTGAAAAAACAGTAAATAAATCATATTTATTATGTTTGAGTTTAAAGTTCATATTGATGTTGATTATTTTGTAGTTTTAAGTAGAATGCTATTTTAAAGTAATGTTTAGCTGTTGGCTACGATATAGAACTCGGGAGGCAACAACCTTTTTTTGGCAGATAACTTTTACAAAAATATTGGAGTTCGCAGACAGTTTTACACTTTATTTAGGTCTGTTTGCGATATAGAGAACTCCTTGTCTTAATATCTTCAAATCTTACTATATGTTTTAACGATGGAATAGGGTAGTCACTTTTTTCTCCTGTAGCATGTTATTGGGGCCAAAAAAGTGACTATCCAATTCTAATCTGGCAGTGGCCAGGCAAGCCTTTCTCTTTTCAGACTAAGAAGTCCCAGTAGTGTCATCACATGAGTGTCATAAAGCAGCTATTCTCATGAGTTGACTGTATTCAAGTTGTAAGTGAGGTAAGTGAATATTAAACAAATTGCTATAGAAACACATGCTAATAAATCACATTAACCTTTAAAAACGAGAAATTATTAAGTAAGATTTACATGTCTTTCAAGGGAACGATCTAAAACGATGTAGAAATGAAGATGCATAACTATAAACAACTTACATTACATTACAGGTTTAACACTAGCAGGGTGTAAAAAAAAAAAATAAAAAAAATAATAAGATTTACTTTAATTAAATTTAACGGTTTTATATGAAGAGTATAGACAACTAAGTATCTAGTTGTGTATGGTATCTCTCTATTTAAAAAAAAAAGTAATGGCCGCTGTCACTACCACCGCTGCTGTCAAGAGCTTGTTCGGTTATCTTCTCCTAAACAGTGGGGATTTGAATTTCAAGAATGTGTCCACGGATTCGGGAAAATTCCAAGGAACCTGATAAGCTGACGTAAATTTCAAAAATCGAATTATTTTAGAAGATATTAATAAAAAACTGAAAAAGATAAAACAATGGTTGCCAGATTTGGCATAAAATCATTCATGTCTTTACTGCAAAGCAATTCCAAGTATGTAGAATCGCGTGAAATTGACAAACATGAAGTAGAATTACACCCACTTTATGCCAAATAAAAAATTATATGAAATAAATAAGTCAGTATGTTACACAAAGTTGACAATTTTCAAATAGTAAGTTCACTTAGACAACAGGAGTTTAGAATGAGCGATTATTGGTTTTTCCAAAACAGAATAACTAATTGTAACTGATTTTAAAAGTGCCATCTTGGCATTAGGTACGATCTGGCAAAATGGTATCTTTCCAAGCAGGCTGAATCTAAACCGCGAGTTCAAAAATGTTAGAACCCAATATCATGAAAATGAAAAATAATTAAAATGCAGAGGATTTTAAAGTCGGCTCGATCCAGCTGGAGTATTTGCTACCAGTAGAAATATTTGGCGGCGTTAATTACCATTATAGCAGTTATAGTACACTTTGGATATTTGCTAGCGTGACGAGATGGTATAATTCGTGATGCTAAGTATGCCAATCTGCAAACAATTATGTAAATGAAAATATGGATAACGGTTTTCCGGTAACCTTAAATGAACAGTAATTATAGGTTGTGAGCATGTGTAAATCTCCAAATAATGAAAAGTCGCCATTGGTGGCAAGCTATCCTATCTTTTCCTTAGCTTTTATTAACTTTACATGTACGCAAGTCACTAAATAATGAAAAATTCGCCATGGTTGGCAAATTCGCAAGGTGTCCAATAGGTTTTACATTATTAAAAATACAGCTGAAACAGAGGTTCTGATTTTATTACGCCTTAGCTCCTAATTAATATAACTTTTGAATGGCAACATTAAATATCATTGTGTTTCTGAGGAGTGCAAATAATTTTTCCAGCGATTATAAGCGGAGTCCGCACTCCAGGTGGAGTATAGCTCAGGACCCGTACAACACGGATTCCCATAACAAAATATTTACAGTGATATATTGGAGTGGTTGACTGTAGTGTGAAGTTTAAATTTTTATGTACCAATGAACATGCAAGAACCAAGCAATGTGAGCTTAGTAACATTCTATCTGATCCAATCTTCGGGTTTTGTCTGTTGAAATTATGTCTTTTTTACGAATAAGCCTTATAAGGGGCTGAATGCCTCATACGAAAAGCGAGCGTAGCGAGTCTAGGGGCCTTGGCCCCTAGTGTACTAAAGAAAACTAACAATCTAAGTTATTATCTTCAGCTAGTCATTTAGTGAATTTTTTTTAATGCTGGTAAATAAAATTATAAGCACATCATTATAAATAATAGCTGTGAAGGTTTCCCTTCTGTGTCGAATGTTACTTCTCTGTATTGCTTGGGAGCAATGCTGTGAACAGGAGGTCATGATGTGAATTCGTTGCTATGCCTTTCTAATGCATGTAAAGGTAAAAGGGTTAAAGGCATCGAAATACTGAGTTAGATAGTGCCACAACTAGAGCTTATGTCTTTCAGGAGAAACCTTAATTAGAATGCCCCCCTCCCATGGAACCATAACTGATTGCACTACGTCTGGGGCATGTGCCCTGCTTGCCCCCTCTAGTTGCAGTCCTGGCAGCAGATATAAATCAGGAAAACGCAGACTGTTTTTATGTTCTCTTAAACTTCGTCGCATTTGAATTTGCCCATTTTCTGTCTAGTCAAGTGAGTTGGGCACGATCCTGTATTGTCTCTTTGCTACTGACCTTCAAAAATCAAAATTAGGTTCATTAAAATGTAATTCAGAAACTGACCTCAGCCTATGACAGGGCCGCAACTAAAGGGAGGGGCAAGCGGGGACGAGCACCGGGAGATGTGATAAAGGGAATGCCAAAATCAGTTATGGTTTCCTGCGATGGGGGTGCGGTTCCATGGAAGGGGGCATGCTAATTTAGGTTTGCCCCATGTGACAAACTCTAATAGCAGCATTGCCAGTGAAAATGCTCTCTTTTTGTCCACTATTCAGAGCATCAGATTCTTTTTTTCTAATGGTGTACTTTTAATTTCAAACAAGTTCAAAATTGCTGCTCCTTGATTTTTTGTGGTCCTGGGAAATTATCTAGCTTGCCCATTCTCCAGTCGGCTGTCGTCCCTGTTGGGTTGAAAAGCATTTGTGATTCTATTCTTTTGTTGATTTTTGCAGTTTTTTTTTTTTTTTTTTTTTTTTTTAAATCTGGTATAGGTGGATTATAAATGCATGATCTGTGTTCAAAATCATAACTTTACCCCTGACTTTTAAACTGAGGGGGGGGGGGGGAGCAAAATTTTACACAAGCAGGGACAATTGCCCCCCTCCCCAGATTACACCTATGTTCGGTGTACTAAATTTTGATCTAAAATGAAACTAATAAACTTTTATAGAGTTTTATTTTATTAATTATTTTAGGTAGTGTTCGACTTACTGCGCATGCTGGCAGTTTTAGTAAATCTTGCAAAATTCCCTTCTTCAACTGTTCAGGTTCTTGGAGCTGACAAAGTCCTGTTCAGGTATATCATTTTGTTAGATTATTTTATTGTTTTTATTTACGATATTTCAGGGAAATTTTATAGGTATTTAAATAATATGATGTTTGGGTGACAAGATTTAATCTGATCAGTTTTACAAATCAGAAATCTAGAATAATTGCATTTAAGGAACCTCATATTTACCTGTTGATTTTATTCTTATTTGCACACAGGATCATTGTTATTTTGTCACAGCTATTTTCTGCTTCCTAGTTACTGAAATAATTATTGAAAGTAAAACTGTGAAATCCTGTGTTAATTTGGTGAGAAAACATTATTTACAGCAGCCATGGCAATATTTGAGACATCTTTTGTCTGTTTTCTTGTTTACAGAAATATACTGTTGAGTTTTAATTTTTAAGATAAATGCTAAATTTAATTTCTAAATTTAAGTAAATTATCTATCTTTAATTAAATATTGTGAAAAAAAGTAAATTAAAATTAAAATCCCAGAAAAAGCAACTTATGCATTGCTTTAACATTTACACAAGTGATGGATGATAAAAACAGATCAGTAATTTTATGGATAATTAAAGTATTTTCCCAGTTGTGTTAATAAGTATGGAATTCACTATTTTGTTCTGAGGAAGCAAATAGCATCTTAATCTAAAGTAAGTAAAGGATGGTGTGGGAAGAACAGCTTTATTCATAACATTGACTCGGCAGTCTTTTATCTTATGTCTTGGCCATACATAATTTGACACTATCAGTGTTGTGTTTAATATTTTTATATTGCAAATAGTCTTCTCAAACCTTTATTTAGAGTTGAAAGCTACCAGGGGAACAGAATATGTCTGAACACACAAATGAGGTTCGAGGGGGAAATTCTGAAGTGCTTGGGAAATTTTTGTTCCAAGTGAATTTAAAGGAAAAACTGAAACAAATATTTTTGTAGAGATGCAGTTGTTATCAAAAGAAGCTAGCAATAGATAGTTGCTTAAACTAGAATGAAAATATGCTTCGGTTTTGTGGAAATTTTGGACAAAACAAACTGTTTCTGGGGAAACATTGGCCTCTGAACATCTTTTGCACCTATCTCGGAAAATACAACCAATTCAGCTTGAACTATGTTTGCAATTATGCTTGCAGGATATTTTCAATGTAGGCTTTAACCCTGAACCTTTTAAAACATCTTGTTTTTTTCAAGCAACAGTATGTGTGGTACATATGTTGAGGTCATTGGTGCAAATAGGCCCAAAATATTTAGTGGCACTGAAAGAAATTTGGTGACACCCAATTTTTCCTATCTTTCAAAACTGCAGAAACAAATATAATTCTTAATTAGACTGAGCAAAGTGAAACTGTGCGATCCCTTATTTTACATACCTGTTTGATGTTATTAAATGGAAAATAGTAAAGCTAATGTTATTCTGCTTGAAGCTAGTATATTTTGTGTTGATAAAATTATCTTTAATTAGTATAAAACATGATTTCACACACACATGTGCTAAGAGTAATGAATTTTTTAGATTTAATTTTTCTGTGTCTTTATATGAATATTTAGTTTCAATTATATGCAAATATTCCAGTGAAATAATAAAACAAAATGTACACTGGATTTGAATGGTTTTGAAATTTTTGGGATGCTAGTAAGATTAGTGTAATACGAATACCACTGGCCAAGGAAAATATGGAAAATCTGGAATAGTCTGAATTTTATTTTGACAGTAAAATTTTAGGAATTTTCTAAATCTTCCCTTGAAACCTGAAAATTCTGTGATCTGGGAAATTAGTTTTTATTTTTATACAATTTTCTGTTTGCCATGAGTGAGGAATGATTCAAATATGATTAAGAGTTCATAATGATCTGTATCTATATAACTGTTGTGAATTATGTGTATTGTAATGTAGTTAAGAGTTTTATTGAAAAGTCCTGGACAAATCAGGGAATTTTGTTTCATAAATTGAATCAGTGGCAGCCTTGTATTAATGGTTAGAAATTGTTCTTCATTTTAATTATCAATAACCCAGCTTAAGCATTGTTGCAATATTTAAAAATTAGTTTATTCCTTTGCATGCAGAAAAACTGGAATGCAGTAGTAAGTCTCTTGATGTACATATGATAGTTATTTGAGTGATGTTTTATTAAAACTGTTTATATTTAATGCAGTTTCATAATACCGTAATTGGCTTCCATTGCTCAAAAAAAAAAGTATTAGCAATTTAATTTTTGCTTAAATTAAATAAACTCAAAAGAAGTATTGAATGAGAAGAAAACAATACACAAGTTCTAAATATCTTATTCGATGAAAGCAATTTCAACCCAAATATGCATACTGTTTGATTGTAGATAAAGTATGCTACAATTTTAAAAAATTTGTCCTCTCCCAATATTTTGTCTAATGAAGACTGGAAAATGAGTCTATTTTGTTCTCATAATCAGCAAGTGCTCTAAAAAATAGTTAAACTACGGATTATCTATTTACTGGTCTTCTTTATCTGAAAATTTCTTTATAAAGCTTTGATAGAAATGAACAAAGAATAACATCTAATTTGGCACCTTTCCAGATGAGTCCTCGACACAGCCCCGATTTGTTCATGCTGTAAGACCCTGTGCACACATTTTCAATAAAGTATCCATTGTCAGATATATTTCATTTACATGTTTTCTTATATAAGACACTGTCCTTCGAAAAATGTGCAAAGTGTTCTATATAATAATTATTATTTCTGATATTTTTTTCGAACAGTGCGTGTTTCATAAAAGTAGATATAGTTAGTCACACAGTCTGATAAAAGGAAAAACTATCTGCGCACATAATCCAAAGCTATCTGCAAACTCAAAATAGTTCGTGATAACTAAATACATAGTGCGTATATGAACATGTGTATATGCATATGCGCACACATCTGTGCGACGCACTTGGGCTATAGTGACTTGAAAAACATAATTCTTTTATGTAACTATCCATTAAAAAAATAAACTTGGAATTACCGGAAAACTATCTGCAAGACCTTTAAATGTATTCGCACCTGGTGTGCATGTGTGCATCTACATTATCTGACTGTGGTTAGTCAGGAAATAAAAATAGGAAATTTGGCTTTCACTTGATCATATTTTTGAGGTTGTAAAACAAAAAGTATTTAAGTTGAAAAAAAAAGTACAATATACTTGAGTGTAAAGTAATAAAGCTTTAATTTAAATTATCTCAAGAACACAAGAAAAATAAATTTTAAAAAAATTCTTCGATGTTTCATTTAAAATATTTGTTTAGTAAATTTATTAAATTACATTCTAAATGAAAACCATATGGTTGCAGGGTTGGACCCTTTAGAAAGAGCACCCATGGAGGGCACCAACCTGTAGTCCAATCCCTCATCTAGATAATTGGCTGTAACCCCACAACACTGTATATTTGCATACCTCAGTTATTCCCAGGGGACCAAATAGTGTCGTCGCTGGTTGTTACATTAATTTTTTGTATTTATTAAATTATTATGTGTTTGAGAGAACTAGAAAATGTAATGTGTAAACAAGATTTTTTAAAAATATTTTATTTATTTATTTTTTAAATTTAAGGTCACTGAAAAAATTAATGTAACATTGTTCAGAACGGCCTATTCTCGAGCTCTGAACACATGCCAAAGTTGGTGGTGATCTGCTGACATTTTTCAGTTGTAAAATGCTGTTTATAAGGCAAGTTTGATAACTACCCTGTATAAACAAAATCAATTTTTATACTACAGAGGTGCATATCAGTAAATTAAAACAGGGTTGGTTGCTACACATTTATTAAAGCATGTTGTGCGAATCAATTATGGGGCAGTTTCGATTATTGTAAATCTAAATGCTTAGGAGTAATTGAAGTTCCTGTTTGTAACTAATAAAGAGAAGATTTAACTGTATAATTAATATATTAACTGTATAATTAATGTATAATGTTATCACACAGAATACAGAATGAAAGTCAATTCTTCATCAAATACTTAGTCTGAAGAAGCTGTAAAGGAAGAGAAAAATGACTGAACTAAGTTCTGAGATAGGTAATTTTTTTCTCATAATCATAGCCTTTTCAAATCATTATACAGTGAAATCTGCATATTTTAGAAAGTGATTCTATCAACCTTTCAATTATATTAGGCAAATTGGAGTGTTTAGGCTGATTAAATTTTTTAAAAATTTTTTACTAACTATGCAAAAAATTCCAGAGATGAGGATCGAACCAAGGACTGCCACTTAACGTGTGCATGCTCTACCACTGAGCTACTCTGGGACAATTCCCAGATGAAATTTCTCGCATTAGAACCGTTGGCAATATCATCTTTTGCAAACCACAGAAGGAATAGATGAACCAAAATGCGAGAAATTTCATCTGAGAATTGTTCCAGAGTAGCTCAGTGGTAGAGCATCCGCACATTAAGCGGCAGTCCTGGGTTCTATCCCCAGCTATGGAATTTTTCACATAGTTTGTAAAAAATTAAAAATTGGTTCATCTTTTCCACCTGGTTTGCAGAAGATGATATATATTGCTAACGGTTCTAATGCAAGAAATTTCATCTGGGAATCGTCCCAGAGTAGCTCAGTGGTAGAGCATCTGCATGTTAAGCGGCAGTTCTGGGTTCAATCCCCAGCTCCGGAATTTTTCGCATAGTTGGTAAAGAAATAAAAAATAAATCAGCCTAAACACTCCAACTTACCTAATATACATAGAAAGTAATTCTATCAACCTTTCAAAATATGTATAATTTTCGTGGCGTAACAGAGTTGTTGCGAATTTGTTGTTTCATCTGTTCCATCTGTGATTTGCAGAAGACGATGATATTGTCAACGGTCCTAATGAGAGACATTTCATCTGGAAATTGTCCCCAAGTAGCTCGGTGGTAGAGCATCCGTATGTTAAGCGGCAGCCCTAGGTTCGATCCCCAGCTCTGGAATTTTTCGCATAGTTGGTAAAAAAAAATTAAAAAAATTAATCAGCCTAAACATTCCAACTTGCCTAAAACAATGAAATCTGTTTAAGGTGCCCAGGTATGGTTTTGCAAAAAATTGGTCATTAAGGAAGATGTTTGCTTAACCTTGCCATTGACAAGCCTGTATTTATCTGTTCGTGTAAATTCCAAAAATCGATTTCAGAAATACTTCTTGGTTTAAAAAAAAAAAAAAATATCCACATGACATCATAACTGGTTAAATTTCAGATTCCCTTTCAGAAAGGTTAAATAGGTTGCAAGTGCAGCAGAGTAAATCTGGATTTAGATCAGTCAGCAGTGGCATAACAAAGCTTTTGTCCTTGCTCCTGAAATGCTTCAAATCACCAAAGGTTGAAAATAAATTGAATACTGTTTTCAAAAATCACCCCCCCCCCCCCCAAAAAAAAAAAACTTTTTTCATTAAAAAAAAAAAAAAAAAAAACTATCGTATGTAAAATCAGATGTAGTCCGCATTAATGATAAAATACTCTAGCAAAAGAATTTATTACAATGCATAAGTATTATCAATGTAAACAGAAATTACATTGTTATAAAGATTAATAAAAAAGTTTTTGCAGGTATCGTATAGTGGACGGTGTTTACAAGGATACATTTCATTTCTCTCGTAATGAATGATTAATTTTGGTCAATACTCCTTTAATTTAAGACTTTCAAACAAAATGCAGATCATGATATAAGTTTTTCAAATAAATTACACATTTAAAATAAGTACTTGAATTCAAGCTTATATCCAGAATAACCTTTCATTTCTTAACAATTTATTATTTTATTTTTTATTTTAATAAATTCGAAAATGAGTTCATAAATAAACTGAAATTGCAGAAACTTTAAATAGTGTTGGAAAAAAACAAGATATTAACAAGTGACATTTTTTCTCTTCTATACTAAAATTGAAAAAAGCACCACAATTATTTAATGTTTCTCTCTATTCTAAAAAAAAGTAAGGGCCGCTGCCGCTGTCAAAAGCTTATGGACCGATCTCCTCCTAAACCGTAGGGATTTGAGTTTGGACTAAGGTGCACACAGATTCAAAAAATTCCGAGGAACCTGCTAAGCTGAGTTAAATTTCAAAAGTTGAATTATTTTAGAAGATATTAATAAAAAACTGAAAAAATAAACCGAATAGTTGCCAGATTTGGCATAAAATCATTCATTCCTTTGCAACAAAACGTTTCCAAGTATCTAGAATCGCGCGAAATTTACAAACATGAGTTAGAATTACGTCCATTTTATGCCAAAATAAAAACTATATGAAATAAGTAACTCAAAATGTGTTACACAAAGTTGACAATTTTCAAATAGTAAGTTCGCTTAGACAACAGGAGTTTAGAATTAGCGATTATTCGTTTTTCGAAAACAGAATAACTAATATCTTGAAAATGAAAAATAATTAAAATGCAGATTATTTTAAAGCCGGTTCTCGTCCAGCTGGATTATTTGCTACCAGTAGAAATATTTGGCGGCATTAGCTATGCCATTATAGCAGTTATAGTACACTTTGGATATTTGCTATCGCGACGAGATAGTATAATTCGTGGTGTTAAGTACGCCAATCTGCAAACGATTATGTAAATGAAAATATGGATAACGGTTTTCCAGTAACCTTAATTGAACAGTAAATATAGATTGTAAGCATGTGCAAATCGTCAAATAAGGAAAAGTCGCCATTGATGGCAGGCTATTTTATCTGTTCCGTAGCTTTTATTAACTTTACATGTACGCAAGTCGCCAAATAATGAAAAATCGCCATGGGTGGGAAATTCGCAAGGTGTCCAATAGGTTTTACATTATTAAAAATACAGCTGAAACATATGTTCTGATTTTATTACGCTTTAGCTCCTAATTAATATAACTTTTGAATGGCAACAAACAAACATTTACAAACATGAGTTAGAATTACGCCCATTTTACGCCAAAATAAAAACTTTCTTCTATATTAATAAAACAATGTGTAAACTGTTAGTTTGTTTGAAAGTGTCTCGCGTAGCTCGCAGACGGGTGATCGTAGACCTACCAAATTTTGTACGGACATTTTCCATAACAGTTCCCGACACACCACGAAGCGATTTTTTCAAAATTCGAATTATTTTAGGAGATATCGATAAAAAACGTATCGCAAAAGGCTAATTTTTGCTTTTTGCCATTTCGTAATTGTAACCCCACAGTGTAAAAAGCGACGTTTAAGGTTATCTAGGTTGCCACATTCGCAAATTTATTAAATGATTCAGACTCTTGAAGTAAAAATAAAAGAATAACGAATTTTTTTTTTTTTTTGGTCTAGATTATTTGTAAGGCTGTAAATTAAAATATCGTGTGCATGGGAAATCAGAGCAGGAATTAAATTTTTTATACTGAAAAGAAAAATATTTAGAAATTTTCTGAGACTAAAATGTGCAACTTTTAAATTTGGCGAAAAATTAAACAGTTTTGTGCGATTTTGAGGAGATGATTCTAATACTTGGCAGAATTTATCGTCTGCGAATACACCCGAGAATAAGTTTTTGAAATTTTCATTCAGTTGAAATTGTGCATTTTTCTGTGCAGCTTTTCTCCATCTATTTATGACTGTCATTTTATCACTCTCTCCCCCCCCCCCCTTTATTGAAAATTGTATGAAAAACGTGTCCCAAAAATGCGACATAAAAGCATACCTTCCAACTGCTACGGATTATCTGTAGTTTATACGGATAAGTAGCATAAACTAAGGAGCTACGGATGGTACGAAAAAACTACGGAATTGAGCAAATGTTTACTTTTTTAGCGCATTATGCCTGCACGGAGGTGCGGTTTGCAACCTTAGCTGCTTTGTTGTGAGTCAACACTCCTGTGTGTCGGTGCCGATCGTGAAAGGAAGGGAATTGAACATTCTCCCTCGGCGCCGGCATCCGTGAGCGTACTTGCGTCGGCGAAAGTGTGGTGTGTGTGGTAGGGGGGGGGGTGCCGTTAGCTGCTCCTCCTCTTATTACGTCACATCTCCTCTCGCATTTCCTGCCACCCTATCTTGCTCCGTCGTGTGTTTGGATTTGGATGTAATCTTAGCTATTTTGTGAAAGGAAACTGCAGTGCACAGGCACGTTGTTTTCTTTGTTTACATGGATCGTTTTTTAAAACGTGATAGTACTACTGATATTGAAAAAGCCTCTAATAATGATGTTGAGAAAACCTCTAAAAAAGCAGGAAAAATACTCAAAAATTTAAAGAAGAATACACCAAACAATGGCCTTGCCTTTTACCTGGAAAAGAAGGATTTGCTCGGTGTACGGTATGTGCAAATGAGTTTTCAATTGAGCATGGTGGCAGGGATGACTGCCAGCGGCATATATCTTGTAAGAAACATGTGAATAATTTGAAAGCTCTATCAAAGCAACAGTGTGTTGAATCGTTTTTCGGAAAACCGGAAGAAGAACAGAGCATTATTAAATCAGAAACTTTATTTGTGCGATTTTTAATAGAGCACAATATATCCATTTCAACTGCTGATCATGCTGGCCCACTATTCGCCAAAATGTTCCTGGATTCAAACATTGCCAAAAAATTTTCATGCGGTCACACAAAAGCAAATGCTATTGCTATTTCTATAGCCGATATGAATAAAGAAAGGATAGTTAACAAAATCTGTAGCAGTTCATTCTCACTCTCTAATGATGGCAGCAATGATATTAGAGCTAAGAAGCTGTATCCCTCAGTTGTCAATTTTTATGATGAGGAAAAGGGTCATATTTCAACAAACTTACTATCCTTGTTGGAGTCTGTTGATAACACTGATTTTATTACGCTTTATCTCCTAATTAAAATAACTTTTGAATGGCAACATTAAATATCATTGTGTTTCTGAGGAGTGCAAATAATTTTTCCCGCAATTATAAGCAGAGTCCGCACTCCAGGTGGAGTATTGTTGGCCCAGTACTAATCACATATATTTTATTTCCAGTTCATAAAACTGTTAATTTCAGCTAAATACCGGTTTAAGTCCTTCTCACCTTAATTCTATATTGAAAGTTTGAATCTTTTACTTACTATCATCTTTAACTTATAGTTGTTTTCCCGGCCCAACACTTCGCGGCAACATCGCCATCTTGTTTGTCTTGACTGACTTGTTGAACTAGCTGCGTGTGCTGCTGTCTGTGACGTAATCCGGCAGTGACGTCATTTGACGTGTTCTGCGTAAGCGGCGTACATATTTTTCTGCTCGCCTGATGTGGGCGTTACGGCTTCCGTTCCCGGCAGTATTTAAGCAGCAATTGCTGCGGGATCGGCGGTTTCGCTTAGTTTCGTTATGCATTAGTGATGCATCTCTGCTAATGTAGTTGAGCCTCTTGCGTTTTAAGTATGGGAACTACACTATAAAGTGACAGGCTGGAAATGTTTATTAGTCTGATAGAACAAGCATATAGTTTTTCATATTGAAGCCTCCGGCATCCTGAAGTAAATGTTAATGTCAAAAGTAAATTCTGTTTATTTTAATTGAGTCATAGAAGCGTGATAGCAATGCATTTATTTAGTTTTTAAACAATTTGTTAAGTTTGAAACTTCAGTGCAATAGATTTTAATACTTTACCTAGTTAATTGTTTCCCCTTTTATGTAACTGTTTTTAATATGATTAACTGTTAATAAAATGAAGTTCGTTGTTTTGAATTAAAAGCCTTGTTACTGAGTCTATACATGCTACATACTATGCTAGTCAATTTTTTTATACAGGTTTTTAATGACTTTACAGCTACGCTGAAATTGCGTATTACTCTGCTGTTTTTTAAAGTTAAAGAGTTAAATCTTAGATTGTAGATTAGTGAATGGGCCACTAAATAGTTAACCCTCATCGGGTATAACAAAATGTTATGGGTTTGAAGCCTTGTTGGACCAGTCTTTAACCGAATTCGGTCATGGCTAGCATTTAGTGAAATGTAGCTTTGTTTTCACTGCCTTTTAAAAGTGTATTAGATAATTTCAGTTGGGGGGTGGGGGGAGAGCAGTACCGTAGGTAAACTTTTTAAAGTGAAACTTTCAAAAATTTGTAAAATATCTAAAATCGAAAAAAAAGGGGTAAACTGTGAGTTATTAAAGATAGTATAAATTTCAAAAAAAAAAAAAAAAATGGCTTCTGCATGTGCTATCACGAAACTTAACACTCAAAATTATGACATGTGGTCGACCGACATAAAATTTGTGCTAAAGGAACGAAATGTGTGGAGTGTAGTGGACGGAACTGAGATTGCACCTACACCTCCTACCGTCAAGACGGGTGAGGCCTCTGGCGACGAGTACCTGAAAAATCTTAAAGAATTCAACAAAAATAAGAACGTCGCCTTGTCTCTTATATCTCAACATCGATGAGGAGTGTAGAAGGATCCTTGATGGTGTCGACGATCCCGTGACTGCGTGGGAGTTGTTAGCAAAGTATTTCCACCCAGATACGAGGGCAAATCACATGACAAATTTTTCTGAGCTGTGCGAAGCAAGAATGGCATTAGATGAAAATGTTCTCATGTTTTCTACGAGATTAATGAAGATCTTCAACAAATTAAAGGCCATCGATCCAGATTTTAGTGAGAAATACGTGAGTTTCCAATTATTACGCTACCTCCCAAGTCATTTCGATCGCATTGTGCAAATGATTTTGAGTTGGACTGAGGAACAGTTCGAGTATAAGAAACTCACAGAGGCATTAAATGCGGAGGAGGTTCGTCTCCTGTTACGCGAGAAAGACTCTTGTACATACAAGTGCCATGTCTGTTTCACCTAGAGTTAAGTCGGTGGTGTGCTTTAGATGCCATCAGCCAGGTCACCTTCGTAGTTCCTGTCCTGCAAGACCCCAGGGTGGTAAGGACCTTGGACCAAGTTCACACCTAGATCATGAAAGACCCTGGAAGAGGTCTAGCCAATCCAGGAGGTATGGTGAACAGCACAGATCTCCTAGTCATGACCCTGCAGGCAACAGAAACCCACAACGTAGCTTGCGTTCCCCGAGTAGGAGCAACAGAGGTTACGACCGCAAGAAGTCGTCTAATCCTCGAAATAATGGACCGTCATTTTGCAAATAAAGTTTTCTTATTTCTACTAGCTACTTAAGTCAATCCAAGGTTGGGACCGGATAGGTGTTTGACTCAGCCGCGTCTCATCATTTTTGCCATGTAAAGGACTGGTTTATAAATTTTGTGCCCTTGAAGGATGAGAAATTATCTGTAGCTATTGACGGTGTTGAATTTCCTATCAAAGGGAAGGGATCTGGGAAATTGTGGTTTGGTCCACGTAAATATACATTGAACAACGTCATGTATTCTCCTAATCTACGTAGGAATTTAATCTCAGGTCCACGTTTAGATATGCATGGTTTTGAATTCCACGGGGGTGACGGGGCGGTAAGAGTGTCGGCTAAAGGTGAAAGTAAACTAGTTTTTAAGGCCATTTTAAGAGATGGCGTAGATGAAGTTTCTCCTAGAGTCGTAAAAAAATGACAGGAAAGTCCTTTTTTCCACTAACGCAAAAGACGATAAAGCCCTTGAGCTCTGGCATAGGTGTTTTGGGCATATAAGTACCTCTACCTTAGCACACACTAGTAAAAAGGAGGGTGTAAAAGGGTTACCCATTTTAAGAGACAAAACAGTTTTTTGTGACCCCTGTAAATTAAGTAAATATAGAAGAGTCTCTTTCAAATCCTTAGAGGAAGTAAGGTCCAAGGCACCATTAGAACTCTTGTATGCAGACGTTTGGGGTCCCATCTCTATTCGGGGACGCATGGGGGAAAGGTATTTAACAATCATAGATGACTACTCGCGTAAAGTGTCGTTATACCCTATAACCGAAAAGCCTGAGGTTACTGGGATCGTGAAGTTGCACATTACTAGAGTCGAGAACTTCCTGGGCCGTCAGGTTAAGCCGTTTCGTACGGATAATGGTTCAGAACTAGTAAGCAGACAACTAGTAAGAGCTATTTGGACTCGAAGGGCATAGTGCACGAGCTCACTAATACATTTACTCCCAAACAAAATGGAGTCTGTGAACAGTACAATCAGACGGTGGCTTGTAGTGCGAGACGGTTCTCCAGGAGTCTGGTTTGCCACAGTGTTTTTGGCCCGAGGCCATGTAGTACTTTACATACACTTGGAATCGGGTCTGTCACACAAAACTAGAAAAGACACCCTTTGAGTTATTCGGAGGACACAAACCTTCCGTTAAGCACCTAAAACTGTTTGGCATTTTAGCCTACGTGGGAGTACCCCGACAGCATCGCGGCAAGCTCGATGCTAGAGCTCGGAAGGGCTTTCTTGTGGGCTACGCCTTCCGTACGAAAGGATACCAAATCTGGATCCCCGATTTAAACAAGATTATACAGACTATTAATGTCTCCTTTAAAGAGGATTGTGTGTATAGAGACACATTGAGTGGAGCTGTGCTGGGCCCTACAGATACTTCAGTCATCGCTAGTGAAGAAGGTTAGGCTGAAAGTGGTGATAGCAATCTGGGATATCCCATTGCCCCACGAGATTCTGACAGTGACGATAGTGAAACTGTTGCTTCTGGTGTTGATGAGGTTCCTAACCTTGTTCCAGGTCTAAAAGTTGTTAACTGGGAGAGGAAACCGATACTAAGAAGTGACAAGTCACGTACTGACGTTTACTACTACGAGGAAGGGAAAAAGGAAAGGTTAAGATCCCTTAATGATGTTTCCAAGTATTGTAGTAAAAATAGTCTTGTTTTTAATCCTACACTTTTTGACTTTAGGGTGTCTAATCAAACGGAAGGTCTTGTGCTAGGAAATCAAGTCGGTGATAATGCCGATTTAGTTACCCGATAGCAGTGACAGTGAACCATTTACCAGCCTTACTAAGTCTAGCTGACTAGATCGTGTCCAAATTCCTAACATGTATAAGCAAGTGGTCGAGTCCGTGTATAAAGACGAATGGCTGAAAGCTATGAAAGAGGAACTGGATGTTATGAAAGATCGGGGAGTCTGGCACTTGGAGGATTTGCCAGAAAAGATTAAGCCTATCGGCTGTAGATGGGTTTTCACCTTGAAGAGGGATGAAATTGGAAAGATCGTTAGATTTAAAGCAAGGTTGGTGGCGCAGGGCTACAAACAGGTTAAAGGCGTCTCTTATGACGAAACTTTTAGTCCAGTCGTAAACTTTAGCTTAATCAGATTCTTTTTCGCCCTTTTAGTATCTTTTAGAGGATGGAGCCATCTACAGTGCGATGTAAAAGGGGCGTATCTTTATGCTCCTTTAGAAGAACGAATTTTCATGTCCCAACCTCCAGGCTTTGAGGTCCCTGGCCATGAAAGTAAATTTTGCCGTTTGGACCGTGCAATCTATGGATTGCGACAAAGCGGTCGGCAATGGTTCTATGAAATTCATTCGGTCCTGCCAGAATTGTACTGTGCGTATGTGCTGAAAAATTACTTTTAATTTTATATGTTGACGACTTTGTGGTGTTCGGCAGAGATCAAAAGATTATTGACAATGTTTTAAAAGATCTTATGAAGCGCTTTGACATCAAAGTATTAGGCAGAACCCGTACTCTTTTTGGAGTAGAGTTCAGAGAGGACAGCGGTAAGGTTTGGATTAACCAGTGCTCTTACATAGAAGAGGTCGGCGAACGCTTTAAAAAGTTCAAAATCCCTATAACTTTTCTCCCAATTACGAAAGGTTACGTGTTCTCAAAAGCATCTTGCCCTTCTACAGCAGATGAAGTAGCAGAAATGTCTAAACTGCCATATAGAAGTGTACTAGGCTGTTTGTCTTTCATTTCTAATAGAACACGTCCGGACATGTCCTATGCTGTCAACATTTTCAGCCAATTTCAGTCAAACCCCGGTATGCCCCATTGGGATGGCTTAATGAGACTTTTAGGCTATGTTATAAACACTGCAGACTTTTCCCTAGATTTAACCTGTAAACAACCCCAGATAATAGTATACTCGGATGCTGACTTTGCCGTAAATCGAGACGACAGGACGTCTCTCGGGAGCCAGCTTGTGCTATTAGGTAACTCCCCAATAGGGTGGCGTACCTTTAAAGAAAAAAGCGTTAGTCTCTCAACAATGGAGGCCGAGTTTGTGGCCATGACAGAGGCAGCAAAAGAGATTATATGGTTCAGTGGTATTCTCGATGAGTGCTACAAGAAACGAGTATTGACAGGTGAACACATAATACCCATTTTGTATGCCGATAATCAGGCCGCATTTGACTTTATAAAATCACCGATAGAGAATTACAGGTCAATGCATATTGACGTTAAGCTATTTTTTATACGTGATTTGTATAATTCAAATAAGTTTTCTCTGCGTATCGTTCGCAGTAAGTCTAACCTTGCAGATACTTTTACCAAACCGCTCACAAAAGCACAAATGCAAAAATTCATTATGAGTATCTTTAAAAAGTGATCTAGTGCCTGGCATATGTAATTTTCTGAAAAACCTTGTGTCAACCATGTCCTTTGATGAAATGCAGTATAACTTTGAGAGCTCAACATTTATATATATGTGTGTATATATATTTCATTGTGGATGCATCCAAATTTTTTTACTAACCTCATGTTTTCAAAGTGTTGTACATGTGTCTAAAGTAATGAATTTCTTCACCTTTTTATAAGTGCATAGTATGTATGTTGCGTGAATCGAGGCCCCGTATGAGAGTATGAATGTATTTGCATGAATCTTTAAATTTTGTGGTGTAGAGATATTGCAACTTGTATTAAGGATGTATCTTTTTTTAGTACGACTTGAACGTGAGAGGTTTAAAGTTAGTCGTGATATTCGCGTTACTTAGATACAATGTATCTGAAATGTAGTGATAATTTTTGAATATGTTTAATTGCATATGGACTTTCTATGTTGGTGTTGTTTTGAACTAATGTACTAATTAGTGTTTATATAGTTACGATAGTAATGAAAAATATCCTTTGAAACAAATGTATATTTTTTTAACAGGATGCCGGAAATAATCTTGTGCTTTAAGCCTAAATTTACTTTTGTACAGGTGAAAAGAGGGGGGGGGGGCTTTGTTGGCCCAGTACTAATCACATATATTTTTATTTTCAGTTCATAAAACTGTTAATTTCAGCTAAATACCGGTTTAAGTTCTTCTCACCTTAATTCTATATTGAAAGTTTGAATCTTTTACTTACTATCATCTTTAACTTATAGTTGTTTTTCTGGCCCAACACTTCGCGGCAACATTGCCATCTTGTTTGTCTTGACTGACTTGTTGAACTAGCCGCGTGTGCTGCTGTCAGTGACGTAATCCGGCAGTGACGTCATTTGACGCATTCTGCATAAGCGGCGTATGTATTTTTCTGCTCGCCTGATGTGGGCGTTACGACTTCCGTTCCCGGTAGTATTTAAGCAGCAATTGCCGCGGGATCGGCGGTTTCGCTTAGTTTCGTTATGCATTAGTGATGCATCTCTGCTAATGTAGTTGAGCCTCTTGCGTTTTAAGTATGGGAACTACACTATAAAGTGACAGGCTGGAAATGTTTATTAGTCTGATGGAACAAGCATATAGTTTTTCATATTGAAGCCTCCGGCATCCTGAAGTAAATGTTAATGTCAAAAGTAAATTCTGTTTATTTTAATTGAGTCATAGAAGCATGATAGCAATGCATTTATTTAGTTTTTAAACAATTTGTTAAGTTTGAAACTTCAGTGCAATAGATTTTAATACTTTACCTAGTTAATTGTTTCTCCTTTTATGTAACTGTTTTTAATATGATTAACTGTTAATAAAATGAAGTTCATTTTTAAATTAAAAGCCTTGTTACTGAGTCTATACGTGCTACATACTATGCTAGTCAATTTTTTTATACAGGTTTTTAATGACTTTACAGCTACGCTGAAATTGCGTATTACTCTGCTGTTTTTTAAAGTTAAAGAGTTAAATCTTAGATTGTAGATTAGTGAATGGGCCACTAAATAGTTAACCCTCATCGGGTATAACAAGTATAGCTCAGGACCCGTACAACATGGATTTCCATAGCAAAATATCTTCAGTGTTATGAGGGGGAGGGGGTCTACTATAATGTGAAGTTTAAATTTTTATGTACCAATGAAAATGCAAGAACCAAGCAATGTGTAGCTCAGTAACATTTTATCTGATCCAATCTTCGGGTTTTGTTTGTTGAAATTATGTCTTTTTTACGAATAAGCCTGATTAGGGGCCGAATGCCTCATACGAAAAGCGAGCGTAACGAGTCTGGGGGCCTTGGCCCCTAGTTGTTAAAAAAAAGCAAACTATCCCTATCTTCTAAAGGGAATAACGGGTTGGGTGAAGGACTTTTCAAGGGTTCTAAGATATTTTTATTGCACATAACTGGGCCTGACTTAGACTTGTAGCACAGTTACATGCAAATAAAAATAAATCAATCATAATTTTGGTGTTTACAAGAGGCAGGGGTGTTAATACCTATTTATAAATACTTTACCCACTGGACCTAACACGTATCTACAGTGAAAAATTTTCAAATTTTTCCCGTGATGAGAATCCTGCTTATAACTGGTGTAACACTTGCCAAAAAATGCCTTCTATATCAGAATTCAAAGGTGCTTATTACAATTTTGATGAATGGTGTCTGTGTTGATGGTTCCAGTTAAATAAATAAAAGCATTAAGCTACAAACATTATCAAGAGAAAGAATATAAGGATCCCCCAAAATAAGTAAAAGCTAAGCGCAAGTTTTGTGTCTGTAAATGTCATGGTCTTAATTCTCTTTTTTAATGATCCTTCTGGTTGCCAAGAACGTGACAAGACCAAACTCTCCCAAGTTGAACATGCAGTACAGTGCTTACTAATTTAGGTGATGACAAGTCTCTCTCCATCATTGTTAGTTATTCAAGGAAAGAGCATTATTGGTGTTTTTTAAATACTGAATCTTTTAACTTCAACCTTATTGTTTGTCATTGTTGGTCTATAGACTGTGTGCGTCAGACATGAGGTTTTTCTTCAGATTTGTCGAAGTCTGCTTTGTAAAAATTTATGCCAAGAAAGAAACTAAGCTGAAAAAGAAAACTGGTAATATATATGTTATGTTCAAACAGTTCACCAAAAGTAAAAAATAGATAAGGCCTTATTTTATTAACTAAATTTCAAATAACTACATGGAAAGATAGTTAATGTACTGTTGAGGTATACAAACAATACACAGTTTGGGCAGATTGTCATTCGATATTACTATTGGTAACAAAAAAGTATTTTCTGCAGTGGACTTCTTTTTAAATGATGATTCTATTAGGCACTTCATATATATGCATTTTTTATATTATTGCAAACTATTTTAATAAATAACTTATGAAAATGAGTGAATTAAAACTTTTACAAAAAGATTACCTTTTAATTTAATTCTACCATATTAAAAACAATTATGAAGTATCTAAAAAAGTTGTACATTTTTGTCTTGCATATAACAGGGAATCCAACTAATATTATGAATGTGAAACATTGTTCCTGCAACAAACAATGATCCTGTAATTTTCATAGATTTTCAACTTTGTGGCAAATTCCAAAGCATGATGCAAAAACACATATGATAACAGAGCTGTGCATAAATATATCTACTGTGATTCAATTAAATACTAAAAAGTTAATTCAAAAGCCTTAAATAAACATACAGCAAAATTATATATGGTTAGAAATGGGGGGAAATGCACCAATGTTAAAAATATGGGTAGTTATGAAAATGTTTAGATCAGTGCATCACTGATTGACAGCCGACAATTTCTTTTGGCAAATTATGCATTAGCATCTAATGCATGTGGGCCATATCGGGGTATGCAAATAGCCATATAATCCCAAACATTATTTTCAGATGCTAGTCTTTTAAATTTAAATTTTTTCTAGCTCCCTTTTATGTTTTGTTTGTGCAATATTAACTACTATTACAAAGAAATGGTACTCACAAAAATGTGCTGTTTATATTTTGGTTAAGGCTTAGTCATATGCTTTAGCACCATCTCAACACATCTTGTAAAAATGACTCTTCAACTGCTTTTCAAAAATCCAGTTATGATAGAGGCTTAAAAAATGCATGCAAGAATAATTGATTAAAAAATTTTTAAACCCCAAAGTATAAGAATACGATAATTTTGTATATAAATAAATGCATTTTTATTTCGGGTAAAGTATAAAATCACACTGGTTTGATCTTTTGAGAATTGCGGGTTCATGCAATATGTCAAAAGTATATGAAAATACTTAGAAATTGCAGGCATCAAGCATGGTCAGTTCTATTGCTTAAATCTTGTCTAAAACATTCAAATTACATTTAAAAAATTAATTTATGTTCATAAAATCAGATTTTTGAATTATGAAAAATTGGATGGTGAATTTAATACCAATTTGATTTTGCTCTGCCGACATCTTTTATGAATGTAGCAAGACTTCCAACATCCTATCTTATTTAATATGGCTACTTTTAATGTGAGATTCAGCTGCTTCAATTTCTAAGTGATTTCAAATTCATGTGAATTCATGACACAAATACATGTGAATAAAAAAATTTGAATTTTATTTCAAATAATTATCTCGTGATGGACATTGTGCCTATCCCTTTGTTTAAACCTCTCAAATAACTGTGTAACAGTTCAACAACTTCAGTGTTAGAATATTTGCCATATCCTTCTGATTTAATGGGAAAAACCACTGTTTAATCTTTTAAATGGATCACCCTATATAAAGTATTTCAGCTTGTAAATGCTAGCTTGCTATATGAAGTTTCCTCTTGCATTTCAGGTAATGCAGATTCCTGTGACTGGTACAAGATGAGGAAAACAAAACAAAACAAAAAACTGAAAAATTAGTGTGGGGGGAAAGAAGATTGGAAACCCTGTCCACCACAGAGTACCACTGTAAGAGTCAGGGCCTGACAATAGCCTTTTTGTGCCTGGGGCACTTCTCAAATTTTATGATCCTGTATAGCTTCCTTTTTTGTATGCCTGTATAAAGCTCTGAAATCAATTTTTTTTATCCTATTTGTATATGTATATCCCAAGTGCCCGTGCAATAATCAGGGCGTTCTTATAAGTTTTATTTTCTTCTCTGGAGGATTCCACTTTTGGATTTCTCATGCAGTTCATGTTAGTGAAAATGTATTTTTGTGTACTGTGCATTTTTGAGCTAGGGGTGAATTTTGTATGCAGTTTTTTCATTTGAAGGATAAAACTTTGTCTAATTTTTCCCTCTAAGTCATTTACTCTAAAGTCGTTGATTAGGAATTTCAAGACCCTCTCTTCTTGCAAAGACGGCAATTTGAATGTTAGCCAGCGTTTAACATGAGCTTGTAGACAGTGAAAGTATTTGCTTTGAAAACTTGAGTAATTGTAAGATGAAACATAAGATGAAAGCCTCAACAATTGGCAACAGTTAGTAATCAAAATAAAATCAATTATTTGAGACCTGCAAGAGATTATTTGGACATGATTTTGATATCAAGAATATTGTGATGTTAAATTTAACTAGGAAAATTTGTGGGGAGCAAAATCCACATGAACTTTTCTTATGCAGTATAAAGTACATTGGGTAACATTGTATTATTTCGTCAATCTCTGGAACTTGGGTGAAGATCCAAATTCCATGTTGTAAAATCCAAGTGACAACTTGTATGTTGCAACACTCCTAAAAAAATATCTTCCTTGACTTTTTTCAAATTCTAAATCTCTCACATTTTAATAGTGGCTTTTCTTCCCACGAGTTGTTGAATCGAACTGAATTTAGTATTCTAAAAATTTAAGCTTGAGAAAACTTCCAAATCTAATCTGTCCACGAGTGCAAATTCTGCTCAAAAATTATCATTTTTGATTTTAAACCTATTTCTTGGATGGTAATGGTCATTTCCTTTGAAGTGAGTGTTATGAAGCAGAATATATATTTATGTTTATTTATAGATTTTTTTAAGCCTCATCATGGCACAGTAGTTATATCACTGGAAGTGGTAGACGGTCGAAGTGTGAAGGTCCCACCGTGTGTCCGTTGACCTAACCGTTCAGAGTTTTCTGTAGTTTTCTCCGAAACGTAGCATAAATACTGGTTAGGATCCCTTAGAAAGACCCCCCACGGAGGGACCCCTCTCATAGGCCTAGATCCCACCTGCAGATAATTGGCCTTAATCCCACAATAAACTCATTGATTTTTTTTATGACCATTTAAAAAAAAATATTTTTTGAAAATTTCATTTACAACAAACTGTAAAAGTGTATACTTTTACAGGGATGTGCCAGCTGCTCCAAATTGTGCCAAATCAATCCTGATGTGCCAATCTGCTACAAAAAGATCGCTTTGGGACATTTTTGCTCTAAATTCTGCAAAACTGCTACATTTTTAATTTTTCCATATACGTTGAAAACATTTGTAAATTTCCTGAATTTTTACAAAAATCATCACACATTCTAATTTCAATGTTTCTCTATTAATCTTAAAAATGAATATTTTTTATTTGGCATCTCTTTGTTTAAACCTCCAATGCCTTAAGAGTAAAAATTGACCTCTGTTTTAAATTTAATTTCATATAAATTGGTAATTTTTTGTTACCAAATTTTTTATAAGCCGCTGATGGTAGTTAACCCATTTGTGCCCAGATATTTTTTCGACTTCTTTGCTTTTTGCTAATACCAGCAATAATAGATAAATTTCTGATGTCAACTTCTTGAACAAGGTGTGATTTCTTAAAATCATTATGTATAAACTGAAATTTCAACATCCTACCGGGTCATGTTAAAATATTTTGTGGAGGTTCCATACTCGTGAATAAAGGCTAGGAAAAATAAAGTTTTAGACGAATAGCAAAAATGCCGTCCCAAAAAAGGGACGCTAGACATAAATGGGTTAATATAGTTTAGTAAATATATTTTTTGATTTAAAATAGATATTTTGTATAGCAATGTATAAAATAACTGAATTTTTTATTTATTTCATAAGCTTCTGACTCTCCTCCCCCTTCCCCCCCAAAAAAACTGGTTTTTGTTATAAGCCACGAGTTTTTAAGAACCTCCTTAATTTCCATTTTTTAGATTAGCATTCTTTAATGACTTATCCCTTTCCCTCCAGAAATAAATTTTGTGTTTCCAAATTGACATTCTTGTGCTCCAAAAGTGACTTTTTCTTGCTCCAAATTGCTCCAAAAATGTCTCTTTTCTTGGCTCCAAATTGCTCCAAAAATGTCTCTTTTCTTGCTCCACAAATTGCTCCAAAATTTAATTTCAGCTGGCACATCCCTGCTTTTATGAAAATTCAAAATATGAGTTGATTTATTCTATAGCATTTTTAAACCATGTTCTTTTAATAATAAATAAAAAGCCACAAGAGTTATTGCACAGCATTCAACACCTAAATCAAACAATTATTGGATGCAATCAGCACCGAATTGTAATCAGCTCTGGCTAAATAGAAAGTGTAGAGTCTGGACTTCTCTAGTCTCTTCTTTCCTCCTTCCCCTTTCTCGTGCTTTATGCTTCTCTCTTCTGTTTTTGTTTTTTGGCTGCTCTGAACTGTAAAGGCTCAGTGGGTAGATTCCCATACCTGCCAACTTTTATGGATTATCCGTAAAATATAGAGATTTAAAAGAATTTCTTTACCAAAACTTGCCAATATTTCAGTTTACATAGAATTTTGTTAAAACAGACTTAGAATTTTTAGTTTTTATCCCATTTTAATTAAGAACATGCCTAAAGAAATGGTGCCATAGGATTGCAAGAGGATGGCCTCGAGTTCAATCCAGTTCACGATGTAGGATAATTAAAACAAAATTAAAGATTATACATAAGGTTTAGCACGTTTTGTGATTGAACAGATTTGCAGAAGGGTTTTCTATGACAGATCTATTTTTCTGTCCTATCATTTAAGTTTTTGTTTTCTTATTAGTTTTGTTTCCATGGGCGCCGGCAGAATATTTCCCAGGGGGGGCAAAGACTACTTCAACGTATGGTTACAATGTTAGAAAGAACAAAAAAGCAAGGGAAAACACTGCATACAAAAATCCAGGGGGAGGGGCAATGCCCCCCTTGCCCTATGCTGCCGGCACCCATGTTTGTTTCCCTTTTGTTCTCCACTAACAATTTCCATAATCTGTAGCAGAATATCTCATTCGCAAACAATTTAAATTTGGTATTACTTTTTGCGTATTCAAAGTAACAGATTTAAAGAGAACTAGACCTGCTAGAGTTGTCCTCCAGCACTGCAAGGCTTAACTTTTTGGTTTTGTTGGAAATTTATTGGATATTTCTTTACGATGGTAACTTTCTCAATATGGAAGCCTAATGAGTTTTTGGAAAACTAGATGTTTTCTAATGAAAGATTTGTGAAAAGTGAGGTTAAAGCTATACGAAATTACAAATGATTAAAAGCCCTTATGCAATTGATTAAAACAGCACTTCATTGGCAGTTTACCCTACATTTTAATCTTTTTATTATTGTAATTGGTGTTGTTGTATATCTGGTGCTTATTATTAATTAATATTGGAATCGATGATTCGTAATTTTCAGATTCATTTACTAAAACAAAACTGCTAAACTTCTCTCATTAAGATGTTAAAATTTCTTAAATAGATTGGGCCGTCTCAATCATAAGTGGTTAGTACTTTTGTGTTGTGCAATAATTAGGCAAGTTAACTGATATCTAGAAGAATAAAAGAAATTGAATAACGCGAACCTATAAAAGAAAATTTTGATCCTAAAAAAGAGGATCAAAACTTTAACATCCTAAAATAAAACTTAATAGACAGACAGATTGACTCCAATAACCAGACGATTAATTCAGCTCCAATTGAATTTATTCATTATCATTAACCTTACATTACTTAAAGTAATTCTCATTAACAGAAAATACATTCTTAACCATTAAATACTTATCACTACACATAACGTATCTCATAGAAATAAATTAACTTAATGTGAAACACTTAATATAGGAAGCTGAAAATTTTTCTTTTCATCAAAAAAAGGATAATGTTTATTGTACAAAAAAAAAAAAAAAAAAAAAAAAACATTCTGAGTGGACAAAAATAAAAAATTAAATAAAAATAAAATAAATAGTTGTAACTTACGTAACCGGATCTGGTGAGAAATAAAATAAAAGCTTAAGAAATAAAGAAAAACTTCATAGTTTTTAATTGTCCAATAGTGAGACGTTAAAAGGTATGAAGAGAGGAAAAGAGCAGAAAGTCACCGTCAGCTTTTGCCACCCGGATTGAAGTCCCGCTCCAAACTTTTCTCTGCGGTGTGCGAACGAGCTGCATCACACCCCTCCTCCGATGTGAAAAATAGTTCATGCAATAAAAAATTTATTTTTTAATGTTTCACCGCTCATTTTGCATAAATGATCTTATTTCCATGCATGAGGTGAAACTATATCGTATAATCATCTTACGTGATGATGTATTGAACAATAATTATTGCATACCCTCCAACTGCTATGGATTATCCTTAGTTTATACGGATAAGTAGTATGAACTACGGAGCTACGGATGGTACGAAAAAACTACGGAATTGAGCAAATGTTTACTTTTTTTAGGGCATTGTGCCTGCACGGAGGTGCGGTTTGCAACCCTAGCTGCTTTGTTGTGAGTCAACACTCCTGTGTGTCGGCACCGATCGTGAAAGAAGGGAATTCAACATTCTCCCTCGGCGCCGGCAGCCGTGAGCGAACTTGTGTCCGCGAAAGTGTGGTATGCGTGGGAGGGGGGGGGGGTGCCGTTAGCTGCTCTTTCGCTTGTTACGTCACGTCTCCTCTCGCATTTCCCGCCACCCTATCTTGCTCCGTCCTGTGTTTGGATGTAAGCTTAGCTTTTTTGTAGAAGGAAAGTGCAGCGCACGTTGTTTTCTTTCTTTGTTCACATGGATCGTTTTTTAAAACGTGATAGTACTGCTGATATTGAAAAAAACCTCTAATAATGATGTTGCAGGTGCAGGGTGTCTACCGCTCTTGAAAGTCTGGTAAAAGCCGGGAAATTGGAAAATGGGTCCGGAAAGTCTGGAAAAAACCGGGAAATTGGATAATGGGTCCGGAAAATTCACCAAAAGAATCAATTTTTTTCCCCCGTGTCTTTGTTTTTTCTACTTTCTCTCTAATTGTCAGACTGTAAACCGAAAGCAGCTGCGACGCATTTTTCGGACGGCGAAAGCATCAAGCGATGTGTTTGTATAAGGAGGGGAAAATGGGGGACTCATCCATCGTGACGTGAGGGTAAAAGACAAATTAGCTTACTTGGTAACTTATATCTTAGGACTGTGTTTCCAAGAACAGTAGAGTTAATTCTATCAGAAAGTGCAACTACTTCTGTTTCTCAATGGATGAAAGCTTAATCCTGTATACTTTAGTCAAAATTGATTTAAAGAAGTTGTACAAAATATGCAAATATAAAGACAAGCATTGTGCAATTTCCCTAAGTAAAATGCATTGGTCAGGAATTTTTTTCCCGGGACCTCCCAAAAGTCAGGAAATTGACTTTCAGAAATTTGGTAGACACCCTGTGTTGAGAAAACCTCTAAAAAGAGGGAGGTTACGACTACTTCAACTCATATATATGTATATGTGTTTGTGATAAGGGAGTGATGAATATACATTTTGTATGGCAAAAAATTCCTCATGGGGTGTTATGACTCCCCTAACCCCCCCCCCCCCATATCACTTAAGTGCTACTGATGAGGTGAAGGCCAATGTTGGAGGGTATGTTATTGTAATTAATTCAGGTCTCGGTATTCCTGCACTGTTGTCTTCGCATACCCCCATGATGACACGGCTCTCTGAAATGTTGATTACTTTGCCATATGTGTCCTGCACCATGATGTACCAGACTTTATGCATTGGGGGTCCAAACAAGATGGCGAAGCATCTTCTTGATGTACCTTGTGATGTTTTTTGTAAAAAAAGGAACATACGGAGATACACTTAGGAAAAAGCAGTAGAGAATTTATTGAGCAAAATTACTTAATTTTGTATTTAAAAAAAAAAAAAAAAAAACCTAGAAAAACGCTCATTTTTCTTTCAAAATTTCCATTGTAGAATATTTTAGTTTATGTAAAAAAAAAAAAAAAAATATTCCTTCAAAAATTTTACTCATATAAAAAAAACAGTCCACTCAGAGGGAAAAAGAAAAGGGGAAAAATGTCCACTCAGAAGGGTTATAACAAAACACCATTTACTACATGTCATAAACTTAAAGATTCACTTAAAATTTGATTGAGAAAAAAAAAAAAAAAACATTCATTTAGCTTTTAATCTGTTACTTAAATATTGAACCAAATTACTGTTAATATTTTTCTCTTAGAAGAGTGCTTACATACATTTAGTACCATCACTAGTTAAGTATTTCTATTAGAGGGAGAGCATAGCATAAAATTTATCTTTTGACAAAATTAAAAAATATCTTTATTTAATTAAAACTTATCCACAACTACTGAAAACAGCTTCATGCCTTTAAAGCTCAATAATCAACACATTATCAATTATTCTAGCAAAACAAGTGACTTTATTTTTTTTAAATTTTCATACCTAAATAAGTGTTGAAATTTGCAAAATAAGCAATCAGGGTCCTATTTTTCACAAATCGGACCCTGGAAAAAATTCCTGGATCGACCCCCGGGAATGTCTAACTTTGAAGATCTATCTAGGAAAAAAAAAAATTAAGCGCTTATTAACAATAATAAAATTTTCTTGTTATGAACATGCCATATTTTTCTCGCTTCTATTTTTTAAGTTTCATTCTTTCTCTTTGCAAGTTTGTGAAATGCACCAAAATAATTAAAACTTTTGAAGTGTCTTTTATTTGGACATTTTCTCAATGGTGTTCTAAGAATCTGTGTTAATTGTAAAAAATAGTTAAACAGGTGAAAAGGGTGCAATATTTCCAGATGCTTGACCAAATTTTAAGATATTCATGATAGTAATGCCAGTTACAGTTAAGTTATCCAGCTAAAAACTTTGTTTATAAAAATGAATTTTCTTGAACTGTGAATCCTATCTGTCCTGGAATCTAATAAAGTCTCTTTCAAATCTTATATTTGTATGTTGGTAGTTTTCTAATTTTATTGACTATTGTTTGTATGTTACATTTTTAATCACCAGAAGTTATTGTGAAATTTAAATATTCTGCCTTTGAAATCACTTAACTGGTCAAAAGCAACCACTCTTCTCATTGCCTTCCCAGTATGTTAACTTGCACATCTTATATTAACATAAAATTCTTAACTTGGTAACTATCCAATAGAAATAAGTCTAAAATAATAGTCTATATCTTAGCCTTATTATACTTTGTAAAAAGATATTTGAATTGGTTTAATTTTTTTGATAAAATGAGAAACTAAATATTAAACTTTCTTGAATTAACACTAAAAAGAAATCTGTAAGCACTATTGCAGTTCATTTTTTGAATGAAATTTTCCTTTAAGAGAAATTTATAAAGTCAAGAGTTAAAATTCATTCTTTTTGTGGGTAATCTAAAAAAATTAAAATAAAACTGTTTCTGATTCGGGGAAGGAAAAAATTAAAAATCGGCAAGTAATTGTCTGTGCTAAAACTGCAATAAATGGACAGTGGATTTCCGTGAAGTTTCAATGAAAAAAATCTCTACGAAGTTTGAGGATAAAAATTGTGCATAAGTATATGCAAAGTAATTTATTATTTATGATCGACTAGCAGTAAATGTTTAATGTAAGTTTTGGTTACTTGTAGTTTTGCAGCAGTTAATGTCCAAATGAGACCGGCTTTATAGTTCAGATTAGCATGATCTTTCTTAAATGTAAAATTGTAGGCATCTTAGACAGTTAAATATTTAACAAGCACTGTTATAATCAGTAAATGCAGAGAGTAAAGGGCTTTAAATATAAAAAAATGGTAAAGGCTGCTCATTGTACTAACAAGACAATAATTTTGCGTTGGAGTTCAAATTTGTTATAATTATTTTCCATGAAAATTTTAATCTATAATTATTTTATTACAATTTTAATCTTATAAAAAGGAATTATTAAATCAAATCTAATAAAGGGTAAGTAGCCTAGAATGTGTAGTGCACTTATGATTTGATTAGTGACAGATTTCTCCGATAATTTATACCTTTTCTTTTCAATGTCAGCAGCATTCAGTAATGTAAAATTTTAGAGCATTATTTAAACTACGACTAAATGTTTAAAGTAGGGTGGTCTGAAAGAAACTTCCCCTGTATATGAGTCCCTAGTGGCCGAACTGTTCAACCAATCGAAATGAAAGTTTAGATCTAGTTATTTCAATAATTGGGGTCCAGATTGTGATGATTTAAAACAATAAATCTCTCACAATTATGGTTACAGTGACAAAATTTTGAAATTTTTGAATGGCAACACCCACTTTTTTCATGCGCAAATTGATCAGAGCATGGAAAAACCTTAAATGGCATTGGAACGAGACACGTATGATGTAAATTGGCAGCGTAAAACTTGCAAAGAAGAGCATCGTAAAGAACTGATGATAACAAAAGAGAGGAGAGGGGAAAAGACTTTTATTCTAATTACAAGTTTTCAACGTGGCCACCTTTGCAGACGATAACACATTGCATGTGGGAGATTGTCGATAACAATGACGAATGTATCATGGCAGAAGGAATTTGTAGAACTTCCCATTTTATGGTATCTTTCAAGTCTGACAAATTCCAGGGATTTGATGTGTACACCTTTGATTTCAGATAACTCCAGAACCAGAATTCCATCAGAGTGAGGTCAAGGGAACGAGATGGTCACAAAACTGAAAAGGTACGCGCAATGGCTCTATCACCAAAGTATTGTTTAGCACATGTCGAACACTTCTGGCAATGTGTGGAGTAGCACCATCTTGCATCCATAAAATGTCATTAATGACATTTCGTGGCTGCAATTCTGGAATTACGCAATTCTCCAACATAGCTTTATACCGAGCACCTGTGACGAAGCACATTTGCATACCACTGGATGTGACTTCTTCGAAGAAGTAAGGACCCAGAGTGAACATCCCTGCGACGCTGCATCACACAGTCATGTGTCTGTCGTATAAAGGCACTGGTGCCACACCGTGATGATTTTCTTCCGCCCAATGAACACAGTTCTTGGAGTTTACGTTCCCTGTCAGGGTGAAATATGCCTCATCTGTCCATAATATCTGCAGTGGCCACCTGCTATCTTCATCATATCTGATTAGGATAAAATTCAAAGTTGACATGCTGTTGGTTGTCTCCAGGTGCCAATGCCTGGACGCGCTGGAATCGATAAGGACACATCCGTAGAACAGAGTGCAGAATTTGGAGAAGTGTCCTGTACATCCAAATTGCGGGAAATACTTCTTGCTGGACCTGTAATCATATTATGCACTTCCACAACAACTTCAACAGGAACACGGGGTCATCCAGATCACGGTCTATCGCATGTGCATCCCGTTTCTTCAAATTTCTCTACCAAATTATGTACACTTTTTACAGAACATGAGCCTCATTTTAGCTTATGATTTCGACGATAAACTCACAATGCTTCTGCAGCATTTTCTCCTCTCAGATAAAAAACTTTATCAATTCACCTTGTTGTTTCCCGAAAAGTGTCATCTTCTTCGCGCATAATGAGATGGATTAGGACGAACATGAAGAAACAATCTCCCTATATCACAAGCAGTGCTTTTCAAGAGTGTTCTGTGATTGGTGCTTCTACTGCCTAGCCCAGTGAATTGTGCAAAGTGCATCACACCTTCCCTTTTATTGTGATTGTTTCTTTATAATGCTCTTCTTTGCAAATGTTTTATGCTGCCAATTTACATCATACATATCTCGTTCCAATGCCATTTAAGGTTTTTCCATGCTCTGATGAATTTGCGCACAAAAAAAGTGGGTGTTGCCATTCAAAAATTTCGAAATTTTGTCACTGTAACCATAACTGTGAGAGATTTATTGTTTTAAACTATCACAATCTGGACCCCCATACATTCAAATAAATATATCTAAACTTTCATTTCGATTGGTTGAACTGTTCGGCCACTAGGTACTCATATATAGGGGAAGTTTCTTTTAGACCACCCTGTATAACTATTATAAGGAAGATGCCTCAAGTATTTCAATTTAGGAGAGTGGTTGCTATAAACTAAGAGAATAAAAATGTATTGTTAAAATTAGTTAAGATATGTTGCTAATCTACCAAGTTTGATGTTTAAATATATAATATTTCTCTTACTTTAAAGTAAAAAAAAAAAAAAAAAAAAACTTCCTAAAAGAATTTAGAATAAACTTGTTGTAATTTTTTTTTCTTTCTATATTGCTCAAAGGTATCGATGTTTTGAGAACATTTATTGCTTCACTTTAAGTTTTGTTATAATAAAGTTTATTTGAATTAAATAGGTGTTGTCACTATTTCTCTGGTTTGAAAGTTGGATGTATCCACAAAATCATTGACATAAACATCATTTGCACCCGATAAATTTTAGACATTCAGTGAAGAAAGGGGTTTTATTAAAGGTTAGAGTTTTAACATGTCCCAGTGTTTCGATGGCTGGAGAGCTACTAATTACAATGAACAAAAGAACAATCACAGTAAATATTAACGCTATAGGCCCCTCGACATCCATTGATTACAACTATGTTTTGAGGTTCAGGATAATCGGATGAGAATTTCTGTCTTTAAGCTTCGTCCCTGCAATGATATATTCTTTTTCTGAGATCAACCTGTATGTTCTAGATGAATGGTAAGTTAGAGAAAAAAATTTCATTAGTCTTGCAGCCCACAAACCTTGACGTCTTTCTAACTGCACCAGTTCTCTCTCTTGGCCGAATGGGCGTAATGGAAATCAGCATCTCACTCAATCTTAAAGTCATATTTCTTTCATTCTCTTGGAGCATATGGGACATTTTGGCTCATTATATTGCAATTCACTAATTTCTTGCAAATAATTGGCACCATAGCATCTGGTTACGATTTCTGTTTCTATCAGGCCAGAGCAGGCCCGGACATCAGACTGTCTGCAGACGGGTGGGCCCCCACCCTCGGCAGGCCCCCAAACAGGAAAAAAAAAAGCGCTATCAGTATAGCAATAAAAAAAGTGCTATAGTGATAGCACTTGAATGAAGTTTGACACATACAAAATTTTTTGCAGCTGCAATTCTGCCCCAGAAGGCTTCAAAACACTTCATTTTAAATGTAGTTCTCAAAATTTTTTGAGTGAGGGTTCCCGAATGAACAAGGGATTAATTAATATGAATGACACATATTAATTAATTGATTAATTATCAATCATAATTAATAATGACACCATCCCCCCCCCCCCCCATATCCCGAAAGTTAACACATCCTATTTATCGGTTACACAATAACCCGGCCCCCCCCCTCTCTTGAGACGGGCGGGCCCCCTACCCTCCAGTCTGGGACTGGGCCAGAAGACATATGAAATTATGTTTAGCAATTGCCTTTTTACTTTTTCGTGAATGGATGTAGATATCATACAAACACTCATAAAGTAGGAAAAACATTTTTTGTTCAGATATAAAGTCGCCACATTTAGCAAAAAAAAAAAAGCCAATTAAGATGGCCTTTTTTGAAATTAAAATAGAATGAAGGATTAATATTTTATTTATTTGGATATCCCTTAACAGCTTGTGTGCCTTTATCACTAGTATTCATCTTATTTATTATATAGTAATTTTTTTTTTTTAATACTAAAAGGATTAATTAGTCTTAGAACTTTGGTATCCGGTTAGATTCTACAAGCACGCTTACAAAAGAATGCTAAATTGAATGTAAAAGTAATTCCTCCTGTTCTGTGTTTGCATAATTTTTTGCAACTCCAAAATGCTAGGATGGGAATAATTCCTCCTGTGTATTGTTTAAGTATTTAAAAAAATGCTCCATAAATAGTTTAACAACGGTATATAATTGTTTTTCTTGAATACAATAAAAATATTGGGTGATGACTAGAATTTTTAAATAAATTTTGATAGTTTATGAGAAGTATTTAGAAAATAATGTTTGATCCTTTATATTAACTTCCAAATAATTTCTTTAGTCATAGAATTAAATTTTTAAACATATGTTTAAACTTTTGCTTGTTCCTAATTTGTGGGGATCATTCATTAAGAACTAGATACTCAATGCTAAAGCTAGAATTTATGGCACCTGGGACAAACCGTTATTTTGCATACTTGCTCAGCCAGGCGATTATGCACCATTTGCCCCTTTAGTTGCAGGAGGGGGGGGGGGGATTGGATATCCTTTTAATCACTGGTGAAAGGAGGCAGATATGGGGAGGAGAACGCTAATTTGCAAGAGTAATGTAAATGTGTGCCATTAAATTAATTCTTTCTAAAATAGCATTAATAAAGTAACAGAGTGAGTTCTGAGGTCTACTTAGGTGGTCCAATAACTTATTTTATTCTTATACTGAATTTCAATATGTCTGTCAAACGTGAATTATATATGAGAGTATTGGATTCTGTCTGTGCCTTTAGTTTTGGAAGGTTTTCCCCAATGATATTGCGTATCTTAATAACCTAACATGTATGCATTTACAGCTGGAGTAAAAATTTTGAGAAAAGAAAAATCTTAACAAAATGATATTTTGATCCTCAGTTTAATAATTATTAACCTCAAAAACAAGTAAAATTAATTTGTAAATACGTTATCAGAAAATATTACAATGCATGCAGATCCATATTTAAGCCTGAGTGAAAACGTTATGGCAGTCATCCAAAATAGCATTAAAAGAAAAAGCTTGTTTAGTTCTTTCATTTATTTCAAATATTCTTTTTTCATGAATGAAACTAGTTTTTGAGGAAGATAGGGGGGGGGGTCTGTTTTATACCATTAATTTTGATAACAGATTTCAGCACTGTTGGTTAAGTAAAATGTCTCCCATTTGCATGAACTCTTCTTGCTAAGTGAAGGCATGTACTTCTTGCCCATAGGTTCTCTATTATGTTGAGATCTAATGACTTAGCTGCCTATTTCAAAATGTTTGATTTGGAACCAATCTTTTATACTGTTACTCAAATGGATAGGTGCATTACACTCGATATGTGTCAGTTAGAGATGAGTTCGGGCTCATTTTTTGAAGACCGAGCCCGAAATTTCAGCTAAAGACAAATAAAATTAACTACTTCATTAATAGGATACAATAAATTTTGGAGCTTCACACACCTTCTAGTCCCCCGTGCCGCTATTTTTTAAATAAGTACGTCTATTTATCCCATGAATCACTTTTTAAAATCTGTTTCAAGGAGTATGTTCAACAAAGGAGAAATTTTTCACGAGCCCGAGCCCGAACGCAATCGTGAATTACAGAGCCCGAGTCGGGCCCGGGCTCGGGCTGAGCCCGTCTCATCTCTAGTGTCGGTCTGATATCAAACGATGGATCGATGAACAATTTTTCTATTTGTGGTCCAATAAATATACTTTCTTTTAACTTTGCTTCACTCAGTTTGAGAAACTTTTCTTTCAAATCATTGAAGACCTGACCTCATTTATCCAGAGTTTTAACAAAGTTCTTCATAAAACCCAACTTGACATGAATCAGAGGCAAAATGATTTTATCTGGCTTAACCAGTGGAGTATTTTTCACATTTTCTTTTACAGTTACATTTGATTTCCTTCTAAACCACTTTACTGTATAGTGGCCAAAGTTCCATAAGTTTCTTTCACGTCTACTGCATGAGTCAAAGGCACAGATGGAAAAGTATTGCCATTATGCAGTAGTACTGCTTTCAATCTGGTTTTCCTAGAGTCAATAAAGAGTGACGATTTCTGATGGTTATGTTGTACACCTAGCTGCATCAGCAGACCATTGGCATCTCTACATACAAACATCGAATTCTGTATGTCAAAATATTGAGCGAATGAAGTACGTTTTGATCTCAAACAGGAAATTTTTGTACCTGCAGCTAGAAGGTTTTGTTGTTGCAGTCTCGACCCCAGGGATGAGATTCTTCAGCTTTTTAGCTGATTTCAGCCTTTTGTGAATAAAGAGGAAATCACTTTTTGTCTTTTTTTCTCTGAAAATTCTGTTTTTTCTGTGAATTTCTGATTGTAGTTATTAGTTAACTGTGTGATATTTTTATCTTCTAGCATGCTCCAATGTTTTTCTTCTCTTAAAACTTCTTTCACATTAATTAGATATAAATATCACTTACACAAATTTTTGCTCTCGTATGATTTCAGCTTTTTTGCTCTTTTGCCAATCTCATCCCTGCGACCCCAAAAGTTCAGCTTGCTGTTTTGAAAGCTCTGGGAAAGTTTTAGATCGCGAACCAAATTGTTCAACTCCTTTTGATTAAAGAGCTGAGGTGAAAAATCTTGAGAATGAGGGGAATATTTTCTAATGGTTCTTGATCAGCGTCTTCAGATTCACTTGACATTGTTTCTGATTCTATGTCTTGCAGATTACAGACAGGAACAGGCAACCTTTCATTATCTCACTGGCAAATATACTGAAGATACATTTTATACTTTATTTTATGTCTAGTTTTGATAGAGAATGCCCTGCAATATTAGTGAGAGAGAAGTTACAGGCTGAAAAATGATTCTTAGGCTAACTCCACACCATAGGAATTGAAAATTGCATAGCTCAGCATTTTCCTTTCAATCACTTGGTTAAAGTAGTAGTACATGTTCAGAGTGTCTACCGCTCCGGGAAGTCTGGAAAAAGCCAAGAAATTGGAAAATGGGTCCGGAAAGTCTGGAAAAAACCGGGAAATTGGATAATGGGTCCGGGAAAATTCACCAAAAGAATAATTTTTTTTTTTCGTGTCCTTTTTTTTTTTTTAACCCTTTCTCTCTAATTGTCAGACTCGAAACCGAAAGCAACTGCAACGCATTTTTTGGACCGCGAAAGCATCAAGCAAGCGATGTGTTTGTATAAGGATGGAAAAATGGGGGCTCATGAATCCTAACGGGAGGGTAAAACACAAATTAGCTTACTTTGTAACTTATGGCTTAGGACCGTCTTTCCAAGAACAGTTAGTTAATTCTATCAGAAAGTGCGACTACTTCTGTTTCTCAATGGATGAAAGCTTAATGCTGTATACTTCAGTTAAAATTTATTTCAAGAAGTTGTACAAAATATGCAAATATAAAGACAAGGGAGGGGGCATTGTGCAATTTCCCAAAGTAAACTGCAGTGGTCAGGAATTTTTTTCCCGGGACTTCCAAAAAGTCCGGAAATTGACTTTCAGAAATTTGGTAGACACCCTGATGTTATGCACAAATATGAGGGGCAAAAGTTTTATCTTGATCACCAAGAGAACTATCAAAATATAATTTATAGGCCTTCTTAATAAAATCAGTAATTGTTATTTTTTTGGCTTTTGGGGTGAATTTCTCACCGACATAACAAAAGTTGTCGGGATGGTTAAGACAACAACTATGTTTAATAGTTGTTATTTTTACTAAATGTAAGTTTTAAATATATGTATAAGGCAATTTTAAAATAAAAATACCTCTCAATAGAAACACTCACTTATTAAAAAAAGAAAACTCTCAATACATTCTTTGGCTGAGATAAATACGATAGTAATTTCAAAGCATGTGTAACGTATCGCCCCGTTCAGAAGCTGAAGGAAGGCAGCCGCACACAACCATGTAATTTGCTTAACTTTATTTAGTTTATATTCTTGGTTAACATGGATGAATTTTACACACAGACGACACAAAAATACACATATTTACAATTTCAATAACCGAGCGAACGCCTTCGGTATCATAAGGGAAAATTTTCTTGGAGCCCATCCTCTCAGCGTCCTTTTCTCTCCGCTGCTCGAGAGGGACTCTCCCTCTCTTTGGGGGTTGCCAGTAACTTTTTACTTTCTTGGCGGTGTCCGTTACAACCCCTCCTTCCACAAAAGGTTGGCTTTCCCGATATACAAGGGAAAACAACGAAAAAAAGTTTATGTACAGTATGTAATAATTCGTTCTTAGTTCGTGTGCACATTATACTTTCACACTTTATAGTTCACAGTTTAGTACGTTATACTTCACAGTTCAAGTTTGAAAAAAAAACTGTAATTAAGTTCGCACTTCAAATCTGAGAACGTTATATCGAGTTCTCATTTCAGTGGAGATACGTTAAAGAGTTCACAGTTCAAGTTTGAAAATAACTGTAATTGAGTTCTCATTTCAGTGTAGATACCTTAACGAGTCCTCCACCCATTACCAGGCCATAATAATTTTAGGTAAATATACAGATAAGTTCACACATATAATAGTACAATCAATGAGGATGATATAAAAATATCCACCCAGTTAAATGGTATTTGTTATACTGAAAACATTTCTTTTCTTTTTCTCACCAAAATTTGAATAAAGCACAAATTTAACACACAATAGTTACACAACGTTAGACACAATAATTACACAACTTTAAACACAATAATTACACTCTTAAAATCAAAAACATTTTTATGACCTTGGTTTTCTAAGTGGCATATTTGGGATTTCGACTTAAACAGTCAACATTTGAGTTTTCTTTTCAATTTTACCTGGTCCCTTCCATTGAGGTGCTAATTTATGGGCCTGATTTATTGTTAGAACTAACACGGAATCTCCTTCGTGAAATTCTCTTTTTATGGCATTACGGTCATACCATTTCTTTCTTTTGTCTCGCATCTCTTCCATTTTTTCTTTTGCTAGCTCCTTACTCTTTTTTAATCGATTTATCAGTTCGAACACATACTCAACTACAGTATTCCCTTCCTCTGGGGGCTCTAACCATTTTTCGTATAATAACACATTAGGGGTTCTAAGGTTATTGCCATATACAAGTTCTGCAGGACTGAAGCCTGTACTTTCGTGAGTGACAGTCCTTAAAGCAAAAAGAGCAATTGGTATTTGAGTTTCCCAATTAGGAGCAGCTTCGATGCATAAAACTTTCAATATCCTTTTCACAGATCGGTGAAACCTTTCAACTGGATTAGTCTGTGGGTGATAAATAGAACTTCGAAGGATTTTTATCCCAAACTTCTCTAAAAATTCAACCGTTAGAACACTCATAAAGGATCTCCCTTGGTCCGTCTGAATTTCTTTTGGGAAACCCATCCTGCTGAAAATCAACAAAAGTGCATCGACCACCGATTTAGAAGTTATATCTGGGACAGGGATAGCGTCAGGAAATTTAGACCCTAAACAAATTACAGTTATGAGGTATCTATTCCCTTGAGTTGATGTTGGCAAAGGACCACAAGCATCAACATTTATTTTGCTAAAAACTTCCGAAATAATGGGTACACTCATTAGGGGTGCTTTCTTTTTGTCAGTCGCCTTTCCAACACGCTGACATGGATTACAAGTTTTCACATATTCTTCTATTTCTTTATAACAATTTGGCCAGTAGAAGTGCCTCACTAACTTATCTTTTGTCTTAAGAATTCCTAAGTGGCCTGAAATGTCATCATGGCATAAATTTTTAATTTGCTCCCTGAGAGTTTCCGGAACAACAATCAGGTTTTGCTCATCACCAAATTTATTTAATTTCGTCTTAACTAAAATTCCATTTTGGATTTTAAAATCAGCCTTGTCACCCTCCCGTTTTACTGACTCAAATAACGGTACTAATTCTTTACTCTTCCTCTGCTCATTAATAAAAGACTGAGAATCCATTTGAAATATATTATCTAGGGTAGTATTGGAATCTACCTGAGGTAAAATGTCGATATTCTCTAAGTTATCGTCCTCATTATTTCCCTCCAATGGAACGTCAGGCTCCTCAATGACTAACTTTTCGTCTGATGAATTTTTATCATCTTTCAGCTGTCGCCTTTGAGACCGAGTCAAGACAGCATTTACACTCTCAGTACTTAATGGGACATTTTCTCTACTTTGCTCTAAGAGAGCCGAAGTTTGATTCCCTAAAATATACCGCCCTTGATCCAACTTGTTCGCAATTACAACTGCCTTGGTGGTTATTGTACCTAATTCGCATTCTACGTCTACTTCAGCAACGGGTAAACAAGTCATATGGTCATCGAAAATATGCTGAACCCAAACGTGTTCCCCGGTCATTCTGTCTTTGTCAACATATTTTTGACAGACAACGTCTACTGTGGCTCCGGTATCGCGGAGAATGGGCATCTCAAATCCATTAACTTTCCCGTTTACAGTGAAGGGATCTAATAAATTTTTTTCAGATTTTTGTCCAATTCTATATGCTTCCGATTTTTGAATTCTTAAATTGGGGCACTGAGGTCGTAAGTGGTCGTAAGAGCCACATTCAAAACAGCTGAGCTTTTTCTTATGCTCAAAGTTTACACCCGTTTTCCTTGCAAAGGTACGCCCGTCATGTTCTTTCTTAGAAATTCCGTTTGAGGGCTTTTTGTTAACATTACCATTGTAGAAATTCTTTACTGGTTTACTATTTCCCTTAACTGAAGATTCTCCTAACTTACTCTTTCCCATTATGGTTTTCTTAGCATCCTCAAATTCCTCAACTTTCCTTACCAGTTCTTTAGGGGAAGTAATTGTAGACCACTCATCCAAAAAGTGTTCCTTAAAATCGTTTGGCACTCGCCTTTTAATCTGGTCTACCAACATTAGATCTTTGAGTTGTTCGAATGTTTTAATTTCAAGGCCTGTTAGCCACCCCTCTAAAAAAGTGTTTAACTCGTGATAAAAATCTTGCCAAGTGGAATCGGGATTTTTTTGAGATTTTACCAGCATTTGCCGAAATTTTTCCGCGCTGAGTTTAAATCTGTTAAGCAACAACGTTCTAACATATTGGTAATCCTGAGTTTCTTTCTCCGGTTCTCGCGCTATTACATTATTTATCTCCGCTGGTAAGGTACTAATTAAGTAAGAAACCCATCTCTCTTTAGGTATCTGCATCAATTTAGCTTGCCTCTCAAAAAGTTCCAGGAATAAACTTATATCATCGGTTTTTAAATTAAATTTTGGCATTAGTTTTTGAAAATTTTGACTATAATTGGAATCTACCACAGCCGCGGATACTGTTGTTTCGACCCCCTGTTTTGCTTTTAAACAATCAAGTTCTAATTTTTGCCTTTCCAATTGAATTTCTCCGTCTTTAATTTGCTTTTCCATTTCTAATTTTTGCCTCTGCAATTCATATTCTCTATTCCTATTTTGTTTTTCCATTTCCTCTTTGTCTAATCTTTCTTTCATCGTGCTATCTAATAGATTTCTCACAAATTCTTCCTCATAGTTTTTACTACCAAGGATTAATTGTTTTAATTCGATTACACGTAGATCTTCAGTAGCCTGTTCACCAAGTTCTAAGGCTACCGAAATTAAATCCGATTTTAATCCCTTCCCTAAATACGACATTTTCAAAAAAAAATCTAAGTAACAGCTCAAAGCAAAAGAACATACAATAAATATAAGGGATAAAAAAAAATGTCTAACACCTATTCACTAAAGCAAATTTCTACAGTGCGATAAAAAAAAAATAAAAGAGGAAAAGCAAGCTCGTTAAATTCTTCTAACATACCATCAAAAACACAGCAATGACTCATAGCACTTTTTTTTTTCTTTTTCTGAAAGCTTCGCAGATTCAGGGAAAAAGCGAAGAAACAACATAAACAACAAATGAGTCAGGCTCAAGTGTCCGCTCGGACACCTGCACAGTGTGAAGCGGGGAATCCTGCAATGCCCTCTTATCTCCGTTCACACAGGGAGAAGTAGTTCAAAACAAAATATAAACACACGTACTATAAAAGTGTTCGCTGGTGCAAATACTAGGAAGTTATATGTTTTGTGCACATAAAAATAAGGGATTTACACTAATATTATCTCTGATGAGTATTTAAAAACACTGTTATGCATAATATATAATACCTCTAGTTATTTAACTCTGATGAGAAAAATACTATGAATTTTCCAATGGCTGGAAATATATAAACATATACTTTCACGGCGAAAGTTTGAAACCAACAAAATTAATAATACTAACACTGGTGCACATAAAATAATAATATTTCAAATTCACAATAAACTCTCTTGAGAATTGTTCTCATGAATTTCCCATGGATGGAAATATATAAAACATATACTTTCAGGACGAAAGTTTGAAATTAATAATTTAATAATACTAACACTGTTGTGCATAAAATAATATTTCAAAGACACAATAAACTCTGGTGAGAATTGTTCTCATGAATTTCCAATGGCTGGAAATATATAAACGTATACTTTCAGGACGAAAGTTTGAAATAAACAGAATTAATAATATTAACACTGCTGTGCATAAAAAAATAATATTTCAAGTACATAATAAACTTCGGTGAGAAATGTTCTCATGCCTTTCCAATGGTTGGAAGCATATCTTACTAATGTACTTAATCTATTAAGGCAGCAAAACCTATACTTTCAGGACGAAAGTTTTAATTCCATAAAAATTATTTTCCTCAGGATGAGAAATTCGATGCTCGTACACTGGCGTGTACATAAATAAAATAATTCACAGTAAAATATTATACTCTGGTGAGTATATGGACTTAATACACTTCTAATGGTTAGAAGTTACTTTTAATAACATTAGAGCTATTGAAAAGCAATATTCCGCATGTATAATACAATACAGGATGCAAATTATAAAACAACAGAACCTGTATTCTCAGGGTGAGAACTACAAGATACTCTTATAGAAATTTTTAATTTTTCCCTTTGGCCTGGCTATGGTAAAAGGTGGAGAACATACCTGACCTTGATACCCTTGCATTCATGGTATCTCGGTGGAACCTCCAATTTTTCATCGTCTGTAACGTATCGCCCCGTTCAGAAGCTGAAGGAAGGCAGCCGCACACAACCATGTAATTTGCTTAACTTTATTTAGTTTATATTCTTGGTTAACATGGATGAATTTTACACACAGACGACACAAAAATACACATATTTACAATTTCAATAACCGAGCGAACGCCTTCGGTATCATAAGGGAAAATTTTCTTGGAGCCCATCCTCTCAGCGTCCTTTTCTCTCCGCTGCTCGAGAGGGACTCTCCCTCTCTTTGGGGGTTGCCAGTAACTTTTTACTTTCTTGGCGGTGTCCGTTACACATGTTTCAACATTCACTAGGTGATAATGTTTATTTCGTAGTGCTGTAAAAGTAACGACAAAATGAGTATCCGTATGTATTTGTTACTTAGATGTTCGCTATTCGTTACTAAGTATTCGTTACTCGTTACTTTCGTTACTACTAATAGAATCGGTAATAGGGTGTTATATGTGCCCTATAACAACACATCCGGGAAAGTGTTGTTATGGGTATATGCCGCCCATACATAAACCCATAACAAAACCTAACCAAAAAGAATTTTTTTTAGCGAACTTGTACAAAGTTGTATTTAGAGCTTATTTTCTCTGATTTACAAATTGTTTTTATACACATTTATGGTTTTATACAATTCCAAATTATCCGAATTTCGGAGTGCACATAGAAATCTTCCAAAGACATATGCCATTCTTTTTTTTTCTCAACCCCCCCTTTTTAAAATTCTGAACGCTGGTTTAACCTTTTCATTCTTATCATAAAAATTGTAAAGGAAAGCTTGTGACTCGTGTTTTTTCTGGGAGCGGGTTCTCGAATACTGAGATCCAGGGATTGGGCCACATATATTAAATTCACAGGGCAGGGGATCTCAGTATGATATCAACTACTTTGCGTCTCTACAAGCATAATATCTTTATTATTTGTGAGTTCTTATTTCATATCAAAAACTTCTTTTGCTGGACGATTTTTCGAAGTAAATAAAAAATTACCATATTTTAAATTAAAATTGTTTAATTCAGTGAGAATGATCTATTTTTAAGATATTTCCAGTTCTGTTTCTGCACTTTTGGGATGAAAGGGGTTAGCCCCTTCTGTGGGTGCATATATGAGAGCATTCTTTAAACAAAAATTATCACTCCTTTCATACAGAAAGAATGGTTGCACCGGACTATGCGTATTCCATGAGTTCATGGAATAAAATGTACCATAAAATAGGGCAGATGGCCCCCTAAACGCCGACATTTTAGAAACATACTGAACTTTATTGAATTATTTTAATACCAGTGGCTTACGCAGGAGTGGGCATAGAAATCCCGGGTCGCTCACAATTTTTTATATATTTTTTAAACAATTACTTAAAAAATGTGTTTCAGGTTTCCATGCTAAATATTTTTTTTAGTTCCATATAATATTTCAAATAATAAAAATGTGTGAATTCGTTTACTTTATAAAAATATATTTTTTTAAAAGGTGTATTTAAATAATTTGTTATCTATTACTCATATTTCGATTCTAGTTAAAAAAAAGAAAAAGTTAAGTTCGCAATGCTGCTTTGGAACCACCCTGAAAGAAAGAATTCTGATTGCACCACTATTTAGTACTAAAATGTTAGAAAGCCCGAAATTAGCACCCCTTACTAACATGCTTCTCTTATATGTATTGCTCCTCTACAATTATAAGAACCCCCCTCCCCCCCCGCAAAAAATAGTTCAACTGCGCGTAAGAACATACTATACACCGGATCCTATCCCCCCATTGTACGACCCATATCAATAGAGCAGCAGATAGTATATCCATCTCCATAACTGTAACGAAACATACGGATTCTTCCAAACCTCATCAAAACGATACCATTCAGCTCGGCACAAACGAATTGCAACCAGAACATACTACTACTCAAATACCGAAACTGATTTTTCCCTTCAAACAGCGAGAATCCATACTTCCGGTATCTAGTAACGGAACGGAACATACTATTACTCAAATACCGAAATTCATTTTCTCCCTCCGGCAGTCTTGTAATCGAAGTTCGAACCTGGTCGATCCGAAATGCACACTCAAAAGTCATTTTCCCCCTTGAAACCGCGATCCGATATCCAGTAACTGCCAGTAACAAATAACAGAAGATATTAGTACTCGATTACTGGAACCTGTTTCCCCCTAGTTCGCCTCGCCTGGCAGTCTGTATTTGAAGTTCGAAGCTGCTCGATCAGAAACCTTCGGATCGAGTAACGATATCAACCGAAAAGTAACAATTCGTTACTTCGAGTCTGAGTGATTATACGTATCTTAGTACCGAATACATGCGGTTTGCTTCAGCTCTATTATTTCGCACTACTGGATTATCCGTCCATCTAATGAATAGGTAACACTTGCCTGTGTAACATCTGACATCAAGTGACAATTTATTGATCTTATAGCAATCTTGTACCAAACTTTAGAAGAAAAAAATTAAACATTAAAATAAAAGAACGGAAAGTAGAGAAATTAAGAAAAAAATAAATAAAAATCCTTAAAAACTCAAAAATCTTACGTGCTAGACCATTTTGAAAGGTAGATTCGGATTCTACACACCAAAATACATACTAATTGTTGTATCACACCCCAGAGGCAAAATGGCTGTTGAGTAGTGTTATTTTGCTGATACTTTTAATTTTCTCCAGCAAATGATTCAGCATTTTTCCAAAGCATGACTTGCCAAGACACTTAGATATGCTTGTAAATTCATTTTGCCTGAAATGAGCCCAATCAAATCCACCATTGTAAGCAAAGCACTGCAAGGTCATCATAAGAACCTCCACCAGATTGTGTGTGGTGGCTAAATCTTTACTTCCATCTATCTGGTCCATCCAAATTCCATTTTTTTTTTTCACCAGGAAAAGTTACTTCTGTGTTTTAGTTATCCCAGGCCATTACTTGTTGAAGTTCAAATGATCAATTTTGTGCTTCTGCAGCAACTGAGGCTTAGCCAATTTTTCTGTCTAAATGCAACTTCCAGACCTTCAAATTGTGCTATACTTTGTTTTTGACAAACAGTTAAACCTGTCACCAGAATAAGTTACCTAGGTGAGTACTTTGCAGTAGATGTAAGCAGTGGCGGTCTAACGTTAAGTGAAGCCCGGGGTGGTCTTCGAGTTTGCCCCCCCCCCCCCTTTTGAGATTGTATTTTTTAACCGAAAATTACATTCTTAACTGAAAAAAATCTGGAAAAATGTATTAAACTTTTTTAGCACTTGAGAGTGCTATTTCTTTCAATCACGGGTTTTTTGTCTACGCGAGTGCGTTGAGTCACTTCTCAATTTTTGTTGATTTTAGGGACTTGGGTAGGGTTTTCTTTAGTTTTCAATCTATATTCTTGCATTTTGTGTGGTTTTAGTTGTACACCTCCCCTTTTGGTCTCAATCGAATGGATAGTTTATGTACAGGACTGCCCAAAAGATTCGAAATGCATTACGCTCTATGGCCCGAAATTCATTAAACTCGCATATCTCAAAAACTATTAGGCGTTGAATATCGAAACTTTATATTTAGGATTGTTCATTTGCCAGGAGAGGACAGCTCGCGTCACTGAATGTGTCGCTTAGAGCTACATATACGTCCTTCCCGGAATTTCCCGCCACAATTTGGAACCTCATCAGAAGGTGGGGGGCTTCTGAATATTGGCACCCCTCGGAAACTGATAGCGACCGCCGAGAGGACTTTCGGAACCACGGATTTAACGTGTACGTACTAGAGATGAGTTCGGGCTCAATTTTTTAAGCCCGAGCCCGCCCGAGCCCGAGGACTTTTAATCCGAGCCCGCCGGAGCCCGAGCAATATTATTTGAGTTGGAGCCCGAGCCCGAAATTTCCGCTAAGATAAATAAAATTCAATTAATTCATGGACAGAATACAATAAATTTTTCCGTTTGTGCAAATTAAAGACAAATACAGTTGCAAACTCTCAATGCACTTTCTATATATCCATGTTTATCAAATAATAAGAATAATGTTTCAATTTTTATTAAAAATTCCGTTGAGTAGTCGCATTTGTATGTACTTAGATATATTAGATACAGAAAATTACGAGTCATAAATCTTATATAGTGACATTAAAAAATATTATATTTAAAACACTTACAGAAAAGAAATTTTGTATAATAAATTTAAGAAATTTGCAAATAAAAATTTAGTTGATAGGAGCAAAATTACTTTAAAAAATTATTTTATGATACGATATGAATATATACATTGCTAACATTTAAATAAGAAAGACCAGTAAATAATGAAACCAAAATTTTGAATTAACAGCATTTTAACACACATGCACAAATGAAATAGCACAGCACACCATTTAGTAAATTATGTGAAAAAGCTAGCTTTTTACCAATCAATTATTTTGTTACAAGCCCTAGCATCACATCATTTTATCTAATATTGTAGTACACATTAATAATGCGTATTTATATTAGATTAAGTTTGCAGATTTTACTATCTTTATTATATATCAATCTATCTTGCATATAGATTACTTTATTATTAAAAATAAACATAATATAAAACACTAAAATAAATATTTACAAGATACAACTAAAAATTATAAGGACTTTGTAAAATAAAATAACAAACATACCACGTATTTTTTCTGGGTTCATATGCCTATTTTTTTCATTTATAGATAGTATCAACTTCGTTTATTTTTGAAGCCGTGGTCAGACAGAATGGCCTGACTGAATTGTGGAATGATTAAAATTAGTGTGGCACATATCTAAATAAACATTTTGAAAGATTTCAGAAAAAAGTTCGCATATTTATCGTTTGTTTCTTTATAATTTTTTATAATTCTTCAGAAAAAGTATTGCATCTACAGAATCAGGGCTAAGATTGCATCTTCTTTCTTCTAAAACTCGACCCGCAACACTAAAATCTCGTTCACAGCTTGCACTACTTGCAGGTATACTTAAAACACTCCTTGCAATTTTAGCTAAACTGGGAAATGGACACTGTTTCCACCAATCTAGTAAATTTTCATCTTTTATTTCCGTACACACGGAAAGATCCAGCTAACTTTGCAATTCATCATGGTGGCATTTCTGCTCATTTGTGTCTGACCACTCCTCAAAAATATCGGAGCTTTTTTCCGTAATTACGATGCTTTCCTCAGACTCGCTCACACATTCACATTTCTTAGCATAAATATAAATCATTTCGCGAATTTGCGAATAAATACTTTTTCTTTCATCATCTGAAAGCATTTTTAAAGATTTAAACTGCGGGTGTAAAAATGTAGCAATTTTATGAATATTTTCAACTTTGATTTTTCGCATTAACCATTTCTCAGTAATTTTTTTCAAATGTTTCTGCAGTCCTGAATCTGAAACTTTAGGTACACAGCATTTTTTCAAATAATGATTCCACAAAATAACACGATGCAAAGTAGGCTGTAAATCTGCTTCAAGTTGTGTGCTTGCCTCTTGAAACACTTTTAGAAACTCAAGAAGTGTTTCTAGAACATCCGGATTTATGTCGTTCAAACGGTGGCTTTCGTGTCGTTTATCCAACAAATCTTTAATTTCCGAAAATTGTATAAGAACTGATCGTAACATACAGCAAAGAGTATTCCACCTGCTGTCAACTTCTTGCTGTACAGATTTTTCCAATTCGTTCACTGCTCCTGATTTCTTTAAATATCTGAGATTTACACTTATCTACAGACATTTTTAATACAGGAAATTCGTCTGCAGTTTCAGTGTAGCTATGTCTTAAAACAGTATTCAGTAAGTGGCACATGCATGTCAATCTTTTGTAGCACTTTAACGAAAAAACTATGTTAGATCCTTCATCTGTGACAAAAGTAGATTTATTTAATACCGAAAGATCAACACCTATTTCCTTCAAAGTATCCAGAATTTCATTTATAATGTTTGTGGCAGTTTTGGGTACATTTGGGAAGCTGCTGGTAGATAAAACCAATGGTTTTAATTCAAATATGTCATTAATGTAATGACAGGTAATACAGATATAAGACATCTGTTTAAATGGGTCGGTCCACAAATCCGTTGAAAACGCACCTCCAACATCCAATAAAATTTCATTAACTTTAGGCACAATTTCATTCCGAAACCTTTCAGCGGTCTGACGAACGTGTTTTGAAATAGTTGTAGGATGAGGTAAAACATCAATAGCTTTGACTTTTCCTAAAGTAGCTCCTAAGTCTATTAAGTTTTGAGCTAAATGAAGAAAACCGCTTCCTTCAACAATGTCGAAGGGTCTTAGATCTTCTGTGCAAAGTTTAACACAACTATCTAAGATTTTTCTTTTTTCATCAGCCGAAATTTGTTTTAAGGATGGGTGGAAATAGTTTTCTAAGGATTTTGATGAACATGGTGGAGCACAAGTTTTGGCATGTCGAGAAAGTCTACTAGTAGTGCTGTAAAAGTAACGACAAAATGAGTATCCGTATGTATTTGTTACTTAGATGTTCGCTATTCGTTACTAAGTATTCGTTACTCGTTACTTTCGTTACTACTAATAGAATCGGTAATAGGGTGTTATATAGTGCCCCATAACAACACATCCGGGACAGTGTTGTTATGGGTATATGCCGCCCATACATAAACCCATAACCAAAAAGAATTTTTTTTAGCAAAGTTGTACAAAGTTGTATTTAGAGCTTATTTTCTCTGATTTACAGATTGTTTTTATACACATTTATGGTTTTATACAATGCTAAATTATCCGAATTACTGAGTGCACATAGAAATCTTCCAAAGACATATGCCATTCTTTTTTTTTTCTCAACCCCCCCTTTTTTAATTCTGAACGCTGGTTTAACCTGTTCATTCTTATCATAAAAAGTGTAAAGGAAAGCTTGTGACTCGTGTTTTTTCTGGGAGCGGGTTCTCGAATACTGAGATTCAGGGATTGGGCCACATATATAAAATTCACAGGGCAGGGGATCTCAGTATTATATCAACTACTTTGCGTCTCTAAAAGCATAATATCTTTATTATTTGTGAGTTCTTATTTCATATCAAAAACTTCTTTTGCTGGACCATTTTTCGAAGTAAATTAAAAATTACCATATTTTAAATTAAAATTGTTTTATTCAATGAGAATTACCTATTTTTAAGATATTTCCAGTTCTATTTCTGCACTTTTGGGATGAAAGGGGTTAGCCCCTTCTGTGGGTGCATATATGAGAGCATTCTTTAAACAAAAATTATCACTCCTTTCATACAGAAAGAATGGTTGCACCGGGCTATGCGTATTCCACGAGTTCATGGAATAAAATGTACCATAAAATAGGGCAGATGGCCCCCTAAACGCCGACATTTTAGAAACATACTGAACTTCATTGAATTATTTTAATACCAGTGGCTTACGCAGGAGTGGGCATAGAAATCCCGGGTCGCTCACAATTTTTTATATATTTTTTAAACAATTACTTAAAAAATGTGTTTAGGTTTCCATGCTAAATATTTTTTTTCGTTCCAAATAATATTTTAAATAATAAAAATGTGTGAATTCGTTTACTTTATAAAAATATATTTTTTAAAAGGTGTATTTAAATAATTTATTTATTACTCATATTTCGATTCTAGCTAAAAAAAAAAGAAAAAGTTAAGTTCGCAATCCTGCTTCGGAACCACCCTGAAAGAAAGAATTCTGATTGCACCACTATTTAGTACCAAAATGTTAGAAAGCTCGAAATTAGCACCCCTTACTAACATGCTTCTCTTATATGTATTGCTCCTCTACAATTATAAGAACACCCCCTTCCCCCCCCCCCCCCCCGCGCAAAAAAAGTTAAACTGCGCATAAGAACATGCTATACACCGGATCCTATCCCCCCATTGTACGACCCATATCAATAGAGCAGCAGATAGTATATCCATCTCCATAACTGTAACGATACATACGGATTCTTCCAAACCTCATCAAAACGATACCATCCGGCTCGGCACAAACGAATTGCAACCAGAACATACTACTACTCAAATACCGAAACTGATTTTTCCCTTCAAACAGCGAGAATTCATAATACTTCCGGTATCTAGTAACGGAACGGAACGTACTATTACTCAAATACCGAAATTCATTTTCTCCCTCCCGCAGTCTTGTATTCGAAGTTCGAACCTGGTCGATTCGAAATGCACACTCGAAAGTCATTTTCCCCCTTGAAACCGCGATCCGATATCCAGTAACTGCCAGTAACAAATAACAGAAGATATTAGTACTCGATTACTGGAACCTGTTTCCCCCCCTAGTTCGCCTCGCCTGGCAGTCTGTATTCGAAGTTCGAAGCTGCTCGATCCCAGGGCTTTAGAATTACAAGGGCTGGGTCATTCCTTTGAGGAATAGCTTGCCGCTTTGAAGCAACTGACCACCCCCACAGAGGTTGCTCGTGACGTCACCTGGTTCCCTCCGGATGGGAGATAAGAGAAAAAGAACTTTCTTCTGCATTTACACAACGCGTCAGTACTTACGAGAACTAGACGAGAGTTTTTTCTTTTTTGCGTATTATTGATTCACCAATAATTAATTTCTTAACTTTACCAGCATTAAATGCACTTTTAGAAATGCCATCTTGTGCTGTTGCGACTTGTCGTAATACGTATCGCAATAAAGAAAAGAAAGTTTTATCATCGGTTTCCGCAAAACTTGGAATTGCAAAATGAATGGGTCCGCAGATGTAAAAGAAAAGACAATGTTAACCCCAAAAATGCTCGAATGTGCAGCGAACACTTCGAAGAAAGCCATTATATTGATGACTTACAAAACAGACTTTTAGGTCTGCCTATGAGAAAAATATTAAAAGATACTGCTATTCCTACTGTTAATTTGCCTTCTTTTAAATTGGAAGAAAAAACAACTCCTAGATCAGAAAGGCAAAAAAAGAGGAAAGTTTTGGAAGATGCTTTCAGTAGACTAAGTAATTTAAGTCCTAAGAAAATACGATCAGAAGAGACAATAAATGAAGATGATGTAAACTTGAATGAAAGTTCGACGAAAGACAGTTGTAAGAACTGTGATGCGCTGGAAGAAGAAATCAGCAGTTTAAAAATTGAGTTAGAGTGTGCAAGAAGGAAATTAACAATATTAAAAAATGAAAATCGTCGTTCATTTAAAATCATGGCACAGAAATTAAAAAGAACCCTTCTGTATAAAAAAAACAAAGCATCTGAAATTGGGAAATTAAAAAGGAAAGTATGCATCCTGGATAAAGAGAATAGAAAATTAAAGAATCTGAAAGAAAATATAAAAAATGTACTTAGCGAAACTCAAATAGATGTAATTTCAAATCATAAAAAACCAAATAGGACAGCTGAAGACATATCAAAAGCCATCGTTTTAAGAGCCCTCTCATCTAAAGCGTACGACTTTTGGAGAGAAAAAATTGGCGTACCACTGCCAAGTGCTAGCACCTTAAAGAGATGGTGCTCAAAATTTGAATATTCACCAGGTATTTTGAAAGATGTGCTACTTCTAATGAAAAAAAATTCAGAAAATTTGACTGAAATGGAGAAGTTGTGCGTGCTAAGTTTCGACGAAATTCACATTGACTCAAGACTTTGTTACGATTCTAAATTGGATGAAATACTTGGTCCTTTCAAAAAAGTCCAGTTTGTTCTAGTTAGAGGTCTAATTGCATCATGGAAGCAACCAGTATATTTTGATTTTGATAAACTTATGAACAAAAGCCTTTTGCTTTCCATTATAGAAAAAATTGAATCGACTGGAATTCAAGTAGTAGCTATTGTGTCAGATTTAGGTGGTAGTCAGACACTATGGAAAGAACTCAACGTTTCTGAAGAAAATTCTTTTTTCTTGAGCCCCTCAAACCAGTCATCCAAAATATGGGTTTTTGCAGATATGCCGCATTACTTAAAATTGTTAAGGAATCATTACCTTGACAAAGGCTTCCTTCTAAGTGATGGCAAAATCCTTGACTCAAGGATTATTAAAAATGTTTTGGAAAAAGATAAAGAGGAAATAAAACTTTGTCACAAATTAAAACATCAAATGCTGACAGTTAAAGGCAATGAAAGGCAAAAAGTAGCTCCAGCAAAAACTTTATTTTCTGCAACTACAGCAAACGCAATCAAACATTTAACAGGTGATGACAGGGCTTCCAATTTCTTTTTTATGATAGATAAATTTTTTGACATAATGAATAGTAAGTGTCCCGAACCACCCAGTAATAAACCCATGAAATCAGCTTTCGGAATGAAAAGATACTATAACGACCAAGTATCAGTTCTGAATGAAGTAAGAAAAGAAATTTCAGAACTTCGAATAATTGGGAAAAAAAGTTTGATGCCGTTTCAAAAAGGACTGCTAGTATCAATAAGCTCTCTTCAGGGACTGTATTATACGTTAAAGCCTTATGGAGTTAAATACATTCTAACTACGCGCTTAACACAAGATGTTCTGGAGAGTTTATTTAGCCAGATAAGAGGACTCGGACGTTTTAATGATCACCCTTCTCCATCTGAAGTCATTGTCAGATTGAAGAGGTTGCTTTTAGCAAAGAAGCTTCCAAGTTTATCTTCAAACGCAAATCATGTTGATTTGGTAGAGAAAGATTATGCTTATCTGACAAGTGAAATGCTGCAGAGTGCATTCGATTCAGATAATATTTCAGATGAACATGAGGAAACGTTAGATCTGGAAGACGAAACAATTAATTTCGAAGATGTTTTTGTTTCATCCTCTTCTGTACAAGAAAAGTCAGAAAACAATTCTATCGTTCTCTCGGATAATGAAGAAGAAGCGCTTGCTTATATTGCTGGCTTCATAGCACAGAGAGAAAGAGAAAAACGTGGTGACTGTTCATTAGGGGAAATAACTAGAAATATTAAAGATGTACCGCCCTATGCCGAATGGATAATTAAATTATCAGCTGGAGGGCTTACGGTGCCGACTCCTTCATGGATGGAAACGGTTAGAAAAATGGACAGAATATTTCGTTCTACTCATGGAGAAAGTTTTCGCAAAGGCAGAGGTGTTGTAAGAAACATGGCACTGGAGCTTGAAAATCACTTTCCCCATATTCAAAAGAGTGCTATTCTGCTATTCGCAATAAGAACATTCATAAGAATAAGACACTTAAATAGAACAGCTTCTCTAGTGTCAGCACGAAAAGCTTTTCAAAAAAATCAAAAATGGATTAAGTCGAAATAAGTTTCAGGTAATATAATTTGAAAATGTGATTTATTATATTTGAATGTTTCTAATTATTAATATGTTTTAAGTGTAAAAGGAAGTTACATTCCCAGATCCAACCTAATTATATTAAGAATAATTGCAGACACAGCATTTATGTAGATATAATTTTTATAGTTATTTATAAACAGTAAAACTCGCTTAAGACTAATTTTATGAAAAACAAATCAAGTATTTTCAATATACATACTGAAGAAATATCTTTTTACTTTATTAATATATTATAGAAAGTACTTATATAAATTGTTTTGCACCCTTAAAAATTAGTTAATAGGGTAAAACAATAAATTAACTATTTTACATTAAATCTTTTTAAAAAATATCCGCTTTAAGCATTATTAAGCATTATTTCAATCGATTTTACAGGGGAAAAAAAGTTTAGTTTTTGTGTTTTTATCGGCAATCTTCAATTGGTCTTTCGTTTCAAAAAAATTATCATTATTAACGCTTTTAATAAGAGGGTGCAAAGTTTCTAGTCCTATTACAGCATCCGGAAAACTAAGAATTTCTGCAACTTCTTATTCAGTTTAGCTCATTTCTTAATTTTCTGAAACCTCATGAATTTCATGCAATGTTAGAATTTCACTTGCCAATGCCAAGTTTTTCAGTCCTAAAAATTGATTTTTTCAAACAATAATATTAAAGGGAAAAAAAATTAAAAACAAAACAAAAACGAAAGTCACATGTAAGCACGCTCTGAATGTAAATTTAGAAGTGAAAAAATAAATAAATAAATAAATAAAAATAAAATAAAATAAAACATTTTAAGCGGGAAAGTGTTTGAGGTGGAACTTTTTAAACGGGTTGCTTTAACATTGTAAGAAATGGAAAAAATTGTGAACCGCAAATAAGAACTTTTTAAGCGGGAATTTCTTAAATGGGTTTTACTGTTCATTTTTTAACATTTAATTTCTGATAAATCATATTTTCTATTTCCCCCCATGTTTATTTTTTGTATGGTTGTGCTTCTGGTCTTAACAACGGGTACATTTTGAAGTTTACTGTAAATTGTTTTATTATCTATCTGTACATTCTCCCAAGAAACTTATTTAAGTTCAAGCCAAACTGCCTATCTTTTTCTGATAGGTATTAATACACACACACACACACACACATATACATATTGAAAGAAAGTTGGTGTATCATGTTTTATTTTGAATGATTATTTTCTTTTATTTCTTTTTTTAGAAAACAATCCTATATTCATTACTTTATCTCAAAAACAAAATCTGACTTCTACTTGAATATATTTTTGAGAGCCTGAGTATATTATATATCACTAATCACAGAAGCAACTGTTTTGATTTTTCCTAAAAATATATCACACTAAATCTAAATGTCATAGATAACATTTTAAGTGAGAAAAATCTAATAAAAGTCATTGAGAAAACATTATCGCCTCGACTTCTCCCTAGCAAGCGGGAACCATACTACGTCATCAGTTATCCCCCCCTGTCTTCACTATTCGCAGGCGATTGACCCAGCCCTTGTGATTCTATAGCCCTGGCTCGATCCGAAACCTTCGGATCGAGTAACGATATCAACCGAAAAGTAACAATTCGTTACTTCGAGTCTGAGTGATTATCCGTATCTTAGTACCGAATACATGCGGTTTGCTTCAGCTCTATCTACTAGAGCCCAGTGAACTTTTGTACTTTAAAATAGATTTGCAATGATTGCACTGAACATATTCCAGTTTCGTATTTGATTCGGAGTCAAATATCTCCAAAAAGTGTTTCCACACTTCCCATTTTCCAACATCATTCTTCTTGCACTTATAAGCACCAGAATTGATCTTATTAATTATAGTTCTCGAATCAATATCCATTTTTTAACACGCTGAAGAAAATATGCTCAACCTTTACTGCCTCTTCTAGCTTACTGAATAGCAAAAGAATTAACTTTCTAATGCATACATATCAGTAGTTTTGTTTCTTCATTTTATAATCAACTTGGGGTGAATTATCGGCGCCAATGATGTTATGAATGAAATACAGTCAAAACATTCCTCATTTCTCCCTTGTTTCCCCAGAGAGGGAAGTGATACACATTCGTTAATTTAAACAGATGTCTGATCTCATGACTAACTATGCAATAGACGCCGTTCTGAAATACCCAAAGAGCGCACCTTCTAATGCGCCCGTGCTGCTATTTTTTTTTTTTTACAAGTACGTTTATTTTTCCCATGAATCACTTTTTAAAATCTGTTTCAAGGAGTATGATCAATAAATGAAACATTTTTCGGGAGCCCGAGCCCGAACGCAATCGTGAATTACAGAGCCCGAGCCCGGTTCGGGCCCGGGCTCGGGCTCGGGCTTTCGGGCTCGGGCTGAGCCCGTCTCATCTCTAGTACGTACACCGCATGTACACGGTGGTCTTTAGTGGTACGCCGGTATCGAACCCACAACCTTCCCGTTACGAGTCCAACGCCTTAACCACTGGGCTACCACGGCCTCGAAAATGTTGTCGTGACCAGGATTCGAACCTAGTTTCCACCTCCCCTTTCGGTTCCATTTGACTGGATAGTTTACAGGACCGCCCAAAACATTTGAAATACATTACGCTCAATGGGCCGAAATTCATTAAACTCGCATATCTCAAAAACTATTAGGCGTAGAATGTTGAAACTTTATATTTAGGGTTAACTTTGTTGTAACATCTAGTTGTGCACCTCCCCTTTCGGTTCCATTCGACTGGATAGTTTATCTACAGGACCACCCAAAAGATTCGAAATACATTACGCTCTATGGGCCGAAATTCATCAAAGTGTTTTTTAGAGGTATTGGGCTATTTCAAATGACTCAGAAGCGATATATGCTGTTAAGAGTTACAAAATGAATTTCTCCATTAAAAGAAGTGTCTTTATCATTTATAGTTCTGCTACAGGAACACTCAACACTATTGGACTGTAAAGATTTCCAATACATTACGGTCAATGACAATTTTAGGGACATTTATCCATTTCAAGCACAATACCGTCCTACCCTATAAGTTAGGTAATGGTCCGACCACGGTCACGTGCCTCCCTCAAGAACTATACCAAAAGTCGCCAAGCTTGTCGACTTTTGTTGTACGTGTGTATGCATTTAACTCTCAAATCTCAAAAAATTTTAGTCGTAGAATATTGAAATTTCATACATAAGATTTTTGTAATATGTAGTTGTACATCTGGATTTTTGGTTCCAATCTACTGGAGAGTTTATTTACAGGACCACCGAAAAAAATTTCAATACTTTAATGTCCATGGACATTTTCAATATAATTTAACTGTAGACAGTCATTGTTTGGTTCATGCCCAAAAAATCGTCGTCTGTCATCGACCTTGGTGAGTTTTTCCAAAATATCGCCAAATTTGGCGATAGTCAGTCATTGGGTCCATGCCCAAAATATTTGTCATCGCTCTGGGCGTGTTTTGGCGACAGTCTGAAGGTGGCGGTGGTTTCAGTTAGGTTGACAGGCGTGCGATAAGACCCGCTTCACGCTTTGCCTGCCAATTATTTCCAAGGACATAACCAACGCCCCCTAGAGAGGGGGCGTTGACATAACCACTGTGCCATGTTGAAGCATACTTCATATTTGGAACCGACATATAAAATCTTGGTGGTTTCGTGTGAGAGAGAGAGTAAAAGCACACTCAAGTGCGTAAATAAAATCAGGAAGAATTTCAGATTTTTTAGCTTTTTTTTTTTACTTTTTACATTTTGGTAAAATCGAAAAATAGTCTGCTTTGACTGGTGCGTAGAAAATTAGTAAATTAGTTCGCGCGAAACTAAAATTTATTTTATTTTGATTTTGCTGCTACCAGCTTGCCCAAAGCATATAGGAATAATGATAACATAACTCAGTACATTTAAGACTTTTAACAACCTACACTTTGTGTATTAAAACATACCTAAACCACTGAACCTTAAACTTAAATTTGTTTTGAAAGGAAATAGTTCATTCTGTTGAAGATACTTTTATTGAATGGAAACCTGTTTTTAGAGGAAAAATATTTCGGTACCTTTCGATTCCGTTCAAATCCACCTTGTGACCCCATGGCAATTTTTTGCGACTCCTTTTAAGGTAGCAATCCAAAGATTGATAACCATTAGATTAGAGAATTGCCAATAATAATAATAATAGAATACAGATTTAAACATTTATAAAATAAAAAAGTCTCGCTTATTTCCATTTTTAGTAAATTACTTTTTAGTTTCTGGAACTTTTATGTGATTAGTTGTAAGATACATGACTAATGATTTATGGAGGGGAAGCACACAGGGGGCCAGGCACCGCGACCATGGGTCTATTGTAACAGGGTGTCTACCAAATTTCTGAAAGTCCATTTCCTGACTTTTTCCCGACTATTTCCTGACTTTTGGGAGGTAGAAGGACAGAAGTGTATATAAGTTTCCATTTCCGGGGGGGGGGTATTTTAAATGCTATTGTTATTAGAGTTAATATTAATGTTTTAAAATATCTGCTGGGAGGCCCGGTCGACAGACTTTCAGCAACCATTCTAATGAAGAGATAAGTCCTCCAAATTGAACACTATCCAATACATTAAATTCAAAAATTAAAACGAAACTCAAAGAGCGCACACTTTCTAAGAAAAAAAGGGGCCAATTGCTTGTGTTATATGCGAGCATGCATACATAAATATTGAGAAATATTAAGCAATAAAAATAAATACCACGATACTTCTAGCACAAATGTTAGCCCCTTTCGTCTTTCTACACTTCAAATCCAGAACACTGAGTTAAAATAAATAAACAATGAATGAAATTCTATTGCAAACGAGACGGATGATCACGCGCTGACGACAGCGTTTTTACCCTCCCGCCACGATGGATGAGCCCCCATTTTTCCCTTCTTATGCAAACACATGGCTTGATGCTTTCGCGGTCCAAAAAATGCGTTGCAGTTGCTTTCGGTTTCCAGTCTGACAAATAGGAAGGGTTAAAAAAAGGGATACCGAAAAAAAAAATGATTCTTTTGGTGAATTTTCCGGACCCAATTTCCCGGCTTTTTCTAGACTTTCCGGAGCGGTAGACACCCTGATTGTACCACCCCCAAGCAATATGGAAAGTCCTGAAAGGCCTTATGAAAAGAGCCCAGTGGCAGATGCGAACATCAGCATCACCTAACAGACATTTTGTGAAGCTCCCAGGGCTCAATGATATGGCACCCAAGATGCTCGAACCTGTAAGGCGAGAAGTACTCACACTCACAAAGGATGTGCAAAGCAGTTTCCTCCTTAAGAAGACAACCCCGACAAGTGGGATCATCGACAACCTTCATTATATTTAGATGCCTTTTAAGGCAACAGTGCCCAGTTAACAGGCCAATAGCCCTACGGAGACTGGACCTATTAAGACACAGAAGTTCCTTGCATCTGTCACCAGGAAAGCCAAGATTAATCTCTTTGGCCTGCCTCTGGCCATTGCAGGCCCAGAGAATAAAAGAGCTTAATGCCATTGTCCGGACAACAAACTCCAGCTCCAGTACGATTACCAAGCTTGGAGCCATCAGTGTACGACACGACACACCTATTCTTACTATAATTAGGAGGCTTTCGCCAGTCATATTTGGGGGGAAATGAACAGAGAAAGATTCGTCAAAGACATGCCTGACAAGCATATTGTCAGAAGGCATGCTACAGAAAGGATGAGCCAACATAGAAGAGTCAAGATCACCCCATGAAAGGTATTGCGAGTAACCCTTCCAGTAACCTAGGTCCATAAGCCTCTTTCTGCAGACCAGGGCCTCAGCCTCAATAAAAGAATGCAGAGGCAAAAGGTTTAAAAGCAATTCAGTGATTGCAGTAGGAGTTGTACGAAGACAACCCGTGATAGCTAAACACGCCATCCTTTGAACACGGGTAAGATCCTTCCTAGATGAAACTAAGGAAGATCTATACCACCAAACAATGGACCCATACGAAATGATCGGGTGAACAATCATTGTGTAGATCCAATGAATAGACCGAGGACTCAGGCCCCAAGTCCTACCAATAGCACTCCTACAAGCCCAAAAGACTCGTTTGGCCTTAGCAAGACAGTAATCAAGGTGATTCTTCCACCCCAAATGGGAGTCAAAGTAAACACCCAAAAATTTCACCGAAGAAGAATAGGCAATAGGCTGTCCAAAAAAGGAAAGCTTAGAAGACTTGAAGTGCTTAGCACTTGGAAAAGCAACCAAACATGTCTTCAGGGGATTGACAGAAAGCCCAGTATCAGAACACCAGCTCTCCACCGCTTTCAAGGCCGAGTTAATGAAGCCAGTGACCACTGGGCCAAACTTGTCCCTGGCCACAATGGCAATATCATCAGCATAGTCAATACAGTGGACCCCAATGCTAGATAACTTTGCCAACAAGGAGTCCACCACAATACACCATAATAAAGGTGAAAGAACCCCACCCTGGGGAGTACTAGCAGAAAGACGTGCCACCAAGGTATCCCCCAGAAGCGAAACAGAGATAAGCCTGTACGAGAGTAGATTATCAATTCACTGACAGACAGTTTTATCAACACCCTTGTAAGCAAGGGCAGACAAAATCGTACCAGAGGGAACCCTGTCAAAGGCTCCCTCAATGTCAAGAAAAACAGCAAGCGCCACTTCCTTACAGCAGACACTTTTCTCGACAGTAAAAGCAAGATCATACAGAGCAGTAGTAGTAGATCTGCCAGGCTGATAGGCATGCTGATTTACAGACTAAGGGGAACGACTAAGCAACGTATCCCTAATGTGCCTATCAATAAGCTTCTCAAGAGCCTTTAGGAGAAAAGAAGAGAGACTAATAGGTCTAAAAGACTTAGCCTCAAAATAGTTGTCTTTCCCGGGCTTAGGGATAAATACAACACGAGTGTGCCTCCACAAAGTGGGGACATACCTTAAAGCAATGCAAGCCTTAAAGATCTTGCATAAAGAAGGAGAAAGCAGTGCAATGCCTTCCCTGAGAAGGATAGAAATAATACCATCCATACCCGGAGTTTTATAAGGTCCAAAAGACTTAATAGCCCAAACGACCCTATCATAGGTTACAATCTTGCGTGCAACATCCCAAGCCTCCTTATCACTGACAAGAGCAGGAGCAGGAGAGGGGATACACACATTGTCAAGAATGACACAGTTCAGGAAGTGAATCCTGAACATCTCAGACAAAGTCTCACTGCCCGACTCAGAGAAGTGACCATTATTCATCTTAACGCAGTTAAGGTTAGATGATTTGTTTTTATCCAAAAGTTTAACCAATTTGGCAGAAGCAGACAAATCATTGATATTGCTGCAGTAGTCCTGCCAAGAAGATCTCTTGGCACACCTAATCGCTTTATTAAAGCTGGTGAGAGAAGCTTTATAAGCTTGCCAGTCACCCGTTTTCTTGGCTTTATTGAAAAGCCTCCTGCAATTTTTACGCAAGTGAGTGAGCTCAGTCGTCCACCAAGGGACACGCCTCCGGGCAACAACTGTGCTCACCGGACAAGACTCATTATAAGAAGAGCAGATAGCCCCAGTTAGGGAGGAAACGGTGTCATCAATATCACTAGGAGAAGATAACTTACTGCTGATATTCCTCAAAGTTTGAGCTTCTTTCTGTAGGAACCCCAGTCAGCTCTGCACGGGTTCCTACCTTGTCTCTTCACAGGGATGAGTCCTTTAATGGAAAAAAGAATTAGTTTATGATCAGATAAAGTAATATCATCCGACACATGCCAATTCTCAATGAGATCATAACAATGACCATTGCAAAGTGAAATATCAAGAACTTCACTTCTATTACTGGTAACATACGTAGGTCTGTTACAAATGTTAAGAATAAATAAATAAATTATACAACAAAATATATTCCAAAAGCTCATCACCCCGAGGATTGCAGTTAGTGCTACCCCAGACAGTGTGGTGAGCATTAGCGTCACAACCAATGACAAGCTTAGTATTCGCAGTTCACTACTCAATCAAAGATTTAGCACTGACCGCAAGAGGATCACTACTGTCAAATGGAAGATAAGCAGACAAGAGAACCACGCTATCGTCATTCAGACTAATCTTAACAGCAACATTATCTTCATCAAGATAATTGGCTAAGGCGTGAAGCTTAGCATTAGCTACAATACAGGCTCTAGCCCTGACAGCAGTAATATCATACGGTTATTAAAGCCTTTAACATTAAGACCAAGGATCTTCCCATTGAGAGTCCAAGGTTCCTGAACAAGAGCTATATCAGCCAATCCATCAGCAAGCCGCTTGCACAGAAGTGCGGAGGCACCCTTACTGTGATGGAGGTTAATCTGAGCAACGTTAATACAATCCATAGCACAAGCAGGAAGGAAGAAAAAGCACAAAGCTTTAATAAATTAGCTGGTAGGACTGGGGCAGTGCACAGACTCCTCCAAACCCTGGACAGCCAAAACCTTATCAGCCTCATCCCCAGAGAGAGGCTGAAGAGTAGAATCGGAGTCTGAGTGAATATCTAACTTACCCAACCCAGAAAGACTAACACTACTCACCTTAGAAGAGGCGTGGCCCTCGTCGGATGACATAACCACGTCCTCAGTTTCCTCCACATCTGAAGCAGCTTCCGAAGCAGATGCAGGCTTCCTGTTAGGGTCCCGGAGTATCTTGAAGACACCCCGGTCCACCCCCGTATGAGCACTGAAGTCTGCCTTCCGAATCGCTTCAGCAGCCTCACAGTCCACCTCAAAGATTCATCGAGTCGAGTGGGGTTCCTCATTAAAATGAAGAGCGCGCCACTCGGTCGACTTCAGCATTGGGTTAAACCGGTTCAGCCGCTTCTGCAAAACTTCCGGCTCCTTCGTGACTCTATCCTTGGTCTTAAAAGCCACCTTAACGGGCTTGGGCAGTTCACTGGCCTTCAAGACCTTCAAGGCCTCACCATCCAAAACCCGAGAGTTGCCTTCAAAAGCAGATTTCACCCACTCAGAGGTGAATACATCATCACACTGAACAATCAGTGCTCCGTTCTGCAGTCCAGTGTTAGAGATCCTCGGCAGATGCCCGTCCAAAGGGATCGAGTCCACTAACTGAAGGATCTCAGCATTGATCTTCTCCTCGCACTCCTTGAGCAACTTGCTCTTGGGGAAGGAGACCTTGACAACAGCCAACTTGACACCGCTGAGGACCTGAGCAAAAGAGCCAGATTGGAGACCCCGCTCCAGACTTCTTCCTCTTTGCCACAGCAGGAGATGGGGTACCCGAGACAGGCCTCTGCCTCTTGCGACCCTCATCCTTCTTTGCGACCTTAGACAGAGCCAGCTGGTCAGAACGGGGCTTCTCAGCCTCAGTCATGGCCTTAGCTTCCTCTTTTTGGACTTAGAAACAACACTCCGCCACTCTCCCACAGCCTCAGGAGGTCGCTCACTCTCGTGAGCGGCACTACCTTCATCCGTGGTGGAGCAGGGTTGTTTAGAAGAAGGGAGGGCAGTGGAAACCACCGCCGCAACCCCCGTTTGAGAGCCGAAGCTCTCCTTTGGAGACTGTAGAGCTTCTGACGAAGAGGACCCTCTGCCTAAATCCTCAGCGTCGGGAGACTGTAGAACATTTTTCGAAGGGGGCCCTCTGCCTGAACCCCCAACGCGCTCCTTTTTAGACTGCGCGACGAGCGATGCAGCATCACCAATGTTAATATTAACATCCATATTAACAGGTAAGGCCGTTTCCGTTGCCAGCAACGTTACCAGGGTGCACCACGAGGAGGCAGGCCTTACGCACCTCTGTAAGATACCTACAATTTATTGTGTGTATTTAATGTATTACAGTTTATTTTTACATAAACTGCAATACATTTTATATATTACAGTTTTCTTCAAATTTCAATATTCTTTAAATTATAAGCAGTTCTGATGAAGTTAATTGGTCAAAAACTTCGATATCTGATCTATTAAATATTATATTTTTAGTCAAAGAACGAGGGCTTAGGTCTCATTTACACAAAAATACACCATTAAAGACGTAGAGAAACTACATTCAATGTTTCTTAAAATTAAAGAAGTTATTTTTAAATAAATATAAAATTGTAAAGCACAAAATCTAAAATAAAAAATTTAAATACATCAAATTGTTTTTGAAACAGCTTGAGAAATACTTATTTAAGCCAAAAAGAAGGCACCTAATTTTACAGATTTTGCAGTATTTCACTAATAACACCGGTCAACAACAATTTTTTTTTTTGGGGGGGGAGGGTTCTGTTCTCATGCTTAAATTCTGATTCTAGACATTGAAAAATACTTAAATTTTCATTTTTAGTTCGTAAAGTTTGCTTTTGTCTGATTAACGTCGATAAGTATATTTTAATTTATTTCATAAACGAAAGATGGCAGCACTTTGATTAACCCGAAAGTAAACTGTATTATTATTTGTAACTCTGTAGTATTGCTTGTAGTATTATAATATTATTATATTATTACAATATTGTAGCAGGGGCGTAGCCAAGGGGGGGTTAGGGGGGTCATAACCCCCCCATGAGGAATTTTTCGCCGTACAAAATGTATATTCTTCACTCCCTTATCACAAACATGTATGCATATATGTGAGTCGCAATAGTCGTAACCCCCCCCCCCCCCATGAAAAATTTCTGGCTACGCCCCTGTATTGTAGTATTGTAATATTATTAATTGTTTATATTATTATTTGCTCATACGAACATAAAAGAAATATGAAAAATATTCACTTTTAGCCATTAATTTTTTATTATTTTACATTCACATGTTATCGTTTATCACAAATCTTGAATAAAAAAGACTTGTAAGACGACACGAACTCCCAAAACGACAGAAGAGACTCGCATCTCATTTACACAAAAACATTTTATTAAAAAAACAAACACTGCACGGATTACACATAAAAAGAACAACAGCCATAGCTCACTCCATCTTAGCCTCGCTACTCATCTACGAACTACAACGACTCCCTGGCGGAAGCGTCACTGCTTTTATTTTGCCGCTGCAGTCCTGGAGTTTGGCTGCTCAGGTGGGGAACACCTGTTACAGACTCCCCCCCTGGCCACGATGACGTCCCGGCGAGTGGCCAGAAGAGCTGGATGGTAACTGAGTCTCTCTTTTGGCACTTGGACGAACAGTCTTTGGAGGGCTACTCTTGGGAGGTCGTCCCCTCTTCCTTAGGGGGGCGACAGGCACAACATCAGAAAGAGGAGTTTCATTGAAAGGGGTGAGAGCAGAAGTGTGGTATGTGCCAAGCAGGATATCCGGCGCTTCCGGGTTAGCAACTTCATAGGTTGTAGGGGAGCGTTGGGTAATCACAATATAGGGGCCATCCCTACAGGGTTGAAACTTAGCTGTTTTCTTTTTCGCTTTATTGCTTAAACGATGTAAATTTACCCATACTTTATCACCTGGCTCATACCTATGTGCCCTTCTTCTACTCTCATCGGCATACGTTTTGTGCTGTTCTTGCTTCTTTTCTACAAGATCTTTGATCTCGGTTGAGATCCGGGCGAATTTCTTCAGATAAGGTGTAATTTCAGCGATGAAATTATCGTTGTCAATCACCGCTCTTACATCATGTTGCACGTCATCAATTGTTCGTAATTCTCTTCCGAATTGGAGAAATGCAGCTGTGTGATTTGTTGTATCACACTTCGACGTATTCATTGCAAAACGGATGGTCGCAAGTTTATCTGACCATGACGTATGATCCTCACCAACAAGTATTGCTAGTTTTGGTTTTAGATCCCGATTCTTTCTTTCAACTGGATTGGCCTGGGGCCAATATACGGGTGTAAAGACTTGGGTCACTTCGAGTAGGTAACACAGTTGCTGTAGGACAGCACTTGTGAATTGTGGGCCATTATCACTTATGACACGTCTGGCTAATCCATACCTCAGGAAAATCTCTTCAAACAAAGTTATGGCACATTCTTTCGCCGTCGCCTCTTTCAGAGCAAAAAGTTCTACCCATTTTGTCGACGTATCTTCTACGATGAAAATCCACTTCTTTCCATCTGCAGTCTCTGGTAAGGGACCAAAGAGACCTATGGCGAGTGTTTCGAAGCGTTGGGCATAAGCGGGAGTTCTCAATAAACCTGCAGGTTTCTGATTGCTTGGCTTAAATCTGCTACACTCGGCACAATTTTTGACGTAATCGGTAATAAACTTCCGCATTCCAGGGAAGTAATATCGCAAGGCCACTTTGTAGAAGGTGCCCTCGGCTCCGTAGTGGCCGGCAGTTGGGGAATCGTGGTACTCCTTTAGCACTCTCGTTCGTTCATGGATAGGGACGACTAGTTGAGCCTCCTCGGCTTCCGAGTCTGGAGCATACCTGTAAAGGATTCCCTGGGACATCAAATATCCCCGCTGTGTCCAGTTGGCATAATTTTCATCTGTGGTGTTACTCTCGAAACAGTCTATTATCTTTTTCCGATCTGGATCCTTGAGTTGCTGCTCCCGGATGTCACTTGGCTTCCGGACTGGGAGGTCAATGGCAACCGCACAAATCTCACCCGATGGCTCCTTGTGTTCACATGCAGGACGCGATAGCAAGTCTGCAATAACGTTGGCTTTTCCTGGCAAGTAGTCGACTTTCAAGTTGTACGACTGAATCTGTAGGGCCCATCTTGCTAATCCGCCGGTTGGCGATTTTAGACTTAATAACCATTTCAAGGGCTGGTGGTCAGTAATCACCGTGATCTCTGCTCCTTCCACGTATCCCCTGAATTTCTCTAATGCCCAAACAACTGCTAGGGCCTCTCTTTCCGTTGTGGAATAGTTCTTTTCAGCTGGTAGTAGAAGTCGGCTGGCATATTCGAGCGGGTGTTCCTCTGGACCTTGTCCTTGGGTAAGGACAGCTCCCAGAGCGTAGCCAGATGCATCCGCCCTTATGACAAAAGGCTTTGATTCGTCCACTTGACTCAACACTGGCGGTGAGATCAACTTCCTTTTCAGGGTTTCAAAGGCCTGTTGTTCATCCTCCCCCCACTTCCACGTGGCTCGCTTCCTGGTCAATTGACTCAAAGGTCTCGAGAGGTCTGCAAATTGGGGAATGAATCTGCGGTACCAACTACAGGTCTGTAGGAAACTTTGAACCTGCTTTACGGACTTCGGGGGAGGAATTCGGGCAATTGCCTCCACTTTAGCCGGGTCCACTTCTATTCCTTTGCTTGTAATGAAATGTCCTAAATACTTAACTTTATGGCAAGCAAAGTGGCACTTAGCACGGTTTGCATGTAACTTAAACTTTTGGAGTCTCTCAAAAACATGCCGTAAGTCCTCTATGTGTTCCTCGAAGGTCGAAGACAACACCATGATGTCATCCAGGTATACAAGCGTATTGACCTTCAGACCATTTCTGAAAAGATCCATTAACCGCTGGAAGGTCGCTGGCGCTGTCTTCAAGCCAAAAGGCATCCTGGTGAACCGGTAGACCCCATACTGGCAGACAAAAGCCGTTTTATCCTTGTCCGGAGGATACATTTGTACTTGATGGTACCCCGATTTCAAATCTATAGTTGACATATAGGCAGTCTGTTTGGCTTTATGCAACAAATCATCCATGCGTGGCAATGGATATGGGTCAGGCTTCGTGATAGAGTTTAACTTGCGATAGTCTACACATAATCTAAACTCTCCATTTGGTTTCGGGATCAAGACTACAGGTGCTGCGTACGGAGAATCACACTCTTCTATGGTTCCTGCCGCAAGCAAGGCATCGATTTCCTTCTTAAGAACTTCTCTCCTGGCAGGAGATAGTCGGTAAGGAATAGTAGCCACGGGAGGGGCATTTCCTGTCTCGATCCTATGTTCTATAAAGGGAGTCGGCTCTCCCCCCGGCCGGAACGTATCTTCATGTTCTATCAATAGAGCATCAAGTTGTTTCTTTTGACCCTCTGTCAGTTGTTCACCTTCATCTGCACGGAGTTTGAAGTCACACTTTGGGGTATGGGTGACGTCTTCTTCTGCAACCGCAATGACCTCTTGTTTTGGGGCCATATTGACGTTTTCTTTGAGACCAGTGTCGTCTCGTTCCTCTGCCAAAGGAGGTATTTTGTAGCCTTCGACGAAGGGAAACCGCTTTCTTGGGCTGTCCCTGTAATACCAATTTTGGTCTCCTAAGTTTAACACCACTTTAGCTTTCTTCAAGAAGTCTGTCCCGAGTAGGGTACGATTTCCTTTAGCCTCTGGGAGAGCAATAAGATTCATCTTGAAAGTACGTCCTTCGAGTTGTATTGTCACTCTTGTAGTGTATACGTCTTTGTCAGTCTGGCTACCATCAGCAAGAGTCATCCGTAGATTGGACTTTTGAAACTGGACCCCTTGATTCCTCAGGATCTTGTATAGTCCTTCACTAGCTACTGTGTGGCTTGCTCCACTGTCTGGGCAGGCGGTGCCTACTACTCCATTTATGGTAACCAGCAGGCATGCGGTGGGTTCCGAGGTGGACAGGCTCTGGAGGTTGAAGTGTCCAAAGTTGGCGGAGGCAAGGTTTGGCGTTGGAGTGCAAACTGGACACTTAGCTCTGACAACTCCAGGCTTACCGCAACCATAACAAGTCAGAGCTGGACGCTCCTGTTTTTCACCAGCGTTGAGTTTTTCGGATTTAGGCAGTTGATTGCCTGGTTTCTTGTTTAGAGCATTTCTTGAAGTTTCCTCTTTGGCGGGGTAAGGTTTCTTTTGCATTGGTGGGGCGTTGTATTTTTTGTGGCTCAGTCTGATGTTATCGTAAGCATCAAGCTTTTCCACAAGTTCTAAGGGAGTGTTCAGATCGGGCCAAGAGTCGAGAAAATGTTCTTTCACTTCAGGGGGAACTCGTCGTTTTATTTGGTCTGTGAGGACAAGGTCTCTAAGTTTGTCGAAGGTGGTGATGTCTAATTCTGTTAACCAACCATCTAAGTAGCCATCTAATTCGAAGTAGAAGTCTCGCCAGGTGCAGGTGGGATTCTTGCGGTGAGATGAGAATAGCTGTCGAAACCTTTCAGCAGAGAGTTTGAAGCGCTTAAGAAGTAGGCCCTTGACCTTCTGGTAGTCTTTGCATTCTTCCTCAGGTTCCCGAACGACCATTCTGCCGACTTCCGGCGGGAGGGAACCAATCAGGTAGGGGACCCAGGTAGTCTCCGGAACCTTCAAAAATGTTAACTGCCGTTCAAATAAACTTAGGTATAGCGCCATGTCATCTTCTTTTGGATCAAACTTGGGTAAGATCCCCTTCAGATCCACCTTGGGCTGTTCCGGCTCAAGAGCTGAAGAAGTGGTAGAAGCAAGGTTTGACTGGGAGGATTTTTGAATCTCAAGTTCCAGTCTCAGCTTTTCTAGCTCAAAAGTTTGTTCTCTGGCTTTTTTCTCTTCCTCTCTCCTTTCCACCAACTCCGTATCAGCTAACTTTTCTCTTCTTACGCGCTCCTCAATGATGGATGTCAACATGTTTTTTGTTAATTCTTCATCATATTCTTTTGAATCGGTTATCAGTTTCTTTAATTGGGGCACTTTAAGGTTTTCCACCTCCTCCAAACCCAGTTCTAGGGCGAGGAGTCGTAGGTCATCTTTTAGGCCTTTTCCGAGGTAAGACATTGTATCACAGGAGCACAAATAGAATTTCTTGAGTTACGGTTTTTTATATTTACTGACAGAAAGGCTTAGATAATTTAATTTTCAGGCTTTCTCAGGAGTGAGCAGAAACAAAACCTAACCTGAGCGACATTCACACCGATGCCATTAGACCTGAACTTCGCTTAAACAAGAATTATCCATAACTTTCAAAATAGTAACTAAAATGCAACAATTTAATTGATTAGGGCCACCAATACAACTACTTACTACTAAGCAACAACAAACCAAAAATACAATTCTGCCAATTTCAAATTTTCATCAAATTAGAATTAAACCAAAATTAATCATAAGCAAATTCAAAACAATACCATTTTTCTGAACAAAATGAAACAAAACTATTTTTACAAAATCAAAACTAATCTTACTCATCAAACCAAATTAATGCTATTCATCACTACTAAAACAAAACATCAAACTGCAAAATCCGATATATACATATACAAGAACATAACTAGCTATCACAACTAGCTATCACAACATAACTAGCTATCACATCAATAGAACATATATTTCAGTTTAACTAGCATAAATTTCCACTTTTATGGGCATTCCAACAATTTTAGTGCACACAACTCTACACAGAGTTTTGTTTCAGAAATCAATATTCTATCAAAAGTCTGGGTGACTTTTCTCTATTCACAGTCAGTTAGAACCATTTTTGTTTGTTTTAAAACTTTTCAAGCAAGCAGATTTGCCAACTATATCCGCCAGGCAACGGTTTTGCCAAAATATGATTCAGAATATTATTTTCGCTTTATGCACCAAATTATACCCAAAATACTAGTTAAACATTCTTTTATACGCTATTTACCTCTACAGCCAGTTTGGGCGGGAAACCGCCAACAAATTTCTATGCACATACAAAACACAAAATCCAAACGAAATTGTTCTTAAAAACATAATCAGGCAAAAGGATTGCCAAAACATATTAAAATATACAAATAGATACTATTTACAAAATAACTTTAGAGTACTTAACTCATTTAACAGCAGACGAAAACGAAAACAACGTTCTATTTCATCCAGCTAAATCCAAACGTTATATCCATTCCACGGCTTTTTATGTTGGGCGCCAAATTGTAAGACGACACGAACTCCCAAAATGACAGAAGAGACTCGCATCTCACTTACACAAAAACATTTTATTAAAAAAACAAACACTGCACGGATTACACATAAAAAGAACAACAGCCATAGCTCACTCCATCTTAGCCTCGCTACTCATCTACGAACTACAACGACTCCCTGGCGGAAGCGTCACTGCTTTTATTTTGCCGCTGCAGTCCTGGAGTTTGGCTGCTCAGGTGGGGAACACCTGTTACAGACTTATATATCCAGCAAAACCTTTTCTGATCATAATTTAGAGTGGTATTATAAAAAAAAATACTAAAATCAGTGATTTTTGCCAAAAAATTGAAAAATAGCTTTAATTTCTACAAAAGCAAACTTTCATAAAAAAAAAAAGTTTTTTTCCTTAGTTTTGGCGTAGCAGAAACTAAAATTTAACATTTAGAAGTCAGACCCAAAAATTGTGTTGACCGGTGTAATTGATGTTTACAATAATATTCCAAAAGCCTTATTTGTATCTCAAAATTCTAAGGCATTGCATAAGCGAATATAGTTACATATGAAAGTTGTTATAATAAATATAAACATAAAATACAGTTTTTTTTTTTTATTTCCAATGCAGCTGGTAAAAATTTAGATAACTATTGATTTGAAAAAAAAAAAAAAGTAATTCTAGCAGTTTCCTTGCAACAGTTAATACAAGAGTAAAAATACTTAGAAAATGTGTTTTGTCAAAAGACATAGGGCAAAATGCAATGAAGAATTGCGGGTGCACAAGACATTAAAATTGCTGAATATTGAAAAGTAAGTAGTCAATTTTGATTCATTTAAATTACAATACTATTGCGAAATAATAACTTAATTTGCTCTCATATTGCATGCGCCGCCGTGAAACTAGTTTTACAGGCATAATAGGGAAGTCCTCAGGTAATGGTAAACCTGTGGAAGTAACCCTGTAGTCTTGGCGACCTTGGCGACAAATGGTGGCTTCTAGAAAATTCATGTCTCGAGACCATTTTTTAATTTTATAAGATTGTTCCAGAAGTTTATCGGTAATTCTGGCAACATTCCACGAAACTGGTAGACCCGGAAGATTTGAAGGCAGCTCTGGCGTATAGCATGAAATATGAAGCTGCGAGAACCGTTTCGAAAACACTCAGGCATGTAAGGTCTGTGGATATAGAGGGAAACGCCACCAAGGAAAAGGATGATAAACTGGATTCTGTACTGAAGACACTCCAGGAATTATTGGATAGCCTCGCTGTTGGGAAAAGGGGCTCTCCTCGAAGAAATCCGAACGCGACCTGTTGGAGATGTCACAAAAGGGGACACGTGCAAAGAGAATGCGACGTGACTTCTCCCCAAACGGGAAAACTAGGTCTTAGGCGTCTTGCGGGGAGGAGGCTGCCTTTTCTGAATAAAGCTCCTGAAGAGAAATTGGAAGTTTCCGCACTTAGCGGAGGAGAAACTGGACTTTATGTTGAAGGAACTATTTGTGGTATCCCTTGCTTGATGCTAGTGGATACGGAAATTGGAAGTTTCCGCACTTAGCGGAGGAGAAACTGGACTTTATGTTGAAGGAACTATTTGTGGTATCCCTTGCTTGATGCTAGTGGATACGGATGCGAATGTCACTCTTCTAAAATCGGACTTCGCCATGAAACTGAAGGAACAATTTGCTCTACACGTCTCCAAACGTCTCTATTAAGACCGCTACCGGTGAAAAGACAGAGATACAAGGAAAACTGGATGTATCCATCGAATGTGAATCCAAGAAATTCCGGCACTAGGTCTACGTGGCTAACATCACTGACCCTTGTATCCTTGGACTGGATTTCCTTCAAAAATTTAACTTTACCGTAGACTTAGAAGAACGAGAGACGGACAGGAGGAGAGGAAATTCCCTTGTTTTCAGGAAGCGAGCAGTGTTCAAAATCATGTTCTATATTCGCGAAAGAGAAGACGACTATACCAGCGAGATCTGAATTTCCTAGGGGTTCCTGAAGCCTCTGGACATTTCCGGTATGTCGTAACGAACTTTCCTAGCCAGTTCTCCTTAAAAGGGGTCTTGGTGGCCGCCGCACTCGTGGATTTAAGAGGGGAAGTTATACCTATTCGAGTGTTGAATTTGGACAATAAACCCAAGACTGTAGAAAAAGGGGCCGTTATTGCGACGTGTGAACCAGTGGTGGATATCGTCGCCCGTCCTCAAGGATATTCTAATAGTCATCATTTTCATTTAATGCTGGAGACTCTTGAAGGACTTAGTAAGGAACAGCGAATAACAGTGCAAAAATTACTCCAGGAATTCCAAAACTGTGACGCCAATGTGGGCCACTGTAATGTGACACAACATAAAATGAATACAGGTGGTCATCCACCAATCAAGCAGTATCCAAGACGTTTACCTCTTGCAAACTGAACGCCTGATTAATGAAATGGTGGACGGTGGCATAATAGAGGAATCGTCGGGGCCTTGGGCCTCACCTATCGTTCTTGTTAAAAAGAAGGACGGATCGACACGTTTCTGTGCCGACTATCGGAAACTGAACGATATTACGAGGAAAGACTGCTATTCCCTCCCGCGAATAGATGACACTTTAGATGCTTTGAATGGAAGCCAGTGGTTCTCTACGTTGGACTTAAAGAGCGGGTATTGGCCAGTCGAAATCCGAACTGAAGATAAAGAAAAGACAGCTTTTACCACCGGACAAGGACACTGGCACTTTAAGGTAATGCCTTTCGGTCTTTGCAATGCCCCCACTACTTTCGAAAGTCTTATGGAAACTGTATTACGTGGACTTTCGTCTGAGGCCTGCTTAGTATATTTAGATGACATTATTATAGTGGGAAAAACGTTTGAAGAACATTTAAATAATATTCGTAAAGTGTTTCTTAGATTACAAAATGCCAACCTTAAACTAAACCCGAAGAAATGCAAATTTTTACGTAAGGAAGTTACTTATCTTAGTCACGTTATTTCTGCAGGCGGAGTTAAGACTGATCCACAAAAAGTTAAAGCAGTTGTCGATTGGCCTCGTCCGGAAACGGTACATGAACTGCGAAGTTTTCTCGTACTGTGCACCTATTATCGTCGTTTTGTAAGAAATTTCTCAACAATAGCGAGACCTTTACATAAATTGACCGAAGCCCAAGCAAGTTTTAATTGGACAGAGGAATGCGAAAAATCGTTCATTAGTTTAAAGCAGGCGTTAACGACGTCTCCCATTTTGACATATCCCCTGACTGACAAAGACTTTATCTTGGATACATATGCCAATAATGAAGGGATAGGAGCCGTGCTTTCGCAGAGAACAGAAAATGGTGAAAGTGTCATAGCTTACTTCAGCAAGAGCTTGGGTAAGCCGGAGAGGAATTATTGTGTCACTCGTAAGGAATTACTGGCTATTGTTAAATCTATTGAGCATTTCCATCACTACCTCTATGGACGGAAATTTCTTCTCCGGACTGATCATGCTTCCTTGAGATGGCTTTTGAATTTTAAAGAACCTGAGGGTCAGATAGCTCGCTGGATCCAAAGGCTGCAGGAGTATGAGTTCGAAATCGAACATCGCAAAGGAACTTCGCACGGAAATGCAGACGCTCTCTCCAGACGACCTTGTAAAGAGGACTGTAAACACTGCGTGAATGCCGAGAAAAAGTATGGGACGGAGACGGATACTTTCGTGAAGGTTTTGACTGCAACGACTGTGGATCGGTGAGCCTCGAGTGAAGTACAGAGAGCACAGTTAGAAGATTCCAATATTAGGCCAATTTTGGAGAAGAAACTAAATTCCGCGGATCGACCGTCTTGGCAAGAGATCGCGCCAGAGAGTCCCGCTACAAAGCGATACTGGGCTGTTTGGGATACTTTACATCTTAAGGACGGTGTTTTATATCGGAAATGGGAGAGCGATGACGGAAGATCAAGCCGATGGCAATTAATTCTCTCACGTAGTAGAATTCCAGAGGTTCTGCGGGAGATTCATGATAACTGAAAAAACACTCAAAATACTGGTGTTAAACGATAAAGTAATTAAAAAACTTTGTAAAAAACACACATTAGAAGTAAAAGGAAAAAGGATACGCGTTTCGTTCAAAAATTGTTTTGAACTTCTTCAGTCCAAGCCCTTCGACGTAAAGAACACAGGGAACTGAAAAGAGAAAAAAACAAGCAAGATGTTGCCACAAGGGGCAAAGAAAAGTCGAACAAAACCACGGAGAGGGGAGAAAAAAATTAAAAAGGGGGATAAAAAGGAAAGGAAAGAAGCACAAAAAATACAGAAAGAGCTCTCAAATTTAGGCTCAAAGAGCATGAGAGATATGTCTCTAAGCACGAACTTTCCAAATCTTCTATTGCCTCACATTGTTGGAATTCCAATCATCGATTTCAGTTTTCTAAGGCTAAGATTTTGTGCACTCCTCAGTCTTTGTCCCATCTGGATTTTTTGGAAGGTTTTTCCATTACCCAGCACTTAGATCGTCTTGTGAACGATGGTTCTTCCGTTCCTTTCGTTCATTCTGCTTGGAAGTTGCTGTTGTAAGGTTCTTTTCACTTTCTTCGTCTACCCCCCCTTTTTCCCCCCTGTTTCTTTATTGTGTATGTACGTGTGTTACTGTCTTTCTTTTTCGTTTTATTTAAAATATATATATATATATATATATATATATTTATTTATTTATTTATTTATATATATATTTATTGTGCTGTCCTGTTCGTGGTTTAAAAAAAAAAAAAAAAAAAAAAACGTGTGCTATTTGTTTTTTGTTTGTTTGTTCTGTTTTCTCTTTTTTGTGTGTGTGTTTGTACTTGTGTGTTCCCTTTTTTATTATTTTTCTTTATTTCTGTATTTTTTGTGCTTCTTTCCTTTCCTTTCTATCCCCCTTTTTAATTTTTTTCTCCCCTCTCCGTGGTTTTGTTCGACTTTTCTTTGCCCCTTGTGGCAACATCTTGCTTGTTTTTTTCTCTTTTCAGTTCCCTGTGTTCTTTACGTCGAAGGGCTTGGACTGAAGAAGTTCAAAACAATTTTTGAACGAAACGCGTATCCTTTTTCCTTTTACTTCTTATGTGTGTTTTTTACAAAGATTCATGATAGTGCAAGTGGAGGGCAATTTGTTGTGATGAAGACGTTAAATAAAACCAGGGAGCGATTTTATTGGGATCGACTTCGTGCCGATGTTGAAAAATGGTGTAGAGAATGCCACGATTGCGTTGCCCGGAAAGGACCTAAAATAAAAACCAAGGGTCGTTTGCAGCGCTATAACGTTGGCGCGCCTTTCGAAAGAGTAGCTTTAGATATCCTAGGCCCCCTGCTTACAACATCGAAAGGCAATCGATACGTCTTAGTCTTGATGGATTACTTTACCAAATAGCCAGAAGCGATTGCCATCCCGAATCAGGAAGCTTCAACTGTAGCGGAAGAACTCGTTAGAAACTGGATCGCTTATTACGGAGTGCCTATGATGTTACATTCGGATCAAGGTACAAATTTTAATTCAGCACTCGGAACTTTGCGAATATTTGGGAATCACGAAGACTCGAACAACACCGTTACATCCCGAGTCCGATGGCATGGTCGAGAGGCACAATCGAACAATTTTGAATCATCTTTCAATATTTGTTTCGAAGAATGAAACCGACTGGGATACATATTTGCCACTGTTCCTCCTGGCGTACAGAAGTGCGGTTCATGAGACGACCGGGTATTCTCCATCAGAGATGATGTTCGGCCGTCCTCTTCGATTACCCAATGATATTGTTTTTGGACAATCATGTGATACGCCCTCCTCACGGAATGATTACATGAGTAATTTAGAACACGATTAGAAAGAGTTCATTCGTTTGCCAGAGAGCGAATCAATTTGGCGAGTGACCGAATGAAGATTCGTTACGACGCCAAAGCAACGAATCACCAATTTAAGGAGGGTGATCAAGTTTGGCTGTATAACCCGAAACGAAGGAGAGGTCCGAGTCCTAAGTTGCAACAGAACTGGGAAGGACCTTATACAGTTGTCAAAAAATTGAACGATGTTATCTACAGAGTCCAGAAGTCGCCCAATTCAAAACCCAAAGTCATCCACATTAATCGTTTAGCTCCATATGGTGCTACTGATCATAATGCTGTGTGATAAGACTGCCGGGTCGTCAGTTCTTTTAAAGAGGGGAGCAGTGTTGCGAAATAATAACTTAATTTGCTCTCATATTGCATGCGCCGCCGTGAAACTAGTTTTACAGGCATAATAGCGAAGTCCTCAGGTAATGGTAAACCTGTGGAAGTAACCCTGTAGTATTGACGATTGTCTTGGCGACGGATTTGGCGACCTTGGCGACAAATGGTGGCTTCTAGAAAATTCATGTCTCGAGACCATTTTTTAATTTTATAAGATTGTTCCAGAAGTTTCTCGGCAATTCTGGTGACGTCATCATCTCTATAAAAACGCTAGGATTTCTCTCCCGGGGAGTTCAGTTGAGTGATAGACTTTGAAGCGCACGGTTGATTCTGTGAAATGAATAGCGTTATTGTTGTGCTTATTTATAATTTTAGTTAGCACATGTTAAAGTTTCTTGTATTATTTTGAGCTGCGAGCCGTGAAATAAAGTGCTATTTTTGTTTACTGAGTTGATTGGACTGCTTTAAAATACACCCACTTGGCGATTTTCGTAACAATACAATACTACAAATTTATTAGACAATCATTAATATCTACTATCTATGGATTATGTAAATATACCTGTAAAATTATAACTAAAAATTATCAAAGGCAGAAATGAGCAAAGAAATATGATCAAGTTTAACGAAGTGGATTTTATTTTTATAAAATCTAATACATTATGACAGAAATTGCAATCGAATTGTCAAAATGACTGAAAATAGACACTTTGCCTATGTTTGACGCCATTACTGGCATACTTTCGTAGCTATGCAAGAGTTGCTATTTGTTATGTATCTGTATACATTTACAGTAAATAAACATCTTTCTCACAGATTTTCTTTTTTTAATTCCTCTGAGAAATAAAATATCACCTTAAAACAGTATACTTAAGCGATGGAAAGGGTTTTAATTAAAAACAAAAAAAAATATTTGAAGTATATTAATTTAAATCAGAAAATGATTTACAGAAATTTAAAAGAATAAAATAATCAAAACTACTCATAAAGATAAAATATATATATGGCGTGCTTTTGCTTTGCAAAATTTGTCGAAACATCATCAACTGACCGATTTGTCGATGCATACCAGCTACTTTTCTTTGGCAAAATAGCCAAATTTGATAATCTTTCTTCGCTCATTGTCAATCTTAGATAATTTTGAATTAGTTTATAAGTTCCGAAAAACTTCCTTCGCACGAGGACACAGAAACACATATAGCTAAAAAATATTGCAAAATTGAAAATAAATTTGGTATTGACTCTATAAAGCCCCATTTACCAATAAATTTAAAACTGTCTTTAGCATTCCACGTTTCTGCTTCTCTCTTACAATTAGCAGCTCCTACATGTCGACGAAATCGTTTTACTTCTTTATAAACTTGATATTTGTGAAACACATCATACACAATGTTTAAATTTTGTACAGCCAGTTCTAGTTCGTCGACTGGAGCTGTCATTAACATCGCTGGCTTAACAAGGCTAAACGTATCTGCTATTTTTTGCATAGCATCGGACCGTTTTGACAGTTCTTTCGAAAATCTATCTACGCACTGGAACATCGACCTACGTATTTCTTCAACCTTCGTCAAACCTCTGTCTTTGGATAACTCTCCATCTAATCTTTTCTTAAACTTTCTTATAATGTGTCTTTCAATATCCATTGACTCACATTTTTGAATACGAAATTGCATGGCACCATTTCTTTCTTCGATCAAAAATTCTTTAAGGGATTTTATTTTTACCAATGCCAGATACAAAGTGATATTTGGTGATTGTAGATATTTTTGAACAATCTCACGTAAACCATTGTACCATAGCTCCAAATAACATAAGAATGTGAAGTCACAGAGCTGATATTATAGTGCTTGCTGAAGGTCTAGTATCTACATTTTCTTTCGATGGATCGAACATTTCTTGCAGCGTAGATATTAATTTCTCTATATTTTCTCTGACTTCGTTGATAGAATCTTGATGAGAGCTCCAGCGAATGTCAGATAATCGTTTCAAACCACTACCGTGATTTTGCAAAAGTAAATCCCAGATGTGAATGGAGACAGAAAAAAAAGCATGTAGCCTTTCTATGGTGCCGAAGAAAGTAATACATAATGAAATGCAAGAAAATGAGTACACGCAACAAAGATTTATACTGTGGTTAGCACATGGAGTAAATAATGCTTTCGGGTTAATATACTGAATTCGTTTTTGCATTCCACCATGCATACCTGCCATTTTAGCGTCATTATCGTAGCCCTGCGTTCTACAAAATTGGATATGTAATTAATCCTTTTCCAACTGTATTAGAATGTCTTCAGATATATCTTTGGCAGTTTTACCTTTTAGAAGAAAAAAAAACCAAGAAAGACTAATTCCTATTTCTTCCCCTTCTATGTGCACATACCTAATAACTTCACTCTTTTGATCGGTATGGCTATTATCAGGTGTGCGGGTGCTATCAAAAATTATACCGAATTACGTTGCCTTTTTAATGTCTTCCATAATACACTCATGTCCATAAATTAAGGATAATGAAGTTCAGGCAAAGAAAGAGAAAGAAGCAAAACAAATTTGACTTATTTGTAAAGTCTATTTATTAAACAAAAAGTAAAGAGCAAAAAAGATGCTATATGTTTGACATAATTAATAAAAATTTCAAGTTTTACTCCCTTGACCAAATTTCAAAAAAGAACCTATTTACAAAAAACAGTATAACATGGTTAGTAGGATGGTTAATACGGAGTATGTCTCCCGGACGATGCAATACAGGCCTGACAACGCCTAGGCATGCTGAGTATCAAATGATCAATCTGATCTTGGGGAATATTACACCACTCATCAAGCAATGCACTCCGAAGTTCCGGTAGACAGGTGGGAGGGGGTTGACGGGCTGCAATTCGTCGGCCAAGCATATCCCACACATGCTCTATTGGATTCAAGTCCGGTGAGTATGCTGGCCAATGCATACGGGTGATATACTCCGATTGAAGGCATTCGTCTACAATGTTTGCACGGTGAGGACGGGCGTTGTCATCCATAAACACAAATTCAGCACCCATGGCGCCCCGAAACAAACGTACATGTTGTTCCAGAATGACATCCCGATAGATATGGCCTGTCATCGTTACACTCTGAACATGCAGGTCAGTTCTGGAACCAAGAATAATTCCTCCCCAAACGAGCCATCCTGCACCACCGTAACGGTGTCTTTCAATGGTGTTCTTTTGGTGGTAACGGGTACCTGGCGCTCTCCAGATGAATGTCCGGCGAGAATCAGACTCCAAACTAAACCTGGACTCGTCGGAAAACATCACACAAGACCACTGTTGCGGTGTCCACAATGCATGCTCTCTACTCCAGGTTAATCGCAGGCGACAGTGAGTTGCGGTAAGTGGAACACATCTGACAGGCTCACGGGCATATAGACCAATGTGCCCTAAGCGTCTGTACACGGTCTGCCTTGAAACTGTCGTACCGGTAGCTGAAGAGAGCTGACGAGACAGGTCTGATGCTGTACTCCGTCTGTTTCTTTTGGCAGTAACTGCCAAATAGCGGTCCTCATTCGGCGTTGTAACTCGGGGGCGACCTATGCTGTAACGTCTATTCACATTACCATCATCTTGGAATCGTTGCCAAAGCCTGGAGATGACACTCTGGGCGATTCCAAGTTCCTCGGATACTTCCAGCTGGGTACGTCCACATTCCAGTCGTCCGATAATTCTGCCACGTAAAACATCATCCAAATGCCTCCTTTGTGCCATAACTATGCGGTTTTTGCACTGAAAGGCTTTCACAGCGCTTGTGAACAATTTTACTTCTTTGCCACCATTCCTTATATACCCCTCTCTTACACTCTTGTCATTGTGACGTACCATCCACGCCATCTGGTGGTTTCCTGTAATTTGCATATTCTTCTTCAAGATGTGTGTGATCATTCCACAGGTGAAATTTTTATTTTAGAGATCAATTTCTGTGTGATTCTGAATTATCCTTAATTTATGGACATGAGTGTATTTTGCATCGTTTCTTCGCCTAAAAGTGAAATAAATTCATTTTGTACAGTCTTTGATAAATAGGAGGGCACTCTCTTTGGTCCCTTTGCTGTTTCTTCGAGCTTCAACCAGTGCTCCTTCAGTACCGGATCATATTTTGAAAGTAACTTTACCAGTTCTAAAACGTTACATCTATTTTCTGAGGAAATATTATCTCTATGGCCCCCTAAATGAAAGATTTTGCTGGTCCAAAAAAAGAATGATGTCTAAAAGACGGAACAAGATATCACATCATTTTTTTTTTTTTTTTTTTTCCTCTTTGTTGATATTATTCAGATTTTGACTGTTAAGAGTTTTGACTGTCACTTTAAAGTCATCCTTCCTATTTCAGCCAACAGTGCCGGTCCTAGATAAATTTCTAAGTGGTGCGAAATACAAAAATGCGCCCCTCTCCCCCTCCCACACACACACAGACATGCAGCTAGAAAAATTTTCAGAACGGTTAAAATGAAAATTTAAACAATATATGGACAATCAACTATACCAGGGGTGGCGAACCAATGGCACGCGACACAATATTTTGGCACGCCACAGATCAAAACGACTCGCATTTTAATTAAAAATAACAAGTTTACTATGAAATATCACGATCGAACAGTCACTAGGTCAAAATCACCAAGTCAAAACTATTTGATGGGATGGCACGTCCATGGCCTCATTAAACATTTCTTTAGAAAAACTGGCACGTTGATCCATAAAGGTTCGCCATCCCTGAACTATACGTATACAAAATATGGCATTTTGGCGCCCCCATAAAGGTGGCTCCCGGTGGCATATAAGCAAACCATACTTCGCTAGAGACATGACTGAGTTTAAGCCTTCTGATTGGTTGGTTCAGCCTGCGTCTTTCGTGATGTCACTTTATGACATCTTAGTGCTGAACTTATTCTTAAAATTCCACAATGATTTTTGTTTTCTAATGTCTGAAATTGCAGAGAAGCGAAATTTAATATGGCAATTTTTTAAACTTATTTTTATACACTTAAATACACATTTTCTTTTAACTTTAACGAGAACAAAGTGCAAAATTCTTAATCAATATTTTTTTTTTTTTTCTTTCTTGTTTTTTTTTTTTTTTTTTTTGATGTGGGGTTGCATATATTTTAATACACTCTTTTAAATTATACTTCCATCCATCTCACCTCTTTCCCTTTTATGCATACTTACATAGAATTAAAATTAATTTAAGTTATATTGAATAAAATAACACTCATTTGTTATCAAATAAAAGTTATTCTAATGCAACTGGCAGAGAGCAGAATATCAAATTTTAGTACTAATTTCTTATTCATTATGTATAAGTATTGATGTGGAAAAAAAAAAAAAAAAAAAAAAAAAGTGTGCTTTTATTTTGAAAGTCCCTTTTTCCCCCTTTTTTCTTTTTCGTTCGTATATATCGACAAAAATAAATAAATAAAATGTTGACAGACAAAAATTCTTATGTCTGATTTAAAGACTTTTTAAACAATTCCATAACCAGATAGTAAAAACAAAATTAGTTTTTCATATATGTAATGTATGCTTATGTTTCTTGATAAGTATTGTAAAAAGAAATAGAGAAATAACAAAAATACTACATCATATTTTGAACTCCATACGAAGAAAACACTGGGTGCACTATTCAATTAAGCCTCTAAAATATAGACATTTATACAAATATGATGGTAAATGTAGAAAACATTTACCATCATATATTATTCAGTTCTTACTGAATAGTATATATATATATATATATATTGAATAACAGTGTATAAAAACTTGTAATCATAATCGTTAAACATGAATTGCAAAATAACAGTTTATATAGTATATAGTGAAAACTAAGAACATTAAAGAAATATAGAAAATAAAATAAAGGAAGTATGATTAATCCTCCGAGCCGAGCGTCTTGAAAATATGCAAATAATATAAAGTATTATTTATTTATGCAATCACTGTTTCTTTCTTAATTTATGTTGTGTGCATCCCTAAATCGTGATCTTACGATGTGATTTTTTCTCTTCGAGAGCTATTGAAAATTGGTTTAAGTCAATATTTATTTATTTTCATATCTCAGAGCCTTTTTTACGATGAAAAGCTGAAATTTTGTGCATCACTTAGTTAATGTATGGTGCGCATTTTACTAATTCGGAATTTTTTTGTACAAGGGCTATATAAAATTTTAAATTTTGCATTTACTTAGATTTGGTTGCAAATTAAAATGATTATTCTTGAGATCAAATCAATTTCCGATGAACTCTCAAATTCTGATCCTGACCAATAATTTTAAATGACGTTAAAAAATTCTGAACCTTTTTTTTACGTAAGTTTGTCATTTATTGTACATGTCTATAGTCTATGATTAATATTGAAGTAATAAAAGCTTGTGTGTTTTGGGACACTCTATGTATACACACACACACATAGGCGCACCCACGGAGGGGGCTATGGGGGCTGAAGCCCCCCTAAAGTTAGAAAGTTAGAAGTGAAAAGCTTTAAAAAATGAAAATTGTCGCTAATGAATTATTTTTTCTCTCTTTTTTTAATTGTCTTAAAGTTATTTCTAACCAAAAAAGACATTTATTTAAAAAGTTTTTAAATAAATGCTTACAGTTAGTTTACGAAACACTGTTAATCTCGGTTACAACGTCACTGAAAAGAGCAGATAATTATTTATGACTCCATACCAAGTTACATTGCTTGTGGGCTTGTGTTTTATGGGACAGTCAAGTGGTACCGAATATGCAGACGTTATAAGAGAGTTGTAACTAATCGAGGTCACTATAACAGTGTTCAGCAGTAGTTGCATGTCGCCCAGCGCCCCCTAAACTAAAATCCTGGGTGCGCCACTGCACACACACACACACATATCTATATATATGAGCTGTAATTCAATATATGTATGAAAAATAATAAATAAATAATCTTTCTATATTGAACTTTTGATAGTCTGATACATATCTATATATATGAGCTGTAATTCAATATATGTATGAATAATAATAAATAAATAATCTTTCTGAACTTTTGATAGTCTGATCTCTCCAAATTACAAAAATGTGAGTTGCAGCCACGGGCGCCGACTTGTAAAAATTATTGGGGGGGCTCGTATCCTTACGGAGGTGGACGGGGCGACACAAAATCCTTCTCTCCGTCAGTATAATAAAGGGGTTCAGAAATTTTAGAATTGAGATTTCAAAATGTGCTTTTTTAACATAACACTTTCATGAAAGTAAAAGGAATTCCATTTAATAAATTTTTCAAAAATTTTTTGAACTCATTTTTTAAATTAAGTATTTTAACTCAAGATCTCGAATCAGTCTTCAGTACACATATGGAGAAAGCAAATCTCCCTTCTGAAAGAACAACTGAATTTTAATTAAGTTAATAACAGCAAAACAAGTAAAATCTTTTTCGAAATGTATTTAATGATAATTTCATAGGAAAGAAAATGCATGCAGAAAAATGTGGAAAACTGTTCTGCAAAACATTACTCCAGCTAATATTTCAAAATACCCTAGAAGTACAAACGAGACGAAATACTAAAATCTGGATTATTTTATTTACTTGCAAAAATTCATCAGAGATAATTTTTACTAATATAAAATAGTATTTTTTATTTTACTACATGATGAAATACCCATAAATTGAATCGACTTTAATTAAATGTCGCACTACTTTAAGACAGAAAAACTGATCACATTTAAATTACATTTTTTGACAACTTTTTACAGATTACATTTAAAATTATTTAAAAAAACATAAACAAAGAAGTAATAAATACCTCCTTTCCATGTATTAAAACAAATCAAACAAATATACAAACCATCATACAAAGTTACAAGTCCTCTCTTCGACACATACATTTTAAACGGATTTCCGTGATTTGAATTGTAAAAACAAATAAATAAATAAAATAAACTTTTAAATTCATTCTCATAGTATTTTCACAGCAGTTAAAAAATTAATTTTTCAATAATATCATCCTTGTTAACATTTAAAAATGATTTAAGAAAGAAATCCAAGTTCGAGAATATATCAAAATTCAGAGTCAACACTATTTTAGGTCTTCATAAACATTTTAATACTGAAAACTTTCATTTTACATTAAACTAAGAATACTCATATAATCTTTCAATAACATTAAAAATGAAAAGAAATGCTGAAATGTGGTGTTATGGCCAACTATCTGGCCGGGGGGGGGGGGACCGTGTGGAACTTGGCATAGAAAACTCGACATATAAAATCTGCATTGCACTTTAAATCACACTTCTTTTTGGAAAACCGTTACAGATTACCTTAACAATTATGAAAACAAATTAAACCAGCACATAAGCAATTGGCAAATCAGAGACGCTCCTGGCAAAATGGACACATAGTAATCATTTTATAAACTAAAACCATAATGAATTATGCTATTTGAAACATATTTTGATGATATTTGTGCAACAATATATGAAAATTTATTTTTATTCAGTACGGAAAAAAGTTGTATAAAATATAATCGTGCTTTACATTTAAAAGTGGAATAACACAGAAACAGAGTACAATGCCAAAATTATCACTCTGAATTATTGTAGATATTTACAGACAATTTTTAAGAATACTCAATAATATGAAAAATGGAAACAAAATGAATGAAATCTAATTCGAAATCATAGTCTACGCCATATTATTTTTAAAACATATATAAAAACTCCACTGCACTCTAAATCACCCTTCTATTTGGAAAATTGTTCCAGATTACCTTAACAATTATCAAAACAAATTAAACTAGCACACTAGCAATTGGTAATTCAGAGACGCTTTGGCTAAATGGATACATAGTATTCATTTTATAAACTAAAACCATAACGCATTATGTTATTTGAAATTTATTCTGATGATATTTGTGCAACAATATACGAAAATTAATTTTTATTCAGAACGGAAAAAAGTTGTATAAAATATGATTGTGATGACTGGGGTACGAAGGGTATTTTGTTTATAAGCCTTCTTATGATTACCATAGCCCGTTCGTGTAAACATAGTGCTAAAAGTTCTCCTTATTGAATTTGCAAAATATGCATCCATCTAATGCAAGGTATCACTGAAATGTGCACATAAAAATTCAAGCTAAATAGTCAGCTTCAAACTTTCTAGCACATATTCATTCAAATTTCAATTAAGAAGTGTACAATGCCAAAAAGTGTTTCTTGTGTACGAAGTCAATAATGAATCATAATTATTTTCTCAGAGTTACATATACATATACTGTATAAATATTAACACTAAAATAGCTTTAATAATGTTTGATTATATTTTTTTTCCTTCTAAATTTTAACGCAGGCCTCTAAAATGGTAGGAGCCCACAGGTGAAAGCCTACTCAGCCTGATGGGTAATCCGGCCCTGTTTAGGTATAGTCCCTCTTTCCCCATGACAGCCCCCTCCTTCCTCCTCTATAATTTTTATGGTTTTGTAGCAGTTACGCTAGTTTGATATTCCATAAATAATAATTTACAAACATAGGTGCTTCATAGAGTGCTTTTACAGAAGAGGGAGGCTATTTGCAAGTGTGGGGTGGAGGTGGGTGTCGAATACGAGTATATGTATCACACGCCCAATTCACACATTTTTCTAAAACCATTTTTTGATTTTGATCGTTTTCTTTCATTGTGGGTTCGAGGCAACTACCCCATTTACCCTTACGTTAATCATGCTCGCTGTGACTCCCCTTTCCTTTGCCCTCTATGTATGGATGAATATGGATGAATGCACATATTTACAAAACGGCTGCATATTTTTCTGCCAAGGAACAACGACTGAGCACATAGTCAGAATATTGTGTGCATACTTTAGTGTTGTTATAAAATAAAGTAAATTAGTCAGAGACTAATGGTTTTCTAAAGAGGAATTCTCTTTCAGCAACACAATATGATATGTATGCACATGATCAAGGCCTCTCTGAATTTTGGGCCTTGTCCAAGCTCGGCTTGGGCCCTCGTTTTTTTTCTTCCTTCTTTCTTGGCGAGATGGTTAATTTAGGCCATGACCACTGTGACCCCCCCTCTGGAACCGCCACTGGTACCATATGCAGCCAAGAGTAGCAAAATAATGAACCGAAATTCGCCTAAAACAACGAGTCTTCATAAAGATTTCATGGTTTTCAAATGTTCGTTTCTAAATTTTCGTATTTATGTGTAAACTAACAAAAATTTTTGAAAATCGTAAGGGGGCTGGGAGACAGCTAAGTAGTGCTCAGCCCGCGTAGCCCTCCCCCCCCCACCTCTGATTACGCCCTTGATGGGGGATAGAGTTTTATATGTAAAGAGAGAAGATAAGAGCAAGCAATTATAAAATATAATCCAGAAGTTGTGCTGCTCGAAGATTTTTATGAAATCATTTTTTATTTAGCTCTTAACTGTAGCTAAATCAGAAACGTTAAGCGTTCGATATTAGTAAAGTATTGATAAAGCGTATAAAGAAATGAATACTGTCTGTATCCGAAACTGTATTAAACATCAATTTTTCATCTATCTCACAAGGTTCTTCATGATTTAAAATCTTCAAACTTAAATTTGACTATCAATTTTCTGCCTTGAATTGTTTTTAAGTCACATTTAAACGGTTTATTTTCAGCATCGAAACTTAATACTGCTGGGAAATGGGAATGTCACAATCGTTTGCAGTTTTGCATAATGGGAAAATCTCCCTTATGGTCAGACGTCTACAGAAGAGTCTGTATCTCACAATAGAACAAAAGTGAAAGCTTTTGCTGTACTGATTTAAAAAAGAAAGATTACATTACACGAGAACGACCCTCCTAAAAAAACGCAGTCCTCTCCCTACTAGAAAGCAATTCCATCATCAATTGTGTCACGGTGTAAAATCTGAAGGGTTCTTGTGGGGGAAAACACCCGTTTCTTTTTGCCTAGCTATCTGATGGTCATTTGTTTGTGCTTGCGCTCTTGATAAAGAAGGTTGACATCCGTGCCTTACGGCATTACAGGCTCCCAACGTAATTCCTGAATCCCTGTGAAAGAAAAAGCGGAGTGGGAGACAGAAGAAGCTAGCGATACATTCTCTATTTTTAGAATTCTTAAGTTTAACCGATTTGGAGGAAGAAATATGATTTGACACTAAAAAGTTGGAGTGAAGTTTTTGAAGGGGCTCAGCCCCCTGAATAAAAATATTGGGGGGGCTGAAGCCCCTTCAAGCCCCATGAAGTCGGCGCCTATGGTTGCAGCTTTATTTAGAAGATATTTTAAAACAATTTACAATATACTTTATTTTGCAATAGATGGCGCCACTATGTAAAAAAATCATTTTGTCTAAGCTAATTTCGATCGATTTGTGAACTATTAACTATTTACAAATAAAAAAATAGTAGAAAACCACGAGAAGTTATTTTAAGTAGCATTTACATGAGTAGTTAGGAGCAAACTATTCTTTCTCCAAATGGTCTTAAGTTCATTGCATTCCAATTTGTTTTAGTAAATTTGTCATATTCCTTGATCCATTGGTTGCATTCTTCTACGTTGTTAACATTACGTCTTTCCACAATTAAGTTTAGAAAAATTTATTCACCTTCCTTCAGAAATAAAGTCGGAAGATTAGCTTCTGAGGATGACATCTCAGAAAGAAAAAAGTCAAGGTGAAGTCGTTAACGATATATGCATAGCGCAGTGCAAGAATAAAATAGTCAAGTGCTTGACAAGAGTGGGCGTAACCAATGACGTATACGAAAGCAACCAATCAGAGGTCTTAAAACTCCGTCATGTCTCTAGCAGAGTATGGTTTGCTTATATGCCTCCCGGTGCGGTCGCACCGTTCGCTCCACCCTAGGACCGGCTCTGTCAGCCAATACCTTAAATGAATTTGAACTATTTTAATGATGGGGAGTCACGAAGAACTTTATTCAACAACATATATACGAATTTATACTAAATTTTTTGTTATTGTACATAAATTTACCTATTAAACTTTTACATCCCAGTAAAAAAAAAAAAAAATCATGTAACCTTATTATAAAAAGAAGTATATGAGGTATTAAAAAATTATGAAATTTTAATGATTATTACAGGAACTTATTTGATAAAAGGCGTTAAATACAAATATTAAAATAATGTAATGTATATGTATGTATATACATACAGTTTTCATAAGTTAAAAAAAATCTTCAAAGTACAGCGGTGCGGTATTCAACTTTATTGTAACTTTTATCCCCGTAGCGTTCAATGTCAATGTACTCTTAAGATCGATATTGCTATTAAGATTAATATATTCTATTAGTATTTCCAAACCTTTCCAATTTGGCCAATTAGCTTTGCAGTTCGTAAAATATTAAATGCCTAGTTCATTTTCTAATACATTAAAATAATCTTTAACAAATAAGTTTAATATTAACTTTATCATATAATTTTAATCATATTTGAACAATGTAATAATATGAGACAGAATCATATTTAAAACACTATATTAATATGAAACAATACAGTAAGTTCGTCACGTCACTTCCTTCAGTTGGGTATCTCTGTGAAAGATGGAACATGCCTATAGCATTTATATCTGCTCGATAAATCGAATACTTTTTACTTTTTGAAAGAGCAGCAAGTATCTAAACTTTCGGAGATTTTTCTTTAAATATTCATTTTATTCTATAACAAAGCAATTTCATTCATAGCTGAAGAAGGGAGGAACCTTTGTACCACTCGAAACGGTCGTACTGACTCTTGTATTTATTTATGTGTGTTATTATAAAGTCATTTTATTGTATTTAATTTAGTTGCTATGAATTGCAAAACCAATAATTAGCAAAATTTTCAAGATTTACAATTTTTTTTCTTTTTTTATGTGTATTCATCTTTGTATATAAAAGTCACACAATTTCAAATACCGTTGTTGCGTAGGATAAATTAGGCACTAGTGTTGGCTCAGTCTCATCGGTATGAATATTATTCTCAGCTTCTTCGCGATTATTTTCATTTTTTGCGTCACATTTCTTCCATTCTTAGGATACCACACGTTGCTACTTCTAAATGAATGGAAATATAATCACTACATTTCACACCATACTCATCCCTGATAGATGTAAGAACTCTTCACCTATATCATCATCTACCCAAGATATCATACCAAGAAGTAATTTGATTTGTAAGCCATATTGATCCACTTCATCTTCAATTTCATTTCGGTCAGAAGAAACATTTTACAACGATGAACGCAGGCAAGCGAATTTTTGACGAACGATACACGCGGGTTTTGCTAACGTTATTTGAATACAGTTTGTGCAGGGACCATAGAAATAAAACGATCAATACGGGAAAACGATGAATGCGGGAACGATAGATCGGGGTTCCACTGTAGTATTATAAGACAATTATGTAATTGAAACACATCTGAAGCCAGCAATTAGTATATATCACGCTCATAAGTCTATGTATTTAATTTTTTTGAAGTTCTGCTAATTCAACGATCTCCATTTACCTCGCCTCGATGGAAATATTAACAACCTGAGATGCGCAGTTACCCATAGTGCGTAGCGCCATCTGTTTGCAACAACGGCGTTATCCAACTTTCTAAGAGAAGTGTCCCCTCCTATAAATTTACCTTCGTGGGATCGAAGTATGATCCTCCAACAGTGTTCTTAAACGAAAATTTCCCTCTGCTGTTTAGGTAAATTTGCAGTCACTGTCCCTTTAATTGTGATGTTCCATCCCCTTGTTCTTAAACCGTTGTTCTGTCTTGAAGTTAGGTTAGAATCCAGGTAAAGTCTTCCTAAACTGACGTTTCCAACTACTGTTCTGGTTCGATTGCAGACAGGTTCCATTTCTTTGTTTCTAGGCACACATAGAATCCAACATTTCATGCAAAGCAAAACCACGACCTTCCTTCAAAGAAGACTTCCAATTACGGAATCCCCTTCTACGATACGTGTATTCACCAGTGGAGGCACTTGCACGTTGCAGAATTTTCTGCAACGTAAGCAGAACTCTGCATCTCTTTGAACCGAGCATTCCATGTTTTAAATTTGGGCAGCCGCGCATTTTGATTGCACACGTTATTCGTCTTCAATATGCTTTCACTCGAGCCTAGCAAACATTTGTTAACCAACTTCTGTGTGACAATTAACAGTTATCGTAATGTATTTTGAGACAAACCTGATTTTGAACAACAGCCCAGAAGCAGGGTGGGCACGGCCCACGTAGGCCCACCCGTAGCTATGGGTCTGCTCTAAAACGTTTTCGTCGGTCATTGATTGATGTCGGTCATTCTTTTCATTCCATTTCGCCATGGAATGAAAAGAATCGTGCAAAACTTTTGTAGCTTCTCAACATTTTGATTATAAAAAAGGTCTTTCTATGTAAAAAATAATTTACATACAGGTCTCGACTAAGACATTAGGAGGACCTAAGCACTGTTCGGGGACCCCTATAGAGTCATGCCTTGCTGACCCATATATGTGTATAGTCACTAGAATTGTGAGTAGAACTTAAACTCTCTTTACAATCCTGGGGCCTATGGAAAAAAAGTTAGAGGGGGAAACTTCAAATAAATTTTCTAGAACGGGGCAAATTTCACACTTCTAACAATTTTATTTCTGATTTTGCTTCTTGGTGCAGCTCTGTTTACATCCTAGACAATACATTAAAACTCTAGGGGGGGGGGCAAGCGACCTACCTTGACCCCCACTTTATAGGTGCCTTTGTAGGGGCCCCTATACAGTCATACCTAGTCACTAGAATTTTTCAGACTAGAACTTAAAATCACTTAATAATCCTGGGCCCCAGGATTATTTGGCTTCGTCTCTTGAGATTTCGGTATAATCTTGAATATTAGCTTTCTTCTAAAGCTGCTCAGGTGCTGTAGCGACTAAAGAACCATTCTATCACGCCTTGGGTCTGGGTTCGAATTCCGGCTTGGGCATGGATGTTAACTTGTCCATCCCTTCATAGGAGGTAATGCTGTCGGCCCACTGGGTGCGCCCATAATAAAATGGACAGTAATTCGGGCCATTGTAGTGGCAAATGCTTGATATGAGCAAGTGCCCGCACATTAAAGGAGGTGAGAAAGAAAAAAAAAAGTTTCTCTAAAAATAAATTTGAAACTGCAATTTAAAATTTTCTAACAATTTCGGGGCCCCCTTGTTAATCGGGGCCCGGGGAGAACCGCCCCCTCCGCCACCCCCCGTTCGTCCGCTACTGGATGAAAGTCTGCAAACTCTTCTTTCATCACACAAGGACAAAGCTTTAGCATACTTGCGAACTTCTACGGAGCATCCATAAAATATAAGGATTTTGGCGTTAATTTACTGATGTAAGGATATGATGAGTAATTTTACGGATTGCTCGGCGATTTAATTTAAATTTAACTTTTAACCATCCATCCCCCAATCGCTCTCTCTCAAGGAAACCACTAAAGAAAAAATACTTCTTTGAATGGGGTAGGTTCAGATTTTCAATTCACTCTTTTTCCATCTCTCTTGAGAGTAAATATTCTTTTAGTACTCATTCATTTAAAGCTCTAATGCCTTAAGAATAAAAATTGATTCCTATTTAAATTTATTTTTTTTAACCTCCCCACCCCACCCCAAAATTAAACTAGGAAAGGAAAAAACTCACTAAGTAGAACAGGTTTAATTACGAACAAAAGTGATTTAAAATAAATACAGGGTGTCCTAATCCCCGAACCGTTCGGTTTAGGTATGCACTTCCAATTTGAAAAATGTTTTAAAAAAGGTAAAGAATGTTTTTACGTGCTTTTCGATCCAAAAAACCCATTTAGAAAAAAATTAAATTTTTATACGGTCCCCAGGACCTATCACTTATATTTAGGAAAAGATGCAGTACACAAAAAAAAAAAAAAAAACAAAGTAAACACAAAAAGTTTCATTTTATTAAGATAAAAACTGACCGAGCTATGCCTACATAAAGTTGAAGCATCTGAATTGCTCAGAAAAGGGGGGTCGTATATAAATTGAGTTTAGAGAATAGTAATTCACTATCCACAGAAAGAGCAAAAGAGAAACATCATAGTAATATTAAAACATCGTAATAAACATCATAGATAGACAATTTGTATTGCTGTATGGCAAACAATAAAAGTTAAATTAAGGAAATACAACTTGTACCTAAAAGATTAAAACAGCTTATTTTAACAAATAACAGCAAAGGAATACAGGCTTTGTCGTTTAAATTATAGCATAATGTGGAATGATGCGCCAATCATGAATCAGGGGCTTTATTATATCAGAATGACCAAATTAACTTAAATAGTGTTCAAAATGACTGCCTTCCGCAGAAACCGAACCCGGGTCAAAAACTTCGCCTGTAGCTTCTGCAACATAGTTGGTGTCACAGATCTGCATGCCATGCTGATTCGATTGAGTAAATCGGATTTACTCGTGGATTCACGTTCGTACACTTTGCTTTTCAGGAAGCCCCAGAGAAAGAAATCCAGAGGATTTAGGTCGGGTGATCGCGGGGGCTACGCCTGTTGACCTCCGTAGCCGATTATTCGAGTGTCAAATGTCTGCTCCCTCTTTCCACTGCAGGGTTACAATTGCGAAATGGCGAGAACAAAAATGATCATTTTGCGACACGTTTTTTATCCATATCTTCTAAAATAATTCGAATTTCGAAAAAATCGCTTCGAGGTGTGTCGAGACCCGTCTTGGAGAATTTCCGTACAAAATTAGGTAGGTCTACGATCACCCGTTTCGGAGCTACGCGAGACACAGACAGACAGACAGACAAACTAACGGACAGTTTACGCATTGCCTTATTTATATAGATTGTACATTTTATAATAATACACGACTAAGCTAAGTGGGAAGGAGGTGCAAAACATAGGTGTATGATACCGCATAACTGTAACTTTAAAACCGAGTGAGTTAAATGGAATGCTGTGCAAAGGGATCATACACAAAAATAGAAATGTAAAGTTGTGGCATGTTATAAAAGATAGAATGTATGAAAATATTTACATTACAGCCATTTTTGAGTTTTTAGGGTAGATTCATGGTTCCGTGTAATAATAATTACTTTAATGATTAAAGTAATAATAATTACTTTATTCCTTCCATGAATCACTTTTTAAAATCTGTTTACAAGGAGTATATTAATTAAAGAAGAAATTTCTCACGATCCGAAGTCCGAGTGTGTGCCCGGTCACGTGCTGAGCCCGTCTCATGTCTAGTGTCAATGTCAATATCAAAATTAAACTAAAGAACTCTGCATTTTCGTGCACCTACAAAAAGATAGTACAAGACGTATGTCAGTAGTAGATAAATGTTCGTTCTGCTCATGCGGTACCATGTTAATTCTGCGGTACGCCGTACAGGTGCTTTCCCTGGGTCGAGAGAGAGAGGGGGGCGTGGTCGGACCGGGTATGGGGAGCGGATGCTAAGACCGGATGTTCGAAGGACTGATAAGAATTTTTTTTCCTTTTTTTCAAATAAGGGGACTTGTAATTTTTTCAGACTTTAAGATATTTTTCAAATAAGGGGACTTGGAAAAAATTTTCAGATTGCGATGCATTCTCTGATGAAAAATAAGGGACTTTAACATTTAGTATCAAAATAAGAGACTTTGACATAATTTTAAATAAGCTATACTTTATGAATTAAACCTGAAATAAAAAAACAACATCCCCAGGAGGCCTACGAACTTTAATTTTAAGTTAATAATTAATTTTACAACAAATATTTTTTAATCAAGAGTAATTTATTTTTATTATTATTTTTTTAACCAACAGTTTTAATTTTAAGTTAAATAATTTTACAACAAATATTTTTTTAATTAATTTTACAACAAATATTTCTTTTAATCAAGAGTTAATTTATTTTTTATTTATTTTTACCAAGCTTTAATTTTAAGTTAAATAATTTTACAACAAATATTTTTTTAAACCAAGTTTTAATTTTAAGTTAAATAATTTTACAACAAATATTTTTTAATCAAGTGTTTTTAATTTATCAAGAAAAAAAAATTTAATCAAGAGTTTTAATTTTTAGCTAATTTTTTGTATATCCTATTTTTGTTCAGTAGCCGTTTAACATTAAAGTAAGGTTTAGGATACCCATACATTTTCTACAAATTTAATCTACTGTTAGGCAAGTGAGAAAATTATACCATAGAAAGATTTTACAAATAATGATTTGGATATAGTCTTATATTCTATTGCGAGAAAACCATTTTAGCCATATATCCCAAAAAACTCAAGTTTTTGTATACGAAATGCATGAATACGCGTTAGATCCCCTTAGAAAGTCTACCTACCAAGGCACCCCTCATCCTAGGCAGATACCCCAGCGTGCAGGTTTGCCTTAAAGCACAAACAAACAAAGTATTTATCTAAACATTTTTTCTTGCCAACACATTTTTGATAAATTTTAGGCAGCGATTATACTAGTTTATATTTTCTATAGATCAATTAGAGAAAAAATTGCATTTTTAGTAATCCTACAAAACATTTTTACTGTATATCCCAAGTAGAGTAACTTGATTTATAGAATTTCAATACGATAAGAGTTAGATTGTTTATGTGCAACACTAATTTCAGTTTGACTATGAAAGCATAATTTTATACATGAATCAACCTTTTTAGAGGTCTTTTATTGATGCACTTAGCATATTTTATAGAAATGTGAGCATAACTAGCACAAACTTTTAGACTAGATAGTACTATTGTTAGAAAGTTGAACTATTGGAAATAAAAATTGAAGATCCGTTTTAGCACAATTGCATGCACAGTTTTATACTGCATGTACATAAATATCTTTCAATACTTAGATAAAATGTAAGTTTAAATCGCAAATCATTACTTAAACTAAAAAATACAAGGTTTTTACTTACGTGAAGGGACATCGTTCTAAATCTTCTAGTCTCTCGGTTTGCACCAACATCTATACGGCTAGCAAGTCCGGAACATAGAGAAATGATTTAAAATACATTATCCCTAATTCCCGGTCCAACTAGCACATTTTCATTAATTTTTATCCTCATATGCTGAAAATAGACATAATATTTTGACACTAAAAACAAAATAACACATTTGAAGATATTAAACGCTTTAAAAGTAATTTTTTTCTTATAACAATTTACCAGATTCACAATGCTATTTTATGTAGGATAAAATTAGTTAGCAAGCGAAAATGTAATCTTAATTAGAATTTACTGAAATACAAATACCATGCATGCCTTATTTTCTATTAGGAGAAAGCCCTCAAACCCCAGTTTTTGTATACAAACTGCATAAAGTACTTCTACCGATAATGCTATTAATATTAATTACACTGGATTACCAACTTAAAATTTCGCAAAACACCAAAATACAGAAAAACATGCATTAACAGTAACAAAAAAAAAAAAAAAAAAAAAAAAAAAAAAATCACACTTAAAAGTACAACACATTAAAAGTGGAAAATATAATTACCAAACTATAAGAACTACATAATTATTTTCAATTAGAATTACGGTATCAACTTATATGTAACTAAAATAATAGAAAATATTACACTTACCCTGTACTTGTACACGCGAAATAATAATAATAATAAAAATACTTAAATAATTCACAAATATATCCACAGCATAAGTAAAGCACGTGCACGCGATATTGCTGCAAACTCATTGCTGATAACAGAAATTGAGATAAGAAGTGCGTTCATATCGGGAAACCGGTACATTATCGCTAGGCTTGTTTACCGATAAACTCGAGGAGTTAGGGGAATACAAGACAGAATTGGGGACATGTGTTTCATTCTGCGTTCAAAAATGGGGACTTACGGATTAAGATCATGTTAGATTAAAGCCATTTCAATAAAAATCTATCCTTTTTGTAAACATGGGCATTATATCCTAAATTAAAATATCAAAGTTAAGCTACAACGATTAATATATTTTATGTAGTTTAGGAAAATAATGAAACATTAAATTAATTTCTGTGAAACAATTAGCAAAGAGCATTATACTAAAGCATTAAAGCAAATTATTTTTGTTAAGTTTTGATAAATAACAGTAATAAATTATAGGCATTGCAGATGAATGAGTATTCACGTATAAAATAGGTATTAAACTTATTGTTTAAAACAATTTTTACAATAATAAACTAAATTTTTTATTTAATAAAGTCATAAACTGAAATTATTAATGAAAACTTGCTAATAAATTAAACTGATTACTCTACTGATTAAAGATAGCTAATCACAACATATATCAGAAAAAATATAAGCAATTAAATACCTGAAAAATACCGGACAACACTCTTGTTGCATGCGGACAAAACATCTGTTTGCACGGCTAAAGAATTCTTAGGTATCCGTTGCAAGAGAACTTACCTACGCCCAACCTACAAACTCTACAAATTTAACGGCAACTGGTTTTCTCTTATCAGGTATCACAGATCAGATAAGAGATAAGGAAGTGACATGCGCAGAAGACATCTGATAGTGACGTGTGCAAATCTGTGTTGATTTAATATCCGCTAGGTTCGTTGGCAGGATGTGCTATTTACATTGAGTGGCAACTCTCTGTAACAGGCTAAGACAAGTTAGATGATGCAATATCTACTGGGTTGAGGAAGGTAGAGGGCGCTTGGGTAATCACGTGATTTTTTAAAGAACAAGTATAGAGGCATTTTAGTTAGATAAAATGACCAGGTGTGTGTTGCGAGACTCCCTTTGCACTGTGTGCGCCTATACTTAAGACGTGTGTTTTAATTGATTTTTCGCAGAGTTTCAAAAATGTCTTTGCTTGAATCGATCGAAAATAACTTTAACATTGAATACACTCCCGAGTTTTATACTCAAAGTGATGCTGATGTGTTGCTGCAAGAAATAATACAATTGCCTTTAGATGTAAAGCCTCTGCAAAGTATTGAAAAGGAAATTTCCCCCGAGTTTTATACTGAAAGTGATGTTGACGTGCTACAGCAAAAATTGTTTCAATTACCCCTGCAAATTAGTGAAAAGAAAATTTCCTCGACCCGTAAAGTAATTACTTTTGCTGATGAAGGAATCAATTACAGTTTACCTGGAGCAACACTCTCTGTTTACTCTTGGATACCCATTTTGCAAAAAAATACGTGAAGATCTACAGAAAGTGACAAATTATGAATTTAATATGGTACAAGTGAACTTTGACTCTGAAGAACAACCTAAAATTGAAGACGGTAACTACGAAGATTTTAATCTAGACCTATCATCAGGTGTATGTATTCTAAGTTTCGGATCTAAACGAACTTTGGATTTTAAACCAGCGAACTGTAAAACCACCACCATTAAACTAGAACATGGTTCAATGTGTAAGATATATCCCCCAACCAACAAACTTTTAACGCATGGTATTCCTTCTGAACTTAGTGTGGCAGACCCGCACATTAACCTTACATTTGCCAAAATGTACATTTATGAGCCTTCCCCGAAAAGGGCAAAGTTGGACGATTGGACGGACGATCTTTACCATAGCTTATGTGCTTCTGTTAATAGTACATGGCACTTGGAAAGACTTATCTACGTTTCACTTCACGATGAAAGAACTGACTTGAAGATCCATATTAGACAATTTATTCAGAATGCCCAATTAGACTATATACCAACCGGTCAGGGAGTCGTGATGAACCCTTCCACATGGATCGAATTTATTGTAAAACTATTAGATTTTAATATAGGTCATAACAATAGCTCTTTTATTTGTAATAATCAATTATCTGTATTTAATGACGATGGAAAATGTATCTTACAACAAATTTACAAAACCGGAGATTCATTTACGTTAAATCCAATTTCATTAATACTTTTAAATGATCAAGTAAAAAAACTTTGTGAAATAAGAAGTGAAATATCAGAATGCATTTTAAAAACGCTATATACGACGACCATACCCCATTTAATTTTAAAATTAAAGCCGCAAAAATGTAACCGTTAACCCCATTGTAATTATGATGAGGCGAAACAACAATTAATGGATATAGTACATCAGGAAATTTTTAAAAACATAGGCCGGGTTCAGGATCATTCTTCGCAAAGGATACATGCCTGTTCGAATAGAACACATATTGATGAGCGAGAGGGTCTTATAAGTAGTAAAGCATGGTTTACGGTTGACATGCCGTATATTGCAAGAGAGATATGCGAGAACAAATGCACTTGTCATTATGACGGAGAATTTTTTTCAAACATTTTCATTGAAGACTATATGAAGTATCTTCAAAATGAGCTATTTAATACATTTTTTGAACCGTTTTCATATTATGCTAATTCCAAGGATGACAAAACATGTGTAATTATGTGATGTTATTGGTGTATAACTAGTATTGCGATTGTAAAAAATATATTAAAACCATTGTGATTATGTAGAAAAGGTATGCTTGCTTCTACAACAGTAAGATTTTACTGACTTGTGCATGCTTAGTTATAGAATACTCATTAAAAAGTTATTATTTTCTTAATTGTGTAAATAGTTTGTGTAATTTAAAATATATTTTTGTAAATAAAACAGTTTATATATGCAACACTTTTCTGTGTTTTCTTCATGTGTATGTGTGTGTGTGTTGATTACTTGCAAAATAAAAATCTATGAAATAAAAAGTGATAAAGTTAGCATACTTGGTCACGATTTAAGGTTCTCGTTTTACACTTATCTTTTATACACTACAAGGTAGAAAGTTAGAAATTTAACAAAATTTATTGAAGCATGTACTATGGAAACATTAATCTACTACATGGAAATAAAATGTTTTGGTTAAAATCATAAACTTAAGTGTGATAGGTAAATTGGGTTACATGAGAATTCCCAAAGTACTAATTTTTTATAAAATGAACTTAGCTAAAAGAGTTAGTTTCCATAATTTTATAACTTAATCGATTTTACAGGTTTTTCAAAAATAAAGTTAAGTGAGATAAAGAAACTTAGTATTTTTAAATAAAGATCTTTTAGGTGTTCTTTAATGTAAAGATCTTACCATATTTTATTTGAAGTAACAGAATATTTTAAATCAGACACTGTGTTTTTAAAACATTAGAGTATTAACTTAGCATATTTTTATAATTTTTATTAAGTAATGGGCTTGAATATTTTTATGAGAAATATCCACTAAGTGCACATGTTACACATTTTAGTGATTGAGATGGTTATGCTTACAAATTTTAAATAAATATGCTCTTACTTTTATACATGTTACTTGTTCAAACTAAGTATACTTTGATTTGTATACGTTTATGAATTCTCATAAGTTATGAAATTATTTCTCGAAAGGAACTTAGCTAATAGAACTTTGTAAATTTCGTAGAAGTAGAATGCTTAACATGTTTTTGATAAAATGGATTTAAATGTGGTACAGAAATGATCAGCTATTTTAGCATAGATGTATAAACTTATCTTTATGTAAACCTTAACTAATTAAAAGTAATATAATTTATGTCTGTACAAAGTGAGGTACTTAGACTATTTTTCAGAATTATCAAGTAAAGGGTTTTACAAAATACTTAGTAAACTGCATTAATAGATTGTAAGTTGTAATTTTTTCTTTTAGAAGTTTTGCACATTGGTATATTTTATGTTCTGATAAGTCGTTGAATATGTTCTTGAAATAAACTAACATATCTGTACTTTGAAAATTTTATAGAAGTGACGAACTTTGGTATTTTTAGAATGTTACGAACTTGATACATTTTTTTTTTTTTTTCTGAAGTGATAGATATGCGAAATTGTCTTTTTAGAAACATTGAATTATTCAACTTAGTGCATTTCAGTTACTCTTTCAAGATAACGGACTTATAAGTTTTTACAAATAGCAAGCTAGTAACTTGCTAAACATGCTTCTTGCAAATATTTTTAAATACCGTTCTTAAAAATTATCAAAGTTGTAACTACTAAAAAGAAATAAACAAATTAAAATATAATAAATTAAGTAGACACTGCGATTTACAGTTACTTAGTAGTTACAACTTTGATAATTTTTAAGAACGGTATTTAAAAATATTCGCAAGAAGCATGTTTAGCAAGTTACTAGCTTGCTATTTGTAAAAACTTCTAAGTCCGTTATCTTGAAAGAGTAACTGAAATGCACTAAGTTGAATAATTCAAGGTTTCTAAAAAGACAATTTCGCATATCTATCACTTCAGAAAAAAAAAAATATATATATATATCAAGTTCGTAACATTCTAAAAATACCAAAGTTCGTCACTTCTATAAAATTTTCAAAGTACAGATATGTTAGTTTATTTCAAGAACATATTCAACGACTTATCAGAACATAAAATATACCAATGTGCAAAACTTCTAAAAGAAAAAATTACAACTTACAATCTATTAATGCAGTTTACTAAGTATTTTGTAAAACCCTTTACTTGATAATTCTGAAAAATAGTCTAAGTACCTCACTTTGTACAGACATAAATTATATTACTTTTAATTAGTTAAGGTTTACATAAAGATAAGTTTATACATCTGTGCTAAAATAGCTGATCATTTCTGTACCACATTTAAATCCATTTTATCAAAAACATGTTAAGCATTCTACTTCTACGAAATTTACAAAGTTCTATTAGCTAAGTTCCTTTCGAGAAATAATTTCATAACTTATGAGAATTCATAAACGTATACAAATCAAAGTATACTTAGTTTGAACAAGTAACATGTATAAAAGTAAGAGCATATTTATTTAAAATTTGTAAGCATAACCATCTCAATCACTAAAATGTGTAACATGTGCACTTAGTGGATATTTCTCATAAAAATATTCAAGCCCATTACTTAATAAAAATTATAAAAATATGCTAAGTTAATACTCTAATGTTTTAAAAACACAGTGTCTGATTTAAAATATTCTGTTACTTCAAATAAAATATGGTAAGATCTTTACATTAAAGAACACCTAAAAAATCTTTATTTAAAAATACTAAGTTTCTTTATCTCACTTAACTTTATTTTTGAAAAACCTGTAAAATCGATTAAGTTATAAAATTATGGAAACTAACTCTTTTAGCTAAGTTCATTTTATAAAAAATTAGTACTTTGGGAATTCTCATGTAACCCAATTTACCTATCACACTTAAGTTTATGATTTTAACCAAAACATTTTATTTCCATGTAGTAGATTAATGTTTCCATAGTACATGCTTCAATAAATTTTGTTAAATTTCTAACTTTCTACCTTGTAGTGTATAAAAGATAAGTGTAAAACGAGAACCTTAAATCGTGACCAAGTATGCTAACTTTATCACTTTTTATTTCATAGATTTTTATTTTGCAAGTAATCAACACACACACACATACACATGAAGAAAACACAGAAAAGTGTTGCATATATAAACTGTTTTATTTACAAAAATATATTTTAAATTACACAAACTATTTACACAATTAAGAAAATAATAACTTTTTAATGAGTATTCTATAACTAAGCATGCACAAGTCAGTAAAATCTTACTGTTGTAGAAGCAAGCATACCTTTTCTACATAATCACAATGGTTTTAATATATTTTTTACAATCGCAATACTAGTTATACACCAATAACATCACATAATTACACATGTTTTGTCATCCTTGGAATTAGCATAATATGAAAACGGTTCAAAAAATGTATTAAATAGCTCATTTTGAAGATACTTCATATAGTCTTCAATGAAAATGTTTGAAAAAAATTCTCCGTCATAATGACAAGTGCATTTGTTCTCGCATATCTCTCTTGCAATATACGGCATGTCAACCGTAAACCATGCTTTACTACTTATAAGACCCTCTCGCTCATCAATATGTGTTCTATTCGAACAGGCATGTATCCTTTGCGAAGAATGATCCTGAACCCGGCCTATGTTTTTAAAAATTTCCTGATGTACTATATCCATTAATTGTTGTTTCGCCTCATCATAATTACAATGGGGTTAACGGTTACATTTTTGCGGCTTTAATTTTAAAATTAAATGGGGTATGGTCGTCGTATATAGCGTTTTTAAAATGCATTCTGATATTTCACTTCTTATTTCACAAAGTTTTTTTACTTGATCATTTAAAAGTATTAATGAAATTGGATTTAACGTAAATGAATCTCCGGTTTTGTAAATTTGTTGTAAGATACATTTTCCATCGTCATTAAATACAGATAATTGATTATTACAAATAAAAGAGCTATTGTTATGACCTATATTAAAATCTAATAGTTTTACAATAAATTCGATCCATGTGGAAGGGTTCATCACGACTCTCTGACCGGTTGGTATATAGTCTAATTGGGCATTCTGAATAAATTGTCTAATATGGATCTTCAAGTCAGTTCTTTCATCGTGAAGTGAAACGTAGATAAGTCTTTCCAAGTGCCATGTACTATTAACAGAACCACATAAGCTATGGTAAAGATCGTCCGTCCAATCGTCCAACTTTGCCCTTTTCGGGGAAGGCTCATAAATGTACATTTTGGCAAATGTAAGGTTAATGTGCGGGTCTGCCACACTAAGTTCAGAAGGAATACCATGCGTTAAAAGTTTGTTGGTTGGGGGATATATCTTACACATTGAACCATGTTCTATTTTAATGGTGGTGGTTTTACAGTTCGCTGGTTTAAAATCCAAAGTTCGTTTAGATCCGAAACTTAGAATACATACACCTGATGATAGGTCTAGATTAAAATCTTCGTAGTTACCGTCTTCAATTTTAGGTTGTTCTTCAAAGTTCACTTGTACCATATTAAATTCATAATTTGTCACTTTCTGTAGATCTTCACGTATTTTTTGCAAAATGGGTATCCAAGAGTAAACAGAGAGTGTTGCTCCAGGTAAACTGTAATTGATTCCTTCATCAGCAAAAGTAATTACTTTACGGGTCGAGGAAATTTTCTTTTCACTAATTTGCAGGGGTAATTGAAACAATTCTTGCTGTAGCACGTCAACATCACTTTCAGTATAAAACTCGGGGGAAATTTCCTTTTCAATACTTTGCAGAGGCTTTACATCTAAAGGCAATTGTATTATTTCTTGCAGCAACACATCAGCATCACTTTGAGTATAAAACTCGGGAGTGTATTCAATGTTAAAGTTATTTTCGATCGATTCAAGCAAAGACATTTTTGAAACTCTGCGAAAAATCAATTAAAACACACGTCTTAAGTATAGGCGCACACAGTGCAAAGGGAGTCTCGCAACACACACCTGGTCATTTTATCTAACTAAAATGCCTCTATACTTGTTCTTTAAAAAATCACGTGATTACCCAAGCGCCCTCTACCTTCCTCAACCCAGTAGATATTGCATCATCTAACTTGTCTTAGCCTGTTACAGAGAGTTGCCACTCAATGTAAATAGCACATCCTGCCAACGAACCTAGCGGATATTAAATCAACACAGATTTGCACACGTCACTATCAGATGTCTTCTGCGCATGTCACTTCCTTATCTCTTATCTGATCTGTGATACCTGATAAGAGAAAACCAGTTGCCGTTAAATTTGTAGAGTTTGTAGGTTGGGCGTAGGTAAGTTCTCTTGCAACGGATACCTAAGAATTCTTTAGCCGTGCAAACAGATGTTTTGTCCGCATGCAACAAGAGTGTTGTCCGGTATTTTTCAGGTATTTAATTGCTTATATTTTTTCTGATATATGTTGTGATTAGCTATCTTTAATCAGTAGAGTAATCAGTTTAATTTATTAGCAAGTTTTCATTAATAATTTCAGTTTATGACTTTATTAAATAAAAAATTTAGTTTATTATTGTAAAAATTGTTTTAAACAATAAGTTTAATACCTATTTTATACGTGAATACTCATTCATCTGCAATGCCTATAATTTATTACTGTTATTTATCAAAACTTAACAAAAATAATTTGCTTTAATGCTTTAGTATAATGCTCTTTGCTAATTGTTTCACAGAAATTAATTTAATGTTTCATTATTTTCCTAAACTACATAAAATATATTAATCGTTGTAGCTTAACTTTGATATTTTAATTTAGGATATAATGCCCATGTTTACAAAAAGGATAGATTTTTATTGAAATGGCTTTAATCTAACATGATCTTAATCCGTAAGTCCCCATTTTTGAACGCAGAATGAAACACATGTCCCCAATTCTGTCTTGTATTCCCCTAACTCCTCGAGTTTATCGGTAAACAAGCCTAGCGATAATGTACCGGTTTCCCGATATGAACGCACTTCTTATCTCAATTTCTGTTATCAGCAATGAGTTTGCAGCAATATCGCGTGCACGTGCTTTACTTATGCTGTGGATATATTTGTGAATTATTTAAGTATTTTTTTTATTATTTTTATTTCGCGTGTACAAGTACAGGGTAAGTGTAATATTTTCTATTATTTTAGTTACATATAAGTTGATACCGTAATTCTAATTGAAAATAATTATGTAGTTCTTATAGTTTGGTAATTATATTTTCCACTTTTAATGTGTTGTACTTTTAAGTGTGATTTTTTTTTTTTTTTTTTTTTTTTTTTTTTGTTACTGTTAATGCATGTTTTTCTGTATTTTGGTGTTTTGCGAAATTTTAAGTTGGTAATCCAGTGTAATTAATATTAATAGCATTATCGGTAGAAGTACTTTATGCAGTTTGTATACAAAAACTGGGGTTTGAGGGCTTTCTCCTAATAGAAAATAAGGCATGCATGGTATTTGTATTTCAGTAAATTCTAATTAAGATTACATTTTCGCTTGCTAACTAATTTTATCCTACATAAAATAGCATTGTGAATCTGGTAAATTGTTATAAGAAAAAAATTACTTTTAAAGCGTTTAATATCTTCAAATGTGTTATTTTGTTTTTAGTGTCAAAATATTATGTCTATTTTCAGCATATGAGGATAAAAATTAATGAAAATGTGCTAGTTGGACCGGGAATTAGGGATAATGTATTTTAAATCATTTCTCTATGTTCCGGACTTGCTAGCAGTATAGATGTTGGTGCAAACCGAGAGACTAGAAGATTTAGAACGATGTCCCTTCACGTAAGTAAAAACCTTGTATTTTTTAGTTTAAGTAATGATTTGCGATTTAAACTTACATTTTATCTAAGTATTGAAAGATATTTATGTACATGCAGTATAAAACTGTGCATGCAATTGTGCTAAAACGGATCTTCAATTTTTATTTCCAATAGTTCAACTTTCTAACAATAGTACTATCTAGTCTAAAAGTTTGTGCTAGTTATGCTCACCTTTCTATAAAATATGCTAAGTGCATCAATAAAAGACCTCTAAAAAGGTTGATTCATGTATAAAATTATGCTTTCATAGTCAAACTGAAATTAGTGTTGCACATAAACAATCTAACTCTTATCGTATTGAAATTCTATAAATCAAGTTACTCTACTTGGGATATACAGTAAAAATGTTTTGTAGGATTACTAAAAATGCAATTTTTTCTCTAATTGATCTATAGAAAATATAAACTAGTATAATCGCTGCCTAAAATTTATCAAAAATGTGTTGGTAAGAAAAAATGTTTGGATAAATACTTTGTTTGTTTGTGCTTTAAGGCAAACCTGCACGCGGGGGTATCTGCCTAGGATGAGGGGTGCCTTGGTAGGTAGACTTTCTAAGGGGATCTAACGCGTATTCATGCATTTCGTATACAAAAACTTGAGTTTTTTGGGATATATGGCTAAAGTGGATTTCTCGCAATAGAATATAAGACTATATCCAAATCATTATTTGTAAAATCTTTCTATGGTATAATTTTCTCACTTGCCTAACAGTAGATTAAATTTGTAGAAAATGTATGGGTATCCTAAACCTTACTTTTATGTTAAACGGCTACTTAACAAAAATAGGATATACAAAAAATTAGCTAAAAATTAAAACTCTTGATTAAATGTTTTTTCTTGATAAATTAAAAACACTTGATTAAAAAATATTTGTTGTAAAATTATTTAACTTAAAATTAAAACTTGGTAAAAATAAATAAAAAATAAATTAACTCTGGATTAAAAAAATATTTGTTGTAAAATTAATTAAAAAATATTTGTTGTAAAATTATTTAACTTAAAATTAAAACTGTTGGTTAAAAAAATAATAATAAAAATAAATTACTCTTGATTAAAAAATATGTGTTGTAAAATTAATTATTAACTTAAAATTAAAGTTCGTAGGCCTCCTGGGATGTTGTTTTTTTTATTTCAGGTTTAATTCATAAAGTATAGCTTATTTAAAATTATGTCAAAGTCTCTTATTTTGATACTAAATGTTAAAGTCCCTTATTTTTCATCAGAGAATGCATCGCAATCTGAAAATTTTTCCCAAGTCCCCTTATTTGAAAAATATCCTAAAGTGAAAAAATTACAAGTCCCCTTATTTGAGAAAATTGTTAAAGTCTGAAAAAATTACAAGTCCCCTTATTTGAAAAAAAGGAAAAAAAATTCTTATCAGTCCTTCGAACATCCGGTCTTAGCATCCGCTCCCCACACCCGGTCCGACCACGCCCCCCTCTCTCTCTCGACCCAGGGAAAGCACCTGTACGGCGTACCGCAGAATTAACATGGTACCGCATGAGCAGAACGAACATTTATCTACTACTTATGTCCTGTTCTATGTTTTACGCAGATGAGGCAAATATAAAGTTCTTAATTTTAATAAGGTGTGTGTTCAAATTTAGTATAGAAAGAAATGCTTTATACACTGCAAAAAATAATCTTAAAAATACAGAACTATTCTGTCATTTTTCAACAGAAAAAAAATGTTAACAGAATTTAACCATGCTTTCCACGTAAACTTGCTATATTTTATGTTATAAAACGGGTTTTGGAATAACTTTGTAGTTTAACGACGTTTATCTGTAGCTGTGGCAGCCGGTCCGGTGCTGCGAACCAAACACAAACAACCATTTACGATCCGTGACGACGTGAATGTGAAACGCTTGAGGATCCGTAAAGAATTGAAGGTGATTTTAAAGGTAATGTTTTTTTAATTTTTACTTATATTTTCTGAAATCTTTCTGCTAAGAAATATTACTTTTTCAAAAAAACTCATGCTTTAAAACATAACGACGTGTATTTTAAAGCCGTTAAGCCTAATGTTTACACGTAACCTATTTCTCTTATAAAACAATTAGTAAAGCCTGGATAAATTTAATTTTCTCGGTTTCTAATCATTACTCTCATTTTATTGAAGTATTGTACAGAAACAGTTAAATAGATATTAGACTTATGAAGTTTAAGAACGGCACTGTTCAACAAAACCACTGTCGTGTTTATTTGTGAAATGCATTGTTTACGTTTTTTTCCGTATCGGTGTATGGGGAATTACGATTGCAAAGTTAAAATAATTTGTGATTATATTCAATTCCTGCTACTCTAGTCATATTTTTTATATATACCTGTAAAAAACAAACAGAAAAACACTAATTTTCAATTTTAAAATTAAAGTAATGATACGATTTGAGATTCATACGCCACCGGGATTAAAAATTAGCTCATAAATTGCCAGAGAAATCTCATGGCAAGTTTAGTTTTTCTTTAAAAACCTGAAAAATAGAGCTTTAAGTTGGAATATTTTATATTTTCCCACTTATATTTTCTGTTTTCTAGCATTCATCACTGAATAATAATAACAATAAAAAGCTTTAACGAGTTTTGCTTTTATTATAAGCTTAGTACTTTTATTTAAGACAAATATTCCATTGTTGGGATAAATTCCGTAAGCGGGGGCAGTGTAGAGCTAAGTGTTTTGGTTATGTTCAATTTGTTTTATATTGCATTTGAAATATGTTTAGAAATGTTTTAAGAAGGTCCTTAGATAAGTGTATTGTAGTTTTGGTTTTATATTTTCTTATATATAGACGTTGAAGACAAAAATAATGTTGCCAATTAAACCTGCCTCCGCTTACGGAATTATTCCCCCATTGTTTATGCTTAATATTGCTCGGTTTTACTTGTATTAATACTGTTTAGTAAATGGAGTTGTTTACCATTAACTTTGTGTACAGACAATCAGTATAACCTTGTTTTACTAACAAAAGTTGTCCCCAATTTCATAGGTGCACTATGAAAAGTTCTACAGACCTTTTACAAGTCAGGGGTTGATCCAGGAATTTTTTTCCAGTAAAATACATTTTGTTAAAATAATTGATAAAACAGGTTAAGTGACAGTGAAGTGCTGTTATAATTTATTGCATTTTTATAAAGGGCCATATTAATCGTTTGCAATTTTGTGATGAGGCTGCAATACAAACCCAATTATCGTATGCATTGAACCCTGCAATTGGTGTATTGATATCAAGAGATGTATTACCTATGTAATTAAATTTGAAATTTTGAAAAAAAAAACCATTTAAGTTTTTCAGTTGGGATTTTTTGGGTTGAACAAAATCCTGTCAATCGATAAAGTGTTTTTGGTACTTACGTATTGCCCCGCGGTCCGCCAAGACGAGCAATTTTTTTTCGCCAAGAGAAATGCTGGGTATGAAATTATCAATGGTTTTGAATACGATTGGCAACTCATTTGACGGAAAAATAGTTTGGCAGGATAATACGTTAGTACCGTGTTTTTTTAAAAACTCATTTCACCCTTGAAATAATTTTTGACTTTTTATATGCAGAATTTAATATGGAACTGTGTTTGATTTAATGAATTAACATTATTTATGCTAGAAGCATTGCTGCCAACATGTAAGGTTTAATGTAAGAAATTGATTACATTGTAAGATTATTATAAATCTAATTGGCATTATTGTAAGATTTTTAGAAAGAAGTGTTTTTATTCAACAAAATTTTTAAAAACATAATTTTTTAAACTTTGGTACCTCAGTCACTAATGTTCAGCTAAATTATGCTTGTAAATTTATTAAATTGAAAACCGTATGAGATAAAGATATGATTGATTTTTTGCTTATACAGCAGAAACTCCATTTTCTCTCTAACTTGTCATAGATACCACCATTTATTAATAGCTTAAATGTTGTAAAATGTGTAAATTTAACTAATGTTTTTTATAAATGTATGCTTTTGATACACAGAAATCTAAGTAATAATAAGAATGAAACTGTGTTTGTGGGTTTAGACCATATACAAATCCACAAAAACGGACCAATCAGCCTGAAATTTTGCACAGATGTGTAAAATAATATAGAGTAAATGATAGTCCACTTTAAAACTTTGAAAGTCCACCCGTTCCCAGAGTTTGAGATTTTTTTATGCTTTCCGTAATTGTAACCCCCATTCCCATAGTGAAAAACGTGTGAAATGAGCATCGTGGTTGTCATGTGTTGCAATTTTGTCGAATAAAATGTTTTCAATTCTTAAATAAGTAAAAATAAAAGAATAATAATGATTTTTTTGTTAGTTTATTTTTGTAAAGTTATTTTTTTAATTATAATATCATGTGCATGGGAAATCAGAGCAGGAATGACATGTTTTGTATGCAAAATAATAAGGATTGAAGATTTCCGAGGCTATTATGTAAAATTTGTTAGTTTGGCAAAAGATAAAATGGCTGATATGCCGATTTTGAGAAAGTAAGTTCTAGTGGTTTGCACAGTTTTAGGCTTGGCGCAATGTACTGAGAGCTTAAGGAAATAGCATTTTTGAAAATAAGTGTATAGGTTTTAGTAGAATCCAGCGTTAAATTTTAACTATCTGATCAGAAATAATGCAGTTATTAAGGGATTTCAAGCGATCTATCTTCAGAATTCTCACCAAATTCAGTAAATTGATTTAAGTTGGGGGAATTCCGCCAAATTTCAGAGAATTGAAATCTTTGCATTTAGTACATCAGAGTTAATGATAAAACTCGTTATAGTTTATAATTTTTAAAATGCTGCTACTTTTCAAATGAATGCCTGCTTTACTTTATGGTGATCGAACCATATAAGTGACAGATATATCTCATTTTGATTGCTGTTAAGTCGATGCTTCGAATGATTCCCTGAAAAAAATCTTGCAAAATGGTGTATGTTGGCACTTTGGCGAGCCTTAGATTTGAAATTGGATATTATTTGAGACTGATATATATAACACTGGTTGCATGTCCCCACTTGCTAGCGGGGTGTATCATATATATTTTCCTCTCACATTTGAACACTCTCATAAATAATAACAATCTGTCTTATGACAAATTTAGGTATGTTGATCATTTATGACTTTCTTTTACAGATGTTGATATAAATTTGTATTTCCATTAATCAGCTTATAAAAATCATAACTGATTTTCATACTATGAAAAAAGATTTCTAAATAACTTGCTTTGATTTTTATTTAATAAAATTGATATTTATAATTAACTGTATTGTAAGGATAAACATTTAATCTTTAGTTGATTTTTATTGTGTTCTGTAAGATTTTCAATAACGGAATGTTGGTAGGTATGTAGGAGGAAGAAACAAATAATTTTGATTGTTGTAATGCTTTAGACACTTAATAATTATTTTTTTCTTGTGATTACCTGAAAATTCTTGAAAAATCATCCTAAGGAATTCTTTTCTTTTAAGAAACAGATATAATCCCAGAAATTGTTATTAATACCAAAATAACAGCCCCAAGTGTAAAAAACTGATCGTTTATGATATCACTGCTTGATTTGCTCTTGTGCAATACCTTTAAATTTTTTGTGGCCTACTGTCTGCAAGTGATTTTTATACCTGTGTTTTAACATGCATAGGGGGAAGTGTCCTGCGATTTGATGGCTCAATCAGATAAAGCTTCTTTCTAGTAATGCAACGTCAACTGTAATTGACACAGGACATCTCTACACTGGTGAATTTGGTAGGCTGAATACTGAACAGATATTTGGCCATATTCAGCTAAATAATTTCAGAACGAAGAGAAAAAAGGTATTTTTAACAGATTTTTAAATGTATTTACAAATAATATTGCTTAGTTATACTTTAATATGTTAATTTCATATTATAAAATATCCTAAGTCATTGAATTTTAAGATGAGTGAAAAATAATCTCTAATATATTTAATAATATTACAGAAATGCAGACTTTTCTACTGGGTAACACTACTTGACATGGTTTTCTACTTTTCTTTATCGGGTGGGGTGGGGATAGGAGGATTTTTTTCTGATCCTCAATTAGAAACATAATTTCGAAAAACTGCTAAATATGTTTTGTAAAACTCAAAGCATGATGCGATTAAGCATAGTTACCAGATTAATTACATTTATCATAGCATATTTATTAAATTATTAATATTGCAAAATATAAGTATGCTGCTATTAGTGTTTAACTTTGTAAAAGGTATTTTTTCATGACCAAGATTTTTTAGTTTTACATATAATATACTGTTGTGTGTTTTACCTATGAATAATATAAAATGAATTTTAATTAATCTTTATTTAGTATTTAATTACAAATTTGAAAAGTTATATTTTATTTACAATTAAAATGACAATTAAGGAGAGTATTGATTATGTGTGCATTTTATGCTGAAAGCTTTATATTAGCTTATACATAGTATGATCCAAAAATTCCGGGACTGTGGTTATTCCTGATGATGTGGCGAAAGCAAGTACCTAAAGTTAAATTGCTTGGAAAGGATTCTCCCAACCTACCCCTACCTGACTGAGTTGATTTATCCCATGTCATGCGGACGAACAGCACTCACAGCTGTTACCTTCCAAAGTCAGTTGTCTTAGCTTGGTGACATAAGAAAATTGGCTTTTCTTGAGCAGTGCTGTATCATTAAATTCTGTCAACAGTTAGGTAAGACACCAATAGAGACTTTGGAAATGCTAAGAAATGTGTATGATGAATCTACCATAACGAGATCCAAGGTTTATGAATGGCATCTGCATTTTAAAGAGGGCCGAGAATCGTTGGACAATGTTGGCCGACTTTCGACTTCATGGAATACAGAAAATGTTTCATTGGTGTCTTGAATGTGTTTGAAAAGATCGCCGTCAAACACTTGTAGAAATTGCAGAGTCTAGACACTTATATACAAGTTGCCAGTGCATTCCAATGGAAGATCTCAACATACACCAAGTGTCCCAGCACATTGTCCCTCGATTGTTGATTACTGAACAAAAAGAATAACTAATGACAATATTGGGTGATTTAATTGACAAAGTCTATAAGTACCCAGGTTATTCCCATTCCCTTATTCACCCGACTAGCCCTATGTGATTTTTACCTGTTCTCATTAATTAAAAAAAAATAATACAGGGATGTTGTTTTGTTTCATCAGAAGAGATGAAAGCAGCTTTGCAAAAAACCTTATGGGAGGTTGAGGAAAATGGCTTCCAGAAATTATACGAACGTTGGCAGAAGTGTATCATCGCCCAAGGTGACTACTTTGAAGGTGGATGTAGTACTTCGGTGATGTGAACTATTCAGGGTAAAGAATTTTACACGTTGTCCCTAAACTTTTGGATCATACCTCATATTAAGCTTTTGGTAATTTCGTATGCAGAGATCATGCTGAAGTGCTATAGCGTATATTGTAAACTCTTTTTTTTTTTTCTTCTGAATCGCTGGGTTCCAGAACCGCCTTTTTTAAATCCTTAATCATACTTGTGAACCCCTCTTTATGCCTATGTTAGACTTGTAAATGCTTTCATTATTTTGTTACATTATCTAAAAAGGAAAAATGTCAGCGAAAGACTCCGTAAGTCCCTAGAACTTATACACAGAGAATGCTGTGGCTTTTTTAATTTATATGTACAGTCAACTCCGGATATAGAGAACTTTCAGCTATAGTGAACACATTTCCTTAGTCCTGACTCACATACATTAGAAATGCACATAGCATTTTTCAGTTTTAATGAACCGCGACTTCCGTTATAGTGAACTTAAAAATTTTTGGACAGTAGGGGTAATGTTGTTCTATTCCCACGAAGAGTGTCTCTTTAGTGTTCAAGTAGAGAGAAAGATTATCAAGCTCCTGTTCCGAAATACAGTGGTCCTCACTTATTCCAGTTACATCGAAATGGATTGAAACTGGCTGGAGTAACCGAAATCCGAAATAAACGGCGGGACCAAAGTAAAAGTAAGAGACACAAAGTATGAAATATTTAAGATAAAAAAATTTGTGAATTAAATCAAAATATATAAACTATATTATTCAATAGTTTGACATATGAACATATTTATTTAAGAATAAAGAAAAAAAAAATAACTATTACAACTTCTTGGGGGGGAAATCTGAGATTAAAGGCTGTTTTAAGGGTATATTGTATTTTAGCGCAAACTGAATTTAACTTAGTGATGAAAAGAGGTAACCATTTACGTTGTTCTCCTCAAATGCTCTACATAAAATGTTTGTAGTGTTCAGCGAATCTACTCATGTGGTTCAGGTGCACACCATTGTCATCATCATCGGGTGCCTGATTCGTTCAGGGTGTCAAATTGATCATTATTTTTATTAAAATTCTATTAAGTGTATTAACAATTGTTTTGATTGAATTATTGTAACACCTCCACACAAATATGAGTCATCTTTGACTGGCTGACCCTAAAAGCTAATTGCGTCGAAATTTTACCTAATCTCCAGATTACTTAACTGGATAAAGCAGCACTCACTACCGAGGTAAACGGTGGACAGTGCTGTTTGGCCATTTTGTTCTGTTCATAACAATTTTGACCAGAATAAGCGGCTCACAGGATAAACCACTAACCTAAATAAGTGGTGACCACTGTACAGGTGAATTGCCAGTGTCTAGACTAAGTTGATTATATTAAACAAGGGGGGGAGGGGGTCATAACTTTTTCAATGCTGCAATCCATCCTATCCTTTAAAAGCATTCATTAACAAAAGTGAACTAAAAGTTGAAATTTCGTCTTGACTTAAGACGATTTCATTTTCCATCCTCAATGAATATATCTTAAAAGCGACAGCTCCTTTTTCCAACTGAATGGAATATACATTATTTCCATAAATGCGATTAATTGTGTTTATTTTACTTAACTAGTTCTAGACTTATAAATGCAATCCATTATGTTTGATTTACTTAATAAACATTCAGTACTTGTATAAAATTCTATTTTCTAGTTAAGTATTGTTTTATTGTTATTGGACATCAGAACTTTGGATATAGTGAACGAACTCCAGAACAAGTGAGATAACGGCTCTTCGCCTTAAATCTCCAAAATCTCGCCCTCCCTGCAGGGGTGACTTCAAATCAAATCAAATTAGTGAACAAAATTTGCTGCTCCCCAGAGGCTCACTATAACCAAAGACATAATCATACGGTCGGGAACCTATAGTGTCATAGAGTATAAAAATGAATTTTTTTTTATTTTTTATTTAGGAGTTTGCTGAGCAGGACAGTTCCAATGTCTGTGTGTTACCTATAAGTTTTCACACATGTTACAAATTTTATAAAATTAATAATTAAATATAAAATGTTGCAGATAATTATATTTATTGTGTATATGTTCATTTTATAAAAGGATGTAAAGCAAGATAATATTGATACTTGATTTTTCAATGCTGAGTTATGAAAAAGGAGTTAAAGAACAGCAGTTTACAGATGTCGCACACATAATGGTGGAATCGTCCAGCAAATTTATCAAATATATTTTTAAATGTATCTGATTTTACTTTTTCTTTTTTTCATGAAATGTATCAATTTACTTGCAGAGAGAAGTCCTGTGTATCTGTATTGCCTTACTTATGAATGTTTAGAAAAGATAATTTGTAATGTATATACTTCTTTTCTAAAATAAAATACTTTATGGCATATATAATTTGTTGAAAACTTTTACTAAGAAATTTTTTTTTCATCTGTTTTAACTTTTTGAGCATGTATCTGTGTGTGTATGAGTGAACACGATAGCTCCTAAATGGTGCATTCGATTGAGAAAACGTTATTGATTTTGGTGTATATATGACTTAAAATTTTTTACAGGGCTACAAAAAAAATTTATGGCCTATGGATAGAAATTCTTCATTTCTATCTATAGGCCTAAGTGTGTTAGTGTCTGAAGTGTGCTGGTGTCAAAGTGTGCTAGTGTCTGAATGATGCATTCAATTGAGTGCTAATTGGTTATGTATGTTATAGGTTTCGATCACATGACCTGCATAGATTTTGATGTGCATAGAGCTGATAATTTGTTCATGGGCAGTGATCCATCTAGGATTTTTTCAGATGAGTAAAAATACTCCTTAACCTTTTTAGAAGTATTTTCTGTTCCAAACAAGTAATTAAAACAACGAACATGTTAAATTTTCAAATACATAATTAAATAGCATTTGACACATAAATAATAACTGATTTTATATCTAGGTACATAAATGTCAATTCAACAAAAACTAGTACAAAAATTGATTTTTTAAATTTAAAATCAGCAAATCATAATTATTTATCAAAATATACCTAATTTTATATGGAAAAACAATGTGTAAAAACACACATTCCGAAATTTCTAAGGTGTGAAATATTCACATCTAGAGGTGTTGTTGCGATCACTGTTCACGGGGTTGCAAAAAAAAAAAAAAAAAAAAAAAAAAATTCTCATACAAAACGGCCTACAGATGCAAATCATTTATAGTGCGCTAGTGCCTAAATCGTGCATTTTAATAAAAGTTCATAGGTCACAGTCACACAACCTGTATAGATTTTGGTGTGGGTAGAGCACAGATGTTTTGTACAGTGCTACGAAATATTCTTATACATTATGGCACAAATTCTTGAAAGTGTAGTAGCATCTAAAGAGTGCTTGCTCAATTAGGTACGCATATTATTGGTCACTGTCTTGCACACTGTATAGATTTTAGTATGCGGAGAGCTTGCAGTTTTTTTTTATTTTTATAGGGCTACAAAAAATTATTCTTATACATTGCGGCCTATACACTCAAATTATTTGAAGTACACTAGTGTCTGAATACTGCATTTGATTGAGCTGATTAAATTTATTTAAATGCTTGGTAAGGATCAAGAGTTTGCAAAGTCAGTGGAGTTATTCCAGTTTTTTTCTTAAGTATAAAATGAACTGCTGAAAGTAAGCTAATAATATTTTTTCACCCTCTCTGAAAACTGTCTCAAACAAATAAAAGGTTCTATAAAGAACCTTTTATTTTGTTTGAGATTCATAGAGAGGGAAAAGAAATCCAATGTACAATTTTAGTATGACAAATTTCAGGGAACCAAGATCAGATTTGTAATTTATTAAGATTTTTTTTTTATGACTTTATGATAGTAAAAATTACTTTTTCATATTTTAAGATTTTCTTTTGCAAAAAAAGCAGTCATAAGTCAAACACTTATTTTAAAACTCATTAAAATTAATAAAATTCAATTTATTAATAGGAATATTGCATATTAATTCGCAAACCTTTGTGAAATAAAAAGAGGGATTACTGAATATTTTCCCCGAAATATACTGAAATGTTACACATCTATTCACCTTTTATCTGGAAACCTTTGCAAAAATAAAAAAAAATTGGAAAATATTTAAATATTTTTCCAAAATATGCAGAAACATTTATAAATACTGTACCCGCCTAGTGCAGAAACGTTCCTGCAATTTTAAAATACAAGAGCTGCCGCATATTTTAAGGTAACACTTCCGATTCTTTTTTCTTTTTTTTTTTTTTTACAGTGTAGCTAATAATTTTAGTTAACTAATTTTGTAACTTTTAAGTCTAAATGGTTTGGATTTTTCCGAGAATACCAGGCGTCACTACCTATGCTAGTAGTAAAATGTATGTGTGGTTCCAGATAATTTTGAAAACTCTGTTGCTACACATTTGGAAAAAAAAAAAAAAAAAAAATGCAAAATAGCTACAATAGCATTCAAAATCGGATTATTTTTTAATGCACCATTTAATGCTCTATTTGTTTTATATTTATGCATTTTCATTTATTTTCAAGAGTTTTTCTAGAAGTGACTTTCATTTAATGGTTCAATTTAGCAACTTATGGCAACAATGCATTCTTGTAACTGTAGTGTTTAAAATAGAATCTGAAATGAGTTATTTTTAATTTAAGAGAACAAGATTAAAAGTATTGAGTGTAGTTTTCATTAATACAGCAAAACTTGGATAACTCGAGCATGATCAATTCAAAATTTCAACTTTGACTATATAAATAAGAATTATTATTATTATTATTTTTGAAAGAAGATCGCTTTTGTGTCGCTTTCTAAAATGTGTAGTTCAAAAATGAACCCTAGCAGAGCAGAGAAAATGCTCTCTGATGTTGGATAATTCCTCATTTGTTTTTCACTATTATGATACCTATGCTTAAATTTTTATCCCGCAATTTAGTGCCAACTATTTATAAAACAATTATTTAGTTGCCAGATTCTAACCAAAGAAAAAAAAACAGTAAATAAATAAAATAAGTGTGAACTAAAGGAAAATAAAAAGTGAAATTTGCAGCATTTGTTTTCTCCCCCCATATTTTTAATTTGATCTGCTGCTGAGTTCAACAATGTTTCATTATACTGGAAATCGGATACTTTATATGTATTTCTAAAATGATAGGAAAAGTGTAAAATTCCCTCATTTTCTTTCTCCTTTTTATCTAAGGAGACAGACTGCAGGTTGTCAAGCTCTGCTATAGATAATTTTTTGCTTTAGAGCTCTAATGGCATGTTTATAAATGATATGCAAAAATTTTCATTACAAATACACTCATCCTCCTATCTTTTCATGGGAAAAGAATGCTTATTTCTCTTGTTGAAGTATGTGGGGCACATGATGCGGGTGCTGTGCTAAAGGGGGTGCCAAGATCAATTATCGCTCCTTGGGAGGGGAACCCTAATTAAGGTTTGCCCCAGGTGTTGTATACAGTAGTTGCGGCTCCGGTAAGTACTCGTGTTCTTGAAACAGCTCTCAATTATTACTCACACAGAATGTTTAATTCAGACCTTTAATATTTTAATTTACTGTTGAACTGAAGAGTTATTTGTGTCTATTAAGATTATTTTAAAGCATGAGTATACTTATATCTCTAGGTACAGATTTTGAACACAAAAAGTTCAGATTCAGTGATTAAAAAAAGACAAATCAATTTTTATTCTTGTCAGAAATATTTCTAATTTTGTTTATCAGTAGTTTAATATACACAAAAAGTTAAGTAAATGAACTAAGCACTTTTACATGTCATCATAAGGCCACCAACAGTTATGCTGGTAACGTTACTTATTTATAAAATATGGCTACTTTTACAGAAAGATTTTAGATTCTGGGAACATTTTTCTGCCAGTTTTTCTCTTAATTTACAGAAATAGTATTTTTAGTTATTTCCTATATTACTATTATATTTCTCCAAATGTTTAAATGTTTTTATACATATATTTAAAAATTTTAATACATTTACAAAAATATAATAGTAATAATAAAATAAATAATACCAGACTAATTACTGGTATTATATTTATTTTATGTATTACTATTATATTTTTGTAAATTTATTAATTTTTTTTAAGTATCTGTATAAAAAAATTCAAACATTTGGAGAAATATGATAGTAATATATGAAATAACTAAAAATACTATTTCTGTAAATTAACAGAAAAACTGCAGCAAAATGTTGCCAGAATGTAACATCTTTCTGTGTACAGAAAGTTTCTGTATACAGAAGAATTACTGGCAGCAAAAAGTTGCCAGAAAATTTCTGTATACAAGAATTTTCTGTATACAGAAGAATTACTGGCAGCAAAAAGTTGCCAGAAAATTTCTGTAAACAGAAATTTTCTGTCGACAGTAATAAATGTTATTCAACAGAATGATTCTGTAATCCTTACAGATAGTTTCTGTATACAGAAATCAACTGTAAAACGCTGCTTGGAAACGACTTTTATATGTATACGGAAAATTTCTGTAGGGAACAGAATTTTTCTGTCATATAACATACAGCTCCTGGCAACAGAAAATTTCTGCCTACAGAATATTTCTGGCAACTTTTTGCTGCCAGACTTTTTCTGTTGATTTACAGGAATATTTTTTGCAGTGTAGGTTTCAATATTAAAAGTATTGCTATGAACTGACAGACTAAATTTTCTGTATAAATTAAACGGTTATTTGCTCCTCTTAATTTTTTAAAGCAAAAGCAGTATTTTCTCGAGGATTGTATAATACAAATGAATCCAGATAGTCTAAGTCAGTATAAACTAAGTCAGTACTATTACTTCGTAAAAAACACTAAAAATACTGGTGTTTGTGTTTTTTCACAAAGTTTTTATTTATTTTATCAGTACTATTACTTCTTCAGCATATTTTATTCCTATTTTTATATTAAATTTGGAAATAACTGACATTATGCTCGCTTAATTAAAATCATACCTGAAAAAATCAAGAAATGCATAAGATTAATGAAGCCTTCCATTCTAATGGATGTAACGTAATACGAACAGACATAAAAGCTGGTGAAATTTTTAATCAGCTTGATTATAAACGGAAAGTGCCAGAAGATTTTATATTTTATAGCGTTTATATTGAAATTCACTTATTATGTAACAGAAATTCATATTGCAATTTTGTGAAAACATTTTTTTTTTCTATTTAAACCAACACCTTTGTCACTTAATGTTCGCTGCAGTAGCGTAGCCATGATTTTATTTCGAGTGGTGGGGGGGGGGGGCGTGTACCAAAGCTAAGTTTCAATTGTAAGTAAAGGATCCCATTTCGGTGGGCGGGTGCAGCCCCCCTCAGGATATGCTTCTGGTTCGTATTAATGACGTAGCATAGCGTTTCTCAACCCGTGGGGTGCGACCCCCAAGGGGGGCGCAGAGCGTTTGCAGGGGGTCAGTGGCGGTTGTGGGATACAGCAAGTACTGCCGGGCAGCACTTGAAATTATCAGCACATACTTTAAAATAATTTATTCTACTAATTTTCCTAAATTCAGATTAGAATTATGGAATTTTTACGGTAAATTAAAAAAATCTCAAAAAAAAAAAAAAAAAAAACCGTATTGTGGCCGGATCGCTTATTCAGAAAAATAGCTCTTTAATCTTCCCGCAATTCAATTGGGAAAATCTTTGGTACAGCCATGAGGTCTGAAAAAGATATTGACAGCACCGTTGCCATGACAACGACTACGCAAGCACTCTCTCTGGCATAGGCTGTATAGGGCGAACGCAGCTAAGACTCAGCTCATGAAAGATTTCCTAGCACCGGCTGCATTCGTGAATTCGGCAAGCTGATTGGCTCAGACGAAAAGTGAGGGAGGGGGTACGACAAACAGAATCTATGTTCTTGTCCATTCTAACGGAAGGATTTTTTTTTTTTTTTTTTTTTTTTTTTTTTTTTTTTGTATGGAGGTTGAAAGTTCTTACATTTATTTGTTACTGTATTATTGAAATTTATGATTTAACTGTTTTGAAACATGCAGCCCCATTATGATCCAGTTTGTGTCTTGCTTCAAATTCTTTAACATATGGAAAGAAGATGAAAAACGAAAACTACTAAAAGAAGATAGACCGACACCAAAATTGTCCATTCATAAGAAAACAGCAGGTTCGTCTCAGCTTCGTAGTCTTCGTAGTCCTCTCAGCTTCTTTTCGTCTCAGGTCGTAGCTTCCAGTCATCATGGTATTCATTATTCTCGTGGCTATGTGGCAGTTTTTATTTACAAAAGATGTTTTGTTGTCCGTGTTTAATCGTTGGGATAAAAAAGAGCGTTTGGAATGGTACTGGATATGATGGGTTAACCACCATCACAAGAGCATGCAAAACACATGAAGGCTCAATCGAACATTAAAAAAATTCTTTAAAATTTAAGGAGTTGTTAAGAAGTGAGACCCAAATTGCTGACGCATTAAAGGAAAACTCTCGACTTTATATTGCTGAATTTAACAAGAAGGTAAACCTGAATAGACGCTTCATGCAATTACCCATCAAAGCAGTATTGTTTTTAAGTAAGCAAGAACTGGCATTTAGAGGACATGACGAGCGAGAAGATTCTTTAAACGGGAAATTTTAAAGAGCTTTTAAAATTATTCATATCTGAAGCTTCGATAGAATTACAGCAGCATTATTTAAATATTAAAACTGTTTTTAAAGGTGAATCAAAAACTATACAAAATGAACTGATTGGGTGTTTATATTCTCATATACATGAATTTATAAAAAATGAAATTTCAGAATCTCCGTTTTTTGCTGTTGAAGTAGACGATACCACAGATATTTCCCAAAAATCACAATGCTCTATTATTGTGAGGTATGTTTCTTCAAACGGATTGGTAGTCGAGAGATTTTTAGGGTTTTTTGATGTTAGTATATCTCGTACTGCAAAAGCTCTCTTTGAACTTTTAGAAACGTTTTTAGGACCTCTTGAATATCGCACAAAACTTGCTCAATGCTACGATGGAGCAAGTGTCATGCGTGGACATTTGACTGGCTTGCAAACCAAAATTAAATCGCAAACTCCACAAGCATTATTTGTTTACTGCTGCGGCCATAGACTTAATTTAATTTTAAAACAAAGTGTAAATAATATCTCAGACTGTCGAATTCTTTTTGCAGACTTAAGTAGAATTCCTTCATTTTTCCATCATTCTGCGAAGAGGACATACTTACTAAATTCAAAAATTGCACGGAAAATACCAACTAGCACTGACACTCGATGGCATTCTAATAGTAAAATATTAAGAGTGGTAACAGATGAATGGAAAGGCTTAAAAGAAATTTTCGAAAACATTTTATCTGATTCAAATATGGATGAAACTTCCAGTCGACATACAAATGTATTTTTGAATTATTTTAATGATTTTGGATTCACACTTTTATCCTTAACCCATTTGTGCCTGGATATTTTTGCGACTTTCCAGGCAATTTTCGATTTTTACTGATAACAGAAATAATAGATAAATTTCTGATGTCAAATTCTTGAACAAGGGATGATTTCTTTTAAAATCATTATGCATAAAAATCGAAATATCAACATCCTACTTGGTCATGTTAAAATATTTTGTAGAGTTGAGGCTCAATACTCATGAATAAAGGCTAGGAAAAAAAATCTGGAGTGACTCCACTCGACTTTCCGAACACTTACGATTAAGATCATTACCAAGCACTTAAATAAATTTTAATCGATGAATAATTCAAACATATATACCAAATTGAAACTCAATCGAATGCACCGTTTAAACGCTTGCGCACTTTCAAGAATTTCTCTCCATATGCCATTATGCCATAACATAAAAGAAAGTTTTGTCGTAGCCCTTTAGGAGAACTATAAGTCCTATACACACCAAAATCAATACAGGTCTTAGGATGGTGGTTTATAACATGTATACCGAATTTGAGCTCAATCGAATGTATCGTTTAAACGCTAGCGCACTTTCAAGAAATTCCCCCCATAGGCCATAATGTAAAAGAAATCTTTGTCGTAGCCCTGTAGAAAAACTATAAGTCCTATACACACCAAAATCAATACCGGTCTTGCAACGGTGGTTTATAACATGTATACCCAATTTGAGCTCAATCGAATCTACCGTTTAAACGCTAGCGCACTTTCAAGAAATTCCCCCCATAGGCCATAATGTAAAAGAAATCTTTGTCGTAGCCCTGTAGAAAAACTATAAGTCCTATACACACCAAAATCAATACCGGTCTTGCAACGGTGGTTTATAACATATATACCCAATTTGAGCTCAATCGAATCTACCGTTTAAACGCTAGCGCACTTTCAAGAAATTCCCCCCATAGGCCATAATGTAAAAGAAATCTTTGTCGTAGCCCTGTAGAAAAACTATAAGTCCTATACACACCAAAATCAATACCGGTCTTGCGACGGTGGTTTATGACATATATATCCAATTTGAGCTCAATCGAATGCTCCGTTAAGGAGCTATCGTGTTCACTCACATACACACAAGCACACATACACACACACATACACACATACATACATACATCTCGTAAAAATAGCATAAATGGATTCAGAAGCCCTCAAAATGTGTAAAAACACCAAAATCTCGAAGTCGAATTTTTTCATGATTACAATACTTTCCTTACATGGTACATGTTCGGAAAGTAATAAATAACGTTTTCGACTAATAGCGAAAATGCCGTCCCAAAAAAGGGACACTAGGCATAAATGGGTTAATTTTTGATTTTATTTTCCAACAAACAGATGTTTTATATGACATTCTGCAAAAAAAAAAAAATCTTTGGATATAAATTATTGTCTCGAGCAAATCAAGGCAACTCGGAACATAATGAACCAAAACCGCAATAAAGACACGTTTAAACGTTTTTTTGAAATAGCGAATTCGAAAACAGAAATTGTTTTCAAAAGACAATATGGCTTCCAAAAGGAAGAAGATGTGTTTCGAAAATTTAAAATATTATATTTTGAAATTTTAGACATCATAGTAATGGAATTTGATGCAAGATTTAAAGATAGCGAATGTTTATATTTTTTTTTTGTCTCGCCGATTCTTCAAAGTTTGAGGACTTTTCCATAAATAACATACCAGAAAACGCTATAGAAAGCTTGAAAAACTCTTAACCCATTTGTGCCTGGATATTTTTGCGACTTTCTTCGATTTTTACTGATAACAGAAATAATAGATATATTTCTGATGTCAACTTCTTGAACAAGGGATGATTTCTTTTAAAATCATTATGCATAAAAATCGAAATATCAACATCCTACTTGGTGATGTTAAAATATTTTGTAGAGTTGAGGCTCAGTACTCATGAATAAAGGCTAGGAAAAATAAATAACGTTTTCGACTAATAGCGAAAATGCCGTCCCAAAAAAGGGACACTAGGCATAAATGGGTTAACCCAATGTGATAAGTGATACCAGAGGCGGCCCGAGGGGCGTGCGGGGCCCCAGGCGAAGCGCAAGAGCGGGGCCTCTTCTCTATCATGTCTTATGAGATAGCAATAAAACGTCACAGGAGCGGGGCCTCTATAAGGGCCCTGGTGATACTCATAGACTTAAAAATGAATTAAAACTGTTTTATTCAGATTTATCATACCGGAATTGTAGTGTGCAAGAAATAATTAAAAACATGCATGATAATGGAACGAAGGACATTTTCCAAGAAGTATATAAACTCCTGTGTTTGATAATGACAATACCCTACAAGCGCAACAAGTGAAAGAAGTTTCTCTTGTCTAAAGAGAATTAAAAATTATTTGAGGAATTCCATGTCCGAGGAACGATTGACGGCATTATCGACGCTGTCAATCGAACGAGAAATAATTGATGAACTTATTAAAACAACGCCTTTTTATGAGGACATCACTGACCGATTCGCAAGTTTAAAAGAAAGGAGGATTGATTTGACTTATAAAAAATAAGTAAGTTTTCTCTTTTTTACTTTTCTTCTCATGTTATCATTACAAAAGAAAATTCTAAGGAAACTTCGAATCAGACACGGATTAATGCAAGTTTGAGGATAAGAGCGGCTAGTTGAAACTCATGTCCATTTTATGGAAGTAAAATAGGATCTCTTACATTTTTTATTCAATTTCTTTTTTTTCTCAGGGAGGGCTTAATCAGCCAGCGTTCGAATTCAGTAACAAAGATTTTCCATTCCTGTTTGGAGGAAGGGGGAGGAGGGGTCATATGTTTCCGGCTGCACTGACATTTTTGACCACGGGCCGCCACTGCAGGGAGTGGCGAGAAAAACCAAAGAGCAAGTAGTGATGCATGTTTAAAAAAAAAATCATCTTATGTATTCTCCTTTTTACTCAAAAATATATCCATTTTCGCTTAAAATGTTCACTCAAACTTTACTGATGACATTCAGCCCGGACTGGGAGGGTAGGGGCCCGCCCGTCCGGGCCGGTATTGGGGGGGGGGGAGAAATGGCGTTATTATTAATTAATTATGATTGATAACTAATGAATTAATAAAATATTGATCTAAATTAATATGCGTCATTCATATTAATTAATCCCTTGTTCATTCGGGAACCTTCTCTCAAAAATGTTTTGAGAACTACATTTAAAATGAAGTGTTTTGAAGACTTCTGGGGCGCAATTGCAGCTGCAAAAAATTTTGCAAATGTCAAACTTCATTTAAGTGCTATCGTTATAGCACTTTTTTTATGTTCTTTCTTTTTTCTGTTTGGGGGCTCGCCTTCAGCAGGGAGTGCCCACCCGTCTGCAGACAGTCGGACACCCTGGCCAGTCCGGGCCTGATAACATTATTTTGTAGAAAGTTCGACTAAATGTTCATTGTTAAAGATTAAAAAACTAAATGTATATTGAAAAATGTGAGGGGGGGGGCGCCAGACGTTAAAAGGTTGAGAACCGCTGGAATAAATTTTTGTTATTCATATTACCTGAAAAATATATTTACGCTATAGTAGAAGTGAGACGCATGTAAAGAATCAGGTCAAACTGATTTGTGTCCTGAAATAATTGATCTCGAAACTGCTTTTGTTTTGCCAATTATGAATTGAATTTACGTACGTTCACGGAGAGAAATATAGTTTATCGTCATTTTCTGATCTTTTTTTTTTTTCCTAACCGAACATCATCCCATTATCCGATTTCACTGCTCCATCGCTTCTTCTTATTTTTTCTTTAATACAAAACATCATCCCTCTGTGCAACAAGCGCATATTCAGAACTTGGCGATGCTTCTTCCCTTGGCGACTCTTTTGGCTCGTGTTATTTTGTATACAAACCTTCCGGGCGAGTAACCGAGATTCAATTCGAACAGCATGAGAAGCAGTGAGTTACTATTTCTGCGCGAATGTGTACAGACGAAAAACAACTCCTCCTTTACAAGGAAGCTGACTTGACTATTTTCTCCATGGTGTTATGTTGACATCAAGATTTTTTGTTTTTGTTTTTGAATGCGGCTATGTTTGAAAAAGCAAGATCTTCACCAAGTATAGCAATAGGTAAGAAAAATCGATTTTGTACTTTTTATTATTAATGTTTTCAAAATAACACTTATAGGAATCATTATTATACTGTTGATTAGCTGTTTATTTTATTATATATATTACATAAAATAATATAATTTAAGAGCTGCTTAACCATAAAAAAAAAGAAAAACGAAGATTTTTTTTTTTTTTTTTTTTTTTTTTTTTAACTATCTTCCCGATAACATGCATTTAATTCAAAATATTCTCACTTTATCATTATAATAAGCCAAATTGGTTAAATGAATAATTTAACTTCTATACTGCAAGTATATTTATATATGAAAGTAAGTTACTTAATTTTAACTAACTGCTTAAAGATAAATACAAGAACAAGGAAAGTATACAGTCGGAGCTAAGCCTTCTCACAAAATTTGGATTTCTCATAACCAAATGGTAAAAATCAAGCCTCTGTGAAAAATTCCATATTTTTGGAATTTCCCCTCTTCCTGAAATATTTCTCTAGGTAAGTGGAATCTGTTTAAGAATATAACAATTATTTGTCATTTCTTTTATGTCAGGTAAAAAATAATACATACGGAGATGTTTAATTTATATTCAAGTTTGTTTCATAGTCTATTTCTATTGTTCAAGAAGATATATTTTGTGTGTACAGCGTAAAATATATACATATACACACATACATATATATTTATACATTATGAAAAATTCCTGGGATCGTTATTTGCTTGGATTTAACTGCATATTATTAACATAACCATTTTTTCATATTATTATTTCTGATTACTTAACAATTAATATTTGTTATTCCCTTTTCTAAAAACTGTATGCAAATTTTGACCAAGAGCTACTACATATATAGTAGGCTGCACAAGTTTCTAAATGACATGTTTTCTGTCATAACTTTTTCTGTAAGCAATTTTTCTGAATGATGTAAATCAGTAATTTGCAGCTTTAGTCCTGCTATATGGTGCACAACTAATAATATGTGTTAACATTGTTAGTTAAAAGAAATAGCAAGCCAGAATAAGAAAAGTTGAAAGCAGAAGTTTTGGGACGATTCAGTTACATACTATTTTTTTTTTGTGGACTGCAGCACATCGTAAATGGTTGTGCATAGGATTAACAAGATTTTCTATGGTGGACCTACTGAGTTTTGACCATTCTGATTGGAGATCCTGAAGGAGTTCTGCCTTTGAAGAATGTTTCCATGTTGAGACTTCTCTTCGATGCATTTCCAAAGGTGTTCAATAAAATTGAGGTTAGGTTACCGACACGACCTTTTCAAAACTTTAATTTTCTTAGCTGTAAACCGATTTTTCACCATTTTGGAGATGTTCTTTGGATCATTATCTGCTGAAAAACCCATTCACAGGCCATCCAGGAAAATTTAACAGACTTACTCAATAAAAATGTATTTGCATTTATACAATATTTGTTCTCAAATGTTGTGCAAATACCTGAAAATAGGTTTTATGTATAAGTATACATTATTTAGTAAAATTGCTGCGGCTTCCTAGCTACGGCTACCGAATGCTCAGAAAGTAATTCTAATTCTTGATCATTTTATATTCTTAATTCTGTTTGGTGCTGCATCTATAGATTTTTTTAATAACTAAAAGGTTCTGAAATTACAGAGATGAGAAACTTCCGCTGATCCGCGTAATTGCGCATTTTAGGGTTTTTTTTTTTTTTTTTACAATATGTAAATTATATAACCATATAATTATGGCCGAGTTCCGTGTTCCGTATTTCGTATCAGCCAACTCAAGTTCAATGTTTTGCCTCCATTTGGTAAATGAGTATTTCTTTATTAATATATCTAATTCAATTACAAAGTACATAAATGCTTCAGAAAAAACACTCAAAGTACTGGTGTTAAAAGATCACAATTTTTTTATTTATTTTACATGAATGCTTATTTCGATTTATTTTTATAAATTTAGCGAATTTTAAATGCTTCTGAAAGTTTGAATGTTAAGATAATAGAACATCGTCACACAAATTCTGTGATTTCAAAAAGATATTGATTTGCATAGATTGACTGTGAAATTAAGAACAGCTTCCTTTTCTTTTAAGTAAAGAATAAAGGCAGCTTTTAACATTCATTTTTTAATTAAATTAGGACATTTTTGTTAATGCAACTAAACAAAAATATATTTTCCCCCATAGAGTTTTATTGATATATGTGTCTTTTTTTCTACCGCAATTTTAAAAATAAAAGAAATTGGTTCATCTTTATTTAATTTTATTTTCATGTGCGTTTTTTACCTACAATTTTTTTTAAACTTAAAAAAAATTGATCTTATTTTATTTTCTGTCTGTTTGCATTTAATAAGACAAGAGTATTTGTTTCTGTCTTCTTTCCTCCTCTATGTATAAAAGTACAGTAAGACCAGGAAGATTATATGTATTCCCAAGTAGAATTTTAGAAAGACATTTATAAAAGGATTATTCATTCTCTTATTAAACAAAGATTTTTTTCCTTTTTTTAAAAATTTTAACTATGATTAGCTTTGAAACTGTGGAATAAAGAAAACCTTGATGCATATGTGTAATTTTTACTCTTTTTTACTCTATTTCTGATCAAGGTTCCTCAAATAAAAATAGGATTAAACCCACCAAATAAGCCTTTTTATGCTATTTTATTTTTACGTTTAAGAAAAGTTTGAAATTCAAGCATAAAGTTTATGAATTGTCTTGACCTTAGATTTGATAAAATTGCTTAAAATCCCCCTTTTTAAATGTTGATAGTCTAATTTTCGATTCAATATTCTCTATCTATTTTTTTGTATTAAATATTTATTTATGAGTACTTTATTATTTTATTTAGGATAAAAGCAGGCGCGTAGCCAGGAAAATTTTTCGGGGGGGGGGGGTATATGAACTTATATGTGTATAAATAGACGGAATTTCATCACTAATCCAAAAATTTCGGGAGGGGGGGATATATCCCGATAACCCCCCCCCCTCGCTATGCCCCTGGATAAAAGTAATGAATTTACTTTGTGGTAAAAATTGCATGACGCGCGTCGAAATTTTTTAATGGTTAAATTTAAACTCACGCACTTTTCCTCTTTTTCCGTCTTTTTGTAGTCTCAACCCTCGTAAATAAAAATTTGAAAATTGCCTAATACGTAACGTAATTTTCAAACGTATGTAGTAGGTACTTTCAAAAACGTAGACTTAAAAGTTGATCCCGAGAGACTCTCATGCTTAGTTCGCTTCACCGAAAATAGAAACCCGAACTTAAACTTCAGTGACACTCGAGCTTAAACTTCAATGACACACGAGCTTAAACTTCAAAGTATCAATAGAAATTGTTTTACAAATTCTTGAATTGTATGTACCAATAGATTGCTAGTTAGGGCGAGATTCAAAGTGAAACGCGCGCGATCGAGTTCGAATCGAACGTTTTTCGGTCCCCAGTTCCCAGTTCAGACCCCAGAATGCTTCCAATGAACAAACCTATCGCGCTGTCACGTGATCAAAACACGATTGTTTTGTTTCAGTTGAATAAGAAACATTGATATATTTCGAAGTTTCCCCTGTTCGACGCGGAAAACGTTCGAATTGTGTTTCACTTGAATCTCGCCCTTAATTTCACGTTTTCTTGTATGTATAGTTGTATAAGGGTTTCTTTAAATTCCATATTAAATTTAAATAATCTCTTTTAAATCGTGATTATATGTAGTTTCATACTCTATATAAGGAAATTTAACAAACTTTTTTGTTTAAATTGAGCTGCATGTCATAATGTTTCTACCATACGTCCCGTTTTGAACTGCACAGTCCCGTTGTCCCCAAGCACAGCTTCGGGACACCGTAATGTCCCGTTTTTAGAAAATGTCCCGTTTTTAGGAAGAGAGCAACCCACAGGAACGATTTCAATAAAGGCCGCTAAAAATCTAAAATCATCCAACGGCAGTGTCTGTAAAAAGAAAACCTGACCCCCCTCCCCTATCGAGACGCAAAGAAAACGCCGGGGGAAGTATTGTTTTTGTGTTTGTTCTTTTAATGTTCTTTTTTTGTCTACTATTTCAATTTATTTAATTTTTATTTCTTTTTTAAAAGTCGTGTACCTTTTCTGCTTATTCCTCCCCCTCCCCCGATCTCCACTTTATTTTCCCTTTTCACTCTGGTTTTCTAAGAATCTTTCCTTCCGAATGACAAGTTCCTTTTTTCTGTGTGTCCTTTTGTTTACTTTTCTCACTTTCCTACCTTCCTGCCTTATGTCGGATAGTGTTTTTTAAGTTGAAGAAGGGCCTACCTCTTGTACCACCCGAAACGTACATCTTGCACTATTTTTATATTATATGTGTGTTTTATCAAAGTTTTTTTAAAATTTTATTTTGATATTAACATTAACACAAGCTTTTTTGCGCGTTTTCTTAACAACTAAAGGATACCCAGACCTGTAAATTCAGTCTCCCTACACTTACCTTAAAAACAGTAGATGTCCCGTTTTGTGGCATAAAATAAATACACTAGTGCCAAAAAAGTAGTAAATGTCCCGTTTTGAAGGAAAAAATAAATGGTCACGTCAATTATACCGCATCGCACATCGCATGTCCAAGGAAGGGTCTAAAATAGCTAACAGAAGATAGGAATATTGTTTGCTCTTTTAATTTCAGTGATGTTATTCAGTCGTGGAAAATGTATAAAAGGAGATTGAAAGAATTTTGATATGCAACAAATGCTGTATAAATAAGAATTTAAAAAAAAGTAATTAGATTCTTGTACCAATTAACTTCCGTTTATCACCCCCCCCTCCCCCCCGATAGTAAATTTTATGCCTTTGTTTTCTAGTCTTTTAACCTCTAATTTTTTTCCCCGCTGAAACTATTTTTTTTCCAAGCAAAATAAATCGATGGTTATTTTAACTACTTGAAAAAATCCAACGAATATCTCTGTAAGGGAAACTGCTATTTTTTGTTAATTATTTTAGAAAAACAGATATTCTAAAATTCGTTGTAAAACAGTTATTGTGTCAACAGCTATACGTAAAAAATTCCGAAACTGAGTTGGATTTTTAAAATTTCGTTTCCCAAACTTCAGTATCAGTGTAAATAGTAGTTATGATAATTTTATCTGCTTTATTTCTTTGTGTCTTGAATAAACTTAATAATTTGACATTGTTTTGAAATTTTTAATAACTCAGAACTCTAGCCGTAATGGATTTTTCCCTTTTTTTTCATACGTTGCAGTTGTAATGAACTGTAATATATTCATTGTATATTTTACTGGAATAACGTCCACAAAAGCTAATTATATAAGCTAGGACCGGCTTTTTTTTTCTCAAAAGGCCCGGTCTGAAACTTTTTTCTGGGGCACACAAAAATCACAAAAGCCAAAAAATAATGAATGAGTAAACCTATATTTATAAAGCATTAAAAATGAACTAAAATTCCACTAATAACATTTTAATGATTATAGTATCACATTTTAACGGTTGTTAAAATTATTGTAAGATTGTTTTGTTAGAAAGTAGGTAAGAAAGGTGTGTGTATATAGCAGGGTTGTCAAAAACCCGGGTTTTCGTACAAAAACCCAACCCACCCGGGTTTTCGTGGGTTTTTCTGGGTTTTTCTGGGTTTTTGTTTGATGCCACAAATACCTAACAATACACGTTGGAATTCACACAAAATGTGCATTTCGAGCTTTTTGGACAATTATCATAAATATGTAACAATCGCATCTCAGCACCAAAATGAATTTGAGACGCGAATTACAAAAATATCCCCCCCCCACACAAAAATCCAAAAATATTGTATAATGTGTCAATTTACAAGGAGTGTTTGAATTTAAACAAGCAGCTCATAATTTTATCTTCCGCTCTTGATGAACTGCAAAAGGATACAACCACACTGTCACGTTCTGTAGAAATATGGAAAAATTTAATGGAATCAGAAGAATTGAAACAGCAAAAGGAAGTTATAGTGAAACGGTATAAACAGATTATGAGACCTGAGCATTTTTTAGCTAATATAATGGATGCAAAGTATGGAGGGGAAAAGCTTAATTCAGAGGAAGAGGAAGAAGTTGAAGCATGGATAATACAGTATCATCCAGAGTGGTTACCTGCAATAATGGCTTTTAAAATTAAAGACATAGACTATTTTCCTAAATCACTTTTCTCAGAAAATATTGTGTCACAATTTACAGCTTCAAAATGGTGGGGAATTCTTAAAGAAAAGGTACAGAAGAACAACAAGTTAGATTATGATTTCTGTAGTTTTTTTCCGTCTCTGCATTCTGTTCCATCTAACTCTGCTTCCATTGATATAATTTTCCCTACATTTGGATTCATATGGTCTAAGTTGCGGAACAGACTAGGCTCAGAGCAGTGTGAAAAATTAGTAAAGATTTACAAATATTACCACAAAAATTAAAGTGAATGTGATTTTGATTGGTAAACTGTAAAATACATAATTTATAATTAATTTGAAATATATTTTTCATTCTACATTTTTAGTTTGTTGTCATTTAACTTTAATTGGGATTATCATTAGACATTAATCACACATGTCATATTTTTATAGTTTTTTACTAGAAGATTATCAACAGTTTATTTCTATTATTTCTTTTACAGTTTGTAAAAGTTGATACATGAAAATGTTCATTATAATGTGGTATCAAAACTTATTTATAATAACCACTGCATATTTGCTATAAAAAAATTAAATAAGTAAAAGACTAATAAAAACAGTATAATAGCAAAAAGTAGTCTGTGTGATGTTTTCAAACTGAAAATTTCAGGGTTTTTTTCTTTATATTTCTTAAAGTGAAAATATTATTAGTTATATATAATTACATATTTCTTAATCAATAATGAATACAAGAATTGAAATACGATTAATAATATTTTTAAATTCTTTCAAAGTAGAAAGAAAGCTTGTTTTCTGTGAAGGATCATGGCTCTACCTCTGTCAAAAACACTGTTGGTTATACTGTCTAGAAGTTCCAAAATTTTCAGTTAATGAAATTAATTTTAGAAAATAAATATTTTGTGGTAAACTTCATCTGATTACCATAGATATGACTTATTTTTTATGTAATTTTGATAAGAGAAACCATCTAGGTTTTGGGCTTAAAAGGTAAAATGTATTTCTATATACTATAGGTGGGATTTGCAGACTCAGAAATGATTTTAAGCAAAAACCCAGGCGGGTTTTTGTTGGTGGACCCACCCAGAAAAACCCGTGTGGGTTTTTCTGGGCTAGGTCCACTTTGCCAACCCTGGTATATAGCCGGGAATGATACCCTTTTGAGGGTAATCAAGACCTCCTAGATAAAGAAAGCCTAACAACTACTACGTCCCCAAGTTCTGACGTCATCATTAGGCCTACATTTAAAAGTTTTATTTTCAGAAAATAAAACTATTAAAAGATTCTGGTGATTTACTCATGCATAACAAAATTTTAATAAATTGAGCTAAAAAATATTATTTTACGATGAATGGTAGTTTTAAACAATGACTAATTAGATAATATGATTAGGAAATAGGTCATAATCAATAATTTTGTACAAGAAAGATATTTTAATTTTAATGTTTAATTTAAGACATTTTCTAATATTTGTAGCATTCACCAGAATTTTTAACCAGTTTAATTTTGTGAAAATAAAATTCTGATGACGTCATTTTCGTAGGCCTAGTGATGACGTCAAAGCTTGAGTTGTTAGGCTTTCTATGTGTAGGAGGTGTAGGGGTAATACTGGAAATTGTGAGAAGTTACGAAACTATCCATTCTGGAGAAACCCGGAAAATGTCAATAAATAAAAACTGCTCAGTGAAACTAATACATTGATAAAATTAAGTAAAATAACATTTTTATGATTTATCACCGAATGAATAATCTTCTGAATTTCCCGATATTTCGTAAGGAGAGCGGAAAAATAAGTTTACGCCTAACCTGTTTCAACAACTTAATTTCTTTCTCTCGGATTAACCAAAATTTGCAAAGTTGAAACTTCTTTGTGATTTTATAATATTAATATAATTTTTAATGATAATAAAAACAAATACAGAATAAGCATTTCATCTAACTTCACAATTAGGTTTATTTTGAATTTATTGATCCAAAATGCATAAATAAAAGTATCGGGAAAACCTAAATGTTGACGTACTTTTCTTCAAAAGTTGGTTAAATTGATAAAATTCAACACTTAATTTAGGTATGAGAAACTATATAAAATTCAAGTTATTTCTTAATCACTACTAAAGATAAGTAAAACATAGGGTAATATTCGCTCGTATAAAATCCAACATAAATGCACCTGTGTAATGGTGAACTAGGTTGCTAATGATTAGTAGTTACTAAACACTAGATCTGAGATATTCCCAGGACCAAAAATCCATAGGAAGTCGTGGGATCGCGGACACCATGAAAATGAAAAATGGCGTGCGATGAGATGATACTGTCACTAAAATGCTGTACCCTGCGAGCAAACGTTGCCATATGTGAATGTGGAGGTACGCCGTCCTGAATCCAAACAGTATCATCCAGTGCATTTTGCATCGTGCGTTCCTGTCTTTTTTTGTTCGTGTTTTGTAGAGCTGTTTTTTTTTATGCGTTCATAACACGTCCGTATTTTATGATGCACGTATCATTCCAACTCTCTTTTGGGTTTTAGCATGCGCTGATCATTTTGCGATGAAAAAGCTGCTATTCAAAAATTTCAAGTTTCTTCACCTTTAACGATAACCGAGAGCGCGTTTGTTTACCGTTCACAGAGTCTGGAGCGTGTACCTCTGAATAACTATTCAAATTTCATCCTAACGGTGTCGTTCGAAAAAATCATGTGATTTTGGTACATAAGTACTAATTATGTCAGGCACTTCAAATTTTGAAACTGTCTCTTTACAAGCTATACTACATACTGAAATAAACGATAAATCTGTATCAGTTTCAAAACTTTTAGAAAAAATTCTTAAAAATCGGAAATTTTTGCGAAACGTATCACTCTTCGAAAAATCTTGCAGATCAGGTCCATGTTTAAGAATTTTTTCTAAAAATTTCACAAAAGCCACAGCTTATTGCAGTGTGTAAAGCAGCTTATGAGGAACCATCTGGAATATTTTGGTTACAGAGGTTTGGAGACCATGGTGCTATTAGTTTATTTCAATTTGTGTACCAAAACTAAAAACAAAGTTTTCTTTCTTCGACATACACCCTTAATGGGCTGAATAGATTAGCTCCTAGAGGTCCATACATTGACAAAGTTTTTTTATATGATGGCCTCTCTGTATATCAGTGACGGATTAATGCAAGTTTGTCGGGGGGGGTTAGTCTGTCGGTGGGGGTGGTTAGTTAGAAGATTGACATATACATCCATTTTATGGAAGTAAAATAGGATTTTTTTACATTAATTTCTTTTCTCTAGGGGGGGGGCGGTCGCCCCCTCCTTCCCCCCTTTAATCCGCCCTTTCTGTATATATGTGCACGTGTTTACGTGCATTATGCATATTTTATCAATATTATTTGTAAAATGTGTATGTACACTTCTTTCATAAAATTCTTCAAAACTCTTCACCCTTCTGCGAATAACAGCTACAAAAGTTTCATTTTAAGGAACGCTTACCTGTTATCTAAACTTTCTTTTCATCGTCCCCGAGCGTCGAACTGCAAAAGAGAAATCGATGACATTTCAATTCATTTTTTAGAAATCATAGGTCAGAGAGAAAGACAGAACTTTCTTATTTATTTATTTTTATTAGTAGGAGGCGCAGTGTTGGAGATGAATAACTTGGAATGAATGGGACGGAGGGAGCATATCTAAAATGAATAATGATATGGCGCGAGTAGAAATAACAGTTTTCTGACACTAAGCCATTGATTTTTCAGTATAAAACTGATGTATGAAGATGAAATAATAAGTTGGGGTAATCCTCTGAAAGTAGATCGAAAAAACTATTACATATTATTCTCACAAGTGCATGAAGAATTCTTATAATTGGCTAAGTAAGAATGAAAAGTAAAACCAACATATTCATATATCAGGGATCGATGCAGAGGAAATTTGGGTCTGTTTTATAGCCCTTTACATAATTGTAATCGATTAAAATAGCTCTTTCATAAAATTATAACCGATTAAAAAGGTCCCTTAAAAAAATGCAAATTAAAACAACCTTTCTTTGGCATTTTACCGTATATTTTAATTTGTTTAGTAAAATGTTTTAAGAAAAATTGTGATTTTCACAAAAAATTGGTATGAAAATTCACAATCAAACGCATGTTGAAAATAACAAAAATACACTCTATAACCAAAAAATCGACGCACCAAGAAACAATCATCCGATTGCTTTGAAATTTCGTATGCATGAATGTTTTGAACAGATATGCAAATGATTCAAATTTGGTGTCTAATGAATGAATAGTTTGATCTCTAGCGCATCGGAACTGCGCTTCCAGCAGACGTATATTAGGAGCAGTTCTTCAACGGTTGTTAAAACTTTCGGTTTGATTGCGATTCAGATGACCTTTCAACAACTTAAAAGATGCCTCGCTGCAGGATTCGTGCTCATTACGAGCAACTGTCAGAGTTTGACAGAGGTCGTATCATTGGATTGAAAGAGGCCGGTTGGACTAATCGGAGAATCGCTCGTCATGAGTCGAATCGATGCGACGATTCGAAGATGCTGGCAAGGATGTGTGGAAAATGGCAGAGTGCAGCGTCAGGATGGTAACGGTCGACCTAGGGCTACAACAGATCGTGAGGACAGAGTGATGGTCCGATCAACTGTCACAGTGCCTTCTTCATCTCTATCAACCATTAGACGTTCAATCCAAACACCAGTGTCCATCATGACCATTCACAGTCGGTTGAGAGAGCGAAATCTACGCTCGCGCCGACCGTTACGCCACCTGCCACTCACGCCTGCACACTGCCGAGCCAGATTACAGTGGTGCAGGTCTCGATCAGGTTGGAATGATGCCGACTGGGGACGTATAGTCTTTAGCGACGAATCCCGCTTCCAACTGTGTCCTGACGATCATCGAAGACGTGTTTGGAGACGCACATGGCAGAGGGGGGATCCTGCTTTCACTATTGCACGCTACACCGGCCCTCAACAAGGCATTATGGTCTGGGGGTGCCATTTCCTTTGACAGCCGGACCCCTTTGGTCGTCATTAGACGTACACTTACTGCACAGCGGTACGTGGACGACATCCTAAGACCTGTTTTGCTATCGTTCCTTTTGCAGTGCCCTGGGCTGGTTTTTCAGCAGGACAATGCCAGACCACATACGGCTCGTGTTGCTCTAAACTGTCTGCAAGCTTGTCAAACTCTTCCTTGGCCTTCCAGATCGCCAGGTCTCTCTCCCATCGAGCATGTCTGGGATATGATGGGAAGGCGATTGCATCTGGCACGGACTGTTGATGACCTCGTTCGACAATTGGAGCGAATTTGGCAGGAAATACCGCAGGAGACCATCCGGGAGCTTTATCGGTCTATGCTACGCCATGTGGCAGCTTGTATCCAGGCTAACGGCGGGTCAACACCTTATTGAACTTGTTACTATAACTCTGAAATAAATTATTCAATTGTCCTGAAATTTTAATCATTTACTATTCTGTACATTGTCTTCCAATCCACCAATTTTCGTCTCAATCGGACACCTCCTTCTTGGTGCGTCGATTTATTTGTTATAGAGTGTAGATATAGAAATTCCCCACAATAAACAGTTTTCGCAAAAATCCCTGGACATGGGACCCTTAAAAAAATTCCTGATTCGACCTCCGTATATACTAATTGGAACTGCAATTTTGCTTAAGCTTCTTCTAAACATCTCTTAAATTGTATGGGACTAATGAGAGAAAATTCGATTATTAAATTCCTCTATCTTGTGTACGATTAATAATGATTTATGATCTTCTGGAGTTAGTCTAGCCTAGTCCATATGGAATAAGCCATAATGCACAAATAAAACAGTCAAAATTAGATAACATAGTCTAAGGCGTAAGGTGATCTTTTGGCAGTGTTTGTGAAGACTGAGAATCCAGAAAAACAGGAATGAGCTCATTTTTCACCAGATTATTTTTTAAGTTTCTAAATAGACCTTAAAAGCTGTATTAATGCACGTATTCATGCTACTAATTCAGAATCTAGTTCTACATGCACGTATAAAAGAGGAAAAAAATCCAAAATAGATGTAATGCAAAAATTTGCGTATTTTTCCCTACTTCCCGATTTTCTCTTACTTCCTGCATTTTTTATTTAGCGTACTGGGTATTATGGGTATTAGATGAGCATCTTGGGGGAGTCGCTGTGTAAACAATGCTACACACATGTTGATCAAGTTAAAATATCTGGCGAAGAAGCTGGTATAAGTAAAATTAAAAGTCACGATGAGGAAAGCAGAGATACCTATGGATGATTATCATCCATACTGAAAACAACTGAATCCAACTGAATTATTTACGTAGAAGTGCTTAGAAAAATAAAGAAAGATTGACAACCACTTTTCTCTGGGACAACGCATTACTGCGTATGAGTCATCACTACAATGTTTGATAAATGTAAAATGCAAATGTGCATGTAAAATGTGGTGTCAACGCAAGTAAAATATATTTTTACTTCTGTACTTCCTATGCCTTATTCCAAAAACGGACCTTACTGCGCAACTTTGGATCTTGTGGCAAAAATGCGAACTATTTTTTTCTTACTTATCAAAACTCCATGGTCTAATTAGTATTTACTAAAAATTTGGATCAATTTGGTCCAAATAGTTTTCTCAAAATCGTGCTCTAAACATCTCTACTTTAATTATGGCCACCCTGGACAACGTGCATCTCTAATACATTTTTAAGAAAAAAAAGTGACGTTCAGTTATTTCACTGCAAAATTGGTTGGGACACTTCCTATTAAAAAAAAATGACTAATTCTATATTTTAATTTTTTTACGAAGTTTTCATGAAGTTAGTAGTTTTGCTTTTATTCGAGGGACTAATATAACTTGTAAAGACAATTCAAATTTTTTCTGTCAATGGCGTAATTTGATTGCTTTAACCACTTAACAGTTTTACCCGACTGCCGGTCGGGTCACAGGAAAGTTGACTTCCCTGATTTGCCCTTGTGCCGGTCGGTCAGTTCACATTTCACGCTTAGCTGCTGATTTCCCCAACTTTTTCACTTTCCGTAGTTTTTAATGTTTCTAACAGATTGCTCCAGTAGTCCTATAAAGATTTGAGAGAAAAACACGTGTGCAGCTGTTTCCGAACAGGTTTATTGTTTTCTGACTGCGCGGGAAAATGAAAAATTTGTTCCCACACATTCAGTCTGTCTTGCTTCACGAGTAAGTGGTTATACCTTTCTAATTTGGTGATAAAATTGGAAAGAAATTTTATCACCAAATTTCTTTCCAATTTGGTGATAAAATAAAATAATGATGAGCGACAGTGAGCAGCTTATAACCGAATATAACTCTGATTTCGAATCGGATGGTGAATCGGAAATTTCTCTAAATGAATCTGGAAGTTCTGAAAGTTTGTGGTCGGAATTCTCCAGCGACGAAGAAGCGGAAAGTTTGGATCTAACTACTGTTCGGAAATTTTGTGAAATTGATGCTAATAATCCATCTCTTCCATTCCTGTAAAGCATTCTTACAGTTCAGTTAGTTCTTCGGGGGAAAGCCAACTTTAAAGTAAAAATAGTGTATTTTTTGTAATAATTAAAAATCATTATAAATAATTAAATTCAATACCTGTAAAATTTATGATTGCTGATATGAATTTATGTAATCAATTGGAATCAGTGGCGGTTCCTTCATTTGAGCACATGAGCACGTGAACTCCCAAAGGAAAAACTGAAGAATAAACACACTAACAAATTAAATTTAAAGCAAATATTAAACACACTTCTAGATTTATGTGAATTTAAAACGTGAGTTTTACTCTCTCCCCCCTCCTCCCACTATTATTAAATACGCTTATTACAGCTAACGCACTATAGTGTAGGTTACTAGACACAGTCTAATCAGTCGCACGTGCGAACGGAAATTTTTCTCTCTGAACCGCTGGAATAAGAAGCCCAGACAGCTGGGAGGAAGCACGGCACTTGTGAAATCTGTCAGTTCGCACAATTTCATTGTGCACCCATGGCCACTTTTTTGCGGTAGCGCTTCCGTATTTTGCCTTGGTTTGTTACGTTCGGTTAGTTAATTCATTTTTATTTCATTTTCTTAATATTTTTTTATTTCTACAATTTTTCACTACATTATTTTTTTTACAGACTAATGTAAATAATTAAGGTACGTTTTTCGGAGCTAAAGCAATGGCATTTCTCAATATTATCCTTTGAAAAAAAATTGAAATAAAATGAGTCAAGACAGCACCTTTGCTAAAACTTATCTTGGTGACGAAATGTAAGACCCAAGACTCTTTCAGTTGCGGGCATTGTTTTCCCTTAACGGATGGAAACGCAAATATCAGGTTGTAACGAAAGTTTTCCGCCAAATCTGCCTAAAAAACTCACTTCTAACTCCTTAAATAACTGTTTATGAACTGTCGGTATCAAACCTGCACAGTGTCACATGATACAACAATAGTACTTAAAGCTGTACTCATAATTCGTTGATATGCTGTAGCTGACTTTTTGCAACACAACTGGAAGTAAATGATGGTTCTAATCTCTAGAGTGATAGTGTCATTTGAGACACCTTGTACTTAATGATAACTATATTTATTACAGATTTCACACCATAGTGTTATAAAGTAAGTCTCTTTCTTCCAAATGCCAAAAATCGTTTGACAAAATATGAGCAAATACGCCAACGCGAACTGTGTGCTGACGATGTTTGAGGTGGCGGGAAACTTTCGTTACAACCTAATATATTTTAATTTGTATGGTGCGTCGTATCTGCATATTTAATTTCGAAATTTGTTTTGGGAACCTCCTTTTAAATCACCCACGAGCCGCCACTGATTAGAATGCAAAATTGTTTATCAAAAATATGCTTATATTTGGACACAATATGACAAGAAAAAGAAACTGTTAAGTGGTTAAAAACTGTTTGAACGTTGCATTCATAATACCTGAGTAAATACCTTACAAAATTAGCTTCTCATCGGTTTGGAATAGTTTGCGTTCAAGTTGCGGAGAAGAAAAAAACCCGCTAAAAAGCACAGACGTATACTGATAACTAAATGTATCGTGATTGTGCCATATAGACAACAAAAACCTAGCGATTTTGAGAAAATCTATTTTTTCTGTTATGCATTCAAAATATTTTAAAGGTATAACATAACAACTTCATACTCAAGACCTTTTCATAATCTTTAAAAAATCTTATTTTAATTTTAATTTTTTGGTCTATATATAAACCAATTTTCACCATGCTCTTTCTCTCTCTCTCTCTCTTTCTGTCTTTCTCTCTCACACGCTCTGTCTCTCTGTCTCTCTCTCTCTTTTTCAGCACTAGGGTGCTAATTCGCTCAGTACGAGGATTTTGTCTACGCGTTTTTGTCTACGCGATCTTGTCGACATGTTTTGCAGATATGAACTGTCACGGTGAAAATATTTTCAAATGTGTTTCCCAGATAACGTGGAGAGGGGGCGTTAATAAAATGTTGAAAGTCGCACAAGGTTTGCAATTTTCGACAATTGATTGCTAAATTTGGTGCCAAAACGCGACAATTTAATATAAATATAGTATTTCGAGTATACTTAGAAAACGCCTGGCGAATATTGTAAAATAGTTTTAGTTGGCGATTTTAGTATAGATTTTAATTCCTAAGAAGTGTTTTATAGAACAGAGAAGACAAATACGGTACACTCATAGATTATGATACACTTTCCAAATGGCATCTATAAAGGTGAAGTATAGTTTGACTATGCCTAGCGAAAATTGTTAAACAATTTTGGTAGGCGATTTTAATATAGATTTCAATTCCGAAGAAGTATTTTAGTTATTTAAAAAAATTCTGCTAAGATTTTCTTTATAGCGGCATTTTCCCCCATTGTCTTTTTACAGAAGCTGACACGTGTCTCACTTCGTAACAGCTGAGCCTATTAAGAAGAGCACCCCCTGTCTCGTTACATTTTGTTTCAAAGGAAAAAAAATGGCTTTACGATTGATTCGTCGAAGTCTTAAAAAGATGAAACTTAGGTTATCTGTAAAGGCGCGTTTCGACTAGGTTGCTATTTTACCCAAATCCTTTACCGCTGCTAAAAACTCTCCGTAAAGCCGGTTTTTCGACCGTTATCGCCTGTCTTTATCGTTTTAAAAGGTATTCATTTCCCGTCTTTAAGCGCGCTAAGTTCTTAAAGAATCCCAGCTTTTAATTGGCTGATCGCGTCCCCCAAACATTCCAATATGGCTGTCGCGATAGTGAGAATGTACTAGATATTTTTTAAGGATAAATAGGCTCTTAATTCTTTTCTTTTTGGTTCAATTAATCATCAATTTTCATAAGAGTATTCCAAATTATTGTAAATCTGCTCTGGACAAAACTGATGCAGTCAATTGACCTAAAAAATCTAAAGAGAAAAAAAAAAAAAAAAAAAAAAAAAAAAAAAAAAAAAGCCCGGCGCTCAATCTGTTTTTCTATGATTTTATGCACAATTAATCATAATTCTGTCATTCTTCCTTTAGAGTGTTTTTATCCCTTATGTTTTACAGTCACTCTTTTAATAATATTTCTATTTCTTTTTGTTTTTGGCTCGTAACTATTCGATGTGTCGCGTAGATCTGTGACAAGATCAGTTCAAATTAACTAATAACATCCTTCGGGTTGTGTCTAGCGTGGCTAGGACCTTCCGCACTTGCTTCTTGTCGTGTTGGCCTGAGTTCGATTCCCGCGGCTGCTCTTTTTAGGACTTTGCTTTACTGTCGGTTTTGTTTTATTTCAGTTAAAAAAATAATAACAGGTTATTCTATACTTTACTTATTTTTTTCTTTAATTTATTTTGCGATAATTATTAATAAAAAATAGTTATGACTTTGAATTTAAAAATATTTAAGTATTTTTTGCAAAGCTTCTTCCTAACTTTTTCTTTAAGTATTTCATGTGATATTCTGATGATCTCTAGCATTTTGACATCTATTTCTAATTAAAATTAAGTCTTTATTCTTGTAATATTATTGACTGTATTTGAAAAATTCAATATATATATATAATTAATATTTCAATGAATTTTTTTTTTCTCTTCAGAAAGTTCACATAATTAATTAATAATAGTTATTACTTAGTATTCAAAGGGAAAAAAATAGTAGTTTTACATACTAACTGGTTTTAATGATAATTCTTTTACTCTTCATGTATAAATAAAATTTATTGTAATTATTGAATTTTAATTTTAAGACCGATATTTTTTCCAAATCATAGGTTTTCTCATTTTTATTTTGTGTTTCTTTAAATACCAGATTAAAAATTTTGTTCAATACTTTTCAAATAGAAATTTGATTAATAAATCTAAATTTATTCGTGCACTATCTTTTGTATTAGACATTTAAAGGCCGGAGATGGCATCAAAAACAAGATGTTGTGCCCACCCGAGCCGAGTTGATAAGATACTGAAGATGGTAGATAACTGAAGTATAAAAGTCCAGGGTTCTGATCTACCGGACGGCTGATTATCTAAAAATTCGGAGTTTTGGACGGTTTTTCTCACGATGTAACGTAAATACGCTTCAGAAGCACTAAGAAAGTCCCCCGCACAAGGCACTCCCCCTTTCGATAGGCAATACGAAATACTCCTCGTGTAGGTTTACCATAACAAAATACAATACAACCTTTTCAGAAATAGTTATATGCTTTTAGTGTATGTTAGAGATAACTGAAATTAAATTAATAACATAATGTACTTCTTAAATTTACAAAACACACGAAAAGCAGATATCAATATTCTGTTAATTACTTATTTGGTGAAAGACAGCATGCAGTACTTAAATTTATCGAAAATGTGGCTACCTTTTAAATCTATCAAAACAGCTCAATTAACTTAATGATTCCCATAAATTAGAGGCTTTAAAATACTGACACCCAGGTTTTTTTTTTTTTTAAGCCTCCTAAAATTAGTATAATATGTGCTAACTAAAAAAGTCCCTTAAATAATTGCAGTAGAATTTTTCAAATTCAAAGTCGACGGGACTTAGCGATTCTACATAACACAAATTTCCAGATTATAAAAAATCCTGCAGTATTATTAAAAAAAAATCGTTGTAATCAGGTAAAGTTAAAAAAAAAGACAAATTTTTTTAAATAGAAAAATGTATTAAAAATAAAATACATTTACTGAGAAATTGCTTATTAGAAAGATGCTATTCTTTTAAACATTTTTAATAAAATCTAAAACATTTTCTTTCGAATACTGATTTATTGTTATTTTAAGGTCTAATTTCGTAAATTGGAATTCCGAATTTAAGAAAGTCTTCTGTATTTAAAAATAATAAATGGGGATATATTTAAAAGAAAAACGGGAAACAGATAAAAGTTTAAACACGCATGCGCGAAATCGCTAATAGCCATTGGAGGAACGTACGGTTCTTAAAGGAGGTAACTGAAGCTAGTTGAAACGGAATTCTACTTTAGCGTTACGACTTTCGGGGAATTAACGGCATTTGGGGCATTAACGACACAAGTGGAAACGCGCCTTAAGGGTTATCATTGTCAGAGAGTATAAAGTTGAATAGATTCGGCAGAAAAAATAACTAACATAATACTATAAAACACTGAGTCAGAATTTGCCTAGGCATTTTGGATTATCTGTCTGAATTTGCATAATCTTGACAAATTGAGAGACTAATTATAAGTTTTAATTTTAAGCTATTTGCTACTTTTGTGGCATGTTTCATTAAGGAAGAAATGAATTAGGTTACCATGCATTCATATCTTCGTAACTCGTCAGCATAAAAAGTGATGCACCATTTTATCTTTTACTTGCAGAAATCTGTAAATTAACGTTCTTAAATTGATTCCCACCTTGAACCTTGTATGAGGCACTAAAATGATTACGGAATTTATCTCTTGCTGGCAGTATCTAATTATAATCTGCAGAATTTAACGCTTAGATCTTGTTACTATCCTATTCTTTAAAATAATAATAATAATATAAACAATGAAACAAATATTAGAAAATAGAAAATAGGTTTTATAATCTTACTCATGAAAAGCCTAACCTCAAAAAGTGTTATGCAAGGATCGTAAAAAATTAAAAGTGGAAAGTTCAATATTAAAAAAAAATCTTATTTGTTTAAAGTGGCATTTTACATGCATTGAATACATTAAACTTCACTCTTTCTTTTTCTTTACTTTTATCATACTTTGGTGATGAGAGGGTTAAAAAAATATCGAGATATCGTAATGAATGACTTCATTTTGTAAAAGAAACGCTCAAACAAATCCATTTTTAAACCTCGTCTCTAAAAGACCCTAAAAACACACATAAAACAGTCGCTGTGACCTCACAGAGGGTCACAGTGGTCACCAAGTGTCCCAAATTGTCACATTGTGATAGGCAAGTGACATTACTTCATGTGATGCTTTTTCGTGATTAATTGTCAAGTGACGTCATTGTGAAATCGCAGTGTGAATGTTGATTCTTGAGTTTCTAACGTGAAGCCACAGTGACCGTTTTTGTGACTTTTAAATATGACTCTATCCTTAGAAATTTTAACGATTAGCTTCAGTAATAAAAACGACTAAAGACCCGTTCCTACTGCCTCTAAGAGCTGCAAATCCTCAGATGTCGTTACGCTAAAGTAGAATTCCGTTTCCACTACCTGCGTTAACTTCATACGTTGATTACACGGTAAAAAAAATTCGGAAACGTTACCCCAAAAATGGGGCAGCTCTTGTAGTTCAAAATTGCGGAAACGTTTCCGAAAAGTACAGCTATTTTACCAAGTTTTAGAGAGTATGCATAAAAAGTTTTATTTTGAAATTTTCTAACGAATGATGAACGTTTTTTCATAAACTTAAGTCGCCATAACAAATAAGAATTTTCAGAAACATTTCTTCTTAATCAAAATTTTCCTTATTTTTTTTTCTTTGAAAAAGTACTCCCCCCCCCGCAACAAAAATAGTTAATTAAAATCTAAAAAAACATTTTCCAATATTAGAAATATGGGAGTGTGGGTATTTATATAAATATATAGTATAAACTAAGTACTATATATACATTAATCTTGATATAAATACCCTGCCCCCCATATTTGGAATATTTAGATTTTAAAGTAATCAACCACATTTTGGTTAGGGGAGAGGTGGGGGGAGGAACTTTTTTAAAAAAAAGGAAAGTTTTGATGAAGAAAAGGTATTTCTGAAAATTATAATTTATTAGACTGCTTAAGTTTTTAAAAAATCGTTCATGATTTGTTAGAAATTTCACAATAAAACTGTTTATGCATAATACCTGAAATTTAGTAAAATAATTACAAATATGAAAGCATGACCGATTTCTTTTTGTTATTTCAACCTATCTAATGCGCTGAAAAGTGGTATATACTTATGAAGTATATTCATATTGATTTTTAGACTGAAAATTCTGACTTGTTAATGTGAGTTAAATGTTGAGAACATCTTTTTAGAATGGTTTGAATTTACAATTATAAAACTTAATCATAGAAATATCTAAAAAAGAATTATAATTAACAATTGAATATACATACTTTTTTCAATTAGAATGTGTAGTATTCAGTTCTCTTAGTCTGTATCAACATATTTTCGGCAGAGGCTGCATTATTTCAACACGCGTTTATACAAATGCACAGGAATTTATAAAATTTTTACTCCATATTGCACATATGTACAACCTCCGGCGGGCCGTATGTGGCCCGCCACGGCTTTTCATCCGGCCTTAGAACATACCAAAACCCACATAAACCAATCAAAATCCCATACAAATCCCAATTATACTGCCTGCGACTTCGCTAACATCCCAAAGTTTAGCCCGCAACTTATTAAAGGATCCCTTAAATGCTATATTGTTTCAGATACCGAGAAGCCTGGTAAAGGTATTACCGTATATATCCCAACTTTTGTACAATTTCACTTTACAATCAGCATGCTTTGCCATCTATAATCACTTAGTGTTCACTTAACACACTAAGTTATGATCACTCTTAGTCATCTGAATCTTTAAAACAAATAATGCTATTTTAAATTATAAAAATCAGTTATCCAAAAACATGAAAAGAAAAAATATCAATAATAATATTAGTGATTGCAATCAACTACTAATGTCATTAGCTCTTTACTATATTTTTTACTTCCTTGTACGTAGTATAAGGAAGTAATGTGATCCCGAAAAATTTTGGGGGCCAACTTTCGACATAAAAACCGATTTTGACTACTTCTAAATTTAATTTAAAATTTTTTTTCGATGCCTCTCATCGTAGGCTAGCATGCACGATCATATTAACGCGTCTGCAACTCATTTTGACCAGTGGCGAGTCTACTGTGGCCAGTTTTTCCATGCCGTCTGTACGTACGTACGTATGTATGTAACTCGCATATCTCAAAAACTATTGGTCGTAGAATGTTGAGATTTGATATTTAGGATTTTTCTATGATCTAGTTGTGCACCTCCCCTTTTGGTGGCAATCGAATGGATAGTTTATGTACAGGACCGCCCAAAAGATTCGAAATACATTACGCTCTATGGGCCGAAATTCATTAAACTCGCCTAACTCAAAAGCTATTAGGCGTAGAATGTCGAAACTTCATATTTTGGATAGTTGTAACATCTAGTTGTGCACCTCCCCTTTTGGTTCCATTCGACTGGATAGTTTATCTACAGGACTGCCCAAAACATTCGAAATACATTACACTCAATGGGCCGAAATTCATTAAACTCGCATATCTCAAAAACTGTTAGGCGTTGAATGTTGAAACTTTATATTTAGGATTGTTGTAACATCTAGTTGTGCACCTCCCCTTTCGGTTCCATTCGACTGAATAGTTTATCTACAGGACCGCCCAAAAGATTCGAAATACATTACGCTCTATGGGCCGAAATTCATCAAAGCGTTTTTTAGAGGTATTGGGCTATTTCAAACGACTCAGAAGTGATATATGCTGTAAAGAGTTAGAAAATGAATTTCTCCATTAAAAAAAGTGTCTTTATCATTTATAGTTCTGCTACAGGAACACTCAAAAGATTTCCAATACATTACGGTCAATAGCAATTTTAGGAGCATTCATCCATTTCAAGCACAATACCGTCCTACCACATAAGTTAGGTAATGGTCCGACCACGGTCACGTGCCTCCCTCAAGAACTATGCCAAAAGTCGCCAAGCTTGGCGACTTTTGGTGTACGTGTGTGCATATTTAACTCTCAAAACTCAAAAACTATTATGAAATTTCATATATAAGAATGTTGTAACATCTAGTTGTGCATCTCGATTTTTGGTTCCAATCTACTGGAGAGTTTATTTACAGGACCACCGAAAAGAATTTCAGTACCTTAATGTCTATGGACATCTTCATTATAATACAACTGTAGACAGTCATTGTTTGGTACATGCCCAAAATCTCGCCGTCTGTCCTCGACCTTGGCGAGTTTCGGCGAAATATCGCCAAATTTGGCGATAGTCAGTCATTTGGTCCATGCCCAAAGTATCGCCATTTGTCATCGTTCTTGGCGAGTTTTAGCGAAATATCGCCAAATTTGGCGATAATCTGTCATTGTTTGGTTTATGCTTAAAATCTCGCCAAATATCGTCGACATTGACGAGTTTCGCCGAAATATCGCCAAATTTGGCGCCAAAAATTATTTCCTATTTTGTATAACTCTAAAACTTTAACCCGTAGATTTTTTAACTTTGTATTTAGAACTATTGTAATATCTAACTGTTTTCAATATCTTTTTTGACAGCAATCGACTGAGAATTTATTTACATGGTGAGCCAAATGACTTTGAATACAGTGAGGTGTATAGATGCATTCAATTCATTGAAAGTCTGTGGTCAATGACTACTTTGGCTATCCCCAAAATCTCGCTGACTATCTCAAGTTTGTCGGCTTTTGGTGAAATATCGCCAAATAAAGTGTCAGAAGGAAATCTTTCAAATTGAACTCAGCTTGGCGATATCGAAATATTTGGCTAGAAATCGCTAAACCTTACTATTATTGATATTTTATCTCTTTCAAACAAATAAATTTAGAGGAAGTGCGTCGAAAATATTTTTGATCTAATGGACGTGCAAGGAAGTCATGTGTTGGACACATCAGATTTTTTCTGTAATAAGTAACTTCCATACAAAAAAAAAAAAAAAACATTGAAATATTTTTATTGGAACATATATTGAAGCAATCTTTTTCTGTTTGTTTCACATTTCCTGGTACAAGGTCAAAAATTAGAATGCATTCTATGTCTTCTTTCATAACTATTCATCAGCATCTCCACATTTTCAACTTTTAGCTATAAAACCTGAAAGAAATACGAAAGCAATAATTAGAAATATAGATAAGTTTTTTTCGGGGAGGGGGGGGGGGAATGATTGCTTTTACACAACCCTTTCCTATTATTTATTGTTAATACAATTTACATTTATTCTTAGTTATGCAAATTTTCATGTTTCTTGCTCCTAGTCAAACGATCTTTGTTCTTTAATTCCGAAAGCAGTTTAACATGTTTTAAAGGACAGAAATGGGGGGGGGGAGGGGCTCCTAGACTTAGAAAGAATAGGGAGGTAAACTGAAGGACTACAATGGGCACAAATAACCTTCGTTATGCTAATACATCTTCCTAGACTACTTCATATCACTTCTGTATAAAACAAGAAGAAATTATTTTTCCACGCATTGGGGTAGAGGGTCCTGCACATGTTTCAAACTATAATCTAAACTTCTTAATTCCACGCCCCACCATGGCTGAGTGGATAAGGCACTCAAAATGGTAGATGTTGAAAGTGCGAAAGTCCTGGGTTCGGTCCCCATCGCACGGCTGTCGATCTAATTGGCCAGGAGTTTTGGTCGGTTTTCTTATGGTTGGTAATGTAAATAAGCGTTAGAACCCTCATCTTAGGCAGATACCCCTCGTGCAGGTTTTCTTTATTATACACAACACACCATCTTAATTCCACAGCTGGATTATTCGTATTGGGTAAATTCCGTATTCCATAGCCACATAAATTGGCAGATCTGGAAAGACATGTATTTACGGTTATCTTAAGAGAATTAGTACACGGAAGTTCTTCAGTTTCCCTTTTTTGACAGGCAGAATAGCGACGCAGTTTTCTGAAAAGCAAAACAAAAGCTAACGTATTTTGAATTGAAATTAGTAAGAAGAACGTAGCAGCACCTGTGATACCTCTCATATGAGATCCTGGTTAAGCCAATAAATACTCCAGTCCACACACATTGGCGTAGCTATAGCTTTCTCAAGGAAGGGCTTCTGCTAATGGGAGGGGGAGTCCATTCTTCCTATAAAAGTTGATTTTCAGTAAATTTTACAATAATTATCTATCGAAAATGTTCAATAGCACTAAAACTTTTTAACACTTACACTTCTAAAAACTTTTTAAAAGTGTAAGTGTTGTGTGTTAAGACTAATTATAAAATTTGCAAAATTAATATTGTTACGAATTTTCGGGGCAACCTGCTGCTCTGGGGCTTAAAATGGTTTAAAATTTGTATTCTACGCTTCAAATCGATAAATTTTGCTTTTTGTTGCATCAAAATCGGCCAATTAGAACCCGAGATACGGAGGTTTCGGTTTCCCGTATGTTTTTCTATGGGGCTTCTAGAAATCTCGAGAAATATTGGTCCTAGGGCTTAGATCTCTTCACTTTTGAGGACTTATTTTTGGCTCCAAATTTGGCGATATTTCGCCAAAAGTCGCCAAGCTTGGCGACATTTTGGTCATTTGGCACGATTTTCCCAATGGGACCTGGAAGTTGTTTTTCCTCCATTAAAAAATCATAATAATCTTACATTTCTTTTCTATGATGTAATCAAAAGTCCCGCTTTATCTGGAATCTTCGAGATATATACTCTTCTAGAAGCTGCTCGCAGTTTCTGCCTCCTCTATAAATTCCCCAGCGCGTTGCCCCGACAGTTCAGTGCGAGTTGAAGGCTCAATGTGTGAAGAGCTGTCAGTGAGAGTACGCTTGCTTTGTGAATTGATAGTGCTATAGAAGCCGTGTTTTAGCTTGCTTTACGAAGCTGTTTTCAAAGTGCTGTGTGTAAATTCTTCATTGCTGTGTCTTAAGGTATTGTGTACGATATCTCTTGAATATTTTCACTGAATTTTTGCCTGGGAAAGTGACTTATTTTGTGTGTGAAATACAGCATTTGTGAGAGCTTCTGATCTAAGAGAACTTTTAAAAGCACATTACTGTTTAATTGTGCTTGTGAATTTTGTACAGCTGATTGTTCCACGAAGTTCTAGAAGCAATAAAGTTATATTCCATCCTGACCATTGGACTTTTTACCAGCACGTTCTACACCAACTGGACTTTAGAACGACGAACCTTGTGAACAAGAAAAGTAGTTCCGCAACAATATAATCTATTTGTTGTAATATATTTGTTGAGCACAGTGATAGGCCTTTGGTTTCTGAGGATAATTATCATCCTGCATTGTCTATTGTTATTAATTATGTTAAAACTCGGGCTGTTAAAAAAAGTAGTGGCATTGGTGGTTATGATTTTAAAAAAGCTGATTATTTTACTATGTGGCATTTATTTTCTGAGACCGACTGGAATTTTCTGAATGCTTTCAATAATGTTGATGAAGCTGTGCATTGTTTTTATGTGTATCTTTATGATGTTTTAAACCATACGATTCCTGTGAAATCTTCAAGGAAAAAATTCCCCTTTTGGTATTCCACTGAAACTATTAAATGTAAAAGTAAAGTTCGTAGGCATTTCATAAAAAGTGGGGATCCGATCATTTCCGATGAATTTAAGTATTTTAGATCTAAATTAAAGATCAGCATTATTAGGGATTATGCTTCTTACTTGCAGAATACAGAAAATAAACTGATCTCTGACCCTAAAAAGTTCTGGTCTTATTTTAATAAAAACAAATCTTTGCCTAACAATATTTGTTATAAAAATGTCTGCTTTAATGACAATAGTGATATCGCTAATGTTTTTGCCACCTACTTTAGCTCTGTGTACAAATCTAGTTCGGATTATGACAGAAATTCTCCCTTAATTGACAGCTCCTTGTATGATTTCATTAAAATTGATAATATTACTTTTGAGGATGTTCTTTTGGCATTTAAGAAGTTGAAGACTTCTTCAGTTGTTGGTGTTGACAATGTACCTTCCTTTATTGTTAAAGGTTGTGCTGATGGGTTGATTTATCCTCTTCTTATTTTATTTAATCTTTCTTTAAAAACTTATACTTTTCCGGATGCTTGGAAGCATACTAAAATCATTCCTGTCTTTAAAAAGGGTGATATAAATGACCTCAAAAATTATCGACCTATTGCTATTTTAAGTCCTTTTTCTAAGATATTTGAAATTATAATGCACAATAAAGTTTTTCAGCAGGTTAAAAATTTAATTTCCTCATCTCAACACGGCTTTATTCCTAAACGGTCTACGCTTACTAATTTATTTTGTTTAAATAGCAATATTATTCTTCGTTTGAAAACGGATATCAACTTGATGTCATTTATACCGATTTTTCCAAGGTTTTGACTCTATTGACTTTGGAATTCTTCTTAAGAAATTAATTGGCTTGGGTTTTCACATTAATCTTACTGACTGGATTTTTTCTTACTTGTGTAATAGACAGCTTTGTGTGTATTTTAATGGTGCTGTTTCTGAGAATTTTACCTGTACTTCTGGTGTTCCCCAAGGTTCTAATTTGGGACCTTTACTTTTTATTTTGTTTATTAATGATTTGTGTTCAGTTTTGAAATTTTCTAAGTATCTTTTATTTGCTGATGATCTGAAATTATTTAAAGAGATACGGTCTGTTACTGATGCTTGTCTTTTACAGAGCGATCTTAATAGTTTATATGAATGGTGCGCTGACAACAAATTACCTCTTAATATTATGAAATGTAGTATTCTTAGTTATTCTCGTAAATCTCAAACTTTAATTTATTCATATCATATTAATAATCTTCCCTTATTTCGTACGGATTCCATAACTGATTTGGGCGTTGTTTTTGACAGGAAACTTGAATTTTCAATCCATATCAATAGCATTATCTCTAAAGCTTACAAAAAACTTGGTTTTCTTAAGTGCAAAACTAAAGAATTTTCTAACCTTCATGCATTAAAAATCTTATACTTTAGTTTAATACGCTCTAATCTTGAATATTGTAGTCTTATTTGGGATCCGTATTATAAAAATAAAATGAAAATTCTTGAGCGGGTGCAGACTCAGTTTACTCGTTATTTATATTACAAAAGTAATCCTATTTACATTCCGAATATTTCTTCATCTTACTTGAGAAGTATTTTTGGTCTTCCTAGTTTAAGTTCTCGTCGTGATCTATTTTGTTTATTATTTTTTTATAAAGTTGTCAATAATATGGTAGACTGCAGTGATATTCTTCAAGGTATTTGTGTAAATGTACCGAACAGGTCTCTTCGTAATAGCCATTTATTTGTGGATCCAATTATAAAATATAATTACATATACTTTTCGTTATATAAATTTTATAAAATTTATAATAAGTTTTCTTTGGATTTGGACATTTTTAACATGTCTTTTAAAGTCTTTAGAGTTAAGTGTTTTGAACTTTTGCAGTCATGACTGGTATTTATTTTATCTCTGTATTTTATCTTTTTTAATTTTGTTTTTTGTAATTTGTCCTTTTATGCATCACTGTAAATGAATTTCAATCTGTAGTGTGCATTTCTTTTATGAAATAAATAAATAAATAAATAAGTAAAATCATTTGAGATATCAAGAGCCCATCTAATATTTCCATGTTTTTAGGTTAACTGGATTTAAAGAAATTTGATTATCGATGACTTATCGATCGACTTGTTTTTATTATTAGGTTTTTGTACAGCTTTTAGTATCGAGATACGCAATAGGTTAAGTTGAAGCTTTAATGTTTTTTCTAAGTCATTATCTTGTGTTGTATCTTCATATTAATTCGTCAGTTTCAGGCTGTGAAGAGTGCATACGCTGTCATTGGATTTCTTCATCATTTTCAAAATTTCAAAATGTAACAATTTTTCACACGGACTTAAAAAAAAAAAATAACAAGGATAGGTATCACCCAGACAGCACAGCAAATTTGCATCAAACTTGCAGCAAGCTTGATTTATCAAGTCAATAAACTTGAATTAAGCTTGAAAATTTCAAGCGTGTAAGATTAATGCAAGCTTAAATCAAGTGTTCAAGTTTACACTAGCCCAACTTGCATGAAGCTTGACATAGCAAGCTTAATTCAAACTTAAAAAAATTTCCTAAAAGAAATTTTTTTAAAACATGGGGCGCCGGCCGGCGATCTCGCCCCATTTATATATATTTTTTTCCCACGCATTTTCCCCTCTGCACTGGAACCTCAAGCTATTTTAATGTGTTTCGATCTAGCGTCCGCGACTGGGATCGATCTCGGAACCTAAAGCGTGTGAAGCCAGCGTATACCTAACCAGTATGCCAATCTGAAGTGATATGACTAAAGTTTGAAGTGCTGTTATGGTTGTCACGCTGTTTTTTGGCGAGATTGATCAGCATTGGCCGATGGCTGATGCCGATCTGCTCCTTTTATTTTTCCATGGGATGTATCAAAATTAAAATAATGCGTGATTTATAGACTCTACTAATAGGGAAATGATCATAATATAAACTTAAAAGCAGGACACGTTTTGAAACTTTCAATATCGCAACACTCATATTGGGCAATATTGGCCAAAATCGAGACAAACGACTGATTTTGAAATCAATTTTGTAGTATCTTTGTATTTTATTTTGAAGAATTTCAATATTTGGAACTATAGAATCTCGTTTTTTTTAATTCTATGGTCAAGTACATTTATGACTGATGATAAATTATTTGTTTTTGTGGGTGTGGCTTTCCAAATCAAGCAGTAATCAAGTTGTATTCAAGCTTGACAGTTTAAATAACTTAAATTCGGCGGGTAAATATTTGCTGACTCATTTTTTTGTAATCTCCAAGCTTGCTGCAAGCTTAAAATGAATTGAACTGTCAAGCTTGTATTAATACGTCAAATTCAAAGAAATGTCAAGCTTGATTTAAGCTGATGTGCTGTCTGGGCATAATAGTAAAATAACTGATCTGCAGTAATTCGATGCTAGAGAACTCTTGGTATGTTTCATCTTTGTTCACTAAAATAACTAACTTCATATTCCATTTTTAACACTACAGTTTCTGTAGAAACAGAATTCATTGTACTACTTTAGCTGTTAAATTCAAAATCTAACGAAAACGGAAGTCTTTTCTAGAGTTCTTAGATATGCAAAGTAAAACTACACAAATATGAAGCAATTAGAATATTAATATCCTGATGCTTTTAAAATAGTCAGATTTTTAAAAATATTCTGGCGATTTTGCATTTTACTTTATTTGCATTTAAAGCAAGACATTTCCAGCCCCCTAAGAGAGACAACGTCATCCAGTAAAAAGTTGTATCATTTTATGTGTGTTTTTTACACAAAGTTTTATTTATTTTATTGTTTAACGCCGGTATTTTGAGTGTTTTTTTTTGTAACGGCATCTAGTGTTTGAAGAATCGGAACTCTTCTCAGATTTTTAGCCTCGAACACGATTCATGTCCTAAAATCCATGGTTTACCGGTATCCACTATAATCCGTGGTTTAACTGTTACATGGGGATAAACTAATTTTAACCTCTTTTTTTTTTTTCTCCGTATTATTTCGAAACCATGAATAAAAATATGTTTACTCATAAATGAGGACAAAGATTTAGCGTAATGGAGTGCCGGTACTTCTGCACTACGCCATAGCATTTGTTTTAAGACAATATTTAGCACCGCTTTTACTTCTGTATTACGCTTGCTCTGGTTCGTTTTTGCTTGTTGGTGAACCTACAGAAACAAATACAGGGACTCATTCGCTGTTTGCTTGGGAACAATAGACCAGCGAATTTGTTGCCAATCTGGCTGAGGGGAAAATAAAGGAAGCGACGCAGTTTTATTTTAAGAAACGCTAGAATAAAAAACTCAAAAACTTTGTAAGAGATATCTAGTCAACAAAGATCCTAACTACTGCAGCAAATTGAATTTCGCGGATGTTAAAAGTGTTTTATAACTTTCATATAGGTTTTCAATCAAATGAGATTAGCCAGTAGAAATAGAGAGAGAGATGATACAAAACTTTTTTTTTTTTTAAATCTAAGTGTTGCATTATTTTTTTTAAACAATAAATGCTTCTTATTAAGACAATCTAAATAAGTGTTTTGTTGAATTCAACAAACATTTGGGTTGGTGCTACTTTTAACCAAACAATTTTATTGAATCAATAAAACATTGACCAAAATTTAGTTGGATCAATAAAATATTTTCTAGAATCAATGGAAATTTAGATGATTGAATAAGTTTTTAGATTTAAACAAAATCCACAAAAATTTGAAGTTTGTTAGATTCAACAATTCTCCCTCTCTCTCTAGTTTTTTTTTGTGCGTCTATATATTTTTTAAAATTTATTTCAAGACAAAGTATGTCAGAGGAATAAAAAGAAAGAAAATTTGAAAACATATTTTTCTTTTTAACTGAAATATTACTTAAACAAACATTTTATAAAGGGAATCTTTAATTTAAATTTTGTTTAAAAATTACAGATTGCCCATACAGTATTGTTAATAGTCTATTTATGAAACTAGAAACTAAAAAAAAGGCATTAATAAACATAAAGTAAGATCGAAATTTAATAAAACATAATAACTTCGTTATTTATAAGTATATATTTAACGAACCTTTTACCAAAAGCATTCGAGTTTGTAAAGATATTAAGACACTTCGGTTGTAACTTATAAAGAAAATATTTTATTAAAAAAATATTTTAGAAAAACGAATTCAACAAAAGATTACATAGAATACACAAGAAGTCGTAGAGAGTTTATGTATTATGAAACAAGCGATTGAGTTATTCTTTCAGTTAATAAACTTCTGGCATATTTCCAGAAAGAAATAGAAAAATTGAAGTTTCAACACAGCAATCAACTAAAGCTAAGAATAATTAATGACTGATTTGTTAAGCATTTCTAAATTTGCTTCGAAAGTTTTTTTCTTAATTTAGTTTTTTCAGTAACAGATGATTATCAGAAAAGTATTCTTTCCATCATCTTTTTATTATTTTTTACGTAATCTATGTAATAAAGGGATGGATTGTAAATACACATCTATTTATTTTGTGAGCTGTTTTATAAAATTTATGAAGCTTGTGTACTTGGTCTCAGCAGCTCCTCTCCCCACTCTGTCTATATGAATATACATATGCACATATATATATATATATATATATATATATATATACATATATATATAACTAACAAGTAAAACACAAAACATACTACAAATAAGACATATCTCGCATAAAAATATAACAGCTATTAGCAAGAATTAGAAACCAGATTTTGAAGCCAAATAAAGTGCAAGAATTATTGTGATAATATAATGGAACGGAAACTATAACCACTGTCACCATCGTCAGGGGCCACAAACAGTGGATTATAATTTACAGCAAACCAAATAGTAGGGTTTCGGTTGTGTGGCATATCAGAAGAGATATTAACTCCACACATCTGGGCCCTACCCTACTATATAAAGGAAAGAAGAAATAAAAAAGATAACAAAAATTAGAAATAGGAATTATAATTTTACATACCAGACCTTGAGCACATGGAAATTTCATTTGAACAATTGATATGTGTTGCCAATGCTAAGAATTGTAAAAAGTGAAAAATGGTGTTGCCACTAAATAAAAGTGTAAAAGTGGAAAGAAGAAAGCATAGGAGTTGCCAAATACTAAAAGGTAATATTATTAAATTTTAAGAATATCCAGGTATATTAATATAATAAATATATATTGAATAATAATAAATTAAAATGATTGAATAAAATAAATAGTATAGCAAAATTAAATATAACAAAAAATATAATGATTATTATTATTGACAAAGTATGTATAATAAGTTATTGTATGACAGAAGATTAATCTAGTAAATAAGAAAAAAAATAAAAAATAATGTTTAGGACAGAATAATCACAATATAGGAACCCCGTTGGCAACACTATTTTTCACTTTTTACAATTCTTAGCATTGGCAACACATATCAATTGTTCAAATGAAATTTCCATGTGCTCAAGGTCCGGTATGTAAAATTATAATTCCTATTTCTAATTTTTGTTATCTTTTTGATTTCTTCTTTCCTTTATATAGTAGGGTAGGGCCCAGATGTGTGGAGTTAATATCTCTTCTGATATGCCACACAACCGAAACCCTACTATTTGGTTTGCTGTAAATTATAATCCACTGTTTGTGGCCCCTGACGATGGTGACAGTGGTTATAATTTCCGTTCCATCATATTATCACAATAATTCTTGCACTTTATTTGGCTTCAAAATCTGGTTTCTAATTCTTGCTAATAGCTGTTATATTTTTATGCGAGATATGTCTTATTTGTAGTATGTTTTGTGTTTTACTTGTTAGTTATATTCTATTCTGTTTGTCATAGCTGCAATTGCGCGTTACAAATAGGATATCTTCTAAATAATTAATTATGGATGTTTGATTTGACTTTATATGCCATTTTTGCATTGCTAATAATTTTATAAATAAATATATATATATATATATCAAAGGCGGATCCAGGGGGAGGGCGCAAGGGGCGCGCCCCCTCTGAGAAAAATATATTTACACTAAATGGGGCTTTCACCAATATTGAGTGTTCTTTACACTAGATAAAATGAGTATTCACGATTTGCGCCCCCTCCGAGAAAAGTTTCTGGATCCGCCCTTGATTTATATACAGATTTATTCATAATTCCCTCCCGGTTTTCGAAGAGCTATAGTAACAAAACTAAGACTAATACAACAAATGAGAACATTTGAAAGAATACAGAAACAATTCAAGTTTTATTTACACAGCTTACAGGTGTTCTATGTGTGAACACTTGGTCACAACGAACAATGTGAACATTGCGAAGAATTTGACTTTAAGACTTGATATCTGCCGTCACGAAGCAAGGACGGATTATAGGGGATGGGGAGGGGCTACCGGCCCGATTGGGAAAAAAAAAATAAATGTAAAAGATCTTATTTCACTTCCATAAAATGGATGTATATGTCAATCTTCTAACTAACCACACCCTCCCCGACAAACTAACGGCCCTCCCCCGACCCCACGCCCCGACAAAATTACATTAATCCGTCGCTGTCACGAAAGGTTCACATATTGGACTTACGTGAAATAAAACTTGAAACATTTCTTTCTCCAATAAAGTCAACTTTGTTGCTGTATTCGTCTTCGTTTTTTTACTATAACGGATCGAAACCCCGGAGGGAATTATGAATAACCCTGTATATATATATATATATATATATATATATATATATATATATATATATACATATATATATATATATATATATATATATATATATATATATATATATATATATATATATATACATATATATATATATATATATATATATATATATATATATATATATATATGAATCATCATCATTAAAAAGCGTTTCAGTAGGTTATAAGACCACTAAAAGAAAAAAAAGTGCCTAAAGGTAAGAATTAAAAACTTGGTAATAAAAGTTTTGTACAATAACACATATAAATAAAAAATACTGAGTATGATCTTTTCCAGTAGTATAAACATTCCGCCCTTTCACATCTCCAAAAAGCTCCACTATCCACACTGACAGGAAAAATTTATGTAAGAATAAACACAAGGTAAACTTTTATTTGGCAAAAACGTAAAAAATAGGAAACCAGAGAGGATAAAAGTTAAAAGATGGCTCGGGACGGGTAGAAAAAAAATAGCAAAATAGAAAAAGGAAGCTTAGACGATAGTAAGTTAAAATTTTAAGACTCCATACAACCTGCTAAAGTGAACACCTTGGTAAAGAGACCACCGGTTTACAGTAACCAGTTTCATAAAATTTCACTTAACTCATAAAGAATGTATGGAAAAATGTTCTGTAAAGTGACCCCCTGTGAAAACTGTATAGTGACCAGATAATCTGCCAAAATTATTATTTTTTCCACTGTAAGCTGCTTCTTAAATACAAACCCATTCAGATGATATAGGAAAGCTATATCCCTTTTCAGTTGTTTAACCTAAGACTTGTTCTCAACACTTGTTCTCTCTTCTGTAACACTTGTTCTCGATAAATTAATAAATGAAAAAACAATTAGATAAGTAAAAAAAGATAGATAAATACTGCCAAAACCTTCAATTATAAAACACTTTCCAACACAACACCTGTATACAGTGGTTCTGTATACAGACCATTTTTCTGCCAAATTTAGCAATGCACACTGCAAGAAATATTCCCGTAAATCAACAGAAAAAGTCTGGCAGCAAAAAGTTGTCAGGAATATTCCGTAGGCAGAAACTTTCTGTTGCCAGAAGCTATATGTTATAGGACAGAAAAATTCTGTTCCTTACAGAAATTTTCCGTATACATTTAAAAGTTGTTTTCAAGCTGCGTTTTGCAGTTGATTTCTGTATACAGAAACTATCTGTAAGCGTTACAGAATCATTCTATTGAATAACGTTTATTCCGGTTGACGGAAAATTTTGTATACAAAATCTTTCTGGCAACTTTTTGCTGCCAGTAATTTTTCTGTATACAGAAACTTCCTGCGAGCAGAAAGATGTTACATTCTGGCAGCATTTTGCTGCCAGTCTTTCTGTCAATTTACAGAAATGGTATTTTTAGTTATTTCATATATTACTATTATATTTCTCCAAATGTTAAATTTTTTATACATATATTTAAAAAAAATTAATAATCACAGAAATATAATAATAGTACATAATACCAGTAAATAGATTGGTATTATATTTATTTTATGATTACTATTGTATTTTTGTAAATGTATTAAATTTTTTAAATATATGTATAAAAACATTTAAACATTTGGAGAAATATAATAGTCATGTATGAAATAACTAAAAATACTATTTTTTTTTTTTTTTTTTGTAAATTAACAGAAAGCCTGGAAGTAGAATGTTGACAGAATGTAACGTCTTTCTGTAAAACTAGCCATTTAATAAATAATTGTAACGTTACCAGCAGAACTGTTGGTAGCGTTATGATGACATGTAAAAGTGCTTAGTTCATTTACTGAATTTTTTGCGTATATTAATCAAACCACTGACAAAAAATTACAAATATTTCTGACAAAAATAAAAATTGATTTTTATCTTTTAATCATTGAATCTGAACTTTTTATGTTAAAAATCTGTACCTATAGAGATATAAGTATACTGATATTTTAAAATAATCTTAATAGACACAAATGACTCTTCACATCACCAGTTAATTTTAAAATTAAAGGGCTGAATTAAACATTCTGTGAGTTGAGTAATAATTGAGAATTGTTTCAAGTAAACGAGCACTTACCAGTGCCACAACTACAGTATACGATACCCGGGGCAAACCTTAATTAGGGCGCCTCCCTCCCAAGGAACGATAACTGATTTTGACACCCCCTATAGCACTGCACCCGGGGCATGTGCCCCGCTTGCCCTCCTCCAGTTGCGGCCCCAGCCCTTACTTCAACAAAAGAAAAAAACATTTTTTTCCCTCATGAAAACACAAGAAGATGAGTGTACTTGTATTGACAAATTTTTACATATCTTTTATAATCACGCTATTACAGCTCTAAAGCAAAATATTATCTATAGCAGAGCTTGACAACCTGCAGCCTGTCTCCTTTGATAAAAATGGGGAAAGAAAATGAGAGCATTTTACACTTTTCCAATCATTTTAGGAATACACCGAGTATTTGATTTCCAGTATAATGAAACATTATTGAACTCAATTGCAGATCAAGAGAAAAATATGGGGGAGAAAACAAATGCTGAAATTTTCATCTATTATTTTCCTTTAGTTCACGATTATTTTTATTTATTTACGGTTTTTTTCCTTTGACTGGAATCCGGCAACAAAATAATTGTTCTTATAAATAGTTGGCACTAAATTAAATTTCGGGAAAAATTCAAGCATATGTATGATAATAGTGGAAAACAAATGTCAAATTATCCGACATCAGAGAGTATTTTCTCTGCTAGAGGTCATTTTTGACATTCTCGTTTTAGAAAAGTTAAAAGCGATCTTCTTGCGAAAAAATAATTCTTATTTATATAGTCAAAATAGAATAATTTGAAGTTGAAGAGACGGGTGAAAAAGTTTGAAATGTCCAAAAATTCAAATTACATAAAGATAAGAGATATCATACTAGATACTCAAACATAAGAGATAAATAAAGAATATTTCTAGTGACCGAGCAAAAATTTCGAATTAAACATGTTTGAGTTATCCAAGTTTCGCTGCATTAATAAAAACTGCACTCAGTACTTTAATCTTGTTCACTTAAATTAAATAACACATTCTATATTCTACTTTAAATTGTAGTTACAAGAATGCATTGTTGCAGTAAGTTGTTAAATTTAACCATTAAATGAAAGTCATTTCTAGAAAAAGTCTTGAAAATAAATGAAAATGCATTAAATATAAAACAAATAGAACGTTAACTGGTGTATTAAAAATACACCGATTTTGAACGCTATTGTAGCTATTTTGCATTTTTTCACATATGTAGCAAGAACTTTCAAAATTACCTGGAACCGCACATTTACGCTTTACATCCAGCAGAGCTAGTGATGCTAGTATTCTTGGAAAAATCCAAACCATTTTGACTTGTCAGGTCACAAAATTAGTTGACTAAAATTATTAACTACACTGCACTGTTAAAAAAAAAAAAAAAAAAAAAAAAATAGGAAGCATCTCAAAACATGGGGCAGCTCTTGTCAGTTTAAACTTGCAGGAGTGTTTCCGGACCAGGCGGGTAAAGTATTTAGAAACTTCTGCATATTTCGGAAAAATATTTAAATATTTTCCTGCTTTCTTTGGAAAGGTTTCTGGAATAGATATGTAAAGTTCATTTAATTTATGTAAAATATTTAGTAACCTTTCAGTTTATCTCACTAAGATTTCCGAATTAACGAGTAACGTTTCAGTGTTTTACAGAAATCTAATTGGAAACCTCTGGATTTATTTCACAAAGGTTTCCAAATTAATATGCAATGTGCCTATTAATAAACTGAATTTTATAAATTTGTTTTAAAATGACGGTTTAACTTATGATTGCTTTTTTACTTCCTTGTACGTAGTATAAGGAAGTAATGTGATCCCGAAAAATTTTGGGGGCCAAATTTCGACAAAAAAACCGATTTTGACTACCTCTAAATTTAATTTAAAAAATTTTTTCGATGCATCTCATCGTAGGCTAGCATGCACGATCATATTAACGCGTCTGCAACTCATTTTGACCAGTGGCGAGTCTACTGTGGCCAGTTTTTCCATGCCGTCTGTACGTACGTACGTATGTATGTAACTCGCATATCTCAAAAACTATTGGTCGTAGAATGTTGAGATTTGATATTTAGGATTGTTCTATGATCTAGTTGTGCACCTCCCCTTTTGGTGGCAATCGAATGGATAGTTTATGCACAGGACCGCCCAAAAGATTCGAAATACATTACGCTCTATGGGCCGAAATTCATTAAACTCGCCTAACTCAAAAGCTATTAGGCGTAGAATGTCGAAACTTCATATTTTGGATAGTTGTAACATCTAGTAGTGCACCTCCTTTTTTGGTTCCATTCGACTGGATAGTTTATCTACAGGACCGCCCAAAAGATTCGAAATACATTACGCTCTAAGGGCCGAAATTCATCAAAGCGTTTTTTAGAGGTATTGGGCTATTTCAAACGACTCAGAAGTGATATAAGCTGTAAAGAGTTAGAAACTGAATTTCTCCATTAGAAAAAGTGTCTTTATCATTTATAGTTCTGCTACAGGAACACTCAAAAGATTTCCAATACATTACGGTCAATGGCAATTTTAGGGGCATTCATCCATTTCAAGCACAACACCATCCTACCACATAAGTTAGGTAATGGTCCGACCACGGTCACGTGCCTCCCTCAAGAACTATGCCAAAAGTCGCCAAGCTTGGCGACTTTTGGTGTACGTGTGTGCATATTTAACTTTCAAATCTCAAAAACTATTATGAAATTTCATATATAAGAATGTTGTAACATCTAGTTGTGCATCTCGATTTTTGGTTCCAATCTACTGGAGAGTTTATTTACAGGACCACCGGAAAGAATTTCAGTTCTTTAATGTCTATGGACATCTTCAATATAATACTACTGTAGATAGTCATTGTTTGGTACATGCCCAAAATCTCGCCGTCTGTCCTCGACCTTGGCGAGTTTTGGCGAAATATCGCCAAATTTGGCGATAGTCAGTCATTGGGTCCATGCCCAAAGTATCGCCATTTGTCATCGTTCTTGGCGAGTTTTGGCGAAATATCGCCAAATTTGGCGATAATCTGTCATTGTTTGGTTCATGCTTAAAATCTCGCCAAATGTCGTCGACATTGACGAGTTTCGCCGAAATATCGCCAAATTTGGCGCCAAAAGTTATTTCGTATGTTGTATAACTCTAAAACTAACCCGTAGATTTTTTAACTTTTGTATTTAGAACTATTGTAATATCTAACTGTTTTCAATATCTTTTTTGACAGCAATCGACTGAGAATTTATTTACAGGGTGAGCCAAATGACTTTGAATACATTGAGGTGTATGGATGCATTCAATTCATTGAAAGTCTGTGGTCAATGACTAACAGACACTTTGGCTATCCCCAAAATCTCGCTGACTATCTCAAGTTTGTCGGCTTTTGGTGAAATATCGCCAAATAAAGTGTCAGAAGGAAATCTTTCAAATTGAACTCAGCTGGGCGATATCGAAATATTTGGCTGGAAATCGCTAAACCGTACTATTATTGATATTTTATCTCTTTCAAACAAATAAATTTAGAGGAAGTGCGTCGAAAATATTTTTGATCTAATGGACGTGCAAGGAAGTCATGTGTTGGACACATCAGATTTTTTTCAAAAGAAAATCTTAAAATATGAAACAGTAATTTTTATTATCATAAAGTCATAATCGTAATAAATTTCAAATCTGATCTTTGTTTCCTGAAATTTGCTATATTAAAACTGTACATTGGAATTTTTTTCCCTTTATAAATCTCACACAAAATAAAAGGTTCTTTATAGGACCTTTTATTTTGTTTTAGACAGTTTTCAGAGAGGGGGGAAAATATTAACTTAGTTTCGGCTATTCATTTTATACTTAGAAAAAGAAATCTGGAGTAACTCCACTGACTTTCCGGACCCTTGATCTTTACCAAGCACCTATGTATAATCTATGTATAATGTATATATAAATACGCTAAGCAAAACCTTAGTGTCCCTTTTGCAGCGCACTGCGCGAACGGATGACCGTGAAATTCGGCACAGTTAAAGTTCGTATGGAATTGTTTGTGCGAGTGTTAAAATTTTTGTGTAGTATGCTAATGCGCGGAAAAAAATTAGAGAAGTAATTTGGCACGTAGTATTTTGCGCCAAGTTGGGCGATGGTTCCATTGTTGTGTCAATTTTGAAATAACAACACTTAGTTTCAGTAGTACTATAGAGTTATAGCAGCGGTTCTCAACCTTTTTATTGTCGCGCCCCCCAACAAAGTCTAACTCACGGTGGCGCCACCCCCTCACATTTTTCAGCACACATTCAGTTTTTAATCTTTAATAATGAACATTTAGTTGAATTTTCTACAAAATAATGTTATCAGTCCCAGACAGCACAGCAAACTTGCATCAAACTTGCAGCAAGCTTGATTTATCAAGTCAACAAGCTTGAATTATGCTTGAAAATTCCAATCGTGTAAGTTTGATGCAAGCTTGAATCAAGTGTTCTAGTTTACACTTGCCCAGCTTGCATTAAGCTTGACATTTCAAGCTTAAAAAGTTTTCCAAAAATAAAAAAAAATTAAATACACGGGGCGCCCGCTGGCTAACGCGCCCCACATAATTTATTTTTCCGCTCATTTTCCCCCTCTACGCTGAAATTTCAATTTAATTTAATCTGTTTCCAACGAGTGTTCGTACTCGGGATAGAACCCGGGCCCTTTGGCTTCGCAGTCGAGCACGCTATCCATTCCGCCACCGTAGCCTTGTGCAGCTATGACTAAAGTTTGAAGTGACTTACCACGCTGTTTTCTCGTCAAATTGATAAGTGGGCGATTTGTTATTTGTTTCTTTTATTTTTCCATGGGATGCATCAGAATTAAAATAATGCATCAAAATAAATTAAATTAAAATCAAAATTAAAATAAAAAAACACGTTTTAAAACTTTCAGTACCGCAATACTCATGAAGCAATACTGCTGGCCAAAACCGAGACAAACGACTGATTTTGAAATCAATTTCGTAGTATAATTGTATTTTATTTTGAAGAATTTCCATATTTGGAAATATAGAATGGGTTTACTTAAAACAAATTTTGTGTTAAGTAATCTGAAATGGAAGAAACAGATAGTTAAACGTTACTTCGAAATGCTATATCACAGTTGCTAACATGTATGGAATACAAACACTTTAGTCATTTTTGTAAATATTTCTTAAAATAACAAATAATTGAAAAATTTTGCTATTTTTTAACGATAAAAATTCTCTTTACAAATGTGGTTATTTTCCTACATATTGGTATGCTATATTGATATAGAGCACTTCGAAGACTTAAAAATAAGTTAAAATTAATTTATACAAATGTAAATTTGAATTATTTTCATTGTTCATACTTTATAATTAAAAAAATTATTTAACTTCTGAATTTTTTTTTATCCTTTGTAATTTTATTTTAAAAATACAAAAGTGTAAGATTTTTGGGCCCTAAAATCTGTAGGCCCTGGGCAGTTGCCCCGTTTGCCCTGCCGGTAATATGGCACTGGCAATATAAAATAAAACACATCTTTTACGAACTTTCAGCAAATATTAGGGTGCTAGACAATTAATGTCCATTCTCTTTCACAGATGGCAACCATCAACGCTCCTTTAAAAAGGAAAAATCACGCGAGTATCAATTTTCAAGCTTAAATCAAGCTGTATTTAAACTTGACAATTCAACTTGACTCCTGCAAGCTTGCTGCCAGCTTAGAATGAGTTGAACTGTCAAGCTTGCATTAATGCGTCAAATTCAAAGAAATGTCAAACTTGATTTAAGCTTATGTGCTGTCTGGAGTAAAGCTTGAATGAACATTTTAAGCGAAAATAGTTGAGTAAAAATGAGTTGAGTAAAAATTTGATGTTGAATAAAAATGAGAATTAATAAGATGAATTTTTTAAAAACATGCATCACTACTTGATCTTTGTTTTTTTTCTCGCCCCCTACCCCGGCAAACGCTCTGAACTCACTTTGGGGGTCGCGCCCCCCAGGTTGAGAAACGCTGGATTATAGTATTACAACAAAATTTACAGAAAGGGGAATTATTCGCCAGTTTGGTGATACGCCAATGACTAAAATGTGCTTTAGCAATGTGCTTGGCGACTTTTTTTAGACGGCGATAAGTGCGCGAAGTGCTGTAAATTCCATGTTTAAAAGCAATAGAAAAAGCTTGGAGGAGAGAATAATTTTTCGTTCCGGGCAGGTCGGAATCCAAGAGACACTGCGCAGAAACGCACCAATTCGACAATTTCTTCATGACCTCCCGCCAGTGACGGCCCGTGGTCAAAACTGTTAGTGCAGCCGGAAGCATATGAGCCCCCCCCCCCATTCTTCCGGACAGGATTGGAAAATCTTTGTTACTAAATTCGAAAGCTGGCGGATTAAGACCTCACCGAGGAAAAAAAATAAAAGAAATTACTTAAAAAATGTAAGCGATCCTATTTTACTTCCATAAAATGGACATAAATTTCAACCAGCCGCTCTTATCCTCAAAATTGCATTAATCCGTGTCTCATTCGAAGTTACCTTAGAATTTTCTTTTGTAACGATAACTTGAGAAGAAAAGAAAAAAAAAACTTATTTTTTATAAGTCAAATCAATCCTCCTTTCTTTTAAACATGCGAATCGGTCAGTGATGTCCCCATAAAAAGGCGTTGTTTTAATTCAGATATCAATAATTTTAAAAGCTCTTTAAAATTTCTCATGTTTAAAGAATTTTCTCGCTCGCCATGTCCTCTAAATGTCAGTTCTTGCTTACTTAAAAACAATACTGCTTTGATGGGTAATTGTCCATTCATAAGCGTCTATTCAGGCTTACCTTCTTGATGAATTCAGCAATATAAAGTCGAGAGTTTTCCAAACATATAATCTCCTTACCCCCTCCCTCACTTCTCGTCCGAGCCAATCAGTTAGTCGAGTTCTCATGTTCAGCCGCCGTTAAAAAATCTTTCATTGGCTGTATCAGCTGCATACTCCCTATGCTGGAGAGGCTGCTTACGTAGTCGTTGTCATGGCAACGGTGCTGCCAATTTTCTTTTCAGCACTCTGGGCTGAACTAAAGATTTTTCCAATTGAATTGCGGGAAGATTAAAGTGCTTTTTTTCTGAATTAGCGATCCGGCCACAATACGTTTTTTTTGTTTGTTTTTTTTCGGAGATTTTTTTAATTTACCGTAGGAACTCCACAATTCTAATCTGAATTTAGGAAAATTAGTAGAATAAATTATTTTAAAGTATGTGCTGATAATTTCAAGTGCAGCCCGGCTGTACTTGCTGTATCCCACGAGCCGCCACTGCCTCCCGCCAGGCTGTATGCTAAAGCAAATTTTCTCAAAAAATATTATTGAAGAAATACCTCAGCAATTAAGAGGGAGTGAAGATAATATTATTAATGAAGTGTATGGAAATATTTCCGAAAACACACTCTCAGATAACATATTGAAGTCAGTTATAATAGAACATAAAAAAAATGATTGAAATTTTATTAATGTTGGCATAATCGAATATCAGGCCAAGGGAGGGCGGTGGGGGGCGATCGCCCCCTCCTGGGCGAAGTCCAAAAATCTGTTATAATCTGCTACAATATGTTCTGAAAGTATAATGAAAGTTATGTAGCCTTTTTCTAAGGGATGTATTGCGGGTACTACTCCCTGTTCTTTTTAACCATCGCTCATACATAGATTTTATCAATAAAATAATTAATTACATTAATCGGTATAATTGATTTTATTAATTAATTGAAAAATCATTTTGCGCATCCTACCCCCCCCCCCGTTTCAGGTACAAAATCGCCTCTCCTTGAGTAATTTCTGGATCCGCCCCTGTCGAATATCCGATGAATAGAGAACATATCACCGTAGCTACGCTAAATAATTTGATATGATGACAGTGAAATCAATAACTATCCAGTAGAGTTTTTAAATTCCTTGACTGTTGTGCGTGGTTTGGTTTTTTTTTTTCTTTTCTTTTCGGTTAGCCGGGAGCAAGTAAAATATTGCCAGATAATTATGATCTGCGTGAAATTCTTACAAACCTAAAGCTATTTAAAGTACATAGTTGTTTATCCCTTTCCATATTTTGGAAGTTTAATTTAATTTCGTATTTTTATTCAATTCCACACGTTTTCAGAAATTCCCCATTATGTAACCATTAAGCATACAAATTTCTTTTTAGTATATTGATATTTTTGTATTTATTTAATTCTGTATCTAAATACTATTTTGCATACGGATTAAAATTTCCGCCTTTTTTGGCGGGAAAAGACAGTGTTTCAGAAGTAGTCTTTAAACGTTTCCCAGAAAAAACAGTTAGCGGAATTTGCACATGGCTTAAAAAAAAATAAAAAAAATAACAGAGTTTGCCACCACATAAGTTAGTAAATTGCATCATTATACTAATAAGAAACTTAAAGGAAGCATTAGTCCATGGAACAGGAATGCGCATCAAGTTTATACATCGTAATGCTATTGATTGCGAAGTTTGAACTGGAACCGCAGGCAATAAAAGAATTTTAATTCCACTTAGAAAATATTCTAGTACTATTTTACCAGATCCTTTTAAAAAACTCAATTTCCAAATATACCTGCATTTGCGATGATAGTAAATAAATCTCAAGGACAATCATTCGAAAAAAGGGCAAATTTATTGAGGCAGCAAGGTTTCATACATGGTCAGTGGTACGCCTCAGGAGGAAAACTTGAATCATTCGACTTTTTAAGATTTTATAACTCCAAACATAATGGGCATTTAGTCGAGGATAGTTCAAGGTTCAATTTTCGGAGGGGGCCACTAGACTTCTTAGATTAGCTTAAATTGTTCAAAATGCAAACTGAATGCGTGAAATCCAAGGTCGGTAGACGGAGATGACCCTATGACCCATTCGCTGGAGTTGCCTTTGTATTTAGTAAAATATGATAGAGTTTTTACTGAAACATCGTCTTCACAGAAAAGTGTGGTGGTTGTAAAGTGAAATTGTACAAAAGTGGTCACTAAAGACAGATAGTCTCTTAGCCAAGGAGGTCACTTTAGTAGGTTCCTGTGTATATGGAATGGTGAGACATTGACAGAAGAACTTTATTCACACTCAAATAAAAAAAATAATTCTTTATGGTCGAATTTCAACCACTGGCAGACAACTAGTTTAAATAAATTTAATCAGCTCAATCAAATGTAGCATTCAGACACTAGTGCGCTTCGGATAATTTGAGTATATAGGTCGCAATGTATAAGAATAATTTTTGACGAAAAAAAAAAAAAAAAACTGTAAGCCCCCCACATACTAAAATCTATACAGTATGCCAGTATGCAAGACAGTGACCTATAATATACGTCCCTAATTGAATGCACATTATAGATGCTACCCAGCAAACACACACCTGCTGGCGGAGTACCTTGCCAGTGCCTTTCTGCCATCACGTACAGCGCCGGCCCAGCACTGCAAAAAGTAACCGAATCGTACCAAAAGTGGTCGCCCGAGAAGTACCTTGCCAGAAGCCCGGGAAGGCAGCGGCACTCTGCTGGCATACTGCATGTGCCGGCCGTTACTCACAATAAAGGCACTGGCCCATGAAGTTTATAATGCCCAAAAGGAAACGGCCGGGTGCCGGCTATTATTAAAAATAAAGGCACTGGCCTGGTGCATTAACAGTGACAACAATATAATGGCACGGTACCGGATTAGTGCCTATTTACAGTAACGCTGCCATAACTAAAATATGAGCCAGCGGCGGATCCGGGGTAGAAGGGCTTATTCATCAACCCATTCCAAAAAAAAAAAAAAAAAAAAAAAAAGGAAGACATTGCTTAAGGGTAACATTTTAAGATAAAAAACTAGATACATGAAAAATTAAAAACAACAGCAAAATCCATTAGTACATCATTTGCAAATTATGTTCGCCCAACATTAGTGAATTGTGTGCAGTTTTCACAAACTGAAATTTTCTTACAAATTTTCATTTTCAAAACATATTTTTTTTTTATGAGAGAGGATATAACACATGTCAAAACCTACATAAAATCATTTATAAACAGTTTAATTTCAATATCTCATAATTAAAGAGATTTTATAAATGAGTTTTAATATTTTACGGTTTATATATATGTATATATATATATATATATAAATATATATAAAACTCGGCTGTTCGAGCCTCGTCAGGGGGAGACCCTCCATGAACCCCCCCCCCCCTAATTTTTTAGTTTCATTATTGCCATATTAAAACGATATTAATTGACTATGTCACTTTATATCTCATCTTTCGTGTATTTCGCCTGGTAACCCAATGTTGACATTTTTAGGATTGTAACCTACATATAGAAAAATACATGTGATGCATATTCTACAGCTTACGAAATACTGTAGCAATAGATTAAAGCTGTTGTGAACTAATAGTATTTAAATATATGTAAAATTATGTCGCATTTTTGGGACACATTTTTCGGACAATTTTTAGTAACGGGGGTTAGAGATAAAATGTCATACTCATTAATATATAAATCATAATCTTACAGGAAGTAATCTATATAAATAAAACAGAGTGTAAACTGTCCATTTGTCTGTCTGTCTGTCTGTGTCTCGCGTAGCTCCGAAACGGGTGATCGTAGACCTACCAAATTTTGTACGGAAATTCTCCAAGACGAGTCTCGACACACCTCGAAGCGATTTTTTCGAAATTCGAATTAGAAAATGTTTTATTTTATGTTTTGTCCGATTTTTAGCGATTTTTCTTGCGTAATACATAATAACGCCGGTAATTGCGCTCGCAAGAAAACGATATTTACATCATCGTATAGAGGAGAAAATTTTCTTTTAAAAACTGTTTGTTCGGACTGTGTGACATAATTTGCAGATTTTTAGGAATTTTTCAAATAAAATTAAATTTGACGCTGACTTTCGAAAAATATTTTTAAAACTGCTGCATCTTGAATTCTATCTGACATAACTTTTTTATATTTCGGCAAAAGACGGAGCACACAATTCGCCCACTTTTAAAAGAAGAACGGAGGGAAAATATAAATTAGAAGAATTTTTACGAATTTTTAAGTAAAGAAGGATTTTCATTTCAGTACCACCTGCTTACAAATTTCGGTTTGATATCTTGCGGTTTGGTTGTCATGGATACAGTAACAAAGATTAAAATTGCCAGTTGAAAAAAATAAATAAAAACGGGTCCCGCGCCATATCTCGAAGCGATTTTTTGCGAAATTCGAATTAAAATATCTGCTGTTTATTGCCTTAATGCGCCAAATACTACCGTTATTGTACAACTACAAGTCAAAGCCCGTTGTGAAGCAATTACAACGAGCGCTCTTCTGAAAACGTGAAAAAAGTTTCTCATTCCAAAGATTTCCTTTGCGTACATAGTTATTCTTATGTCCAAGCAGACGATTCTTTGCTTGGCTCGATTTCCTTTTATAAATACTGGATTTATTTGTGAGAAGAAAAATTAAACTGCATAATCTTGAAAAACAATTTTAAAGCCTTTATAAAAATAGCGCAGTCTTATCTCTTATCTCTTTTCTTTTTGTAAAGGGTTGAAAGATAGGGTGACCTATTTTTAAAATTAAAAAAAAAATGTCCATTTCATGTAGTGTCTGAGGTATTTAACGCTAAAACGTGAACCTAAAAGACAGCATGTCTGCGGAAATAAGACATTTTGAAAGTGAGAAGTTCACTGCAAACGGTCCATTTTCACTTTTTTGATAGCGAATGACGCTGACATAGTTTTTTTTTGTGTGTGTGTGTGTGTGTGGGTGAGCGGAAAAAACGCCACCGGAAAAAACGCCGCCGGAAAAAACGCCACCCGGAAAAAACGCCGCCGGAAAAAACGCTACTTTTAATAGTAATCTACTTTTAATAGTTTTATAATGTAACACAGTCTTTATATGCTAATCGATGAGGCAAGGAGCGTAGCCAGAAAAAATTTTCGGGATGGTTGTATGAGATATAATTTTGTAATGATAAACTTAATTTCTTACTGACGACGTAGGAAAGGGGGGGGGGTTTGGAACCTAGAATTGGCTTGGGGACCCCGAAATTTTTTCGGGGGGTTGTATGAGATATAATTTTGTATTGATAAACTTAATTTCTTACTCACGACGTAGGAAAGGAGGAGGGCTTTGGGGCTCGAGCCCCCCCCCCTCCCCATACCTTTGTGGGATGATAGAAAATAATCATATACCGGTGTCTTTTTCAGTGTCCAGAATCCATAAAAACATACTAACCCCCCTCCCCCAAACCCACTGAATTGCTACACGCTACTGCGCCCCTATCGGATTGAGGGGAGACCTAGGGTTGAGCTATGGCTTATTATTACTGGTTTTCTTTGTATAAGGGCAAGAGTTTATTCTGATTCATGGTAATTTATCTTGTAATAAATAAAGTTGCTATATGGTTACACATAACATTAGGGTAACATTTTATTCAGATCAAAAGATTTTTTGTTACCTATTTTGAAAAGAAATTCCTTTATCTACCTGCTGTATACTACATGACTCAAATTTTAAGGAGGAAAATAGTTTTATACACTAAAATATGCTGTGAGAGTATGTACTTTAAAAACAGTAAAACTTAAGATTTACCTGTTATTTTAATCTCCAAGGTATTATTATATCCAAGTATATTCTATCCAAGTATTATTGTATCCAAGTTATCACGGTAAGGCCATCAAAGTTATGAGCTAACAAAGATTTCATCATTGAAACAGCGTTTTTTATATAAATAACTGTTCCAAATGTTGAAATTTTACTAGCTTTCTGAAACTGTTTAAAAATACCAATTTAACTTTTTCGAAAGCTATATACAACAATGAACAATATTTTGTATCCTAAAAAAGTACTTCATACGTAATTCATCAAATCTTATAAATAAAAATGAAATTCTGTTTGTTTGTTTGTTTGTTTGTTTGTGGATTTGAGTTGTATACAAATCCACAAAAATGGACCTATCAGCCTGAAATTTTGCATAGATATGTAAAATAATATAGAATAAATCATAGTCCACTTTAAAATTTTGAAAGTCCACCCGTTCCCGGAATTTAAGAGATTTTTTATGTTCTCCACGCAAAAAGCTTTACGTAATTGTAACCCCTGTAGTGAAAAAAGTGTGAAATAAGGATCGTGGTTGCCATATGTGGCGATTTTGCCGAATAAGATGTTTTAAATTATCAAAGTAAAAATAAAAGATTAATAATGATTTTTTTTTGTTAGTTTATATTCGTAAGGTTATATTTTTTTTAATTATAATATCGTGTGCATGGGAAATCGGAGCAGGAATGAAATATTTTATACGCAAAACAATAAGAATTGAAGATTTCCGAGGCTAATATGTTAAAATTTTTTAGTTTGGCGAAAAAATAAAATGGCTCAAATGCCGAGAAAGTGAGTTCTAGCGGTTTGCACAGTTTCCGGCTTGGCGAATTTACTGAGAGCTTAAGGAAACGGATTTTTGAAAACAAGTACAAAGGTTTTATTAGAATACAGCGTTAAACTTTAATGATCCCTGCGAAAATAATGCAGTTATTAAGGGATTTCAAGCGATCTATCTTCAGCATTCTCGCAATTTTGAGGAGGATTCTAACGCTTGGCGCTATTTATCGTAATTTAATCGTCTGCTATTTGGGTTATGAATACACCTGCGTATAAGTTTTTGAAATTTTCATTCAGTTGGAATTGTGCATTTTTCAGAGCAGCTTTTCTGCATCTAATGTATTACATCCAGAAAAAAGGATGTTAGAAATATCAATTTTAATTTTGTTTAATCACACTCATGAATAATGATACACTTTCCAACTTAATGAAAGAAGGAACGAAAATAGGGAAGACCCATGGATTATAACTCTTTTTATATATAGCACTTTAGTGCGTATTTAAAAATCTGAAAGTGTGTCAGATTTTCTATGATTCTAGCGCTTGGCGCAATTTAATGAGAGGGTATTTTTAAAAACAAGCGTAGGTTATCTTATAAATAAAAATGAAATTATGTTTGTCAATTTGTTGATTTGGGTAGTATACAATTCCACAAAAATGGACCTGTCAGCCTGAAATTTTACACAGATATGTAAAATAATATAGAATAAATGATAGTCCACTTTAAAACTTTGAAACTCCACTTAAAAACGTTTTCCTCCTGAAGGGTTCCCTTAATTTCCGTTCCCGGAATTTAAGAGATTTTTTATGTTCTCCACGCAGAAAGCTTTACGTAATATTAACCCCTGTAGTGAAAAAAGTGTGTGAAATAAGCATCTTGGTTGCCATGTGTGGCGATTTTGCCGAATAAAATGTTTTAAATTCTTAAAGTAAAAATAAAAGAATAATAATGATTTTTTTAGTTTATTTTTTTGGTTATTTTTTTAATTATAATATCGTGTGCGCATAAGAAATGAGAGCAGGAATGAAATGTTTTATACGAAAAACAATGAGGATCGAAGATATCAGAGACTAATATGTAATTTTTTTTAGTTTGGCGAAAAATAAAATGGCTGATAGGCCGATTTTTAGAGTGTGAGTTCTAGCGGTTTGCACAGTTTTAGGCTTTTTGGCTCAATTTACTGAGAGCTTAAGGGAATAGCATTTTTGAAAACAAGTGTATAGGTTTTCTTAGAATACAGCATTAAATTTTAACTATCCGTGCAGAAATAATGCAGTTATTAGGACATTTCAAGCGATGTAGCTTCAGAATTCTCGCCAATTGAGTACATTGATTTAACTTGGGGGAAATCCGCCAAATTTCAGAAAATTGAAATCTCCGCATTTAGTACATCGAGGTAACGATGAATAAAACATGTTATAGTTGATAATTTAAAAAATGCGGCTGTATTAAGGGATTCCACTTTTCAAATAAATGCCTGGCGGTCGAACCATTTCCCATTTTGATTGCTGCTAAGTCAATGCTTCGAATGATTTCCTGAAAAAACTCTTGCAAAATGGCGTATGCTGGCACTTTGGCGAGGCTTAGATTTGAAACTGGATTTTACTTGAGACTGGTATATACGTATAATAAGACTGGTTATACATAAAAATAAATGTTGGTATGTGTGTAGGAGGTTGAAAAACTCCAGCACCGTTTCACCGATCACCATAAAATTTGGTTCACCTAAGTCTTTTATCATGGAGAAGGTTTTTATGCTATCCGTTTTCCTCTAACTTTTCACTAGGTGGCACAGCAGAACGTCGAATTCTATTCCGTTTAGCCGTTTGCTATGCGAATATGGTCCAACAAATTTCGATGAAATTTGGTACACGCGAATATTAGAACACGGAGAATATTTTTCACTATGCGTTTGCTGTATAACTTACCGCTAAATAGCGCTGCAACGCATCAACTTCTATACCGTTCGACTGATCGGCATAAAATTTTTTATACTTACACATTTGAGAACGAAGAATATATTCTAACTGCGTTACTTTTGATGTTACTCACCACTAGATGGCACTGCAATGCATTATTATTTTAACTCGCCACTAGATGACGCTGCAGCAGGCCAAATTTTTGACCATTCAAACGGTGGCTATGAAAATCAGTATACATAGCTATTTGAAAAATGAGAATATTTTGGCGTTATACATTTTGCTATAACTCGCCACATGACGGCGCTGTAGCAAATCATTACTTTAATTAACCACTAGATGGCCCTACAGTGTATCACTTCTTGACTGTGCGAATAATCGCTATGAAAATAGGTATACATAGATATTTGAACACGGGGAAGAGTTTGGCACGATCCATTTTCCTATAACTTGACAGTAGATGTCGCGTCAACACATGAACTTCAAGACTATTCAGCCGATCGTCATGAAAATTCGTATACATCGATATCTGAATGCGAAGAATATTTTTGCCATATCCGTTTTGCTAAAACTCGCCACTAGATTGTGCTACGCCGCATCGCCTTCTGCACCGTAAAAACGATTGCCTTGAAATTCAGTATGCATGATTATTGAACACAATATAACGCGATATCCATTTTGCTATATCTCTTTATTACAATAAATAGTAATCACAACAAATATTAATGTCAAAAAGTCCATTCATTCCCGTGCGAAGAACGGGTACTTCAGCTAGTAACAAATAAAATTTGGCCGTTGTTTAACGTAAGAGTATGGGAAGCGCGCTCAATTGAATGGGTTGCCAAAACTTAGAAACCCAAAAATCGCCATTTCCGTTTTAAACTCGCCAACTTTTCATAACATCTCACTGAAGCCGCCTATAACCCTTCTGTGGCGCCTCCCATACACACACACTATAACTCGGCGTATCATAAACATTTCTTTAGTGTGCATAATATATATATATATATATATATATATATATATATATATATATATATATATATATATATATATATATATATATATAATCTTGTAATTATTCAGCTTGTAATTACCAGTAATAACCATACACATATTTATATTAAAATTGTTTTGCTTTTGATGTGAAGTTGGGATCGTCGTTTTTCTCAAATGCTGTGGAAAGTGTAAAATGTTCCTTTTTTTATGTTTGTGAGGAATTCGAATTTAACTACATACTATCCATTTAGCACGAAAGTAGCTTATAAAACTTATCAAATATATTCAAACAAAAGAGTGAATATTCGAATAGTGAAAAGTTTTAAGGGGGTGGGGGCTAGAGGGGCATATGCCCCCGTTCATAGCATATACAAGGGGCACACTATTTTCGAATTAACATTGTTTTCCATTCAGGAAAACAGAAGGGGCGCTGAAAACTCAATTTAGCATATGGTTTTGAATGCTTTGCTGAGGCAAAGCGACTCAGCTAGCGCAGTCGGAGGGGAAGGGGCATTTAAAATCCCATACTGAGAAGCAACATGACAAAGAAGGATAGTATTCCTCGGTGCATCTTTTCAATAATGAGAGCGAACAGGTTAAACGCGGAAACAACTAGTTAAATGCTTAACGCAAATAATACATTATTATAAAGGCACTTTAATAAAATCGAATAAACAAGATGTACGTTTCGGGTGGTACGAAAAGTCCACCCTCCTTCCAGAGCCGTGCTTAGGGGTGGCAAACTTAGCCATCGCCCAGGGCCTCTAACTGTTGAATTCGTGGATATCAGGTGATCAAACTTTCATTAACGTTATTTTGTTGACGAAAACCCAAATTTTTCGTTTATGGGGCCGGGTGAGGAGGGATTGAAGCTTTTAAATTTCGATAAAATTAGTGCTTTTAAATGTGCAGAATATGTAATTTCCTATGTAGCTTTTCTTTTTTCAAATTTACAACATGTTAAGTAGCTAGATGCAGCTTTTACATTATGGATACTTATTGTATTAAAATCTTAATTAGTTAATGTAATTTACTTAATTACAGTAGCAGTAGCGATTTGTGCTGGTGGAGGGGGGGGGAGACATGACAAGATCCACAATAATTTAGCAAGTAAAGAAACGTGAAAGGCCCTTAATTGTTTTTTTTTATCTCGGGCCGATAAATATGTTTTGCCCAGGCCCCCCTAAAACCCTAAGCACGTCCCTGCCTCATTCACTACGCCCCTACGAAGAAGGGTGGAACCTTTGTACCCCTGAAACGTGCGTATTAGGGGGTGAACGCTAGACGAAAAATAGGCCTCTCGCAAAACAGCCTAAAAGATTTGTCTCGTCTCGTAAAATCCCTATATCATAATGTTAAAAATGCTTTTCTCATCTAACAAGATCCCCGTATCGTAATGTTAAAAATGTTTGTCTCATCTTGCAAAAAACGTGTAAATCTGTCTCCTCTCGCATCCATCCCTATGCGTACTGCTCTAAATAAAACTTGAAAAATTCGAATTTATGGTCGATTCCTAGAATTTTTTTTAATGTATCAATTTTTTGTGGAAATATATATTATTTCGAAATTTTTAGATATCTCGAAATTTTTCTTGTGTCCTTTTAACTTTGAATTACTCAAGATTGGCTGTATTTTTATTTGTTCTTTAAACTATATATAAGTATTAACTAGTAACTTATATAAGTAGTAACTTATATAAGTATTTAACTGTATTTTGAGTATAATGCTAGCATTTTTAGTTTTTCTAGTAGGTTAAGCTTGGGTTCAATCAAAGGCGGATCCGGGGGGAGGGCGCAGGGGGCGCGCGCCCCCTCCGAGAAAAGTATATTTACACTAGATAAATGAGGCTTTCACCAATATTTAGTGTTCTTTACACTAGATAAAATGAGTATTTACGATTTGCGCCCCCTCCGAAAAAAGTTTCTGGGTCCGCCCTTGGGTTCAATAGTGGTTTAAACTCCCTTTGTTTTGGAGGTTCGAATACCTTCGCTGAAAACGACTAACAAATAATCTCAATAAATATAGCCAGATCTGCGGAAACAATTCGAATATTGCAACCTAATATCGCCAAATCTGAGACTAGCAGTTTTAAGCTGGGAAAGACGTCTGATATATATGTCTGTCTCTTTATTTATTTATTTTTTTTTCTTTTGCAAGTGCTAGAAGTTTCGTAAGAAAAGCAGTAAATGCGAGGAATAATTGAAGAACAATCTAAATAGCGTTTTTAAATAAATGAGTCTGAACAAAATATCTGCGTAGTTTCTAATTTTGACTATTACATGAAAATACTGTCCCTTTATTTCTAAGAAAATAAGTGCAGGAGCCCTATACCTTTCCTTAGCTGGTGGCCAGAAACGTCCCCCCCCCAAAAAAAAAAAAAAAAAAAAAATTCGGGGAATGTCCAAAAAGTTTGAGAGTCCAAACGGTAAAAAAGGCAAAAATTTTCACACAAAGACTTCATTCTTCATCATTATTATTTTGCTAACAAAATTTCGGATGGGGGGGGTGTTGGACTCCCTGGACCCCCCCCCCCCATGTATACGTTCTTCGGTGTGGCAAACTGGGCAACCGCCCAGGGCAGCTACAAAAAACTGTTGAAACTGTCGATCGATATCAAGTAGCCAAATAAACTTCCTAACCTAGAACTGAAAACTGCACATCAGTAAGCCGAGAAAAAACACAGATTTTGTAATTTAGTGTGTAGCTTTCTCTTTCAAATTTACAGCATGGCTAGCTCGACTGCAGCTTTTACATTATGAGAGAAAGCAGTAGCGTAGCAAGAATTTTATTTCGGAGAGGGACTGGGTATCAAATTGTAAGCTAAGTAAAGTGTCCCATCGGCGGGGGAGGAGGCTGCAGTCCCCTCAGCTCCCTAATAATAATAATAATAATAATATGAACGCCTTATCAGAGTTTGATTATTTAAATGAAATAACGAAATTTTATGCTAACACTACGAAATATTTACTGGCCCATTACCTCTAAAAAGTGGTGGCCCGGTACATTTTAAACAGTACCACGCCGTTAACTATGCCACGCATGTTTTAGACACATGGGCGCGACATGCATTTCACCATTACTGGCAATGTACTGGCGCATTTGCATTTTTCAGGCATTGGTATTCCAGTGACTTTAAACTGACGGCAAATGCACTGTGCTCCCGGCGTACGGCACTTTGCCAGCACGGCGGGTACCCTGCCATCATTTTGCGGGCAGTAGTGTGTTTGCTGGGTACTACACTTTCAAGAATTTGCACAGTAATGTATAAGAATATTTTGTAGTACTGTACAAAACATGTGTGATCTACCCACACCAAAATTTATAAAGGTTGTGTGACTGTGACCTATTATATTTTCCTTACTATGTAAGTTTATTTTTCACTTGCTCAATGGATTATCTCGGGATTCCCCATTACGTAAGTTATCTATTCTCTCTCTCTCTCTCTCTATATATATATATATATATATATATATAAACTTATTAAAATGAACCATTTAAACACTAGCGCACTATGAATGACTTGCATCTATAGGCCGTAATGTATGAGAACTATTTTTTGCAACTCCGTGAACAAATTATCAGCTCTATGCACACCAAAATCTATGCAGGTTATGTGACTGTAACGTATGACATACATAACCAATACAATCTAATGCACCATTCAGACGCTAGCGAATTTTCAAGAATTTTTGTCCATAGGCCATAATGTAAAAATATTCTTTTTTGTAGACCTGTAAAAAAACTTAAGTCCTATACACATCAAAATCAATAACGTTTGTGTGACGATGACCTATAATATACATACCAAATTTGAGCTCAATATAGTCGAATGCACCGTTAAGGAGCTATCGTGTTCACTCACATAGATACACACACAGAGATACATCTCGTAAAAATAGTATAAATGAATTTAGAAGACATTAAAACATGTAAATACATCAAAAGCTCAAAGTCGAACTCTTTCATGATTACAATACTTTCCTTATGTGGTACATGTTCGAAAAGTTAAAAAAAAAAGACAAATAAATACAAAAATATTTTGTAGCACTAAAATTTGTGGATAAAAATATTTTTCTTAGTAAAAGTTTTCAACAAATTATATATGTAATAAAATATCTTATTTTAGTAAAGTATATACATTACGAATTATCTTTTTCAAACATTAATAAGGCAATACAGATACAAGCGACTTCTCTCTGCAAATAAATTGATACATTTCCTGAAAAAGTAAAAGTAGAATGAGATATACAGGGTGTCCGAAAAGTCCTTGACACATTTAAAAAGTTCATAGAAAAGCAAAAAATTGCCGTATGAATATGCGGTTTACACAGTTATATTTCTCAGGTTCTCGAATTTGTTTTGGCATCGTAAAAAATACTTCCAAATTGTGTTCATAGGTGGCGCTGCACAGTCACTGTTAAAAACAAAACAAACGTAATGTGAGGAGTATAATCATTTTATTAAGCAGAAAGCAATACCTTTCGTTAACAGAGATCAATGTGCGCATCTTTTGTTGCTCAAACCACATGTACGGTACTCAAGTTCATTCCATATACTCAAGTCATCCATGTCCATGTTTTGTAAAGTCTCATCCGATCTTCGAGGCCGACCACTTCTTTCCATATCTAAAACGCTTCCAGTCTCTGAAAAGCCCAAATCCAGTCTCTGCTAGGCCAAAATCCTGTTTCGACTCGGAGGTTTTTTTTAAAAACATGTTACGAAACTTTCTCTGAGATGTAGTTATGGATTTTGATTCGAAATACCAACCTACGCAGTGCGCTTTCTCAATCGCTGTCACCATAGCTAAAATGAATATTCCCTCACCGTCAATGCTGTTTGAAACTCACGAAAAATCCCTATTGGCTCTCATTGCTGAAAGCTGGAGATGTAGCGCCATCTATGAACACATTTTGGAAGTAATTCGTTTTAAGATGGAAAAATAAATTCTTGATTCTGTGAAGCATTACTGTACGAACCGCATATTCATACAAGAATTTGTTGCTTTTCTGTGAATTTTTGAAATGTGTCAAGGACTTTTCGGGCACCCTGTATTTTTAAATATATTTGATAAACTTTGCTGCACGATTTCACCATTATGTGTGTGACATCTGTGCACTGCCTTTTCTTTTTAAAGTCTTTTTTCATAAGCTCAGCATTGAAAAATCAAGTATCAATATTATCTTGTTTTACATCCTTTTATAAAACGAATATATGCACAATAAATATAATTATCTGCAACATTTTATATTTAATTATTAATTTTATAAATCTTGTAACATGTGTGAAAACTTCTGGGTAACACACAGACAGGAGAACAGCCCTGCTCAGCAAACGCCTAAATAAAAAAAGACTTTTTTTATACTCTACTAGCTGAAGCAACAGTTCTTCTCACGGAATGGATATTGTTAAACTAACAAATACAAATGGAAAATACACTGGTGAAATAAAGTAAGAGAATTTGCATATTTTATCGAATTTCATGAAAAGAACTGAACTGAATGTAAAACCACTGTTTCTAGACAAAAATGCAAATCTGGTACGTCAAATACGTAAGCGTACACCGATTTTCATTCGCAACGGTACCGGTTCGTTGGAATTTGTTCACCAACAGCCTGATATTGGCCCTTGTTGATGGCTGTTTTCGGTATTTTCGATGGTACAGCTGACGCACCTCTTCATATGTTTTATGACCCAGTTTCCAAGAAACAATGGCTATTCTTTGTTCTAAGGAGAGCATTTTTTCAAACACCTGTGAAAGAAATCAATACATTAATGTTTTCATAAAAATGGATCGTTATTTTTGGAACACCCTGTACTATATATAGAAAAATGTCATTCTTTTTATGAACGCACCCTTGTAGAAGTATTTTACCGTAGCAGAAGATTGCCTGTTATGTTAATCTTTAGTTATTGTACACTTTATAAGGTTGTTTATTGGAATTCAACTGGGCAGACGCTCAATGTAAGTCATTGATGAAGGTATTGTTTGTGTTAATAAAATTATTTTATATTTTAAGCATGTCAGTATCCATTAATCCACTACGCAACTCTGCAGATAGCAGTAGAAATGCTATCAGATGGTTATGGGCACAGAAATGCCCCCACCATTTTTTAAAAAGTAAAATAGTAGAATGGACAATTTGTCTTCTTTTCGTCAAGTACTGTTAATATATTTCTTCGAATGTAACGAGATATAAGTTAATCAAATTTACGATTTATAGAAGTCATACATTTGCTATTAAACCGCCAATGAGCATAATTATTCTGAGTGGTTGAATGATGTCAAAATTTTGCTCATCAAGAAAAACTCTGGCGAGTAGTGGAAGAGACTGAACAGAAACCTACAGTAAAACCGGAAGGTGACCAGACTCCTTTATTGGATTATGAGGACAAACAGAGAGCTGCTCTTAGCTTTATGTACATGTGTAGTGGTGGAAAGTATAAAAAATATGATAGCTCGCGAGAAAGCACTGGCACATCTGCATGGAAAATGCTGAAAAAATTATTTGAGCCCTGTGATCGTTCTCGATTAATCTCTGGGAAAAACAAATTTTACATGGGTCAATAAGAAGTTGGCACTGATCTCGGTCTGTATGCCAGTAAGCTCTCTGAATTAATTGAGAAACTGAGAGAATCTGGCAAGATAATGGATGAAGATGGTAAAATTTTTCAATTGGTTCGTTACTTATCCACAGAATACGACGCCTTCCTAAATCATATTAATATTTGGGAAGATGATAGGTACACTTTTGAAAAAATTCGTGAGAAGTTATTAGAGGAGGAGGCTCGTATCCGTCTTCGTCAAGAAGATAGAGAAAGGCAAGCTTACCAGTGCAGAAACGTCCCCATGCGAGGCGCTCGTCCTGGACCAAGTCAAGGTGAGGGAAAAGAATCACGCCCATACAAGGCGACCAAACCCCAAAGGAGTTGGAAAACCAAACCAAATCTCCGGAGGGATGGCACCAAAGTCACTAAAAACCTCTTGTTCCAGAGTTCAACCATGGCGAGTGAATCGGACGCGTATTTCAAAAATCCACATTGATTGTGGTCAACTGAGGATAACAGCCAATGGGAGCCGGATTTTTGTTGCGCATGCTCTTCAATTAGTTAGCAGACAAGCTTGCGCTAGAGCTGAGAGCTAGTTTCGGAGTTTCGTTTGGTCTTTGCGCATGCGCTTGCAAACAAGTTCTGTCTGAACGAGAGCAGAAAGTTTGCTTTTGAATTCATTTAGTTATTCCGCATGCTCCAGAATCTCCACTGCTTCGAATTTAAATATTCTTACTATCTGGTGACGAATGCCTTACGAAAGCAATTTTTGTGACTGTTTAACGTTCGTCTTTAGAATAATTCATGTTTTATTTTCTTAATAGTATCACCTTAATTTAATAGATGATTTTGCAAGTCACGCTGGTGGAAGTAAAACATTACTAGTGCAGCTAGTATTAAAATAAATGCATTCTTTTTAACGCTATTGTATTTTGGTAAAGTTAAAAAATTTTAAAGCATAAAATTTTCGCCGCCCCCCCCTCCCCCCCCGAAAATGATCTTGTTATCATAGCATGAATGTTTATTTACTATAGATGATAGCTCAAAAACTTGTTATATAAATCTGTTCCGAATGCATTTAATTATTTTTATCCGATTGTTTTAATTGGCAGATAAAAAAATTTTCAAGGGATTTTAGCTTATTTTTTGACTTAATTTAATTACGAGGTTTTTTTTTTTTTTTTTTTTTTTGTACATAGGGTTGGGTGGTGGTAATATTGAAAAATACACCCTCTCAAAAAAAAAAAAAAAAAAAAAAAGTACGAGAGAAATTTCCTTTATTAATTTTTGGATTATACATGCAGCTCAAATACAATAAGTTGTTATAATAAGCTACGAAGTCTAGCTCGTACAATGAATAACACTTTTTAATGAAGACTATATGGGAAAACTGACTTGTGCTCAAATAATTTTTTTGGAAGGGTGTACCTTTCACCATGAAATTGTTATTTTTATTTTTATTTTTATTTTTTCTTTCTATTTGAGATATATTTAAGAACATCACTAGTGTCTCTAATGAAGTTTTGGGATCTTTCAACTACATTTATTTGAGCAAGTCTTTTTGTTTTAGCTCTATACAAGCTTTTCTGTTAATAATAGCGTAAAACTCTGTTCTAGATTTCTTTACATGAAGCATTTATATTTATTTTAATATATATTACAAGATTTCATCAGAACTGGATTATATAAAAAATAAAATTATACATATTTTTTTCGGTAACGGAATAATTTATTTATAGAATAAATTTAGAGGCTTAATCAGGTCAATTTTATTTTTTATTAGTTTACTTTTCAACATAGAATTCAATTTTGAATTTTCACGGCTCCACAGAACTTTTTGAATCAACATATTTAAATTGGTTTGAATACAAAAAATTTAACGTTTACGTAAAAATACATGTGGTAATCAAGAGGCGCAACCCTCCAGCAGATGGCATCACAACCTCACGTCTACAGAAACCGCAGGTTATCAGAGTCTAGGAGCTAGAGGCAGCAGATGCGAACGAGACCACGCTCGCGTAGGAGCGATGTCGGACGTAGCTCTCTGATCGCGCGTAGGCGATTCGACTCCAGAACGACCACGAGAAGGTGGCCAGTGGCTCCTGTGTGATAAGGAAACCTAACCCTGTGACCGACTCCGCTTATTCATGTTCTGCAAAATCTCTCCTTTCTTTTGTAAATAGTTCTTCTGTTATATTTAGCCGAGCAATAAACGTGATTGAGAACCGTAGGAGTGCTTCCAGTCTTATTTCGACGTCGCCTCCTACAACCATGGGGGCTCAGGTACTGTAATTTTTTCGTTCTCACAATAGTACTACTTTTTGCTGTTCATATTTCACTACAATATGAGTTTCTTAAATAATTTAAATAAAAGTGATTTAAAAGACCTCGCTGAAAAAATAGCAGCGAAAGTTCCAGATAATGCTAAAAAAGCAGATATAAGAAAAATTATTGAGAATTCAGATATTTTTAAAACCAATCCTGAACATGTTCGAGGCGTCTTAAAATCGATCACGGAGGATCGAACGCCTAAATCCACTAACGAGGAATGTTTGTTAGAAATAGAGCGCCTTAAATTAGCGCAAATCGAGAAACAGATAGAGCTAGAAAAATTAAGAAGTGAATCAATGTCTGGCGAAAAACGAAATGCGCAAAGTGACATAGAAAATTTGATTAAAAGCATAAAAACGCTCACAATCTCTGTCCCTGAAAGGCCAGAGGCATTTCATTTGTTTTTCGCTTCCTTGGAAAAAGCGTTTGCAACAAAAGATGTCCCACCAGATTTAAAAGCAGAAATACTCATTAATTTGTTAGGGGTCAAAGCTAATAATCTTTTAACGTATGCAAATCAAGAAGAATTGTCGGATTACGAAAAACTTAAAGCTTTATTTTTAGCTGAATTTCAGCCGACAGCTCGAGAAATTCTGCACAATTTTAAACATGCTCATCGCTTAGCAGACGAACCCCATGTTCAGTTTGCATCAAGATTAACGGCAACATTCGAACATTATTGTCAGGTTCGAGAAATTGAGAAGGACTATAAAAAGTTATGTGATTTAATTGTTGCAGATAAATTATATGAAACGCTAGATTTAAAAACAAAAGAATACATAAGTGTTCGCGAAGGAAAAACATGGTTCAATCCGACGCAATTAGGACGAGAATGCGATTTATTTTTCTCATCTCGCGGGAAATCATTATCGGAAATAAATAATCCCAAATTTCATTCCCACGAAACGAAAGTATTTCATAAGACGCAGCAAGCTGAAGCTTTAAAGAGTGAATCATCCTGGCGAAACAAAAATCTAAGCAAAAGCGAAAAGCAATCTGTATCTCTGTCGCCGAAATCTTGCCACGTGTGTGGGGCGACTGGAAGGGGCTTCCATTACGCTCGTAACTGCCCAAGAGGTTTTAATAAACAAACCGAATCAGATAAGGAGACGGGACTGAAAAACAAAACAAGCGTTAATACTGTCAGTTTTATTCACGAGTTGCAATATGCTGATGTATTCATTGACAGTCAAAATATAAAGGCACTTATTGACTCAGGCGCACAAATTCCGGTTATAAATTCATCGTTAATTGAAATAAAATCACCATTGGAGGGTAAAATAATACTTAGTTCATGTTTTGAAGAGAAAAAAGAGGCAAATATTGCTAGAGTAGATTTATCTTTAAAGCGAAATTCGCCTAAGTTAGAAATCATTGTCGCTGTGGTAGAACAACTATCTGCTCCTTTAATTTTAACACCGAATATTTATTCTCAACTTTTAAAAGTCAGTCAGGAAGAAAAAATTGTAACGCAAATTCCTAAAAATGGAAATGATTTTCAAAGCGAATCACCTGTGGAAGAATGTTTTTTATTAAATGTTGCAAATGTAGTTAATGAATATGATCTTGATTTATTGCATGTTAATGATGTAAATATTAGAAAGGATTTATCACTATTGGTTAATAATTATAAACCGAACAAAATAAAAGACACCAATTTAAAATTGAATGTTGTGTTAAAAGATGACATTCCAGTATCGCTACGATCTCGGAGATTATCATTTGCAGAACAAAACATTGTTGATAAACAGATAGATGAGTGGTTACAAAATGGAATAATTAAACCATCCTGTTCTGAATATTCATCCCCAATTCTGTTATGTAAAAAGCGCGATGGTACTCACAGATTATGTGTCGATTTTCGACAGCTAAATAAAAAAGTTGTGAAAGATTCCTTTCCTATGGCTCAAGTTGAGGAAGTCCTAGATCATTTAGGGGAAGCGAAAGTGTTTTCAACTTTGGATTTGAAAAATGGTTTTTTCCACGTGCCAGTTGAGGAAAAATGCACAAAATATTTAGCATTCATTTGTCATGCAGGGTTATATGAATTTCAGAAAACTCCGTTTGGTCTAAGCACAAGTCCTAGTGTATTTTTAAGATTTATTCATCAAGTATTCAGGGAATTAATAAGGGACAATACAATCGTAGTTTACATGGATGATTTCATCATACCTTCCCGTGATGAAACAGAAGGTTTAGAAAAACTTAAACGAGTCTTAAAGTTAGCTTCAGAATACGGATTAGAAATTAACTTTAAAAAGTGTCAGTTCCTAAAACGAAAAATTGAGTTCCTCGGTTACATAATTGAAGAAGGTACGATTCGACCATCTCCAAATAAGACGACTGCAGTTCAAAACTTCCCTCAACCTAAGAATGTCAAGCAACTGCAACGCTTTCTCGGTCTCACAGGATATTTCAGAAAATTTGTACCTGGTTATTCTAAAATAGCAAAACCACTTAGCGATATGCTTCGTAATGGTGTAGAATTTACTTTTGGGCCAATGCAAAAACAGGCTTTTGATCATCTTAAAGAACTTTTGAGCCAAAGCCCCGTTCTTCACATCTTCCAGCAAGGAAAACCTTTAGAATTACACACGGACGCTAGCAGTCATGGGTTTGGTGCAGTGTTGCTTCAACGCGCAGATGATGGGCAACTCCACCCAATCCATTATATGAGTAAAAAAACATCACCACAACAAGAAAAATTGTCAAGCTATGAGCTCGAAGTGCTTGCGATCGTCGAAGCTCTTAAAAAATTTCGAAGTTACCTCTTAGGGACGAAAATTAAAATAGTCACCGACTGTAACGCTTTTCAGAAAACAATGCAGAAGAAAGACTTATCGCCGAAGATAGCCAGATGGGCTCTATTACTTGAAGAGTTCGAATATGAAGTCATCCACAGACCAAATCAACAAATGAGACACGTCGATGCATTGAGTAGAGCTGCTGTGTGCATGGTCACCCGCTCGCAAAGTGAAATCACTACTAAGATCGCAACAGCGCAAGATGCCGATGAGCATATTCAGTTATTGAAAACTCTAGTCGAGAAAGGACTCAGAGACGACTACCTGCTAAAAAATAATGTGTTATATCTGCAAGATAACGGTAGAGAACTCATCGTTGTGCCGGAAGCAATGGAGTCAGAGATTATTCGAGGCATCCATAACAAAGGACACTTTGCTGTACAGAAAACTGAAGATCTTTTGAAAAGAGATTTCCATATCTCGAATGCTAAAAAGAAAATAGAGCAAGTCATAACGAACTGTGTGGAGTGCATCCTCTGTAATAAAAAACGAGGCAAAGCAGAAGGTCTATTGAATCCCATCCCAAAGGACAATATTCCACTAAGCACATACCACATTGATTTTATAGGTCCCCTACCATCCACAAACAAGAACTACCAACATATTTTTACAGTGGTAGATGGTTTTACAAAATTCAACTGGTTCTATCCCGTCAAGACCACATCTACGGCAGAGGCTCTAACGAAACTCAAGTCCCAGCAATCTGTTTTCGGAAATCCCTCGAGAATTATTTCCGACAAGGGATCTGCCTTCACGTCAAAGGACTTTGCAGATTACTGTGAAGATGAAGGAATTCAGCACATATCGATCACAACTGGAGTGCCAAGAGGCAATGGCCAGATTGAACGAATGCATGAAATTCTCATCCCAGTTCTTTCGAAATTGTCGATTGAAGATCCTACAAAATGGTACAAGTTCGTCCCAGATGTCCAACGAATCATCAACAGCACTGTTTGTCGATCCACCAAGTTCACTCCATTCGAATTGATGCTAGGTGTGAAAATGAAACAAAAAGAAGACCAACGTATCAAGGAAATCCTTGAAGAAGAATTCCTGAAATCCACAATCCAGGAGAAAGAAAATATACGTGAAGAAGCTAAGAAAAATATATTAAAAATCCAAGAAGAAAACCGACGGCAATACAATCGACGCCGCAAAACCGCTCCTGTCTATAAAGTCAAAGACTTGGTAGCAATCCAAAGAACCCAATTCGGAGGAGGTCTGAAACTACGACCCAAGTTCTTAGGACCGTACAAAGTCATAAAAATAAAACCACATGACCGCTACGATGTAGCTAAAGTAGGATCTCACGAAGGACCAGAAGCAACTTCCACTTCAGCTGACCACATGAAACCCTGGTCTACTGGAACTGCAATTTGAGATCATCCTACTACAAACTTTTTTTCCCTTTTCTCAACATCTCTTTTTGTTTTTTTTAATCATTATTTTCTTTCTTTTTCGTTTTTTTTTTCTTTTCATTTTAAGTTTCAGGTTCGGAGGTCCTCACACGTCGATGGCCGAGCGTTGTGGTAATCAAGAGGCGCAACCCTCCAGCAGATGGCATCACAACCTCACGTCTACAGAAACCGCAGGTTATCAGAGTCTAGGAGCTAGAGGCAGCAGATGCGAACGAGACCACGCTCGCGTAGGAGCGATGTCGGACGTAGCTCTCTGATCGCGCGTAGGCGATTCGACTCCAGAACGACCACGAGAAGGTGGCCAGTGGCTCCTGTGTGATAAGGAAACCTAACCCTGTGACCGACTCCGCTTATTCATGTTCTGCAAAATCTCTCCTTTCTTTTGTAAATAGTTCTTCTGTTATATTTAGCCGAGCAATAAACGTGATTGAGAACCGTAGGAGTGCTTCCAGTCTTATTTCGACGTCGCCTCCTACATACATCTGCTAGCAATTATTTTTTAAAGGTTTCCTCGAAAGATCCCTTTCTGTTCGTACTGAAACTATTTGCTGTCTGCTCTGCTGAGTTAGTTAAGGCGCATGCGCGTTATTCTCCATTGACCACAATCAATGTGGATATTTGAAATACGCGAACCGGACTCTTGGGTCATCGATACAGGTGCTACATCGCATTGTTGCGGGAATGAAGAACTCAGAGTGATTTCAAGCCAGTAAGTGGCCATAAGCAAGTTGGAGCTTATAACGGCCCCCCCATCCCAATTCTTGGGAAAGGTAAAGTACACTTGACATTTAACAAATTTGATATGATTTTGCATTTGTGCTATATACACCTTTATTGAGTAAGAATTTAATTTCGGGATCCCGCATGGACAAAGCCGGTGGTAAATTTATTTGTAGTAATCAAAGAATTAAAATCATAGATACAGATACCGGTAAAACCTTGCAAGAAGAACTATGAAGGTCTTTATGTACTACGACCAAATGGTGTTAACTGTAATAAAAATGTTTGCCAAAATGTAGAACCCGATACCACTTATAGTGTAACTAATGAAAGTCCAGAACTGTGGCACCGTCGTTGTGCACACATAAACTTTCAATATATTAAAGCTACTGCTAATAATGCTACTGCTAATAATCGTAATAGTGCTAAAGGTTTACCAAATTTTAAAGGTTCACTTAAATCTTGTAGCCCCTGTCGCGAGGCTAAAGCTAAACGCACTAGCTTTAAACCAATAGGAAAGATAAGATCAACTCAGCCTTTAGATCTATTGTATTTAGATGTATGTGGTCCCTTTCCTCACAGCAGAAATGATGGACACAAATACTTTCTCATTATCCTTGATGATTATTCGCATAAAACCTGGACATATCTTTTAAAATCTAAAGCTGAAACATTTCATGTTTTTAAGAAGTTTGTAGCTCGCACAGAGAGGATTTTAAATCGTAAAATTAAATCAAATAGAACTGATAACGGTTCAGAATTTATTAGCAATAATTTTCATGAATATTGTTCAAACTTGGGAATTACTCATGAATTAATAAACACATATACTCCTGAACAAAATTCGTGTGAAAGATTTAATTTAACAGTAGTTGACGGTATCAACACTTTACTAAGAGACAGCGGAATGTCTTGGGACGGTACGAGATCACCTCCGCGCGCACAACACCCGGCAATTGAACGCCGGTCGAATGGGTACCTTTTGACCGAGCCGGATTGCGCCTCATTCTACCACCCAGAAGTCCCTGGGTTCAAACCCAGCTCTCCCCAGATTGATGACTCGGACTACGAACACGCATTCTCCTTCTCGCCAACAGCGACAGATGGCGCCAGCACCGACCTCTTCCATCTCTCGCTCGGCTCTTTCAATGTCCGCAACGAGCGGCAGCGACCTCACAAAGTCCACAACTAGTGGCAGAATTCCATAACGCTTGGAACATCGTTCGTCAGCCTCCGACTTCTCTAGGGCGGGAGTAGTGTGGCGGTACGAGATCACCTCCGCGCACACAACACCCGGCAATTGAAGGCCGTTCGAATGGGTACTTTTTGACCGAGCCGGATTGCGCCTCATTCTACCACCCATAAGTCCCTGGGTTCAAACCCAGCTCTCACCGCACTCTCTCCTCCACAGTCTCATGGGTTTTGGGGTGAGGCGCTATTACATCTTGTATATACTTGGAATAGACTACTTCACGGCAAAGATGATAGAACTCCATTCGAAAAATTTGGAGGGTATAAACCCTCATTAAAACATTTAAGACCTTTCGGATGTAAAGCCTATGTCAGTGTACCAAAACAATTGCGAGACAAATTACAAATGAAAGCTAAAGTAGGTACTTTAGTAGGATACGCATTACAGCGAAAAGGTTATAGAATTTGGTTACCAGATGATAATAAGATAATAGAAACAATTAACGTTCATTTTGATGAAAATTCTGTGAAAAATAATGGAGACAACTATAATAACATTGAATTAGACAACTTTAGCAAAGCCCCCGAACATTCTTAGGATGAAAACGAATCCACAGTTTCTGAATATGAAAATGAAGTTTACGATGATCATCATGAACCAGCTTACATTACCCAAATGGACTCTGATGAAGAAATAAATTACTCTAAATCTATGCTTTCGAACCCGCCTTATCAGATTCCCACAGTCACAATTACACCTTCACCTAGTGATTTGAAACACGGATTTCATACTCCCATGCATACAACTGATGCTGAAAGTGATGTCGAAAGTGACACTGAATTACCTGGACAACTTGTTCAATGTGTAAGAAAAGCGGTTGAAAAAAATTTTGAGCCGGTTAGATATCATATTTACTATTATCCCGGAGACAAAAAAGATCGCATTTTATCTCTCCCACTAGCTAAAAAGTACTGCCTGACTAATTCACTCTATTTTAATAAGAAAAATTTTGATTTTTCATCAAAAATAATTATTCAGGATTGTAACATTAGCAATCTCTAAAGATTTTGTTACAAATACCGAAAATTTCGAATCCGAAATTTTGACTTCTGAGACTGTATGACTAGACGTATTTGTTCCAAACTCGTACCGGCAGGCTATTAGCAGTAAAAATCGCGTACATTGGTTACGAGCAATGAAAGAAGAATTACTTATGATGATCAGTCAGAATGTATGGGATTTAATTGACAAACCTGAAAACGCTAAGTTTTAGGTTCACGCTGGGCTCTTACAATTAAAAATGATCCCAATAATTCTATCAGGTATAAAGCACGCTTGGTAGCTCAGGGACATCGCCAAAAAAAGGGAGAATCTTATACAGAAGTTTTTTCACCTGTCATAAATTTTACATTAATACATTTTTTCTTCTCAATTGTGGTTTGCTATCTTAAATGGACTCATGTACAATGTGACGTTAACAATGCTACTTATATGCTAATTTAAAGGAATATGTATTAATGAAATAACCTCCTGGTTTTGAAATTGATCACAAAGTTTGTAAACCTAATAAAGCCATTCCTTCATCGGTTATGAGCAATGAAAGCCATCGCCATCGAGATGGCTATGGCCATCATAAGTAATTGAAACGGCCTTCATCAATCGAGGAGGAAGTGGTTTTATGAGATTGATAGCACACTACAAAAACTAGGTTTCCAAAATTTTCGTGCATGTAAATGCACATATACTTTAAATACAAACGTACTTTTATTAGTTTACGTAGGGCCTAAAAGTTTAAGTGTTATTTTTGCTAAAACAGAAGACTAGACACGTACTTCAAATTAGTCACGTACTTCAAATATTACAAACTAAATTTGAACTTAAACTTTTAGGCCCTACTAAAAAACTTTTAGGTGTTGAATTTACTCAGACCGATAATAAAATTTATATACATCAAAGAGAATACATCCAAACAGTTCGTAATTTATTTGAACAATTTCATTACCCTATTTCGTCATTACCAATTAGTAAAGGTTCCATATATTCGAAAAATCAGTGTCCCAAGATACAGCATGAAATTCAAGAAATGGAACAAATTCCTTACAAAAATATCATAGGCTGCTTATCTTTTATAGCTAATCGGAATCGCCCCGACATATCATTTGCTGTGAATAAATACCTTCAGTCAATTTCAGCAAAATCCGGGAATGGTACACTAGTCAGGGTTACTGAAAGTATTGGGATATTTAAAATACACAGAAAGTGTACAACTAGATTTATCTCAAATTGACACTAGAAAATTACACGTTTATTCTGATGCAGATTTTGACACTAATAAAGATAACAGAATTTCTATAGGGGGAAATATCGTATTAGTCGTTAAAGTTCTAGTAAGCTGGCGTACATTCAAACAAAAGGCGGTTAGCCTAAGTACAATGGAGAGCGAGCTTATCTCTCTTACAGAAGCAGCAAAAGAGCTCATATGGCTACAGCGCATTTCTAAAGAATGCACTAAATTCATGGTCATTCCCCCTTCTCTCACAAAAGCTATCATTTACTGTGATAATCACGCTACAATTCATTTTGCAAATAACGAAGTAGAATCTAATAAAAGTAAACATATTGATACTAAATCATTTTTTATAAGAGAACTTCTACATAAAAATGAAAAACTTCAAATTACAATATGTGCCAAGTAAAGCTAACATCTCTGACATTTTTACAAAACCTCCCACTAAATTAGAATAGCAAAAGTTATGTCTGCACTTTTTGTTAATCCTGGAAAAGAATTGACTCTAAACTTTCCCTCTCCTGCTTCTGAACAAAAAACAAACAAACAAAAAAGGAAAAAGGGAAACTGGACTGTTTAATTCATAGCAAGTGTTTTTAAGTTGAAATGCTTAAGATTACTTTGTAATCTGTATTTGTTGTTTTTGCATATAGTTATTGTAGATTAATAGCTAGTATATAAATATGCTAGTAATATCCCCGGGGATACAACGTTGTTTAATTATGTCTGTATATAATTTTTTGGATATCCAATGTTCCTTAGCAATGTGCACACGATATATATATTTTCTTTTATGTGATTTACTGTTTATATTACTTAAGCTAAAGGACTTTGAAGTAATATACGCTAACTTGTATGTGAAAATTTGAATATTGATTAACGAAGGTTCAACTATCGTGTCGGACGGACAAGGAAGGGGGAATATTGATAGAACAACGAGCATTTTTCGCATATTGTCCTTGTCTGCTTGACACATAGTTGAGAAATTGGCCAAGTGGTTTACTCGGTAACTTGCAATGCTATTGCGGTACTTTTCGGTTAACCGGACGTAAGTCCTGCAAACAATTTTTTCTTGGCAACGTTAAAAGACTACTAAAACATCTTTGTTCTCCAAAACAAAGCTAAAAATGTTAATCAGTATACAAAAAAAGTATTTATATACAAATTAGAATGTATAAAAGTATCAATATACTTTTAAAAAATGTATGTTTATTGGATTAATCGATTGTTCCAAAATATGGAAATGCGGATGAAAGAATTCTGTACCGGAAATGATGGTCAGTGATTCTCTTTAGGTTTGTTCGCAAGTGGAGCAGATTTCAATTATTTGGCGTTTCAATTGTTTGGCGGCTGACTGAAAATTATCCAACCACTAATAGTCAAAGAACTCAAAATCCTACAGTATAATGATTGATTTTACTGTCTTCAAGGCAAATTATTTTATGGTAGCTATGGTAGGTTTTCATTTCACCATGTATTCGATTTGCATATCAGTGTCAATAAAAGTACAATCATCATTTTTAAGTGCTAAAAGAACTGACTTCAATATTTTATCGGAAAGTATGTTTTGTCGAAAATATTTTCCGTACACCTCATTAATAATCCTCTATTATTTTCTTCTCCTATTGATTGCTGACGTATTTCAATAATATTTACTCTTAACTGGTGAATAATAATTCTTTTTTTTTTTTTCTGCAAATTTTGTTGGAATATCATAGCCCCATAGTATCGCTGTGACTTAATGTTCTTATTTCAAAATTGACACATCAATGGAACCCTCGTCCGACTTGACGGAAAATATTGCGTACAAATTTACTTCTCTATTTTTTTACAGTGTATGAACATATTACTCAAAAATTTTATCATTCGCACAACTTCCTCCGTACGAAATTTAACTGTGCCAAATCTCACACTCCTCCGTTCACGCAATGTGCTGCAAAAGGGGCACAACGATTTTCCTTAGCGTATTTATATATAGATAGATAGAAGGGGAGACCGGGGCCACTTTGGCCCATTTTTTGCATAAAGATTTAAAAAAAAATGAAACAGATATTTTAAATATTTTTTTCAGCCCATAAATTAAGTGAATCTTCAAGCATAATATCGGGCATTCAAATTTGAAAAATTCAAAATAGTAGTTTTGACATAATGCATAAAAGGATATCAAGTCAGTGGGGCAAGTTGGCCCACTAACTTGATGACTTAATTGGTTAGAAACTCTGATTCCGAAAGCGATGGAAGAACATAAAGTAATATCAGATCTTATTTTATCCGTATAAAAAAATGCGGAGAATTAAAAAATCTTAATTACATATTATTACCTTTTTAATGTAAAAAGATTGAAGAATGAAGCAGTAATAAAATGAATTAAATTAATTACTATTTTCTTCACGATCATTTTCATCACTACAGTGGACACACTTACGATTCATGTGTTCCACTGTTTGCACTGCGTACATTGAATCCATTTTTCTCCGGGCTTACTGTCTTCAAATGATTTCAGACAACGAAGACATAGGGCATGCTCTTCCTCTTCACAATGCGCATTTAAATTTTGTGCATTTTTACGTCGTCGTTTAGGTTTCTTGGTTTTATTTTGCTCTTTTAGAAAAAGTCTCTGACAATCTTTCCAGAAACTTCCTTACCTTCTCTTTTGCCTTTCTTTCGTCATCTTGAAGTGCCTTCTTAATTGGTGTATCTGTCAGAATTGAAGAATTCCGTACCTTTTTTGACCGCCTGTAAGACCTTTTCCTTGGTTCTGACTTTTCAAATGGCCTCACTTCTTCTGGCGAGGGGAAATCAATTTTTAAGAGATTTTGGTTTTCACTTGAAGACTGAGCTACAGGGAGATTTATCTAGAAGGCCCCGGAAGATTATTTATCTCAGCGGTAGTACTAACTAATGGGAGAAAGCTCTTGTTAGACCTGGGTTGGGTCTGTCTGTTACATACAATGGCATAAAATCTACATCAGTGAAAATATATTCATTCAAAGGAAAAATACCTGTCTTTCTAAACCCAGCCACTATATTTGTCCGTGTTATTGCCAATGGAAGAGAAGATTTTACGATTCCTGGAATATCATAGATGGTCAATAGACGTTTATTCAGCGGCCAATCTCTTGCATATTATCTGGCTCATCGAAAATACATATAAAATATTAAGTATAGCAAAAACCTATCCTAAACAAAACAGTAAAAATCTACACCTAAAAACAGTTTTAAAAGATATTCTAAATGCATACGCAAAATTTTCTCACTTTTGGTTTTTAAAGGAGCATAAAATATTTATTATTTTCGTTGTATTAGCCAGTCAACAAAATAAAACCATTTTAGATAGTTAAATATCTGGTCTTTATAAAACCAAAAATACATTTTTTACAAGGGGCACCTTGGCCCACCGGGTCATCTTGCCCCTTATTCAGTGGGCCAACCTTCCCCATGCCGACATTTTTCTTTAACATCGCTATAACCCACTATTCCGTATTTTTTTCACAAAATAAATAGCTAGAAATACAACTTTGAGGAATAACCTTTCTGAATATTATGCTTTAAAACGTTGATATTTATTCCCTAACAAATCAGACAAATATTCAGAACTTCAACAATTTACTCACCTGCAAGAAAAATATAAAATTCCAAATAGCTACGTAATGGCTATTTCTTCTGCTCTGCCGTTGATATGGAAGGGAGATGACGTAGCAAGGCACACATTTCTGTTCTATCGCCATTAGATGGATAGATTTTAAAATAAAGCGTATGGGCCAACGTGTCCGGCCCTTATGGCCAACGTGCTCCGGTCTCCCCTATATTGTGCTTTAATGCATACTATCTAACAAACCTACCATTACTACCTATTACTTATGCTAATACAATCTACCATCGTTTATCCCCCCTTAAATATTTAAATCCATCATGGTTCACAATTCCGTAAAAATATCAAACTTTGTAATTTTGACGAGCTAGAATCACAAAAACTGCGAATAGAAATTAAAGTTCGAAATCTCACGCAATTTTTTATTTATGATGTCACGTTTTTGACAGCCGTTGGTTAATCGAGTCAGTTCATCTGGTTACTTCGGACACTTAGTTTTCAAATAAATAATTTTGAAACTTGGACGAAGTTGAAATTTTTTTTTCTTTGCATAGGAGAGTTATGGATACACGTAATCCCACATTAAAAAAAAAAAAAAAATGCAGCAGAATGCACATCTCTACACACTCTTACACACTGAATATATACTCTTTGCCAACTTTCTTACTTAGTTGACAGGTTTTCACTCCTCCCCATTGAAAGAGAAGAATGACACTTCAAACTAACCATGTCATTACAATTTTCCGTTGCGCTTGCTGCAAATAATGACATCAGCAGAAAATCTGGTGTTGCATTTTTAAGCTCTATTTTTATTTTTCTACAATTGCCGGATAATAGCATTCGTACTGAAACCTACAGTGCATACTGCAGACAATTGACTGAAGTCTCATTTTCCCTTAATAAAAAGAACAATTTGTAGATTTGTATAAATAAGTACATAATATAAGACAATTATAGAAATAATTTTTGTTTTTTAAAAATGTATAGCAACATGATTTTTTGAGGAAACAAGCATGAATTCATAGCGTATGCATCGAGTTCGCTGAACGAACTTTTGCCCGAACTTTTTATTGCTTCTAGTTTTTATTTCTAAATATAAATGAATACAAAACTATTAAAAATAGCAGTATTAGGTCTAAATACAGTAGAATTAGGCTATATTACTTTCTTTTGTTTTATGAGAATTCTAATTTTTTTGAATTTTAACATTTTCACGATTTTTCTGGGAAACTACATGCTGAAATATTTTTAAAATATTTCTCCTAGCATGAGTGAGCATAAATAGTTTCAACTGTAATTTAAGCCCATTTAAAAAATCTTGCATGTTAGGGTTAAAATAGATTAATAATTCAATAGCCAACAAATGGAAATATGAAAAAAAATATATTAATATGTTTTATGATAACTGAGTAGGAGCCAATGTCCCTAGGCTCGCTACGCTCGCTTTTCGTATGAGGCATTCGGTCCTTAATAAGGCTTATTCGTAAAAAAGGCATAATTGACAAAACCCAAAGATAGGATCTGATAGAATGTTACAGAGCCACATGTTCCTTGGTTCTTGTGTGTTCCTTGGAACAACTTCACACTATTTTTAATTGTGTAAAACCTATGGATCACCTTGCGTATTTGCCATCCATGGCGATTTTTCATAATTTGGCACTTACGTACACATAGTTAATCATTATTTCTAAGAAAACGGTGCTTCATATGTTTTCTTTCATAAAACTTACGGAACAGCTATTATATCTTGCTACTAATGGCGACTTTTCATTATTTGGCGATAATTACACATTATAATCATTGTTCATATAGGGTTGCCGTGAAAACAGTTATCGATACATTCAATTACATAATCCTTTCCAGATTGGTTTATTTAGCAATGCGAAATATATCATCTCGCCGCGCGGGCAAATATACAAGCTGTACTTGAAATAATGGCACAGTTAACGCCGCCAAATATTTCTACGGGTGGAAAATATGCACGGGTGGTGAATATTTTAAAAATATGCATTTGAATTATTTTTTATTTTCAAAAGACTGGGTGCTAACATTTTGGAAAACACGTTGTATTTAGATTCACCCTGTTGAGATAGCGTTTTTCCAGATCGTACCTAATGCCAAAATGGCGCTTTTTAAATCAGTTACAATTATTATTAGAAAAAATCTGATGTGTCCAACACATGACTTCCTTGCACGTCCATTAGATCAAAAATATTTTCGACGCACTTCCTCTAAACTTATTTGTTTGAAAGAGATAAAATATCAATAATAGTAAGGTTTAGCGATTTCTAGCCAAATATTTCGATATCGCCAAGCTGAGTTCAATTTGAAAGATTTCCTTCTGACATTTTATTTGGCGATATTTCACCAAAAGCCGACAAACTTGAGATAGTGTGCGAGATTTTGGGGATAGCCAAAGTAGTCATTGACCACAGACTTTCAATGAATTGAATGCATCCATACACCTCAATGTATTTAAAGTCATTTGGCTCACCCTGTAAATAAATTCTCAGTCGATTGCTGTCAAAAAAGATATGGAAAACAGTTAGATATTACAATTGTTCTAAATACAAAAGTTAAAAAATCTACGGGTTAAAGTTTTAGAGTTATATAAAATACGAAATAATTTTTGGCGCCAAATTTGGCGATATTTCGGCGAAACTCGTTAATGTCGACGGCATTTGGCGAGATTTTAAGTATGAACCAAACATTGACAGATTATCGCCAAATTTGGCGACATTTCGCCAAAACTCGCCAAGAACGATGACAAATGGCGATACATTGGACATGGACCAAATGACTGACTATCGCCAAATTTGGCGATATTTCGCCAAAACTCGCCAAGGTCGAGGACAGACGGCGAGATTTTGGGCATGTACCAAACAATGACTGTCTACAGTTGTATTATATTGAAGATGTCCATAGACATTAAAGTACTAAAATTCTTTTCGGTGGTCCTGTAAATAAACTCTCCAGTAGATTGGAACCAAAAATCGAGATGCACAACTAGATGTTACAACATTCTTACATATGAAATTTCATAATAGTTTTTGAGATTTGAGAGTTAAATATGCACACACGTACACCAAAAGTCGCCAAGCTTGGCGACTTTTGGCATAGTTCTTGAGGGAGGCACGTGACCGTGGTCGGACCATCACCTAACTTATGTGGTAGGACGGTATTGTGCTTGAAATGGATGAATGCCCCTAAAATTGCCATTGACCGTAATGTATTGGAAATCTTTTGAGTGTTCCTGTAGCAGAACTATAAATGATAAAGACACTTTTTTTAATGGAGAAATTCATTTTCTAACTCTTTACAGCATACATCACTTCTGAGTCATTTGAAATAGTCCAATACCTCTAAAAAACGCTTTGATGAATTTCGGCCCATAGAGCGTAATGTATTTCGAATCTTTTGGGCGGTTCTGTAGATAAACTATCCAGTCGAATGGAATCGAAAGGGGAGGTGCACAACTAGATGTTACAACAATCCTAAATATAAAGTTTCAACATTCTACGCCTAATAGTTTTTGAGATATGCTAGTTTACTGAGTTTCGGCCCATTGAGCGTAATGTATTTCGAATCTTTTGGGCTGTCCTGTAGATAAACTATAAAGTCGAATGGAACCAAAAGGGGAGGTGCACAACTAGATGTTACAACTATCCAAAATATGAAGTTTCGACATTCTACGCCTAATAGCTTTTGAGTTAGGCGAGTTTAATGAATTTCGGCCCATAGAGCGCAATGTATTTCGAATCTTTTGGGCGGTCCTGTACATAAACTATCCATTCGATTGCCACCAAAAGGGGAGGTGCACAACTAGATCATAGAACAATCCTAAATATCAAATCTCAAGATTCTACGGCCAATAGTTTTTGAGATATGCGAGTTACATACATACGTACGTACGTACGTACGTACAGACGGCATGGAAAAACTGGCCACAGTAGACTCGCCGCTGGTCAAAATGAGTTGCAGACGCGTTAATATGATCGTGCATGCTAGCCTACGATGAGATGCATCGAAAAAAATTTTAAAATTAAAATTTGAGATAGTCAAAATCAGTTTTTTTGTCGAAATTTGGCCCCCAAAATTTTTCGGGATCACATTACTTCCTTATACTACGTACAAGGAAGTAAAAATATTGGAAAAACGGTTTGGCCGTCAATTTTAAACTCCTGGTATCTAAGAGAACGTACTATTTGAAAATTATGAACTTTGTGTAAAACACTTTGTGTGAATTATTTATTTCTCTCACTTACTTTTTAATTTGGCGTAAAAGTGGTGTAATTATACTTCATGTTTGTTAATTTCCCACAGGAATATCTTTGTTGCAAAGGCATGAAGGATTTTATGCTGTCGAAAATTGCCAAGCCTGGCAACCATTAAGCTTATATTTTCAGTTTTTTATTAATATCTTCTAAACTAACTGGAATTTCGAAATTTAAATTAGCTTATCGGCTTCCCCGGAATTTTCCAAATTTTCCCCGGAATTTTTTGTATTTATGTGGCAACCTTAATTTAGAATTAAAATAGCGATTTGGAGCAACATATAAGTACAGCATTCCGTTACTTATTTATTTATTTTAGGTTGCCAAAAAGTAATTTTAATAATTAAGTGTGTTGAAATTCCTTAACTTGTGCGTTTATCCGGGGCCGTCGCTATTAGCAACCGGGACTGCTTGTTCGTTGCCAGCACGAAAATTGAGTTTATCATTGAGGCCTGTTTTCGCGATTAACACTGTTCTATTTTATTATTATAAGTATTATAAATATTATATTATTTTATTATTTTAAAACAGTTTTTTTGTAGTTTTGTCGTACTAAAGAACTTTAGATGTAGATAATCATTTTGTGAAGATTGAGCCATTTTTTTTATGGTAATTTATTATAAAATTCGAACATTTTGCTCTGAATGTAAAGGAAGTGTAAACTTGTATAATTTATTTAGAAGTTCTAAAAATATGTATGTAAATCAAATTTAGTGAATTAATATTCATGTGCTGTTTTTAAATCATTTTCATCTGAAATCGTACTACTTGAGTAATTTATTATACAGTAAATAAGCGTGTCTTTGTAATACTAGTTAGACGATTTTGTCTATTTAATTTTTCAGTCGAAAATGTTATTTATTAGTTAGATATGTGCATTGATTGTATGATTTAGACATGTGTAGCCAGCTTTCAGTGCAGAAGTACAATAAATTATAAATTATTAATTTTGTATTCAAATGCAGTTAATATTTTGTACAAGAGTTCATTATGTTCAATTCCAAAGTTCGATTGAGATAGCGACAAAAGAATAACTTTTATATAATACTTGGAATTGATATAATAAAGAATAATTAAATAAGAAAGCGTTTATTTTTGGTTTGCTACAGTGTTTAGTGCAGCTTTTGAAGAGGTATCCTGAAATTTTCCGAGTCCTTGAGCTGTTGGTTTATCCAGTAGCGCAGCCAGAATTTTTTTTTAGGGGGGGGGGGGTCCAAAACTCGGGAGATCAGACTCGGACTCGGGAGATCAGACCCCCCCCCCTCCCCTTAAATGATCATGTTGCTGTTCACAGGGCCCCCGTAAATGACACCCATATAAGTTTTTCTAGGGGAAGTGGGGGGGGGAATGGTCGTCTCAGACAGGCACTCAGCAGTCATCCCTTCCCCGGAAGAAATGTTTCACGAATTTTACCTTTACAGAAAACATTTGAAATTTTACCCTCAGGCCCCCAGAAAGCGCAGAATCAGTGGGAATACCTATATTCTCCCTTCCCCCCCAGTGGCGGACTTTGCTCTTGAGAGGCCCGAGGCGCAACTCAATTTTGAGGCCTCCCTCCTCCCCAAAAAAAAAAAAAAAAAAAAAAAAAAAAAAAAAAAATCACTAACTCCTTTACATTATTACTAATTATTTTAAAATGCTTTAATTCCTTTTATATGTGGTTTATGTCTACAAACCAGGGCCTGACTTTCACTGTAACACTTTTGTGCCCAGGGCACTTTTCAGATTTTGTGTCCTTTAGCTGGCTCAATTTTTGTGCCCCTGTATATCGTGTTAAACTCAATTTTTTGGCTTATTTCTCCATGTGTGCCCAGGGCACGAGCACCAAGTGTCCGTCCGATAGTCAGGGCTTGCTACAAAAGGAGTATTAAAATTTTAAAATAATTTTTATGTTTATAGATTTGTTCATCTTAAAAAACATTTTTTATCTCAATAATTTTTGTACTACGTTTCACTTTTCATGATTAACATTAAATAAACACCAGTATACGTCTAAGTATAACCCAGCAACTGCAGTTTTATATTGATTATTTTTCACTGTTAATTAATTACGTCAAATTACTTTTTGTGGACCACTGGCAAATGTCTTGTTTCAGTCATGAAAATTTTAACTACATAACAGGTACTTTTGAAGGTCAGAACAAGGGAAACTTGATCAGAAACATGACTTTGACATCACAAAGTTCAGAAGAATTCTTTACTTGGATAAAATGAACCAAAAATTTAACATTCCTTCAAGAACATATATTTATAAATATTTAAATATATTCATAAATTTCCCGTTTGGAACTGCAAAACTAAGCAGTTTAAAAGTAAACTTTCTGTTTAGTCTAATTTTTGTCTTTATTCAAAAACTGTCAATAAGTTTAGGACTATTAATAATGAGTAATTAGGTATGAATAATATACACACATTATTCTATATTTTAAATAGAATTAAAAAAAACTACAAGAGAAATTAAAAAAAAAACAATACTTTAAGTAGTTAAAGTACAAAAAATATTATTGACTTAAAAATAAATTCCACTTTATAATGGGTAAATGGGTATGCTCTAAGCTTCGGTCCTAGGCTTATTATTAATGTTTAGCATTTTCATCTGCGACTATAAAATACTCGCCGTATTTATAATATAGTTATCATAAATATTTTCTAGTTGAAAACAAAAAATTAAATTAATCATCATTTGTTTTTTAAGTTTTTAATTAACTGTGTATGACATTCCAGTTCAAAATTTGTCTATCGATTTTAACCCACTATCATCCTATCGAGCTGAAACTTTGCACGCATGTGAAATTTCGGTGACTCTAAGTATTGCTTTCTTTAATTTTTCAATAATTTTTTTTAACTATCAAATATCTTCCCCCAATCCCCCCCAAAAAAAGTGTTATCGCACATGTATGAGCTCATATCTTTTTAATTATTGGTCAGCAATTTTTTAGCATTGCATACACGGAAAGTTTCGATTCCATAAAAAGATAAAATCGGTTATCCCTAGCTTAAATTTCTAATTTTTAGTGATTTTTCGAAAGAAGATAAATTATTGTTTCCAATTTCTTTTACATCGTGACAACCAACAACAATTATATATTCTAGGTATATTTGAAAATTTCATTGAATACAGAGTGTCCTTTCCTAAATCATTTAAATGAAGAACGGCTGAAAAATATAAAACATTTAATTTTTGACAAATTTTTCAATCTCAAGCTGTAGAATAAAGCGGTTCAATCTTTTCTCTTTTAAAATGAGAAATATTCTTATCAGACTGTACACTTTTTGATTTGGGGGTGGGGGGTGGCAATCTATAAAGCAGGTGTATTTGAATGTCCTACTGCAATACCAGCTACTGAGCCGCAATCTGATTCAGTGCGGCCCAACCAGTGGCTGAGCGCATAGCACTCTAAACTGGGAGACGGAAGGTGCCTGGTTCAAAACCAGGTCGCGTCCGCCAACCTAACCGTTAGGAATTTTCCGTGGTTTCTTCCAAAACTTAGCGTAAATAGGGGTTAGAATCCCTTAGAAAGACCCCCCAAGGGGAGCACCCACACCCATCGGCATAGATCCCACTTGTAGATAATTGGCCGTAATCCTCCAACCCAACCCAACTAATTGATTCCGGATAGGAAAAAGACATAGGGACTCTCTGCACCTGTATTTTTTTGGATAAAATATAGTGAGCAAATTAAAACAATGCAAAAAAATCTAGGAATTTTTCTTGGGAATAATGGACAGTTGAGGGCCCTAAAATTCCAAGGAATGTTGCATGAAAATACCAGGAACTTTATTGAACAGCCCAGGAAAGATCCACTGAATTGCATATTGTTCAGTAAAGTTCTTGGTATTTTCGTGTAACTTTCCTTGGAATTTAGGGCACCTCAGCTGCCTATTATTTTCAAGGAACACTACTGGAATTTTTTTTTAATTTTTTTTTTTTTTTTAGAATGCTAGTCATTTTTAAGTGAACTGCCTGTTTTTTAAGGTCGTGAGACCGCTATTCGGTTAAGTGACGGGTTGAACGAAACAGTAAAGTTTTCAAAGGGAAATGTATACTTTCTGTATAGTATTTGTAAGTCTAACTTATCCTAATTTCCAAGGAACGTTTCTGGATATTTTTACAGTGAAATACGGAATTAAAGCATCAATTACTTATAAACTAAAAGTATTCGTATTATAGTTTAGATTATGGTCCAATGCTGTGAAGAGGAAAGGGAGTCCCCAAAGAAAAGATTGTTCAAAAACGCTTTCTACTCTAGAAGCAATCCTGAAACTATGAACAATGTCTCTTAAACAGATATTTACATATAGTTTTTTTCTTTCTGAAAACCGAATTTGGAGGCCCCTTAGAAATATGAGGCCCGAGGCGCGCGCCTCATGCGCCTATTGGGAAATCCGCCACTGTCTCCCCCTTTTGGCAAGCCAGCGTATAGCCAGGGGGATATAGGGATTCATATCCCCCCCCCCCCGACACTTTGGCATAAATTTAACGTTAGCTGTTAGACTTTTGTCTTGCAGAAATTTCAATTGTTCGGTATAATGCAAATCAATCAAATAACGTTTGCAATTATAAAAATGTATTATTGTAATAAAATTGCCAGTTATAAAGCTTTTATACATTCTTATAAGAAAAACGAAAGAACTAACGGAAAACTGTAAGCCTCTAATCGTTAACGACCGCTTTTCGAGATGGTGGAGTTCTTTGTTCTTAACACTAAATAAAATACATTCAGGTGTTCTAATTCTAGTCCTATGTTCATATTTATTCTATTCATTAAAAAGTATCTCTCCTCTTTTAAAAACCTTTTTAATAAAACATAGCTCTAATAAATACACACAAACTCCGCATATCGTGTACTCTTATACAAAATATATCCAAAGAAAAATACTGAAAAGAAAAATTAATAAATCCCGTTCAAATTTTAACTAAATAGAAATTGTAAAATATTATTTATATACAATTATCATACAAACATGAAACATGCCAATTGAAGAAATTCATTATTGAAGAAATCAATTCACAAAATTATACATCAGCTCACATACATAGATTGTAGGTCTATTCAGGGACGTAGAAAGTAGGGGAGCTGGGGGAGCTGTGGCTGAAATATTTCCCTGAAATATTTTAAACGGGCTCAGTACACCCGTGAGAAATTCTCCCATGTTTATGGTACATTGTTTACCTCAAACCTGATTTCAAAAATATAGTCTACTTTTTCTAGGAAATTCACACAATATACCGCAAAGAGTCAAAAGCCAAGAGCCAAAAGAGCAGCTCTCCATATGTATTCGATACTTGGCTAAATATTTGTTTTTCGCATAGTTGGTAAAAAATAAGAAAAATTACCCAGACTGGACACTCCGACTTGCCTAACTATACAGTCATATTTTGAAAGATTTATTACACCGAACATTTAAATTCATGTACTAAATAAAGCTCTTTTTTGCGGGGGGGGGGAAGGGATAAAGGAGATAAAGGTGATTTAAAACGGGGACTGTTTAAGAGAACTCTTCCCCAGTGGTCTTTAAAAAGGAAGATAATAAACAAGTAGTCTTATGTTTTTCAAGTAGTTTATTCTAGCTATCGCACTTTAAAATAGAATTAATAAAAGAATAACTGTAAATTTAAAAATTACTCTCCATGACAACAATTAAAGACATTATTTAAATAATGGTATCTCTTGTAAAAGTAATATTTTATCACATTATTCACGCAATTTTAATTTTCCTATTAAAATTCTTTAAAACTTTAATGTTTAAAAATTTTTTACTCAGAAAAAACTGAAATTAATTAAAAAAAAAACTTTTACTTTTTAATATATCTGCTGCAAGTACAAAACATGCGTTCACTATTTCAAGTTTTGTAAAAAAATAAATGCAATAGTTGATTCTTCAATTGACAGGAAAAAAAATTTCAATAGGCTAATTATGAACTTATTGATTCATCATGTATGATTTATTTAAAAAACAATGAAAGAAAAGGAAATTAAAAAAATGTGTGAATCTCGTCTTGTGAGTCGATTGTGTAAAGTCTCAAAATCCTTATTTGTTATATTACCTCGATCCTTCATTACCTAAGAAATTAATAAAATAAATAAACAGCTCTTCATATATTTTAGCATATATGTATTTAAAAAGTAATAATATTTGACACAAACTGGAATTCAAAAAAAGGTAATTTACTGTATTTGTTATCATTGACTACATTGTAGTTGCCAGTAATAATAAGCTTATGATATAGTTTTAAATAATCTTTATAAGTTGGATCATTACATCTTGTATACATGAAAGTACGATTGTCTATGTTTAGAAAATTCTTGGCTAATTATAAATAAAAACCACTTCAACCATCTGCTAGATTATACTTGAAAGATCTTTTTATATTAAGATTTTTACTGATAATAAATTATGAACCACGTCTGTGTGATTCCACCTCCTCTGTTGTGTAAAGTTATTTTGAAATTTAATCAAGTAAAGTTTACCTCTTTGTTAATTTAGAGCCCCATATCAAGAGGATGAGCTTGAGATTCAGCACCCTCAAAGGTTTCTTTCGGTGCAACAGATTTTTCACCGGGTCCGGGCCCGTCCATACTATCAGCAGTCTTTGATGCTGCACGATCACCATCATCGGCTTTAATTTTTCTTCTCGAAGAAAGATAAAAACGTTTCACTTTCGGTTTTCTTTTTTTTAAAACTGGACGAATTCATGATCGTAAGAAACAAAGAACAAGAACCCAAAACTTAAACTTCTGCTTACAAATTAAAGGCATCCAACTTAAGTGAATTCACTGAACCATTCGAAATTCAGTTATACCACATCTAAGCTCCCAGCAGACCCTCTTTTTTATTGTTTGTTGTGTGTGTGTGCGGTGTATATTCACTATTTGAATACTGTGGCTTGTTTATCTCAAGAAAAGAAGAGTGGTGTGCTGGAAGACTACAATATAGGCAATATATTTTCCGCTTTCCTTCATGACAATTTTGTTATCAGCTAATTGTAGCATGAATAGATTCTTTCTGAGGATATTCCGTTCCTTTGAGCTACAAGGGTGCGAATTACTCCCTTTACATTGTCCGATTCGTCCATCCTAGCCCCACAAATTCCCTATCAGAGACACGACTGGAGATTTATTGCCTAAGGAGTCTCTATGACGGTGCTTGCTGGAAGCCTTTGATGATTTTATCTTGCGTCCTCCTTTTCAAGCCAACTATGGATACAAAGTTTAAAAAGATTTTTTTTGAAAGAAAAGACACTTTTTAGAGAATAAATTTGGAAAAAAAAGAAGCAAAAGAGAAAAAATGGGCCCTTTTTACAGAAAAAAATGGGCCCCTTAAATTGGTGGCCCATGGGCCCCACTCGCCCTGTAGATAAACGGACCCTGCTCATAGCGGCCCCTTAGCTCATAGGGGGGGTCCGGACCCCCTGGACCCCCCCGTCGCTGCGCCACTGGGTTTATCTCACTTTGTATTCAAAGTGCTAAAATATATTGTTTGTTTTGTTATTTATGTAGTTTCATAATAAATTGCATGAGTAATTATGTAAACAAATTTTAAATTTTGATCAAATATTTAGGAATTTCAGATTGTTTCATTCTTTATTCTCGCTTCGAGTGTACTTCACTCTCTGCTGCATATATATATATATATTTTACATTTGCCAAAACAGCATTTATTCCGATATCTTCATACATTCTCAATTTGTCATAATAAAATCTATTTGCTTTTTCGGTTTTCCTACAACCAAAAGTAACCTCCAAATTTCTTTTTTCGTGTGATTCGATCACATCAGAGCGCTTCCAGTAGTAAAATCACCCGTTTCTTAGACATGTCTCTTCTCTAACGTACAAGATTTGTACGTAATGTGTACCTGTACTTGCACTGCTGTCGATTTGCAGTAGAGCGACTGGTTTAGAATGTGGTTTTTATTTACTTTACTTCCGGTAAAATACAAGAAAATTTTCGGACTGGGAACTGGGACCGGTCACTTATAGAGGGTTGTGTGCTGTCTTCTAGAGGCTCTTTTAACATTAACTAGATAGGGTAAAAAATCGGTGCCTTAAAAAATGTGTCGTTGCTGGAGGGGGTCACTAAATAGAAGTGGTCGCTCATAGAAGTTTCACTGTATACAGCAATGCAAGGACGGAAACATTGCCTTCAAGCACCAGTTAGTAATCACTTAAAAAAAAGATATTAGAATATTCGTGGTATTTCCTACTATGGTTTTCTAAAATTTAATACTTTTCCTTGGAAGAAAAAAAATATATGGAATTATAAACTAAAATTATAAATCCTTTTAATATCGGGAATGGTAAAATTTTCAATACATAAGCTTAGCATGAAAACAACGTGTTTGGCCATGCTATGTTACGTGATTCTTAATCCTTTTGATTTCTTTCATCTTCCCTTAAAGTTCGTACTACTATTTATGGGACACATTGAGTAATTTATTCTAAATGTTTCTCGTTAAGTTAATTTACATTATTTTTAAGTTAGATGCCAAAGGAATGCAGTACACCAGGTTGTACTTCTAACTATAGTAATTATTCGCCAAATATCCACGTCTTACAAAAAATTAAAAATTAAATATTGTAGTAATACTTAAATGATGTATATGCGAATTGTAAATATCAAATATCTTCATTTCTATTCCAGCACCTCGTCATATATTCTGTTAATATATTAACTGGACAAAATTTAATGAACGCAAATTTAATAACTGTTAGTTAATTTTACTTAAAAAGTGGTTATGGTTGTAACTGCTTTTAAAATGTGAAACTTAAATATTCAGTATAAAGAAATTCATAAAAATATCTGTATAAATAAACTGTTTATCATTTATGAATATGTTTACCTTAATGTATAATAAAAATCAGCTTAATTTGTTTAATGTATATTAAAAATCAAGCCAAAATAATGAATCATGAAGCACTGCTCATGAAGCAATCAGTAAGCACTGCTTTGTTTTTCCTTCAAATTACACACATCTACTTGCTTTAATGTCCACATGTATCATAGTAAAGAAACTAATAAAATTAGTAGCACAATTATGGCATAAAGCTACATTAAATAACGCTTCAAAGCCTTGGAAAGCTTAAAAAATGCTTGATGTATATGTGAAGACGCGAGCATCCGTAGGCCTCTTTGGATGACTCATCGAAATACACGCGCAGGCCCGTTACAAATAGCGAAGGCCCCGGTTTATCGCTAATTTGTTCACTTTGGGTTTCATCTATTTCTTTTGGGAGCGTTGAAACTTGTGCATAACTCCTACAGACCCGACATTGCAAAGCTCGCCAAAGTGCGGCAATTTTTCAGGTTGGCGAGAGTGGGAGCGTTAAAATAGAAATCAATTCTTTCTTGTTTCATAAAACTCATCTTTGAAATCGAAATCTGTCTTAAAATTGCCTACTGAAACAGTTTTACAATCTTTGCCAAGCATGTTCCAACTATAATTAACCGTTTTAAATACTATTTGGAATGTGCATCATAATTCATGAGTGTGCCGCGTTTGTCTTTCTTAATCCATAAAATACATGTTTGGAATAAAAATCTATATTAAAATTGCCTACTAGCACTATTTTACAATCTTCGCCAGGCATATTTTAACTATACGTTCCTAGTTTCTAGCCAAATTCGGAAGATATTGCCAAGCTTGATTCGGTTTTGAAGTTATTTTTTGGCAACAAACATGGCGATCAATTATCAAAAATTGCAAACTTTGTGCGACTTTCAAGATTTTAATTCCCCCCCCCCCACACACACACACACACAATCTCTGATTTATCTGGCAAACACATTTCAAAAGATCTTCACCGTGACAGTTCATGACTACAAAATCTGTCGACAAATCATGTCTACAAAACCTGTCTACAAATCATGTCTACAAAGTCGCGTAGACAAAAAGCTGGAACTGAACGAAATAACACCATAGAGCTAAAAAAAAAGGCCAATGTTAGTAGGATTGCAGTTCCAGCTCACTAAAGCCTGCATGTTTAAATTGCAGTAAAAGAAAGTCATATTTTCGTACTCTGAAACAAGAGACTTAAATTATTATAAACTTATCTTTATTACCGATTGATTATTAAACTTCTCCTAACCCGTCTTCCGTGTCTATTTATTCTTGCATAAATAATAGTAAGAAACGAAGCATGACAAAATTTATTTTAGCTAAAGTTTCATGAATTTTTTAAAAAACAAACACAATCTTCTTTAGACTAAGCGTAATATATGCAATTATAGGTTATGAATTCGAATTTAACTTTAATTCAAACACTGTTATAACTTATTCATCGCACACTTTCTAAAATTTATCATCACTAACGCTTCCCAAAACAAGTTGTCACTTAGAAATCACATTCAATTAGTTCAACTATGTGACATTTTGAAAAGAAAAACTTTTTTTTCATCCCTTGGCCAAATTTCTTTAGCTATTACCTTTAAAATAATAGCAGTGACGTGACTGCAATCAGCCTGAATAAAAAGGAAGAGCCTTAATCAACTGACAAAATTATGAATCACATCGACAATGCGTGACGGTTGATACACCTTCCCTACTTCATAATGCATTAGTAGAAATGCACGGTGTAATATCAACGATGGTTTTTGTTTTGAAAGTATAAAAGAATGTTTTGGGCAATATTCCAGATGTTAGTCTATTTGGCTCAGTTCTTGCCAGCAATACAATGTGCTAAACAACAAACAGAATGTGGGTACAGGTTTGAAGAATTACAGTTGTAGCCCTTAAGACAGGCTCTTGGAAGAAGAACCAAAAATATTCGAAATAGAAACATGCTTGTTTGGTTTAATGGAATGCTAAGTGCTTTATGGAATAATTCAACAGGAGTATGACTGATGAAACTGGTAAGTACAGTTGCCTTTTATTGGTACATTTTTGTTACTATAGTAATGCTTGATTTTCAGTCAAAAGAAAAAAAAAAAAAAAAAAAAAAAAAGCAAGAAAAAGGTTTACGTGCCAGTATTGTTTCATATTTTAATCGTGTAAATGCTAAATATTAATACTGACAAGGTAATTGAGCAGTCAAATAACTCAATTGATGGAAAATAAAATTAATTGGTTTACTTTTTAATTTTGTTTCCATAATTGAATATGATGCTACTGAATGTGGTATTGTTCCAAGATTTTATTTAGAAATCAATATTTCTTAAATGATCACTCACTCATAGATTACGTAAGTTTTCCAATAATTTTTATCAGATATATGTGTCATAATTCCGATAAAATCGTAATGATGCTAATAATGAATAAAACAAAATGTTTTATGAATAAATTTTTATTATCCTTACTATATACATTTACGATTTGTAAAAGCTTCAATATTTTAACATGAAGTAATCGAAAAGCAAATAGAAACAAATATCTATCTACCTACCTATCTATCTATTTATATATATATATATATATAACATTTTTTAAATATAATACAAAAATTAATAAAAAAAATATAAAGAATTTTTAATAATTAATAATAAAAAAAAGTTTTCCTGAATAAACTTTCATATCTTTGAGCAGTTAATTTTAGAAGTGATATTTATTCTGTATTTATTTAACTATTTTCGATATAACTATGGATTTGTGTTAAAATAAGTTTTTTAATTTGTCATTTTTTTCACGTGCACGAATTAGTTTTATCGAATTAATATTTAATTTCTTTAAAATTTTTATCCATAAATCTGTAAAAATTAGACAAAATTTTATTATTTTACCAGCTTTTTGCCCTTTCTTTGCACAGTAGGAAACGAAAATTTTTCTTACCGTGTAATCAGAATTGATTCCAGAGATGTGGAATGTGAAAAAAAAGCAAAATTGTTTGACTCTTGACGTAAAGCTTGTGTCATAAGTACTAACCTGAGATTATTGCAAACATTACAAAAAACTATGTCGGTATCATTCGCGATCAAAAAAGGAAAAGCTTGACAGTATGCAGAGAAAACTCCTCACTTTCAAAATGTCCTATTTTTACATCATACTGTTTTTTAGACTTAAAGCATTTAGTTTAAGTTATTAGCTCAGACACAACATTATGTGGACAACCGTTTTATTTTATAATTAAAAATCACAGGTGTAAATGGGACTTAAAGTATGAAACATTCTTTATAAAACGTGACATCTTAATAAGGAGAATGACAGTTGTTGCCATGGAAAATCATGTGCGCCTATGTCGTTTGCAAAATAAGATATGATTTTGTTTTACTCTTGTTATTAGAAATTGAACTTTAATCGGGTAGTTCAGATTCAAATAAAAGTAAACTTAATCCAGATAATAAATCCAGAAAATAAATCCAGGCTACCATTACTTAGAGGAAAGGGTCTGGATTTATGAATTTGTGCGAATATACGTTTCTTGTAAAAAGTTCTCACTGTGACGTAAGGACCATATGTTAAAATAAAGGTCTGAATGTGCATTTTATCTTTAAAACACATTTGGACTGATCAATTTAAAGATGCTACAGTTTGAAAATTCGTAAATGATACATAACCTAATATTAATCATTGGCACCTCGGTTATTCGGAAAATAAAGAATTTATTCATGGCTTGATATTTTTAAGGCAGAATCTATTAATCTGACTGATCTGAATGGATTTCGGATGCGGGTTTACACTCGTGACATCAAAGTGACTCTTACCATTTAAAACTCTGAACCACGTTTGAAATTATTTCTATTTTTTCCTTTTCTCAAATGCAAAGTTTTCATATTTGTGTTACCATGACATCGGAATCCAAAACATGATCCGTAAATGGGTAAATAAATAAACTTTACCCAATAAATAAACTTAACTGCACAGCACGTAATTGAATTTTAAATACTACTTCGTTCTGAAATTCGTAAAAAAATCTCCTAATTTACATTTTTATTTTGTCTGAATTTTAAAAGAGGGATGAATGTACATTTTATATTCTGACCAAATTATAAAACACTAGTGGTCGCCCAGTGGTCGAAATTCGACAGTAATATATTAAACCTCAGTATAGTAATTGCTTATACCTCTATAATAATTGCTTATAACGTTTTTTTTTTTAAATTTTGTACTATTACGTCAGCTGTGAGTGTATACAAATACGTCATTATGCATTTATTTTCCAGTTATTTGAAAAGTGTGAACAATAGGAGAAATGGGATATAATTTAGCTAAGTCATATTTAAAAAATGGCAAAGCGTATTTTGACACATTTCCCTGTTTCTTTTATTTATTTTATTGCTTTACTGGCCAGGTTTCTTCAAGGCTGCACAGTTATTTCGTCTGTCTTTTTCAAAGTGTATAAAATTAAAAAAAATTAATATAAAATGTCAAACCATGGAATGATCGAACACTACTTTTCTTGTACGCACAATTGAAAAACTAGCTGTCTAGCAATAATATTCAATTTTTTCGAATGTTTGTCCTTTGAGACTTACTTATTGTCATCGCAAATACAGGTATAATTGGAAATTGGTTTCTTTTGAGAGGTAAGTGAAAAGATAAAAAAAACTCCGGAATATGTTGCACGTGGGACATATTCCGAATTGTACCGCTTGGGGAGTTGTACCGCTGATGATGAATTTAATCCACGGCCGCGAAATGGTAGGGAGGGAGACAATCATAGAAGAACCCTGCGGTCTTGCAAAGGGCAGAGTTGGGCAAAATACACCGAAAATGTATTTTCGATACAAAACACAAAATACATTGATTCAAACATTAAAATACAAAATACAATATACTTCATGAATTTAAAAAAAATGCAAAATACAAAATACATGTATTTTCAAAATACATACAAAATACAAAATACATGTAAAATTTTTAAAGCGTTTGAATTGAGAAAAAGCTAAATTTTCCACCAAAGATCTCAGTTTATTTTATTTAAATACATTTTAATAAGAATAACAAAAACAATCTTAATAGTTGTGTTGAGGAAGAGGTGCTGTTTGTTTTTTTAAAACGTTGCCTTTCAAAATTTTACCTTTATATCAATAAGTTCCGAAACAGACCATTTCTGAGAAATTGCATTAATGCTCAAAACGCAATGAAAACTATGCAATTTCAGAATCTGAACAATGAATAGTCGTTTGTTTCAAAATCGTTCATAAAAACTTTAATTTCCAAAAGTCTTAGTGTGTAAAATAAACCTCTACATACAATATTTATTATTTATTGATTTCAGTTGAACGTTTGAATATAAATACTCAGCTAAATCACAGCCTAAAAAAAATTCAAGTTTTGTCTTTCAGTGAGTTTTCGAATTTCTCTTAAATTTAAATATTTTGCACGCTATCTAAGTTTTTAGCTTCCATAACTGACGCTGTTCCTTACATTTTTCATTTCCATCTACAGAAAAAATTTGGAAAAATTTAAAATTAAAAATATCACAAAAGGTTTCAAAATCATCTAGAATGGAAATTTAATCAAATTTCACCCCATCATATCACGGGAAGCTGTCGCTCTAATGGTCTGGAATTGGGGGTATTTTACTCCATATGTAACCGAATGCTCCTTAAAACCCCTTAAAAAGTCCTCCACTTAAGGCATCTCCCCCCCTAAGGCTGACAGCCTTGGGGTATCTTTGACCACAATAACCAAAAATTCATTATACTACTGCAGAAATACTAGCAACCTTATTTTTCTAGAACTTAGCAACACATTTCAAAAATTCCCTTAAAGAATTTAATAAATACTACCCAAAAATGTTTTTACTACTTTTGATTTCATATACAGTGGGAATCTACAAGAAACATTCCTAGACCAAATATACTGATTCTGTTTTAAACAGGAGTATGAAATGCTTCTCTTTCCCTTTCCTGTTCAGTTAAATTTAAAGATTACAAGAGATCCTAACATTTCTTCCGTGACAATAACTACGGGTAAATCCGGTGCAGCTCATAAATTACATCAACAGAGGGGAAAAGTAAAAATCAGTAATTTTATGATTTTATTTGCACATGCTATGTGAGCAATCTGTGATGTTACGATTATTTTAATGTCAGAATACAAAATGTATTTTTTGTATTTTGAAAATATAAAATACAATGAAAATGTATTTTAAAATACACTCTCAAAATACTTTGTTTTTGGCGAGAGAAATTACAAAATACAAGTTACAAATGTATTTTGAAAATACATGTATTAGCGATACTGCCCAACTCTGGCAAAGGGACAGCGGTAGCATGTTTTCGAGGAGGCCCTACAGCGATGGCCGGACCCAGTGATGTTTTTTGATGTCTCAAAAAGTCTCAGCAGTAGCATATTTTCGATGCCCCCCCTCCCCTCCACAGCGATAGCCAGACCCAGTGATGTTCTTTGGGTGTCGCAAAGACCAGCGGTAGCATATTTTCGAGGAGAGCAAGATATGGTTTCCGGTGCAACTCGCCCCTCGATTTGATTGATAGTTGTTGGCGCAGGTGCAATTGATCCGCGTCCCTTTGTATTACTTAAGTTTCTGATCATTAAAGCTATGCAATTAACTTCCAACACTAACATATGTCGTGGCAAACTATGGTACTTTTCGGTTCTGATCAGTAAAACTATGCAATTAACTTTCAACACTAACATATGTGGTGTCAAACTTTCGTAATTTTCGATTAGCCGTGCGTAAATCCCACCAATTTTTTCTTGGCAACATTAAAAGACTACTTCTAAAACATCGTTATTCCCCAAAACAAAACCGAAAATGTTAATCAGCATACAAGAAAAGTACTTATATACAAATTACAATGTATAAAAGTATCACTAAAAAGAAATTTGCATGCTTATTGAATTAATCGTCTGCTAAAAATATGGAAATGGAAAAAACATATGGAATTAAATTAAAATTCCAAAATATAGAAATGCGGATGAAAGAACTCTGTAATGGAAACGATGCTCACTGATTCCCGTTAGGTTTGTTTGCATTTGGCGCATGTTTCAATTATTTGGCTTTTTATCGGCTGAATGAAAATTATCCAAACCATTAACAGTCAAAAAACTCAAAAACTCTACTGGGCAGTGGCGTAGCCAAGGGGAGGTGTTAGGGGGGGTGTCATAATGCCCCATGTGGAATTTTTCGCCATACAAAATGTATATTTTTCACTCCTTTATTCCACACACGTATACATATATATGAATTGCAGTAGTCGTACCCCCCCCCCGCATGAAAAATTTCTGGCTACGCCACTGCTACTGGGTAATTATGGATTTTACTGTCATCATGGCAAATTATTTTATCGTAGCTATGATATGTTCTCAGTTCACCATGTATTTTATTAAGTATAGCAGTATTAACAAAAGTACAATCATCATTTTTAAGGGCTAAAACAACTGACTTCAATATGTTATCCGAGAGTATGTTTTGTCGGAAATATTTCCATACACCTCATTAACAATGTAATATTATTTTCATCTCCTATTAATTGCTGATTTATTTCGATAATATTTTCACTAAAAATTGCCGAAAAAGTTTGCAAATTTTGTTGGAATATTATAACCCTATTGTATCGTTAAGACTTAATGCTGTTATTTCAAAATGGACACAACAATGGAACCATCATCCGACTTGGCGTAAAATATTGCTCGCCAATTTACTTCTCTAATTATTTTACAGTGAAAGAACATATACACAAAAATTTTATCATTCGCACAACCACCTCCATACGATTTTTTAAGTGTACCGAATTTCGTGCTCATCCGTTGGCTCAATGTGGGCAAAAGGGGCACAAAGATTTTCCTTAGCCTATTTATATATACATAGATTCTGACGGATAGATTTTAAAATATGACAATTTAAAAATTATTTCTCGAAAATTTCTGGTAAATGTGGAATTGCTTTGGAAAAATCTCAAAAATCAGTAAAAAATGTTAAACATTTAGAGCAAATTGTTTTTGAAAGAAAATTTTCTTTTTCACCCGATGATATTCGGTCGTTTACTTGTGGATTTTATTTTGGAGATAATCTCAAAATGGCTGAATATCATTAATAATGTAATTTTGAGAGATCCCGTAGAAGAGCTTTAAATTCTATTTAAAGCCTTAAATGAAGAATGACCATGTGTAATTGTTTACATACTTAATGAATTGTGCTTGAAATGAGTTAATGTCGCTGAACTGCAATAGACCGTTATCTATTGGAATTCTTTTGAGTGCTCCTGTAGAACTATAAATGATACTGATACTATTTTCCATGGGCAACTTCATTTTGTAATCCTTAATAACATACATCATTTTTTTTAAATTCGAAATAACCGAATATCTAAAAAATACGCTTTAAAGAATGACTGCCCATAATGAATAATGTATTGGAATTCTCCTGGTTTTACTCCTGTAGAAGAACTGAAATGCTACGTGCACTTTATTCAATAAGGTACATGGTACAGTACACATGAATAACATACATAATTTTCGTAGTAATTGATGTTTATTTGCTGCAGTTATAACACAGGCGGATTGACAGCCAGGCGAGCGGACAGATAATCTGAAATCATGAACCCTTTTCAATCTTGTAAGAAAGTATTAAAACATGAGTTTCTTGCGACAAAAACGTTTATAAGCTATAATTAGAAATGCATAGAAATTATTCATTTCCATTTACCCCAAAGAACAAAAGTCTATAGGGGTGAATGTGGAACACCATTTAATTCAGCAGCAACAATCAGCAATTTTCTTTCTTTTTTTTATCAGCAATTTTCTTTCTTTTTTTTTAAAGCTTAAACTTATATGTTGCTGTTAACTTCCTAAATGAATAATGAGAGCAGTTGAATACACGTACTTTCCCTTTATAGCTGCGCTACAACAAGAAATTCACGAAAGTTTAACTTTGAAAATCATTTTTTTTTTTTTACAATTACATTATCAATTGATGATCATTCAACGATCAACTATTCCGTAAACGTAAAATCCCTTCATCCTTTTATCAATGTGAATTTTTAAAGATTTACAAGAAATGTAGTTCCTTGAGTAATGCCTTGAGTAATTAAATTACGCAACAAAATATTAAAAATGGCACAACTTTCTTGAGACAAATTATAAAAAAAAGAATTATGTTCCGTTTAAAAGGTCTTTTTAAATTGATTCTTCAAAAAGCACAATAGTTTCAGTTTGATTGAAAATAAAATTTTTGAAATTGCATGGTACTGTGAAACCCATGCCGATTAGTTAAAAAAGTTTTAGGACTTTTCCAAAAGCTGCCCTGAGTTTTAAAATTATTGAAATTTTCTTAAAAACCTGAGTATTTTAAATTTAAAGACTTGTAAAGAGCAATAAAGTTTAAATGTAGTGCTAAACTTTTAGTTTAGAATATTTTATGCCGTGTAAAACAGGGGGTTAGCCATGAGAATACAGGTTGTCCGAAATTAAACGGTATTTTAAATTTGTCTATGCGTAAAACTATTGTTGAGATAAAATAAATAAAAACTTTGTGGAAACACACACACACATAAAATGTTATAAGAAGTTTTTTTACAAAGTTTTTATTTATTTTATCATTTAACACCAATATTTTGAGTGTTTTTTTCGTATTGTTGAGATAGTTATGAAATTTTGTGCTGGACATAATGAAGGCATGGGAGTTTGCTTGAGCAAAAAAAAAAAAAAAAGAAAAAAAAAGAAAAGAAAGTTCTAATGTTCGCCACCAGGGGGCGTTTTTAATGAATTACACATATAGCATACATTTACGATAATTTACAAATATTATTACAACAAAACATGTTCAACATGACGGCCATCATTGTCAGATACCATCTGGAATCGTAAGAGAGCATGGTCAACAGCTGACTGCAGTGCGTTCGAGGAAATGTTGCGAACATGTTGTGAAATACTGTCTTTAAGATCAGCAAATTTCTTGGATCGTCACGACTCACCAAATGTTTCATACCTCCCCTCCACCCATGTAACTCCCCCAAAGCCAAAAGTCGCATGGATTGAGGTTTGGGGACCGCCCTTGAACGCCCCCTGGTTTCGAATATTTGAACTAATTTTTTTTATTTGCTCAAACAAAGTCCCATACCTTCATTATGTCCGATACAAAATTTCATAACTTTCTCAACAATAGTTTCGTCTGAAGACAACTTTAAAATAGGGTCGTTTAATTTCGGACAACCGGTATTTCGGGACGAGGGAATAAGAAAGAGTCGTGAGTAAATATAAACGGAATTTCTGCACGACATTAAGCTTTAAAGCCAGCGCAAACTTGAGGGCGATTGCCGTACGCTGCAGGGTATGAAGGTAGCTTTTTAATGGTCAATTTCCACGTGCAGGCTTTGTAAAAGGGGGGAAACAGGGCAGGATGGAAAGATTTATAGGCTTTTAATGACCAGTCGGGATTCGCCAACAAAGGATAACCCGTGAAACCTCAAAAGCACGCCAAACATACAATGGGGATACTTTTCTCCGCAATCTGTCTTGGCGATACGGAAAAATGCATTGAGTTCTCATTTTAGCGTACGGAAACGCATTGAAGTCTTCTCTGGCCTTCATGCTAATTAATACGAAAATTTCTTGTGTGTGTGTGTGCATGTGTGCGGAGGAGGCGACATTGGATATTGATATTTATCCATTGCCTACGCCCGTGGTACAAAACAACAAGTTTCTGTATTAAAACCTTTCAATTCTTGGAATATTCAGCTTAACTGCCTGGAAACTATAATGAAAAATGATTTTCACTTACTTAAAAAATTAAAATAAGTAAATAAATGTATTTAAAAGTAGAGAGAAAGTTGGTGATTTTCATTTTGGAAAAAAAAAAAAAACTAAGAAAATCTGATACACTTTCAGATTTTAAATACGCACTGAAGTGCTATATATTAAAATCGTATCATAATCAGAGCGTCTTCCCCTTTTTCTTCCTTTATTCCATATTAAGTTGGAAAGTGTATCATTATTCATAAGTGTGTCGTATGCGATTCTTACCAGTTTTTCAAAACTACTAAATTTTGCTATATCTATTGGATTTTTAAGTTCTTCAATTACACACGCACATTGCAATATATCAGGATTCGTTCGATATTCTAACTGATCTTCATCAATGACTTCATCAGGTTTTGGCCAAAATTCTGGTGGAAGGCTAAGCCACTTTGGCCCAAATAGCCATATTGGATCATTGATTAGTTTAGAAACTTTTGCTCCTCTCGAAACAAAATCCTCGGGGTTGACCGCTCCTGGGCAGTGACGCCAATTTGTAGGTGAAGCTTTTGGATCTCTTCTACTCGATTTTTTACAAAGGGTTTAAACCAGGAAAAGATGCTGCCAGCTGCAAGAATTATAGACTTAATCACTAACATGCAACTCTGCAAGCTCATGGAGCGTATCATACACACTAGATTGATGGAGTGGGTTATACAGAACAATGTTTTGAAATTTTACCAAACCGCATATCGAGCCAAGCACAGTGCCGTCGATCAGCTGTTCTACCTTTGCCAGTCAGTGATTGACGGTTATCAAGAAAAGCCCCACAAGAAGACTACTATGGTCCGCCTAGACCTTTCTGCTGCTTTCGACAGAATATGGAGACAAAAATTAATAAACATCATTCATGAAACGGGTATTTCATCAAACGCTCTGATCTGGATAAACGATTTCCTCAGGAAAAGATGTTTTAGAGTCAAAGTTAATGGTACCTTCTCAAGTACTCACTATACGAAAGCAGGAGCACCGCAGGGCTCTGTGCGTAGGTAGCCCTCTTCTTTTGTACATGAATACGATCGACCCCTACTTAAGCAAAGACGTTAAAGTGGCATGCTACGCCGATGACATTGCAGTTTGGCATGCGCATACGAACTGGTAATCTCTCAGAGAGCCCTCAATACTTGCATGTAGGGTATCGAAACGTGGGCAAGGAAACTCAAGCGCACTATAAGTCCGGATAAAACGACCTTTTGTATCTTTTCAACTGACAGAAAAAATCGAAGCTCCTTTCATCCTACCATCAAGCTCTTCGGTTCGGAAATAAGCCAAGTTTCTAACCCAAGGTAGCTCGGTCTCACTCTTGGCTCGGAGCTGAGACTCTCGCAACATCTCGATCATATTTCAAATAAATCACTAAAAAAGCTTAACAGCCTCTTGGGGATCAAGTACAAGGACTCTTCTAACTACTTATACCTCCATTGTCAGACCCCTTGTTGAGTTCGCTGCACCCATTTGGGCATCAGCCAGGCCTACCTCAAAGGAAAAGATCGACTAAATCCAGTACAGTTCTTCGAAAATCATCACCGGAGCTGTCTCATAGACAAACAATATCAAGGCTGAAAAGGAATGTGGCCTCACCCCACTAGAAAAGAGAAGGAAAATTATCCATTGTTAAATTCACAAATAACATACGGAGCCTACCAGAGGACCATATCTCTAGTAGAACATTCAAAGCGTGGAGCGCAAAATCTAGGCTCAAAAGGTCCTCAACCCTGCAATGAGACCAGGAAATTAGAAAAGACATCAACCTTCATAATGAGTCACTTGCGATTATGAGAGAACGATTATGAGAGAGTTATAAACTCTGAACCTTCATACGCAGACAAAAGTAAATCTTAACCTCTTAAAACGCACTAAGAATGAGCTTGCCTCGGTTTTAAAAGAAAAAGGCGACCATATCATTAATGTTATTTCCACCCAAACTCAAAATTTGTTAATTGCCTATACTGACGGCTCTTCCAACTATAGTCTTGATAGTGGAGGTGCGGGTGTTTACATTGAGGGTACAGACGAACAACACGTGTGTCACAAAATTCCTGTGGGGAAAATCGCTTCCAACTACACATGCGAACTTGTTTCCATCAATAGTGCGCTGGAAATTTTCCTCACTGAGAGCATCTACAGATCCAGCGGCATAGTTATCCTCTCTAATTCAAGATCCGCGCTGCAAGCCATTCAGAAAGGCAAGTACCAGATATGCCATGAAATTATCCAGTCTATTAACAAAGTTATCGCAGCCAAGAGATCTTGCACGTTACAATGGATTCCAGCACATGTCAATATCCTTGGTAATGAAAAAGCTGATGTGCTTGCCAAGGAATCCTGATCTTGCCCTCAATCATCGAATATCACAACTTTAATTGACACCAATGCTGTTGCTGGCCGCAGACTTATCAACAATAAATTTAAATACTCTATTCCAGCTCTGGATTGTAATCGTACAATAGCAATGATATTAACCGGGCTACGAACAAAGCATATTAAGGGAATGAGAATCTCGGCTGATGGACAAAGAAGTTACTCAATTCCCTGCCCACACTGCCCTGATTTTCAACTGTCTCCTCAACACATCTTCAGCTGCCCTGCAATTCAGGCCAGGCTCCTCAAGATCGGCCTGGAAGATCCGAACGATTTGATTTTTTCGGACAAAGCTGTGGAGGTCTCCGAGGCTGTCTTCGTCAGCTTCAGAGTGATCTGAGGCTTCCGTGTGCACAACATGGACACGACAACAACAACATTTTAATGGTACCGCCCTAATCCAAAAATAAGTGATTTTTGAGTCAGTCCAAAGTACACAAGGGATATTGATGTTCAACGCCTCCAAAATGCTGCAGCTCAATCTTGCGGAGCACAATGCGGCCATCAGTTCCAATTTCGGTAAGGTGAGAATTCTTGAGGCGGCTACTCGTTTTTTAGAAGCCACAAAAACAGTTTGAATGTTTTCATCTGTAGTTATTTCCCGCAAGTAGGCAGCGCTGCCATACTTGAATCTGAGAAAATATGTAGTTCTAAATTAGCAATGTTGATATCAACAATTTCGGAAAAATAATAACGGAGAATTGAAATGTTATTCAATTGAGGAACTTCATCACACCAGTCATTCCAAATCTTAACTAATTCATTTGGTATGGCCTCATCCCAGTCAATACCTATGGACCATAATTTTTGCGTCAAGCATTTAACTCTCTAGGTGAAAGGTCCAAGGAAAGCAAGCGGGTCATAAATTAGACCCAGAACCTGCAAAATGAATCTTTTTATGTTTACTTTTTTAGAAGTAAATTCAATTAATTCTCGAGTATCAAAATATAAACAATCATTCAAAATATTACAGCAATGCCTAACACTTTATAGGGTTATCTTTTGTTAGAAGGGACTCTGCATATTCTTGTGAAATTACGTTATTTTCCTTCCAAGATTCTAAGAGAGGTTTGGAATTAGTGTGCTTTTTATGCAATTCCATGCTTGCACTTTAAAAAATTTTTATTGCTCCTAGTGTCGTGGATAAGGCTTGCTCAACAGAGCCAACACTTCCTATGATGTCATCAACATAAATGTTTTTACTAAGGAAATTTACAGTCTTCGGATACTTTGTGACATACCCTTTCAAATGATGTTTTATTGTAGCTGCCAACAGAAATGGACTACAATTGACACCAAATAATACTCTAGTTAATTTATAAATTTGGGGTTCTTTTGACATGTCAAAGGGATCTTCACAAAATAAAATGACACTTCTTCTTCGTGTACTAGAATCTGCAAAAATGCTTTTTTCATATCCATAGTAAAGGCAACTGGATAAACCCGAAAACGTAACAAGATGTTAAAAATTTCTGGATACAAAACTAGGGCCAGATGGCCAATACAAATTGGCCAATACAAATCTGGTATTGGCAATACAAGATGGCCAATACAAATCTGGTTACAAATTAGGGCCAGAATACAAACAATCATTCAGGGATAAACAGCCAGTATCATGAGAGGAAGCATCATAAACAATTCTTAGTTTACTGGTCACACGATCTAATTTTAACAACTTCTCTGTGTGGCAAATAAAATTTAACACAATCCTCATCTTCTGATTTAGGAACTGTTTCAATTATTCCTTCATTCAAATAGTCCTGTAACACCGTCTTATATTCAAAAAACAACTGAAGATTTCTAATAAATCTCTTATTTAATTTAGCTAGCCTATTCTCAGCAATTTTCCTATTATCATTTAAACACTGTTTTCCCAGTTTCCATGGCAGCCTCACTTTATACCTATTGTTTACATTTTGAAGATCTGCCTCAAATTGTTTAATTACTTAATTTTCCGATGGGTCAGTGTCTCGTTTTGTGTTTATAATTCCCGAACTCTCTAAGTCACCAAACTTTTAGATATATTCAGATATAAAATGTTCCTCAATAATTACATTAAAATTCAGTGAATACTCTTTTCCACATTTTTCGTTTTGCAGGCACCGGCCAAAAATAGTTTCTATCGCAATCAGATTTTTGTTCAGATGTTTCATATTTCCAATTACTATGTCGTAATAATAATCCGCTCTCACAAGGAGTGTAATGGGGATTTCATTCTGAGGCGAGTCTGCCAGGGTTAAATTCTGTAAAATACCAATTTCCTTAACATCGTTGATTTTTTGAGGTGGGATATCACAACCTGAAATATTATCCGTAACCAGTGCTTCAATTTCCAATGTAGAACCTGACGAATTCTTATTTTCTAATTTAAGTTTCACAACATCGGAAGTTTTCCTGATAGGCTCTTTGCTACCAAAGGTAAACACTGATAAATTTTCCTGTAGAATGACATTTAATACCAAACTATCAGAAACAGATTTTAATACAAATGTTTTTATACTGCCCGTATCTAACAATAGGCGAATATTTACCTCTTTATTTTTGTTTTTTGTCTTTACACTACAGGTTTGTAAAAGAACTTTATTCTTTTCGACACAGGAAATGGGTGTCACAACTTTCCCACTTGGAATTGTATTTGTTTCTTTTGAATTTATTGAATCCACATGTTTATCGGAGTGATTTTTTCATTACTTTTAAAACAAATTGCTTTGTTATGCTTCCCACCGCAAGAACACCTTTGTTTTGATTCACAAAATTTAATTACATGTTTAGGTTTAAGGCAGAGCAAACATCGAACTTGTAAGTTTAAAATCTCTCTCTTTCTTTCAACATTAAATGTACTACACAATTCTGACTTGTGAGCTTGATTGCAAAAAAGGCAACAATTTGATGTTTTCTCATTTGTCACTGTAGTTATTAACTAATGCGTACTTGCAAATTCCCGTTAGGTGATTTTACAATTCTTTGTTTATTATTTTCAACCATTTTAGGTTTCGAGAAAGAAAAAGAACGCTCACGACTTTTAATTTCAATTTGAAGAAAATCTAACAGTTTGTTTATATCAAAGGTTAAAGATTCTTTTGTGTTCTGTCTATTATATTCTACAAGTTAAATCAGGTGGATGCAATTTTAAAATTACTGGAATTAGCATGGAGCTATATAACTGTGGTTCGAGTCCCAATGTTGTCAATGATCGCACATTAATTTCAATATCGTCATGTAATCTTTTCAATTTCGATATATCAGTAGATTTGTAAACAGGATTTAAATTCAGTGGCTTATTCATGTGAAAGTTTATTATAACATCACGATTTCCACAGCGGCTCTCGAGAATATTGAATGCAACGTCATTGTTTGACTTTGAAATTTCTAAACCTTCTATAGAGTTAAGAGCTGAGCCACCTAGATAATTTCTCAAGTAGTTAAATTTTTCAACTTTTGATGATGAAACATTCTCCGAGTTATCACGAACTTTCCGAGTTATCACTAACATTGTTTACAGTACTAATGGTTTAGTTTTCTTTTAATTTCTTTTTAGCTCGAAAAATGGTAAGTGACACTTTGTCAGAATATTCGAATGTTTTCATTATTTCAGAGTCGAACTCAGCCACAGTCAATAACGGCTGGATCTTTTCATGAATATTTTTTATTTCGTTTGACTTAAGATTTAATTGATGAAGGGATTCTTCTAATGAATCAAAATCCACAGGATCCTCAGTTAAAATAGAATAGATGTTATTTGTCAATTTCGTAATACTAGAACGTAAAATTATTCTAGTTCTCTTTAATTTTTCAATATCACTCATTTTTAATACTTACAAATAAACTAAGAATCCTCCAATGAATTTTCAGAACACAAACTTGAGATAAACATAAATCAAAACAAAGCTTACTTTGGTCGACTTCACATTAAAAAAAATTTAATCCAAAGTGTTATACAGAGAGGGAGGGGGGCAACATACTGATAAATAATAGAAAAGAAAATAAATCTTCACGTCAAAACAAATGTGTTCTTGAATTCGAGCAGTCATTTTCTTGCTCGGAACTAGCAGCTTTCAAATGACAAATTATCACAGTTCCGTCGGCCTGATGCACCATTAAAAAAAAATAAACAAAGAAACTTCAAGCCGAGTCGACGTATTACCAAATCAAGAACAGTCTGAATTCACTGGTTCTGTTTCGAAAAGTAAAAATAGACGAGACGCAATAAACAATCATTTTTAAAAAGAAACATATATATAATTCACTATTTACACCCTACAAAAAAAAGTATTCGAGCAAAAGATAAATTTCCTACGTTGTAGGAACGTACCTTTCGTATATTAAAAATTATTTATCATAGATTATAAATTAGGCTATGTATATGTATGACTTTCCATATTTCTGTCAGGTTGTGCGTTTTTCAAAAACTCAATTATTATTCGCAAATCTAAAATAGGAAATTTCTCTCTTGCTCGAATACTTTTTGAGTGTGTACATGTTTTTACATAAAAACCTTTCATTTTACATAATTAATTCAAGTAGCGACAGCGTCGCTTCAAATCTACATTCTAAACACGCTCTCTGGCGCAAATTCGAACCAAAACAAAACATTTCCAGAGAGGATCATGGGAAATGTAGTAGAAATCGAAATATCTTTTTTCTTTTAAAGCGCGTTGCACCATCGAAGGATATAAATTTCTACAAGCATATTCCGACTGTACTTCACGGTTTTAAATACTATTTGCAATGTGCATTATATTCCATAAGTGTGCTATTTTTAACATTCTCTTGTTGATTTCTACTTTAACGCTCCAAGATGGCGATAATTAAATATATGCAGTTACTACGACGATATTTTGTATTTATGTGACAATTTTAATTTATAATTAAAATGGCGATTTGAAACAACATGTAACTCAGCATTCCATTACTTATTTATTTATTTTGGGTTGTCAATTAAGGTAGTTTTAATAATTAATCGTCTTCAAATTCCTTAACTGGTGTGTTTATCGCTATTTTGTTCACTTTAGTTTTCATCTAAGTCTTTTGGGAGCGTTGAAACTTGTGCATAACTCCTAGATACCCATGACTGCAAAGCTCGCCAAAGTTCGGCGATTTTTTCGGTTGCCTTGAGTGGGAGCGTTAAAATAGGAATCAACTCTTTCCTGTTCCATAAAGTCATCTTTGGAATCGAAGTCTATCTTAAAATTGCCTACTGAAACAGTTTTACAATCTTCGCCAAGCATATTCAAACTATACATCACTATTTTAAACACTTCTTGGAATGGACATCATAATCCATAAGTGTACCGTGTTTGTCTTTCTTCTTCCATAAAACACATAATTGGAATTGAAATCTATATTAAAATTGCAATATTAAAAATACTATATTCAAATTTTACATGGTTTACGAGGCATATTTTAACTATACTTTTCTAGTTTCTTGACAAAATTGGAAGATATCGCCAAGCTTGGTTCGGTTTTGCAGTTATATTTTGGCAGCAAACTTGACGATCAACTATCAAAAATTGCAAACCTTGTGCGACTTTCAAGATTTTAATCTCCCCTCTACCTCTGCATTCTCTGGCAAACACATTCGAAAAGATCTTCACCGTGACAGTTCATGTCTACAAAACCTGTCTACAAATCATGTCGACAAAAACCTGGGACTGAACGACATATCACCCTAGTGCTAATAAAATTGTATTTTATGATCTTTGACCATCTGAACGGCTAAAAGTAAAAATTCCGTTTACTGATGTTCGGTTTTACTGCAATCCCCTTACATTTTTTTATAACTAACCAGTGGCGGCTTGTGACCCGTTTCAGTGGTGGGGCCCGAAAAAAAATATTGCCAATTAAAATCGCGAATATATATATACATATAGAACAACCTATCCCCACGTTCACACAGCGTAAGTATTTAAAATTTCTCAAATGACAAATAATTATCGAATTTACTATACAACTTTTGCTATTTTTTACGTAGTTATGTTAAATTGAAAAGTTTACTTTATTACTAAACAAAAAGCCACATTTAAATATTTAATATTTATGTTCTTTATAGTTGCCTGTTCATAATTTTTAGATGATTTAATTATTTTAAAATAAATAACATATATAAAAAATACATTCATACATCGCTTTTCGTAAATCAAGAAAACAAAACAGAAAAATATCTGACTGCACTGCAAAAATACGATCACGCAGATAAAAAATGATTGGCTCCTAAGCGGAAAATTTCGTCAATAGCTACCGATTGCCGAAAATTCTCCGTACGGTCGTGTAGATCACCGTGCGAGGGCCCGAACATCTGGGCCCAGATGGCAGTGCCAAATAAGCCGTTTGGAAGCCAAGTTAATTCCGCGTCAGTATGGCTTTGTGCTCAATGCCAAATATGACAACCCGGTGAACGGAGAAGAGACGCCCCATTCAGGGCAGGCCAGACCATGGCCAAGGCATGGTTTAGATAGGGGGGAAAATCGTATAACTATCGCTTTTTTAAGTGCGTTTTTTAATGGATAGTATTAAAATAGAGTAAAACGCGTGTATTTTTTTAATGAAGGTAAATTATTGAAAGAACTGCCTTACATAATAGGAAGATACTTTGATTTAGACGGTGCTTAGTCGGTGGGGCCAGGCCCCTCTGGCCCTTAATGACGAGCCGCCACTGTAACTAACATTCTTTCATACATCATAAAAATTCCACTTTAAATCTTAAAACTTCATATTCAGAGATGATGCGATATTCTCTGAAATAGAGTTGCTTTTATGAATTACTATTAGGGAGTTTGTGCAGGCCGGGTTTTACTCACGGTACGCTAACGTTAAATGACATTGGACAATAAAGCGCATGCGCACACATAAAATCCGAAACGTGGTTGGTCAAAATACTCCGTATAGCGGATAGCGTTAGCGTTAGCGTAAGAAGAAACGGTATGCACAAACTCCCAATTTATAGTTTTGTGTTCCCCTTTTTTAGTTATCTCTCTATTCTAAAAAAAAGTAAAGGCCGCTGTCGCCGCTGGCACTGTCAAAGTTTGTGGACCTATCTCCTCCTAAACCGTAGGGATTTGAGTTTCGACTAAGGTGCCCACAGATTCGAAAAATTCCGAGGAACCTGGTAAGCTGATTTAAATTTCGAAAATCGAATTATTTTAGAAGATATTAATAAAAAACTGAAAAAATAAAACGAATGGTTGCCAGATTTGGCATAAAATCATTCATTCCTTTGCAACAAAGCGTTTCCAAGTATTTAGAATCGCGTGAATGTTACAAACATGAGTTAGAATTACGCCCATTTTACGCCAAAATAAAAACTATATGAAATAAGTAACTCAAAATGTGTTACACAAAGTTGAGAATTTTCAAATAGTAAGTTCACTTAGACAACAGCAGTTTAGAATTAGCGATTATTCGTTTTTCCAAAACAGAATAACTAATATCTTGAAAATGAAAAATAATTAAAATGTAGATTATTTTAAAGCCGGTTCTCGTCCAACTGGATTATTTGCTACCAGTAGAAATATTTGGCGGCGTTAACTATAACATTATAACAGTTATAGTACACTTTGGATATTTGCTAGCACGACGAGATGGTATAATTCGTGGTGCTAAGTACGCCAACCTGCAAACGATTATGCAAATGAAAATATGGATAACGGTTTTCCGGTAACCTTAAATGAACAGTAAATATAGGTTGTGAGCATGTGTAAATCGCCAAATAATGAAAAGTCGCCATTGGTGGCAGGCTATTCTATCTGTTCCGTAGCTTTTATTAACTTTACATGTACGCAAGTCGCCAAATAATGAAAAATCGCCATGGGTGGCAAATTCGCAAGGTATCCAATAGGTTTTACATTATTAAAAATACAGCTGAAACATATGTTCTGATTTTATTACGCTTTAGTTCCTAAATAATATAACTTTTGAATGGCAACATTAAATATCATTGTGTTTCTGAGGAGTGCAACTAATTTTTCCAGCTATTATAAGCGGAGTCCGCACTCCAGTTGGAGTATAGCTCAGGACCCGTACAACACGTATTCCCATAATAAAATATCTTCCGTGCTATGAGGAGGAGGAGGGGTCTACTGTAGTGTGAAGTTTAAATTTTTATGTACCGTGAAGATGCAAGAACCAAGCAATGTGTAGCTCAGTAACATTCTGTCTGATCCAATCTTCGGGTTTTGTCTGTTGAAATTATGTCTTTTTTACGAATAAGCCTGATTAGGGGCCGAATGCCTCATACGAAAAGCTAGCGTAGCGAGTCTGGGGGCCTTGGCCTCTAGTCTATATAAATAAAACAAACTGTAAAATGTCAGTTAGTCCGTTAGTTAAGTAGTTTGTATGTGTCTCGCGTAGCTCCTAGACGGGTGATCCTAGACCTACCAAATTTTGTATGGAAATTCCCCAGGACGGGTCCCAACATACCTCGAAGAGATTTTTTCGAAATTCGAATTATTTTAGGAGATATCGATAAAAAACATGTTGCAAGAAGCTCATTTTTGCTCTCCGTCCTTTCGCAAATGTAACCCCGCAGTGGAAAAAGTGAGAATTAAGCATATGTACGTTGCTATATTTGGCAAGTTTATTAAATGATTCAGACTCTTGAAGTAAAAATAAAAGAATAAAGATTTTTTTTAGATTATTTGTAAATTTTATTATTTGTATATTATTTTTTAATTATTATTTGTAAATTATTTTTTAATTAAAATATCGTGTGCATGTGAAATCAGAGCAGGAATGAAATGTTTTATACTCAGAACAAAATTAGGATTTGGAAATTTTACGAGATTAAAATGTGCAACTTTTTAATTTTGGCGAAAAATAAAATGGTCGATATGCGATTTTGAGAAGATGTGATTCTCTCGCTTGGCGCAATTTATCGTAATTTTATCGTCTGCCACTTGGATTATGAATACACCTGAATACGTTTTTGAAATTTTGATTCAGTTTGTATTGTGCATTTTTCTGCGCAGCTTTTCCCCATCTGTTTATAATGTATTACATCCAGAAAAAGGATGTTAGAAATATCAATTTTAATTTTGTTTAATCACACTCATGAATAATGATGTACTTTCCAACTTAATGGAATAAGGAAAGAAAATAAGAAAGACCTATGGATTATAATATGTTTTTAATATATAACACTTTAGTGCGTATTTAAAATCTGAAGGTTTTCACATTTGCTTACTTTTTTTTTCCCTTTCCGTTTTTTGATAAAGGCCAATATATCCAGAAGCTCTTCAGAATTAATATAGGACGAAAATAATTGGTTCATTTTTGTAGGTTTTTTATCATTTAACCATCTTATTTTTGTAACCAGGGGCGGCCCGACACGGTAAGCATCGTATCTGGGCACTGGCTTCGAAGGGGCGTCATTTCGAACTCAAAAGCTAAGTAAAGCATAAAATGTGCGTCTTTTTTATATTAACAGGAGGCGACACTTACCGTAGGGCCTCTCCTGTTTGTAATCATCTTAATTTTAAATTCCATTCAGAATCTGAGAGATTTCAGTGCCAAGGTAGCCAGTGAGGAACAGGATTCTCTCCGCACAAGATTTATTAAGATGGCGAACCAACTGGTCGCCGGAGGCAGCAAGTTATTTATAGTTTTAAAATTGCTTTAATTCAGTAGCGAGAAAAGTTTTTCGAAGGGCAAATTTTTGCGTTTATGATCTTGAATTCAAACTGAATTTTCTTTCACCTCTTCAAAGGTGATGCGGTGAAGATTATCTTCTGATCTCTGATATCGACTACCGGCTATCTCCTGAAGATTATCCAGAGTTGCTTCCGAGCTTGAGTCTCTGAGTCTTCGCTAGGCATAGAAGGGAATTTTCACGGTTGCATTTTTAAGACACTGAGAGAGAAAAGTGAAAATCAAGTTCAATGATGGGGAAGCACAAATGACAGCATGATTTGAAGAAAATACAACTTTACATTTTAACGTTTTTCTATGAAGCCCAGAGGTTTATATTTACCAAACACAGATAAATAAATTTACAGACTAACTAAGGAAAGCAGCATTATGCACAGAAAGGAATCTTAATCGTACCGTCTTTTCAGCGATGGGCTTAAAGGAGGGGTCTTTTCCATAAATCTGCTTTAATTTTCATAATCCGCGCCTCTATTTGAACTGTTTGTGGGATGAAAACAACTCAAAAATTATTTATTACTCTTTCCAAGTCACTTAAAACAGTTGAACGATGGTTAACTTTAATATAAATTTTATTAAGTACACTTAAATCAAAATATTGAATAATTATTTAATATATTCTAAACCCTTATATTTTATGAACTTGGGGAAAAAAAGTAAAGCAAAGACGATTTTTAATTCCGACAGTTGATAGTGATAAAAATGTGATAATAATCCGTTACCTATAAAACTGCGACTATAACTGGAATTACTCAGCTCTGCAGTTTTCAAGAAGTTTCTGAAGATCATTTGAAAGCTATTAAACCGTTACCAGTATTTTTCTGCTTGAGGAATTCAAGTTTTCCCGATTGCATTACGATAAGAATTTTTAAATCATTCACACGGGTACAAATTATTTTCACTCCCTACATTAAAGAAAAAACATTACTTGGAAAATCAATAACTTTCCCTTTTTTGAAGTTAAAAACCTGCTTATTAGGAAAATATGTACTTCTGACTTAAGAATCACTAACTAAAATTGATTTATTCGCACAAGCTTCGTTTATATACAACCGATGGTAAAAGCTATTGAATTCCAATTAATGTTTCTGCATTGAAAACCACTTTATCATCGCATAAATTATAGATTTGAAATTTGATTGATATTTGGAGAGATGTGACAAACCAATATTTTGAGCTTGCGTTGATTCGACTTCCTATTTCAAAATCCAATATAATTTAACCGCTGCCTATCGATCTCTTTTAGTGAATATACTTTGGACGTATTTACAGAAGAAGATTTTCGCAGGAAGTTGCTTAAATCAGTCTTGGCGAAACTAATTAATTAACTTGTCATATTTGTCTGCAGTCTTTATGAAGATGGGTGTATTTCGCATGATCGAGGAATAGCCTTATTATATATATCCACACACTGCTATAGGAAAAGGAGTTATGTTGAAGAAAACATTTTCTTTTAGTAATCAAATTTTAAGTATCTAAGTTTGAGGTTCATGTAAGATATAAGAAAATTTGTAACGAAATTTATTTCAGTTATTTGTGTCTTTAAATTCATTTGCTTCTGTATGTTTTCTAGAAATAAGTGCTGTTTGATCTAGACTTAACTTACACACACATATTAGAAAAGAATTTGTTAAAGAGATCAAAGGACTCTGCAATGTTGCAAAAAAGCACATAATGGAATCTACTTCATTGAAACACTAACAATTTCTGTATACTGGCTTTGCAAATATGTTGAAATTGCCAGTATGTTGTGTGGGGTTAAATATATGTAGAGACAGTACCATCCTGTTCGGTATTTAATTGAAGTGATATTTCACCTCCTAAGCTTTATAGAACGATTTTTCGTTTTTAATTTAATTTTTTTCTTCGTTGTTTCTAAATGTGGGATTTTTACACTAGGTATGTATCAGTGAAGTCGAGGAGGACCACCGGGAAAGTTGTCCCCCGTATCTTTTTATTTGAGTATGCTGTCACCCATTTTTTATTTTCAAAATTGTCACTCAAACTTTTTTTTAATGCATGAAAGTTTACATTTTGTAATTCTGTGTCAGAGAGGCAATCAAAAGAAACATTTTGGACCACTTAAGTAGATTTTAAGACTTAATTACAATCCCTCTATGTGAGTGCTAACTAATGTCAAAATATCCTTTAAATCGGATACGCGTCATCTTCTCAAGTGAACCTTAGTCAAAGAAACAAACGAAGCAATACCAAAAAAAAAAAAAAAAAAAAAAAATCCTAGTCATTTTAACATTAGGATTTTTGACAGTGGTAAATGAAAAAATTTTCTTTCTCTTAAAGCATTGTTGATCGAAATTACATTGGTTTTACAATCAAAATGTAATTAATTGCATTAAACTAATGCTGGAATTATCCCAATCACTCAAATGCTTCCTCTCTCCCCCTTGCGGTAAGCAGCCAGTAAATGTGAACTGGAGTGGAGATTAGTGGTGAATGCTGGCGCTGCGAACGTCACGGTGAAGCGTTGATTTTTAATATCACTCGGGGGCAGTCGCCAGTCTTTTTCAGTGAGAGAGGTGTATGAACCGAGAAATGCTTGTAATGGCACCTAGTGAGTATTAACATTGAATTTAGCTGTGAATTTTACTGTGATAATGGCTTTAATTGTTTGAAGTGTTATCTTTGATCGTCAACTTTTAAATTTTAATGAAAGTGTTGAGTTTTTAACGAATCGAGTCGTCAACTATTCCCCTAGACAGAAGCCCTGATAATATCAAACTAAGAAACAATTAAAATGAATGATTTTTTAAATTGAATATATATTTTTAACAATAATTACATTTAACCAATTACACATAAATAAGTAAAATTCTCAAGAATGAGGGTTCCCCCACTATTTTCCTAACGACTGCGTCAGTGGTACATATTATTGCCGGAAAATTATCTAGTGGAAAGTACTATTTAGGTGAAACGCTTTCACTGCAGTGTAGGATGTACTTACTAGATACGAAACTATAGCATATTGTTGCAGAATACTCTGCTTGTTTCCGGGGTTCGTCGTTCTAAAGTCCAGTTGGTGTAGGAAGTTCCAGTAAAAAGTCCACCGGTCAGGATGGAATACAACTTTATTGCTTCTAGAACTTCGTGGAACAATCAGCTGTACAAAATTCACAAGCACAATTAAACAGTAATGTGCTTCTAACAGTTCGCTTAGATCAGAAGCTCTCACAAATGCTGTATTTCTCACACAAAATAGAACACTTTCACTGGCAAAAATTCATTGAAAATATACGAGAAATAACAATAACAGTCTCTCAAGACTCAGCGATGAAAAATGTACGCACAGCACTTAAATTACAAGCTTCACAAACAGCGCGAAACACAGCTTCTATCACAAAGCAAGCGTATTCACTCTCTCAAAACTTGATGAACACTGAACTCTCGGAACAGCGCGCTGGTGGAATTTATAGAGGAGGCAGAAGCTGCGAGCAGCTTCTAGAAAAGTATATTTCTCGAAGATTCCAGATAAAGCGGGACTTCTGATTACGTCATAGAAGAGAAATGTAAGATTATTATGAGTTTTTAATGCAGGAAAAACAACTTCCAGGTCCCATTGGGAAAATCGCGCCAAATGACCAAAAAGTCGCCAAGTTTGGCGACTTTTGGCGAAATATTGCCAAATTTGGCGCAATAAATAAGTCCTCAAATGTGAAGAGAACGAAGCCATAGGACTAATATTTCTCGAGATTTCTAGAACCTCCATTGAGAAACAATGGAAAACCGAAACCTCCATATCTCCGGTTCTAGTTGGCCGATTTTGATGCAACAAAAAGCAAAATTTATCTATTTGAAGCGCAGAATACGAATTTTAAACCATTTTAAGCGCCAGAGCAGCGGGTTGCCCCGAAAATTCGTAACATTGCCCCCTTCCCAAGGACTGAACGTCCCGGGCAGTACAATCCCCAGCTAGGAGGTCACACAAATTTATACAGTGTCTAACCTTTAACCAAATCTAAACAACATAATTTAAGCAAATAATCAATAAACACAGTAAGCAAATACACACTAATTAATAAATAATAGACATAATAAACAATTCCACTGATAAGTAATAAATGTAATAAACAAATACACATTAATAAAAACCAATATATTACAAATATGTACACTAAACATGGCGTAAGTAGTGAGTGAAAGAGAGTTGAAGAAAGAGGAAGAGAAGAGAAAGACAGGAAAGAAATGAGAGTTGAAAGAAAGGAGGAATTACGCCATAGTGACTATGGTCTGATAGTCAAATAACTAATTACCTCCGCGGTAAACGGCTAGCCGATCTTAATGTACAACTCTTGGTTTCGAGTTAGGTGACTTACGAATCCGTACAATGACGTCATTCAGCTGGTTTAGGACTGTGTAAGGACCGTCCCACGGCGATTGCAGCTTGGGAGACATGCCTTTCCGTCGAGTAGGATTCCGTAGCCAAACTTTGTCACCTACGTTGTACTCGTGTCTTGTAGCTTTATTCTCGTAGCAATTCTTCATCCTCTCCGTGTTCAGGTTGATCCGCTCCCGAGCAAAATGATGCACGTCTTAAACCGTGTCCGGGGATTTTCCATGAACTCCTCTGGCGATGAAGGCGTATCTGGAGGGCGGCCGAACACTAGATCCGCGGGAAGACGAAGATCTCTGCCGAACAGCATCTGGGAAGGTGTGAAGCCGGTAGTCTCATGGACGGCACTTCTATAGGCCAGCAGGAAGAGGGAGAGTTTCTTGTCCCAGTCCTCTTGATTCCTAGATACCAGGAGCGAGAGGTTGTTCAAAATTGTGCGATTGAACCTCTCCACCATGCCGTCGGATTGTGAGTGTAAAGGCGTAGTCTGGGTTTTGTCGATTCCGAGAAGTTGACATAGTCCTTTAAAGACTGTAGAGGTAAAGTTCGTTCCTTGGTCGGAATGAAGCTGCAGAGGGGTTCCATATCTGGAAATCCATTCCTGCACCAATACCTCTGCTACGGTCGTAGCTTCTTGATCGGGAATAGGAAACGCTTCGGGCCATTTAGAGAAATAGTCAATGACAACTAGGATGTATTTGTTGCCATCCGAAGTTCGCGGAAGAAGTCCCAAGATGTCGAGGGCAATTCTCTCGAAAGGCGCTCCTACATTATAACGTTGTAGTTTTCCACGGCTTCGTTTCTTCGGGCCTTTACGGGCAGCACAGGCGTCACAAACTTGACACCACTTTTCGACATCGCCTCGAGCCCTAGCCCAGTAGAAGCGCTCGCGAACTTTCTGCAGGGTCTTCATTACGCCAAAATGGCCTCTAGTTAAGCCATTATGAAGTTCTTCTAGAACCTTCGGAATCCTCGACCGAGGGAGTACTTACTGCCATCGGAGCATCTTGCCGTCGTCCGACTCCCATTTACGATACAGGACTCCATTTCTCAGGCCAAGCGAATCCCATAAAGCCCAGTACTGTTTTGTTGCCGGACTGTAAGATGATATTTTTCGCCAACTGGGCTTAGCGCTGGATTTTCCCATAAATTCCACTATAGGTTTGATGTCGCTGTCTGCTAATTGGTCCACCCGAACATTTTCGTCACTCCAGGCATCTTGGGATGGGGCCGATGATGTAACTTGGCGGACAACGGGATGTTTCAGATGGTAATTTTTCTCTGCCCTGGAGCAATAGCGACAGCTGTCTATGCAGGGCCTTCTCGACAAAGCATCTGCATTTCCATGAGATGCTCTTTTCCGATGACGTATCTCGATGCCATATTCTTGTAATCTCTGTATCCACCTGGCTATCTGGCCCTCTGGATTCTTGAAATTTAGAAGCCAGGTTAAAGAGGCATGGTCCGTTCGGAGCAGGAACTTTCGGCCGTACAGGTAATGATGAAAGTGCTCCACGGCCTTAAAGATAGCAAGAAGTTCCTTTCTCGTAACACAATAGTTACGTTCTGCCTTTGAAAGGCATTTATTTGCTCCAGTAAGCAATGACGTGTTCTTAGCCATCTATCTCCTGGGACAAAACTGCTCCAACACTCTCCTTACTCGCATCTGTGTCCAGGATAAATGGCTTGTCAGGGTGAGGATACGACAGTATCGGCGAAGATGTTAGGGCCGTCTTGAGTTCGTTGAATGCGTCCTCACATTCCTCAGTCCATAGAAATTTTTGTCTAGTCTCGGTCAATTTGTGAAGAGGTCTTGCAATTTGAGAAAAGCCCTTCACGAATTTTCGATAGTAAGTACACAGACCGAGAAAACTTCTTAAGTCATGGATATTCTCGGGACGACTCCAGTTCTGGACTGCGGACGTCTTTTCGGGATCGGTTCGGACTCCGTGGGCGGATATTATGTGCCCGAGATAACGTACTTCCCGACGAAACAAGTTGCACTTCGATGGACTCAGTTTCAATTTTGCCTCTTTTAATTTCTGCAGCACCTTTCGGATGGTCTCGAGATGTTCTTCGAAAGTCTTTCCGACGAGGATGATATCGTCCAAATAAACGAGACATGCTTCGTAGGAAAGTCCTCTCAACACTGTCTCCATTAGACGCTCAAACGTAGCCGGTGCGTTGCAGAGTCCAAAAGGCATAACTTTGAACTGCCACAATCCTTGTCCCGTGGTGAACGCAGTCTTTTCACGGTCATGGGGATGAATTTCTACTTGCCAGTTGCCACTCTTCAGATCCAGAGTGGAAAACCATTCATTTCCCGATAAAGTGTCCAAAGTGTCGTGTATCCTGGGAAGAGGGTAGCTGTCTTTTTTGGTTACGCCATTCAGACGTCTATAGTCAACGCAGAACCGGGTGGAACCATCTTTCTTTCGGACCAAAATAATTGGTGAGGCTCAGGGACTAGTTGATGGCTCGATGACGTCATCACGCTGCATCTCGTCTAAAAGTCTGCCCACCTCTTCTTACTTAGCGAACAGCAGCCGCCTAGGATGTTGCTTGACCGAAGAATGACTGCCTGTATCTATTCTATGCTGCGTTAGCTTCGTACAACCATATCACCGAAAGTACGAGAGAATCTCCTTTAAAAGTCTGCTCACCTCTTCTTGCTTAGCAAACGGCAGCCGCCTAGTATGTTGCTTGATGGGAGAATGGCTGCCTGTATCTATCCTGTGTTGCGTTAAGCTCGTACGGCCAAAGTCACCCGAAGTACGAGAGAAGAGGTCTTCAAATTCAGCTATTACTTTCTCCGCAGCGCTTCTCTGTTCTGCCGTTAACTCCACGTCTTGTAATAATTCCTTCGTCAGGCACTCATATGATTTAGCTGTCGGTTGGTTAATTTTCTTATTAATGCAGGTAACAGGAGTGCATGTCGCCAAAACTTCATTTTTCTTTATCACTTTCGACTTGTCCGTCACATTTGCTACTCTAACTGGAATTTCTGTTCTCGACAAGTCCACAAGTGTTGCTCCCACAGGTACTCCTCTGACGGAATCACTATTGTTTGGGTGTTCGATTAATCCAAAACGGAATTTATTGCTTTCTTTTACTGTTCCAGAAATTATTGAATCAGTTCTGGGAGGTAGAGTGATATCAGTCTGGGCTATTATTTGCTGAACAGGTAAAACAGTTTCATTTTTAATATCGAACGCAGCTATTTCTTCTGAGTCTGAACGAAGCTCATTATTCTTAAAGTCCAAGTTAAATTTGTGCGATTTTAAATAGTCCAGTCCGAGAATTTCTACTAGAATAAAAGAGTCCGTAATATTGGCGACATATGCCACATGGTTGTATCTGGCATTCCCAAATGTGATTTTCACTTGTGCCTTTCCGCACACTTCGATCTTGTCACCTGTTACAGTCTGGAGGGTCAGCGAGGGCGGAGTCCAGATAATCTTCAAATTTAATTTCTTGGCCAGATCCGTCCTTATGATGGTTACGTTCGCTCCAGTATCAATCACCATGTGGCATGGGGAACCATTTACGTATCCTAGAACGAAGAGTCTATTACTGCCGCCATTCACTGAGGAAATCTGCAAGACTTTCAAATGAGGCTTTTGAATATCCCGCAGCCTCCGTTCCACAAGGTCGTCTCTACCCGGTCTTCCTCTAGGGGCTTCTCTGGTATACTGGAAACTGCGATCTTTACGACGAGAGTTCTTTTGTGCGTCACAGTATTTTCGTAAATGCCACTCGCTGTTGCACCTCCAACATTTCACTTTTCTTGGCTCTGACTGTTCTTGTCGTTCCACCAGATTTTCCAGGGTCTTTAATTTATTCACTAACCTCTCCACTTCTCCATCCGTAGGCTTCTGGAGCAACACAGCTCTAACATTATGCTGCTCTTTTCTTACGGCCAGCTGAGCTGCTTCCAACTTCATAGCGAATACGAGGGCGGACCTAAGATCTTTATTATCTACCAAGATCAATGCTTTCTGAATTTCAGAGTCCAAGAGGCCTTCAATAAAATGTTGATGACTGTGCCATCTAGCTGTAGATGGCTGTGCCATCTAGCCTATGGCAGGATAACTGCCATAGGCTAGATGGCACAGCCTATCTATGTCAGAAGCCAGCTCTTGGGGGGGGGGTCTCGCCAGGTCTTTGCATCCTTGACTTAAGTTGTATTCTACTATATTCTTTCTGGCACTTCTCTCCGAATTTCATACCAAGGCGAGGGCGTCAAAATCTCCTATCTTCGTCGCTCCAATAGTTTGCAATACGTTAATTGCATCTCCTCTAAGGGAAGCGGCCAGTTGGTCGCTTTCTCGGACTCGCTCCAACCATTGGCTTTAGCGACGATTAAAAATTGGGTCTTGTAGGCTTCCCAGGGAGTCTTTCCGTCATAAGTGGTAAGTTTCACTTCTGGGCGGCGTGACGACAGTCTGATGTTTTCCGGTAACTTCCCAGCTTGACGAGAGAGCCCAATTTTTCTTCCATTTTAGCTTCAAATTCTTCCCGTATTTTCGAAACTATATTTTCTTTCCAATCCAGTTTGTTCTCGATTTTATTATTAAATTCTTCACGTATTCTTTCATGTTTTTCTCTTCACTTTCTTCTAGGAGCGACACTCTTTTCTCCACTTCCTCTAATCCGGTTTTCATCTCTTTGTGAGCGGTTTTTAATTAATCTAATCCGGTTTCAATTCTTCTTTGTCCATCTTCCACTTTCTTCTCTAGTCTGACCAATCCGACTTCAATTTTCTTCTCTAAATCAGCTTGTCCGGTTTTCATCTTATCTTGCGCGGCTTTCATCTCTTCTAATCCGGTTTTCACCTCATCGTGGGCAGCTTTTATCTCGTCTTGTCCGGCTTTCATCTGTTCTTGTCCGGCTTCAATTTTCTTCTCCAAATCCGCTTTCAACTGTTCCTGTCCGGATTTCATTTCCTGCATCATATTCATGAGCTTTTGAAGTTGTTCTTCCATTTTTCGTCTAGTAAAAACCATAAACTGGAAAATTACTTTCTTTAGAATACCGATTCTGACAACAAATGTTGCAGAATACTCTGCTTGTTTCCGGGGTTCGTCGTTCTAAAGTCCAGTTGGTGTAGGAAGTTCCAGTAAAAAGTCCACCGGTCAGGATGGAATACAACTTTATTGCTTCTAGAACTTCGTGGAACAATCAGCTGTACAAAATTCACAAGCACAATTAAACAGTAATGTGCTTCTAACAGTTCGCTTAGATCAGAAGCTCTCACAAATGCTGTATTTCTCACACAAAATAGAACACTTTCACTGGCAAAAATTCAGTGAAAATATACGAGAAATAACACTAACAGTCTCTCAAGATTCAGCGATGAAAAATGTACACACAGCACTTAAATTCAAAGCTTCACAAACAGCGCGAAACACAGCTTCTATCACAAAGCAAGCGTACTCACTCTTTTAAAACTTGATCAACACTGAACTCTCGGAACAGCGCGCTGGTGGAATTGATAGAGGAGGCAGAAGCTGCGAGCAGCTTCTAGAAAAGTATATTTCTCGAAGATTCCAGATAAAGCGGGACTTCTGATTACGCCATAGAAGAGAAATGTAAGATTATTATGAGTTTTTAATGCAGCCATTTGGAAAATCGCGCCAAATGACCAAAAAGTCGCCAAGTTTGGCGACTTTTGGCGAAATATCGCCAAATTTGGCGCAAAAAATAAGTCCTCAAATGTAAAGAGAACGAAGCCCTAGGACTAATATTTCTCGAGATTTCTAGAACCTCCATTGAAAAACAATGGAAAACCGAATCCTGCATATCTCCGGTTCTAGTTGGCCGATTTTGATGCAACAAAAAGCAAAATTTATCTATTTGAAGCTCAGAATACGAATTTTAAACCATTTTAAGCCCCAGGGCAGCGGGTTGCTCCGAAAATTCGTAACATTATCCAGAATTAGTAGCCCTTCTACTTTTACAATTGTACTAAATCCCTGCCATCTCTGTTACAGTTGTGTTGAAGTAAATGAGACACAGTGGCGTAATAAGTAGCGCATTGCACTGTGATGCCATAAGTCCAAATTGGATCCTCCGACTAGACAAGGTTGGGTCAGCTTTCCATTCTTTTAGGGTGTTGATGAAATGGAGATCAAGATTGCTTGTGAAACAAAACATTGAGGGCTCAGGTTGACCATATGCCCAGAATATATGCTTGTATATAACCTAGGACGATTAAGCAAGAAAGCTTTGCTCTTATATAACCTAGGACGATTAAGGAAGAAAGCTTTGCTCTTATATGAGCTGCAATGGCTCTTGTTCAGTTAGCTTAGAGCAGGGGTTTCCAACCTTTTAACATTGTGCCTCCCAAGAAAGGGTAACCTACGAATGCCCACTTCCGTTTCCTCTAATTCCTCAGCATACATACAGATTTTTGTTCTTCAACACGGAACATTTAGTCGTCTTTTCCACAAAATAATGTTATCGGTAAATTTGAATAAACATTTTAAGCGAAAATAGATATGTTTCGGAGTGAAAATAAGAATAAATAAGGTGATATTTCCAAACATGCATTATCTATTGCCCTTTGCCGGATTTCTCAAGCCCGCATGCAAAGAGTTTCTGTACCCCTCCACAGTGGCGGCTCGTGGGTTATTTAATTGGAGGTTCACAAAATAAATTTCGAAAATTAAATAGGCAGACATGACTCATCTTACAAGTTAGAATATATTTGCGTTTCCAGCAGTTAAAATAAAACAATGCATGCAACTGAAAGAAAACAAGTAACCTTTGGTCTTACATATCGTCATCAAGATAAGTTTTAAGAAAGGTGTTGTCTTGATGCATTTTATTTCAATTTTTTTTCAAAAGATAATATTGAAAAATGTCATTGCTTTAGCTCCGAAACACGTCTTTTACTCCTATCTTAATTATTTACACTAGTTTGTAAAAAAATAATGTAGTGAAAAATGATAGAAATAAAGAAAATAATAAGAAAATGAAATAAAAATTAATAAACTGACCAAACGTAACAAACCAAGGGAAAATCCAGAAGAGATACCCCCCAAAAATGGCCCTGTGTGCACAATGAAAATGTTCGAACGGATTTGATATCAGTAGCGCCCATACTTCTTCCCGGCTGTCTCCTCTTCAATTCCCAGAGGGCGGTTCAGAAGGAAATTTTTCCGCTCGCACGTGAGATTGATTCAAGATTGTGCTGTAGTAACCTACACTACAGTGCAACGGAAAAAAAACACTCAAAAAACTGGTGTTAAACGATAAAATAAATAAAAAACTTTGTGGAAAAACACACATAAGATGTTACTTGTAAGATCTAAACGAAGGGCTTTGACTGAAGAAGATCGAAAGAATTTTTGGTCGAAACGTGCATCTCATCTTACAAGTAACATCTTATGTGTGTTTTTACACAAAGTTTTTTATTTATTTTACACTAAGTGCGTTAGCTATAATAAGCGTATTTAATAAGACAGTGGGGGACGGGGTAGAGAGTAAAACTCACGTTTTAAATTCACAAAAATCTAGAAGTGTACTTTGTTTTAAATTTAATTTGCTAATGTGTTTATTCTTTAGTTTTTCCTTTGGGGGTTTACGAGATCATGTGCCAAATGGAGGAGCCGCCACTGCCCCTCCACGAGTCGTGCCTCACGAGTTCGCGGGCTTAGAGGAAAGTAACTTAGATAGTTTGTTTTAGATTTATCCCAGATTTCATTTTCTGCTCTTGCAGTTGGCAGGCCTTTCCCGCAACTGATTAATGGTGAACATTTTTCGCCCGAAATACCGTCCTGAACGAAAAGTTATCTTATTTTACAAAGTTCTAATTTGTTCCTATTTTAATCACCTGTTTTATGCTGAGTGTTTTTTGCTATGTATGATGAAAGTTTAGGTTGTAGATTTGTCTAAATGTCAATGATATTAGCAGTTCTCTGTTTTGCGATTTTAGTAAGTATTTTTTAGTTCAATCGATGAATACATTAATATTAGAAATAAACTTTTCATTTATCAACAATAACCATTTTTTAAAACAAACACTCCGTTTGCAGTCATAAAAGAAATCTACCGAATTTTTTATTTCATCAGCTCGATTGCAGTTGTAATTCAACGTAATTTAGAAAAAATAATAAAAAGCTCAACTTACGTATTATTTCAAGTTGCACCGAGTGAAAATTTCTGGCATCTCCATGTATTTCCGGGATTATCTACTAAAGGAAGCTGTGTTTTTATTATATTCAAAATAAAATACATAAAGTGTCCCATGTACAATGATCACGGCTTTTATTCCTTAAATATTGATCATTGACATAAATAATAAATTACAAAGTTACATAGAAAATGGTACAGAATTTTATCTAATATATAAAATTCTCCTGTCACAGTGTTAGTCACCTAACTCCTATGAAACAACTAGACCAATTTTAATGAAATTTTCTATGTATATTCGTTAGGTCTGAGAATAGGTTTTTAACTATGTCTCATACCCCTAAGTCATAAGGGCGGTCCACCCCAAAATGTTTAGCCCCAGAGTGCTATTAATTTCAATCAGGATTTCTGTGTAGACATTAGCGTGTCGAGTCACTTTTCAAATGTGTTTGCCAGATAATGTGGAGAGGGGGGGAGCGTTAATAAAATGTTGAAAGTCGCACAAGGTTTGCAATTTTTGATAATTGATCGCTAAATGTGGTGCCAAAACGTGACAATTTATTATAAATATATTTCGCGTATAGTTAGAAAACGCCTGACGTATATTGTAAAAGAGTTTTATTAGGCGATTTTAATATATATTTCTATTCCGAAGAAATGCTCTGTGGAACAAGAAAGGAAAACACGATACACTCGTGGATTATGATGCCCATTCCAAACAGCATTTAAAATGTCTTTGCGGTATAGTTGGAATATGCCTGGCGAACGCCGGGATAATACGTAAGTACCGTTTCAACGCACCCAAAATAACTAGGTGAAAACTAAAGTAAACAAAGTAGCTATAAACGCGCCAGTTAAGGAATTTGAAGACATTTAATTATTAAAACTACATTAATTGGTAATCCAAAATAAATAAAAATGTAACGTCATGCTGTACTTACATTTTGTTCCAAATCGCCATTTTAATTCTAAATTACGATTTCTACATAAATGCAAAAAATCGTCATGGTAACTGCATATGTTTAATCATCGCCTCCTTGGCGAGAGTCGAGGCGTTAAAGTAGGAAACAATATATAAAACGGTGAAGAATAGTTGTGATATACTTGGCGAAGATTGTAAAATAGTTTTAGTAGGCGATTTTAAGATAGATTGCGATTCCAAAGATGGGTTTTATGAAATAAGAAAGAAAAATACAGCACAGTCATGAATAATGATAACACTTTCCAACTTAATGGAATAAGGACGAAAAATAGGGACGACGCATAAATTATGATACAATTTTAATATATAGCACTATAGTGCGTATTTAAAATCTGAAAATGTTTCAGATTTTCATCCTTTTTTTTTGGGGGGGGGGGGAGCAAAATTTTTTATGGAATGACTATCAATAAGTCTCAAGGCCAAACTATGTCTGTTTGTAAATTAGATTTGAGCACGCCATGTTTTTCACTTGGACAGTTATAGGTTGGCATGCTCTCGAGTGGGCAAACCATACAGTGGGCATCCAGTTTGTTTGTGTTATCTAAAGATGGGATAACAAAAAATATTGTATACTCTATTGCGTTAAGGGATTGATATTATTTTATAGTAAAATTATTGTAATTAGCGATATATATAAATTTAAAGAATAAATTACAAGGAATTAAAAATATATGTTTGGTATTGTGTTATTTTTATATTCCAGCATCGTTCACAGCGCTCCATGCCTCTTCCACTCATATACCACATCCTCACAAACTTACAATAAGTTAGTCATTTCTTTCTACTAAAATAATCCTAGGAATAATTTATATGGCAAAACAACGTTTGCCGGGTCAGCTTCTGAAGTCTATAAAATTTTCAGAGGCTTAGATTTGCGTAAAAATTTAGATACAGAATTTAGACTTTTAAAGCCCAGCAAAAAAACAACAAAAAAAAATCTGGGTTTGTGAAACAAGTCGCATACACTAATGAGTGGACGTACAAAATTTGAGCAATTTAACTTGAGAAGTTCCATATCTGTGAAAATAAATGTATGCTTCCTTAATTTACTTTCCCATGGCCCTCGAAGGGGAAAAAATTCCTTGGGATGATTGCGCTTCGAAGGCCTTACCCTAAATACGAAAGAAAACAGTAATTGTATAAATACATAATACTTTGCTACCATTAGTACTGTGTACTGTATGTTTCCCGAACCTTGCTTGTTTAAACATATCTCTAAGGCCGTTTTATGATAAAAGTTTGAATTTTTGTACCACCCCTAATTAATGTATGGGCCACATTCTACTAACTGAAGAATAGTTGAGTCAGAGTTGGGCAGTATCGCTAATTCATGTATTTTAAAAATATATTTGTATCTTGTATTTTCACTTGTAAAAACAAAGTATTTTGAGAATATATTTTAAAATACATTTTTAATGAATTTTGTATATATAATATAGGAATCTTATATCCCTTTTCAGCTGTTTAACACAACACTTGTTCTCAATAAATGAATAAATAAAATAAAAAAAAAACAAGGAAAACTTCTTTTAGTCTAGATTATTCTTTTATATTTCTGTTGCTGGTAAAACTGATTCAGAATACTGTTGTTTCTGGTAAGAGGTGTGTAAAGTTTGCTATGTGTTCTAGTGAAAATACTTTTCAAGGTATGAGGGGATTATGCGTGTTGAGGTGAACAAGTAGATTTCACTATATGTACTTCTTTTACTTGTTTTGAAAGTGTTTGATGGAAAGTAATATAAAAATGTTGTTGGGGTGAAAATCTTTTTGGAACGGAGCTTGGAAAGCATAAATAGTACAAAGTAAAGATTGAAGTTATTAGATTTCTTGAAAACAACAGCCAGAGATCAGCCTCAGAAAAATTTCACATCAGTAAAACTGCTGTGCGTAACATCACTTAACGGAAGTCTAAATACACTGCTGGCCACCCAAATTGCAACACCAAGAAAAACAAGAGATATCACAACAAAATTTATTGTGTAGATAACATGTTGACCAAGTAACAAATGATTAAATTTACAGCATTCTATGAAGCGTGGTTCCTGCCAAAATCAGTACCCAGAGTAGCCGCCGTTGTTGGAGATCACAGCTGCCACACGCCTCGGCATTGATTCAAAGAGACTTTGAATGTGTTCTTGGGGTACAGCAGACCAAGCAGCTTCCACACGTTGCCAAAGTTGATCTGGTGTGACAGCTGGGGATGAACTCTGGGTCAGTCGTTGAGCAACCATGGACCACATGTTTTCTATCGGCGAAAGATCCGGAGAGCGCGCCGGCCAGGGAAGCAATTCAATCTGGTGATTGACGAAGAACCCTTGGACAATGCGTGCCACGTGTGGCCGTGCATTATCCTGCTGAAATATGGCTGTTGGCAAGCCCTGAAGGTAAGAAAGGACAACTGGCTCCAACACCTCGGAGATGTAGCGCTGGCTGGTTAAAGTACCGGCAATGCGTACTAGAGGAGTGCGAGAGAGATATCCGATACCGCCCCATACCATAATACCCGGTGCAGGACCAGTGTGACGGTGCATAATGCAGCTGTTCAGCATCCTCTCTCCACGGTGTCTCCAGACTCGAATCCGACCGTCGTGGTGTTGCATACAGAAGCGTGACTCGTCAGTAAAGAGAATTTCATTCCATTCTGTCGTCCACATCCTTCTTTCATCGCACCATTGGCGGCGGAGACGTCTGTGGTTCCGCGTCAGAGGTAGACAAAGCAACGGACGTCTTGCGGACAGACCATTCTGCTGTAAACGACGTCGAATGGTACGCGCAGACACTGGATGATGCGTTACAGACTGAATCTGCTGTGATATGGTTCGTGATGTGACTGAGCGGTCCGTCACTGCCATGCGTACAATCTGCCTGTCATCACGTGACGTGGTGCACTGAGGTCGATGCGGTCGATCACGTCTGTCCGTCGTACCCTCCTGCACCCAACGATCACATATCCGCATCACAGTTGTTTGGTTTCGTCCAATACGACGACCGATTTCCCTGAAAGATAACCCACAATCTCGGTATGCCACTATCCTTCCTCTGTCAAACTCGGATACTTGATCAAAAGATGATCGTTGTTTCCTACGAGGCATAATTTATCGTTTTTTTGAAAAAAAAGCAAGAAAAACACAATTGCTGTACTTGAAACCGTCGAAATCTCCAAGCCTTAAATAGCGCTTTGAGGTGGCGCCACAGGCGCGCTTGATGTGCGTCTGCGCTGAAATTCTAATCATTTGCATATCTCACCTCAGCTAATGCATGTTGTAAATTTCATATTATTTGCATGCTTCCTTCAGGGTGTTGCATTTACGATGGCCAGCAGTGTATCTGCAACGATATGAAGGTAATGAAAGTGACACACTAAGCCGTAAAATTCGCAAAAATTATACATTTAGGGTAAACACAGCCACTTTGGAATGGTTCAGAAGAATGCAAGGAATGAATGCACGTATTTCAGGACCAATGCTGCAAGAAGCTGCCTTAGGTTTTTCTATCAAAACGTGGCGTTTCAGATTTTACAGCTTCAAACGGATGACTCCAATCATTCAAGAAAAGGCACAATATTTCGCAGAGTTTTGTGTGGTGAATCTAAAGCTGTTGATCATGTTTTACTTGATAATTTTAAAGAAAATTATTTTATTTATAGTTTATAATTTATAGAAAATTATGACATTCATAATATTTTTAATGCAGATGAATGCGGATAATGTTTTCGAGCTGTGCCAAGTAAAATTTTTGCCGTCACTGGTGATACTTGTAAAGATAGAAAAAATTCAAAGGATAGAATAACAGTTTTACTAGCATGCAGTGCAGCTGGTGAAAAACTAAAACGAACTAAAACGCTGAAAACTAAAATGAAACTGTCAAAGATGAAATTGAATATGATGATGAACCTGATGCTGAGACTGAAAATTGTATTCCCTCTGACAGTGAAATGTTTAAAATAAATAAAAAAAATGCAGCTGTATGCCCAGATATGTTGATTCCTTTAAGAAACATTGAAAAGATGACAGAAACTGTAATTTTAAATAAGTAATGTAATTTTACACAAAAAAGATGATTCTTTATTCAAAATAAAATTATTATTTGTGCAAACATAAAAACAACCCAACCATTCAAACTATAATTTAGTAATAAAATGCATTTCAAACTGTAAAAAGGAAATTTATATTTTTTATTTGCATATTTATTATTAATTGGGGTAAAACGTAAGTATGTGGAAGTCGCACACAATTTGTGTGCAATATGTAGTATAATGCGTTTCAATACTTTCTTTTACTCCATACCAGGGGCGCAGCCAGGCAGCCAGGGGGGTGGATGTCGGGATATATCCCCCCCCCCCGAAGTTGTCAGATTAGTTAGCATTAGCTTTATGTCGGACAGATCTACGGTTTATGTATTCATGATTTATTTTATATCCCCCTCCCCCCGAAAAAATTTCCTAGCTACGCTCCTGCTCCCTACATTCCTTTTTTGTTTATGGCTATTTATTGATTTTAAGGTCTTATTAAAAATCTATTGTAGAGTATTTGTGCAAGTGCTTATTTGAATTTTAGACATAAATTTATGTAAAGTGCTACCTTTGTAAGGTGACCACCTTTATCAGGTGAACAGTTTCGCCGTTCCGAAGGCTGGTCGCATTAGGCAGGTTCCACTGTACAATTCGATAAAATATTGTAGCACCTCAGCCAATGTTTTGTCTTCGGTTACAAGTACATGAAAACAGGATTAATTAACCATTAACAACATCATTGAGTCAGTGGATATTTTCTGCTCTTTTTTGAATTTTTCATTTTATGTTCCATTTTGAGCAGAAATTTTTGTCCCCCCCCCTTTTTTTTTAAGGATTTTATCTCGCCACCTACCCATCCACGGAAAAAATCCATTTAAGTCGTCCGTAGGTAAATTGTAAGTAGAAAAGTGGTCCTCGGGTTAAGTTGAGTAGGGAACCACTGCTGTAAATGAAGCCAAAAGAAGTAAAAACATTTTAAAGTTTTATTTATTGGATTCTTTAAGGGAATTTATATAAACAATTTGAAATGTGTTGTTAAGTTCAGAAAAATAAGACTGTCAGTATTTCTGTTGTAGTAAAATGAGTGTTATCGCCGATTAAAATAAAATTCAACACAAGAAACAGTGGACTGTAAACACAAAATTTTCACTTTATTGGGAATTGGAGAGCGACCACTTCGCCTCCCACGTTTCCCCATGGCACTTGCACAACACACACTGGCGTTTTCACAAATCTACTTCATTATAGGTGGCGCGGCAATAGCGCATGCAAGCGCTAACATACCGGCCCCCATTGACATGTTTGAAAAACATTCAATCACATAATTATTATAAAATTCACATATGTAATTTAGATTTATAACTAATGAATAACTACACAGAAATTACATTAACTACAACAGAGAAGCACAGTAATACATATAAATTATTTTTCAACTGGTAATAGGCAGATTTTTGTAATTGGCCTTTTAAATACCCCCCTTTGAGTTTTGACGTTCACAACTCTCACTTTACCATCTTTACCGGGAAAGAGTTTCACAATTCTTCCTAATGGCCAATTACAAACTACGGTATTATCGTCCTTTAATATTACCAAGTCATTTACCGATACATTTTCCTTTTCAAAGACCCATTTTGTTCTCTGTTGCAAAGAACTTAAATAATCATTGGACCATATTTTCCATATCAATTGAGTCAACTTTGTGGTCCTTTGCCATAACTTTAATTTATTATAGTTCATTCAATAATTTCATTGGCAGTATATTTTTTCGTCTATAAAAGATGGCCACCCTCCCCCTTTTTTCACTTCTATCCTCCTTAGAGGACAATATTAAAAATGTCCTGAAATTAATTTTTAGGTATTCGTGACTGCTGTATTTTACAGAAAGAATTTCACGGATATCTCTATTTTTATTTGAGATCACGCGGGATATGTGAAAAGAACTTTTTGGCCCCTTACCCCCCCCTAAGATTACGAATTTTGGAAAATGCTCTCTGATCTAGCACCTATGTTGAAGAACTCACGTACGTGCCAAATTTCGCATAATTAACTTCAGTAGTTTTGGACAGGCGAAATATTGACATACGGAAAAACGCAATTACTTTGTTGCCAACCCAATATATCTCTTTTAAAGTCGTTTCTCTGAACCTCCTTTACAAGAAATATTTCTGCTTTTCTGAGCTCATTAACATCTAATGGTTCACAGTTCTTGGGTCCTCTACAATTACTGATAAATCTGAAAATAAATGCTAAAATGCGAATTCGTTTACTATACTTATTACTAATATTAATTAACTCTGTAACAAATGAATTGGAACCAAGGGTACTAATAAAACATGGAATAGAGTGATTGCAGTCTAGGTTTTTCAGTTCTTTCGAAAACTCGTCAGAAATCACTGTTGCGGGAATGTCTGTATTAGGATACTCACTGTCCTGCAGAAATGGTGGTCCATTCCACCACAAGTCACACGAACTTAAATTTTCTGGACTTACACCTCTAGAAAGAAGATCGGCGGGATTGTCTTGAGAGGAAACATGTCTCCACTGCATCCCGTCAGTCAGTTCTTGGATCACAGAAATTCGGTTTGCAACAAATGTTTTGAGTCGATGTGGTTCCTTTTGAACCAATGATAGGACAATCATGGAATCACACCACAATATGACCGTATCTATCTGCAGGTTTAGAGCTGAAATTACCCGCTTCACCAGTTTTGCGAGTAAAACTGCTCCTAACAGTTCGAGCCTCGGTATTGTCGTTTGTTTTAACGGAGACACTCGTGATTTGCTGGTCACTAGAATTACTGATACTTTACCAGCTGACGAAACTGATTTACAGTACACAGCAGCGCCGTAGGCGGCTTCAGAAGCATCACTGAATCCATGAAATTCAATCACTCTTGCATCGTTGATCAACATGCATCTGTTTGTTCCAATATTGTTGATTGATTGCAAGCTTGTCGCAAAACGTTTCCATTCATTTGCCTCTTTCTCTGGCAACATGTCCTCCCAGTCTACTTTCAGTAACCATAATCTTTGCATTATTACCTTGGCCTTTACAATCACCGGACCAATCAAGCCCAGTGGATCATATATTTTTGCAATGGTTGATAATATTGATCGTTTGGTGCAATTATCAACCTGGTCGACTTGAACCTTGTATCGAAATTTATCACCTTTATGTTCCCATAGAACACCCAACGTTTTAATTTCGTTTGTTTCTGAAAATGCATAATTTTCAGATTTCTCCACAGTGCCCTTTAAAAGCTCAACACTATTTGAACACCACTTGTGCAGTTGCATACAACCGCTTTCTAATAAACGTATCAACTCAAGCTGCAATTTCTTTCCTTCCTCTAAATTTGAACAACCCGTAACAATATCGTCCATATATACATCTCTTTTAACTATTTCAGCTGCTATCGGAAAGTTTTTCTCTTCATCGGAAGCTAATTGTTTCAATGTCCTGGTAGCAAGATATGGCGCGCTAGTCGTCCCGTACGTAATTGTAGACAGCCTGTAAGTTTTAATAGGTTCATTTAAACCTTCTTTCCAAACAATTCGCTGTAAATCCCTCTGAGTAGGATCTATTTGAATCATTCTATACATCTGTTTAATGTCTGTAATGAAGACAATATAATGTTGACGAAATCTTATCATTATAGAAAATATGTCATCTTGAATGACACCACCATTATACTGTAAATTATTTAATGAAATTCCATTAGATGAAGGTTGTGAAGCATTGAATACTACTCTTAATTTTGTACTTGACTTGTCAGGACGGTAAACACCGTGATGTGGCAAATAGAAGTTTGTCTCTGGTTCAATAAAATCATTTACAAGTTCCATATGATTTAAATGTTCATATTCGTGAATAAAATCAAGGTAAAGCTTTTGATAAACAGGATCTCTGGCAAGCCGCTTCCACAAAGAATTTAACCTATTTACGGCAATTTGTTTTGATTCTCCTAAGCAATTTAGATTTTCTTTTAGGGGAATTTGAACAGTATATCTCCCTGTTTCATCTCTACGATATGTGTTGAGGAAATGCTTCTCACAAATAATTTCCTCCTTACCTTTAACCCCACTATTCTCATCACTACAGGAATTTTCTATCTCCCAAAATTTTTTAGTTAACTTATCTAAATTATCCTCTACATTGCAAATTAAACCACAATGAGTTTTATCCACAAATTTAGAATTATAAATACACCCACCAACAATATAACCCCACACAGAATTCTGGAATATTACGTTCGCATTACGCAAATAAATTTGTTCTGATTTAAGAAACTCATAAAAGCATTCAGCACCGAGAAGGGCATCAAATCTCTTTTGTTTATTAAACTGGGGATCCGCCAACCTCACATTGCTTGGAATTTCTGAAAATGGAAATTCAACTGTTGTCCCTGGCGAAAGATCGTTAATTTTAGGCACAACAAGAAATTCCAGAGTTCTGGTGTAATCCCCACCATTTAAAATAGTTGTAGTAACTTTCGAATTAACCGAAAATACTACTCCACTTAAACACGATACTGCAACGTTTAATTTTTCTCTTTTTAATCCCAATAATTTAGCAAGTCGATTTGACACATAATTAGACTCCGATCCCACATCTAATAACGCTACGCAAGGAACATTTTCCCCGTAAGTATCTCTCACATAAATGACCGCAGTAGATAACAGCGTATTTTTGTTTTTTATGCTTGAGTTTAATGAAGTACCCACGAATTCTCCTGAATTATTAGCCTGGTAATCAAAACATTGGGCATCTGCATTCAACCCGACACTTTGCATTGCAGGGGAGGGTAGGGCCTCTTGCCCATTAGGAATGTTTACGTCTACGCGAGGCGCCGAAGAGTTGCTGCTCTCACGACCAAGATCACTTTGCTTTGGAATGTGCAATAAATTATGATGGGTTTTGGAGCAAGTATTGCACACTCTAGAACTGCAATGTACTGCAGAGTGATTAGAAGTAGAAAGACACAAAAAACATAATTTATATTTTTTTGCCAACTCAATTCGATCATACACAGACATTTTCTTAAAGGAATAACACTTTAGTAAGCTGTGAGAATTAGACTTACAACAAACGCACTTAAATTCACAGTTTTTCACACTTGTAGTCATCCTTGTAAATTTTTGATTGTTTTGTCTTTTTGTTACTATTAAATTACTAGGTGTTTCCGAAACTTGTGGTGTTCGCGCATAGTTTTTTAAAAACAAAATAAGCTCAGATAATTTGGGTAATTCACCTTTTTTAGATTCCCTCTTCCACCACAATTTACTATTTGAATCCAATTTTTGAAGCAACTGATAAGCTAAAATAGTTTCGGAAAAGCCTTCAATTTTTTGTTCTAATGTTTCTAATGATCTCGTACATTCATTAACTGTATCTACTAGTTTTGAAATAGATGCAGGGGAATCACTTTGAATGGGAGCGATACACATAAACCGTTTTAATTGGGCAAACACTTGATCTCTTTTATTGGAATAGCGTTCTTCCAAAAGATCCCAAGCCAATTTATAATTGGCATCACATAATGAAATAGACTGAATTATTCTCGCAGCTTCCCCTTGAAGCGATAATTTTAAATAGGATAATTTTTGGGAATCAGATAAGCTACTGTTATTATGAATACTGGATACAAACAAATCTTTAAAAGACAACCAATCATTAATGCACCCATTAAATGACGGTAGATTCAATTTTGGTAAGCGAACCCCTTCGGAACCCGTATTTTCGCGGGTTTGACCCGTAGAAATATTACTTAAATTAACGTTTACACTTGTTTTAAGTTTTGATAATTCTTGTTTCACAGAGATCCACAATTTATCAATGCTTTCTTGAACAGCTTGCTGTTCTTCTATGTATTGTTGCGGAACTACTGTGCTACTCCTGGGGTTCGTCGTTCTAAAGTCCAGTTGGTGTAAAAAGTTCAAGTAAAAAGTCACTTGTCAGGATGGAGCACAAACTTTATTGCTTCTAGAACTTCGTTGAACAATCAGCTGTACACAATTCACAAGCACAATCTAGCAGTAACGTACTTTTAACAATCCACTTAGATCAGAAGCTCTCACAAATGCTGTATTTCTTACACAAAATAAGTCACTTTCACAGGGAAAAATTCAGTGAAAATATTCAAGAGATATCGTACGCAATCCCTTAAGACACAGCAATGAAGAATTTACACACAGCACTTTGAAAACAGCTTCGTAAAGCAAGCTAAAACACAGCTTCTATAGCACTATCAATTCACAAGCGTACTGAGAGCTCCTGTACATCGAGCGTTCAACTCGCACTGAAACTTCGGGGCGACGCGCGCTTCTATAAATAGCCGACGCAGAAGGTACAAGAAGTTTCCAGATAAGTCTATTTCTCGAGGGTTCTACATAAAGCGTGAATTTTGATTACGTCATAGAAGATAAATGTTAGGTTATTATGCGATTTTAATGCAGGAAAAACAACTTCTAGGCCCCATTGGGAAAAACGCGCCAAATGACCAAAAAGTCGCCAAGCATGGCGACTTTTGGCGAAATATCGCCAAATTTGGTTTCAAAAGTGCATGCCCAAACGGGATGGACCATATTTGGTACTTACACAGAAGTCTCCCACCGCTTATGTCATAGCCAATCTAGACCAGCCAACAGTGGCCATAGCTACGTACCACACGTCAGCATTATCCCCTTATCGTGGAATGGACACCTCCCCCGGTCAATCCACTTCGCAAAAGAGGTCGGCCTCCCAAGGTAGCACCACAGACAGAATTTTCACCTCAAACGAACAAGCAGACCATCGGAGGTCATCACACCTCTGGGAACACAAACCATATGCGAAGAAGAGGACGACCGCCCAAGGTCAAACAATAACCACAAACCTACGAATCAGTGACTGTTTATGACTGTTTTTCGTCAGCCTTAACGAACTTTCTTAAGGACTGTCTGTTATAGAAAAAAATTATTAGTGTCACTGTCACTTGTAAGCACATTTTGTCTATTTTTTTTTTTTTTTTATCCTGGTCTCCTTGCCGGGACGTCGGCGGAACCAGAGGGGGAGTTTGTAGCGCGCCTCCTATATCATCTTTTCCATGCGACGCTCCCCCTACCGGTGGTTGAAGAAAACCATAGAGAACTTCATTCATCTCTCTCTTCGCTCGCGTATTCGCGCGTAGCAGCTACCGTATGTTCTCAGATAGTGATTATTCATTCAAAATGTAACTTGTGTGTTGTAACCGTTGTTCTCGTTAGTAAAATGTGTTATTGTCTCAAGTGGTCTGTTTTCATGGAATGATCTACGTTTTTTTCCTTACGCCCCCTGCTCTCTGCCCCAAAGCTAGCCGACCGGTACAAATGGCGCCCAACGTGGGGCCCGAATGATGACAAAGGATATATCTGCAGATAAGTGATTTTTACTTCTTTTTGATCAAGCACTCAAGGAACTTTCTTAATTTTGTCATCCTGGCAAATATAAGAAAAATTTTGGTTTAGAATTCACCCTGAATAGTTCATTCTGATCATCCGGATCGAAGAAAATACTTGTTTAGCTTTGTTTTGATCATCCAGATCAAATTTAATATACGTATGCCAGTTCCTTTGGTGCCTGAAGCTTGCAAATCTGAATAATTTTCATATCTGAATTCCAAGTTTTGAAAAGAAAGGAAAAATATTTTTTCATCCTGGAAAAAAGTTGTTCTCCAGAATTTCGTTTTCACACTGAAAACTAAGAGAATAACAAGTGTTTATTTTTCTGCTTTCTGTTCTCAGCAGACAGATGTGCTGACTTTTGACGCCGTTGCCGCTAATAAAGTTTTGTTTTGTCTTGAGCTGTAGACATTGTATAAGGTGAATCAGTGATCCATTTTATTTTATTCTGTTGTTGTTTAAAAGAAGATAAACTTCATTTCATAGCTTAAAGCTGATTGTTTTAAAGAGAAACAAGGTTCTTATTTGAGTAGATTTATCTAGTAATTGTAATATACTTTAAGTGGAATTGTTATTCATGTGCCGAAGTGTTTTCGAAAATTTTATTTTTGGTTAAATGAATAAATTGGTATAAATACTTTCAGAGAATATTTAGATATTATAAAAGTTGAATTATGGCGTACCTTGCAAAAGGAAAGAAGCAAGATCTAGTTAATTTAGCCAGTGAACTTAACATCGCAGTTCAAGAGGATTATAAAATAATAGATTTAAAGAATGCAATTCTTAAAAGCGCAGGGTATGATGAAGAATTCACTAAAGAATTGCTCGATAATTTGATAACTGAAAGGAAAGAAAATGAAGCGCGATTAATTCAAAAGGAAAATGAAGCGCGATTAATTCAAAAGGAAAATGATGACCGTATGTTTGAATTAGAGAAACTTAAGTTACAAAATATAACCCATGCTACAGAAACAGAAACCGTTCTTACACCTAGTAATTCAGATCTATCTAAATTTGAAATTAAGGGGTTAATTCCTCAATTTGACCCAAAGGTAGATGACATTAGTACATTTTTAAACCTTTTTGAGAAACAATTGACTTTTTTGAAAATACCAGAATCAAAATGGGTAGTATACCTGATCGGGCTTTTACCTATTGAAATTTCAAAGTTAATTGCAATAGAATCGGATTCTCAGAATAACCCACAGGAATATGCGGAAATAAAAAAGATTTTATTACGCCGATTCAAGATGAGTGCGGAAAAATTTAGACAATCCTTCGTCCAACACAGGAAAAGTCCAGATTCTACGTGGAGAGATTACTTCTATGACTTAAGAAATTTTTTTGAAGGTTGGCTCAATGAGCTGAATGTCACTACGTTTGATCAGTTGAAAGATCTAATAATTTCAGATCAAATAAAAAAGAAGTGTCCCCCTGATTACAAAGAACATTTTTTAGACCACTGGAGCGAGTGGAACGATCCAGTTTCTTTAGTTGATAAACTAGATTCTTACGAAGAAATTAGAAACCTAAAAATTAGAAACACAAAACAAGAACAACATAAGGAAAATTCTAAGTACAAGTTCAGTAATGAATTTAAAAATTGTAAGAATGGTGTTAATCATAAATACTCAACAAATAGAACTGTTAGTAAAAATTATGAAAGACCCATTAGCTGCTATGGCTGTGGGAAACAGGGTTTCGTAAAGGCAAAATGTCCTACGTGTACGCCAAACGCTAAAGTTTATTCCGACCAGGTTAGCTGCTTGAAATTTCAAACGCGTGCGATACAAGAACCCCAGGCAATGTTAATGAAGATTAAAGTAAATGGTATGGGGGGTCTAGCATGTGCTGGGACTGGGGCTAGCCACACTGTTTCTGGTGAAACCCTGTATAATCTCCTCCGAGAACAAGGGATAAATTTTCATAAAGTAAATTTAAATGTAACACTCGCGGACGGAATGTCGAAGTTCTCTGAAGTTTATAACACCGATGTAGACATTGAACTAATGGGGAAAAGAATTCCTACTACAATATACGCGTTACCGACAGCTAAAGATAATCGTACCCTCCTTGGTACTGATTTTTTATCCAAAGCTGGTATTAGCTTAGATACCCAAAACAAAAAAATGGTATTTCAACTGTAATCCAAGGAAAAGATTCAATTTTGAAAAAGATGTATTTGTACCACCTTATAAGCCACATAAAGACACTTTTGACTCACCTGGTCATAAAGACACTTTTGACTCACCTTTACAAAACTGTGGCACTATGTCATCTGATAAAGTTATCGAACCTCCTAAACTGAACACTTGTGTTTTAAAGGAGACTGAAGGCAGTCACTTATCTACTGAGGAAAGGTTACAATTATGTAAATTGTTAGAAAAGTTTACAGGTATCTTTAGTCCAGGGGGAGAACCAACCCCTTTCATCCAGCACAAAATAGATACCGGGAACCCCTCACCAGTAGCGGTACCACCATATAGAATGAATCCAGTCAAGAAAGAACTCCTTAAGCAAGAACTTGATAGGCTTTTGATGGAATCATCGAGGAGTGTGAATCTCCTTATGCTTCACCAGTGGTTCTCATACCGAAACCAAATGGTAAAGTGCGTCTTTGCATAGACTATAGAAAGTTAAACGAAATTACAGTGGCTGACTCTTACCCATTACCCAGAGTGGATGAGCTTCTCCATGAAGCCAAACAAACGTCATTTATGTCAACAATAGATTTACAATCAGGTTACCACCAAGTTCAAGTCCATCCGGATGACCAGGACAAAACAGCCTTCGTGTGTCCTTTGGAACCTTTAAATTTCTGAGAATGCCAATGGGCCTCAAGACGGCATCAGCTACATTTCAACGCCTTATGGATCGTTTCAGGAATGGCCTCGGCGACATCCTAACTCTTACGTATTTAGACGACATAATCGTCTTATCAGAAACTTTTGAAAAACATATATCAGATCTAAAAAGTGTTTTCCAAAGATTACTCTTACTTAAACTTCGTGCAAATAGAGAAAAATGTCATTTTGCTGTGTCTAGAGTAAAATACCTAGGATTTTGGATTACGAAGAACGGAATCGAGGTAGATCCTGAGAAGACATCAGCCATCCAGAATATACCACCACCCAGAAAGTAAAGGAAGTTAAATCTTTCCTACAAACATGCTCATGGTACAGACGTTATATAAAAGATTTTGCAGAAATCTCAAGGCCTTTAAGCAATTTAACAAAAAAGAACACATCATGGCAATGGAGTTTTCCGCAGCAGAAAGCTTTCGAAACTCTAAAACAATGTCTCATTTCCCCACCGATTCTGAAGCAAGCGGATGGTACCCAACCATATATAATACGTACCGATGCAAGTAATTACGCGCTCGGAGCCGTATTACTTCAAGGCGAAGGATCTGAAGAACATCCAATTGAGTATGCCAGCAGACTGCTTACCCAAGCAGAGAAAAACTACTCTACGACGGAACGGGAAGCATTGGCCGTTGTGTGGGCGTTAAAGAAGTTTCGCGGATACATCGAGGGTACACCTGTTACTGTGGCATCCGACCACCAACCATTTAAATGGCTTCGTACCCTCAAATCACCAACCGGTCGCCTCGCTAGATGGGCACTGGAAGTGCAATCTTTTAACGTAGAAGTCTGTTATATCCCAGGAAAATCTAACGTAATAGCTGACATGCTTTCTCGACCAATGTGTCCAGAACAAGAGACTGTTTGTGAAATTGATAGTATCGTCATAGCTGATATGCCAGCAAGAAATGTTAAAGATATGCGAGAAGCTCAACTTGCAGATCAATCACTAAGGAAGATAATTGAAGCGTTTGAAGATGTCCAAAAAACAGAAGCATATGCAAAATGGACTGAGAGAGGTTCTCTTATGAACCAGGGAGTTCTGTATCGCTATATCCCGGATGCAGACTCAGAAGAAGCGCAGTTAGTCATACCGTCATCAGAACGGGAAGAAATCCTTAAGAAACATCACGATGACCCCATGGCCGGTCATTATGGCGAAGAGGGTACGTATCAACGTATCGCCAAAAGATACTATTGGAATGGAATGAAGAAGTTTATATCGGATTACGTGAAAAAGTGTGCTGAATGCAGTCGCTACAAGGCAAGTAACCAGAAACCATCAGATCTACTTAGAACACCCGTCTACTCACAACGTTTTGAGATACTTTCAATTGATTTGTTTGGCCCTTTGCCCAAGACAGTTAGCGGCAAACAGTGGATTTTTGTAATAGAAGATTGTGCAACCAAGTGGATAGAGCTTTTTCCTCTTGAACAAGCTACAGCTCGAGAATGTGCTACAACTCTCATAGAAGAAGTTTTTATGCGGCATGGAATTCCACGACGAATTCTCAGTGATAATGGCCCACAGTTTGTTAGTGCAGTGTTACAGCAGATATGTTTTACCTTGAAGATTGATCAAAATCTTACACCGGTATATTTTCCCCAAGCCAACCCTGTTGAACGCAAAAACAGAGATTTAAAACCAAGACTTGCCATATTTGTTGAAGACAAACATGATAACTGGGAATCAAAAATACCAGTCATCAGATTTGCAATGAATACGGCGGTATGCGACACTACTAGCCATAACCCTGCTTTTCTCACGTTTGGCCGCGAACTGAGAACAGTCGATGATGTAGTGCAAGATTTCACGGCTGTGGTACAGAACGACAATTTCGTACCAGAGATTACCCAGTATCTCAAGAGATTTGCCAAAATTACACAGGACATTAGACAGAGAGTGGAAATAAAACAGGATCAACGTAAATCCTATTATGACAAAAATAGGCGGCAATGTTACTTTGTACCTGGTGACAAAGTATGGGTTACAAAGTACCCGCTTAGTATAGCAAGCCATGCCAAGACTGCAAAGTTCATGCCCAAACGGGATGGACCATATTTGGTACTTACACAGAAGTCTCCCACCGCTTATGTCATAGCCAATCTAGACCAGCCAACAGTGCCCATAGCTACGTACCACACGTCAGCATTATCCCCTTATCGTGGAGTGGACACCTCCCCGGTCAATCCACTTCGCAAAAGAGGTCGGCCTCCCAAGGTAGCACCACAGACAGAATTTTCACCTCAAACGAACAAGCAGACCATCGGAGGTCATCACACCTCTGGGAACACAAACCATATGCGAAGAAGAGGACGACCGCCCAAGGTCAAACAATAACCACAAACCTACGAATCAGTGACTGTTTATGACTGTTTTTCGTCAGCCTTAACGAACTTTCTTAACCTATTTGTGCCTGGATATTTTTGCGACTTTCTTCGATTTTTACTGATAACAGAAATAATAGATATATTTCTGATGTCAACTTCTTGAACAAGGGATGATTTCTTTTAAAATCATTATGCATAAAAATCGAAATATCAACATCCTACTTGGTCATGTTAAAATATTTTGTTGAGTTGAGGCTCAGCACTCATGAATAAAGGCTAGGAAAAATAAATAACGTTTTCGACTAATAGCGAAAATGCCGTCCCAAAAAAGGGACACTAGGCATAAATGGGTTAAGGACTGTCTGTTATAGAAAAAAATTATTAGTGTCACTTGTAAGCACATTTTGTCTATTTTTTTTTTATCCTGGTCTCCTTGCCGGGACGTCGGCGGAACCAGAGGGGGAGTTTGTAGCGCGCCTCCTATATCATCTTTTCCATGCGACGCTCCCCCTACCGGTGGTTGAAGAAAACCATAGAGAACGTTCATTCATCTCTCTCTTCGCTCGTGTATTCGCGCGTAGCAGCTACCGTATGTTCTCAGATAGAGATTATTCATTCAAAATGTAACTTGTGTGTTGTACCGTTGTTCTCGTTAGTAAAATGTGTTGTTGTCTCAAGTGGTCTGTTTTCATGGAATGATCTACGTCTTTTTCCTTACGCCCCCGGCTCTCTGCCCCAAAGCTAGCCGACCGGCACAATAGTACTTTAAATATTGCGTGAAATCCAATTCACATGCAATGAAGATTATCAGGGAAAAAACGCAAAAATATTGTCTATAGAAAGAAGTATTAACTGTACAAAATTTCCCAAAAGTAGTTTTTTTTATAAAAAAATCTTGCATAATTAGTTTATCATAGAACTTTTTAATAATATGTATTTTTCTAATGTGTTATGTTTACTGAAGAAAATTTTAATAACAGTTTTATCTGAAATCTGTCAATAAGTATGATGCCAAGGTTATATTATAAGAAAATTTCCGCTGAGGTACTTTTTTCCGTCGCCTTAGGCAATCTAACTTTTATTCTAAACACAAAATTTTGCATAAAGCTTATGCGTATTTTTTAAAGGAAGCAAAAAATAAACTTTGTTTTCTTAGCCCTAACATTTTCAAGAAAATTTATTTTATCTTAGGTTTTAAAGACTTGTTATGCAATATTTTATGTTAATATGATAAAAGTACAGTCTTCTATTATTTCAGTTTTATATGTTGAAAAAACAATTTTTTTTAAAATCTCCAGAACATTTCAAAATTTGAATAAATCAGTTTTAGAATCTGGCAATGTACAGTGAAAAATGAAAAAGTTTTGTTTACAAAAATAATTTATTCTTTTTTATGAAATTATTGACTTAAAAATTATTAATGATTACTATGTTGAAAATGCCCTAAAAGTGTTCTCAATTTTAATATTTTTCTAATACAGGATATTTCAAATTTCTTAATTCCTGTTCGAGTGATAAATATATTTGTTGCTTAGTTAAAAAATGGGCAATCGAATTTAAATTACTAAAAATAAATTTGTGCGAAAATTGGGGAGGGAAAAAAGCAGATATTTAAAAACATGAGTGGCTGAAGTACCCGTTATTTGTAGAGAAAGCAGCCATTTTCCTAACATTCACTTTGAAAGAGGTTTATTAGATCGGAGTTATCAAGCGGTTTTGCACCTATTGGTAATATTTGCATGAAAATACCTAACCTAAACATAAAATGAATAAACTTCACTTTGCTTTGTAGCATTTTGCTTCTTGAACAGCTCGCTTGGGTCAAAGTTCATATTAAAAAAACGAAAATGGTTTTAAGTAATCCGACATATGGGGGCGCTAACCCTGCTAGGGGTTTTTAGGATCTGCTGATGTAAAAAGTAATCTGCCATAGTTGATATGATACCTATTCACGCCCATCCTTAAGTATTAATCCACAGCTTTACACCACTGTTCAATATACAAGGATAGGTATTTCCAAATTTAAAAAAAATAAAAAAACAGATGAATCTGCACCAGATCGGCACCAGATGAATCTGCTTAAAACAATAGACTAATGTAAGTGCGTACCTACGGTATTTTATAATCTACAAAAGTAAAATTCCATCTTCTGGCAGAAAAATAACTCTTACTTGTCTTAACAAAAATAATACTTAACATTTTCTACAGTTTACGTAGTAACGAAATTATTAACTTACTAGCGCTTTAAAAGTATTCTGAATTTTCATGAAATTCAAGCTGTTTTGTACTTTATTTCCCCGACATTCGAGATTTCATTTCCTCTAAGCGCATTACTTGCTGCTGTATTGTCCACAGATCATCCCAAGTTGCTGGTCACAAGTTGCAGGCAAACAGTGGCGGCTCGTGACTTGAATCAGTGGTCAGGGTCGAAGAAATAGCGCCAGTTGAAATCGTGAAAAAGTATGTACATATAAAATGCTTTTCCCCGGTGCACACAGTGCAAGTATTTAAAAGTTTTCAAACGGCAAATGGCTATCAGAATTACTCTACAACTTTTGCTGTTTTTCAAAGTAATTATGTTAATACTATAAAGTTTGCTAAGTTACTAATCGAAAAGCTTCGTTTAATTTTTATTTAGTTCTAGCTGCGTGCCCGTTCTTCGCACGGTAGGAAACGAATATTTTACTAAAATATAATCGTAACTATCTATTGCAAAACAAAATGTCTAATAGTCTTTTTGTTGTAACTACTACGGGATATATTACACAACTTAGGATTATAATTTAGTTAGTTGTAATACGATTGTTGAAAAATAATGAATATAACACTTTTAATTTCTCGAAATAGTAATTAATGTGATATACTGTGCTTTAATCCATATTATCCAAATAAACCTACTATTACTACCAGAAAAAAATGAGAATACTATCTATTACTTATATTAATATTATCTATCTTCGTTTCTCCCTCTTTAAAGCTCAATTTAAAGAAACAGATTGGATAGTTCAAACCAATGATGCCTTTCTACGCTTTGGTGATTCTGTGGAATTTATGCATTGCCATTAAAACAGTTCTCCATATTTTTTTATGCATAATTTTTGTTATATTGTTATATTGTAAGTATTGTTATTATTTGTTATTGCATTATTTTTGTTTATTGGCGTATTTAGCACAGCAAAATATTTTATCTCGCCGTGGTGGAAAACATCCAATCTGTACCAATTTAAGTATTTAAATCCACCATGGTTCAGGCTCGTGAAAACATCAAACTGTGTAATCTCGACGAACTATTTAGAATCGCTCAAATTCCGAATAGGGCGTTAAATTATATTGCAGAGTCTACGAATTTCAGATAACTTTTAATTTATGGCGCCACGTTCTGACCAGGGTAGTCAAGTTTGGTTATTATTTCGAGCAGTAGTTTTCAAACGGAGTAATATTGAAACATACAACGTTGAAAAACTCTCGCTTGCAACAGAACTTTATTAAAGTTAATTTGAGAGACTTATTCCTAGTTAATCGGTATTTTAAATATTTTCCGGAGCTATTCTGCTAATGATGTAACTTTTGTGCAAAGCTTGTTATCTTACTAAAATTTACTTGTTAACTTACTAAAAAGTATATTTAATATACTTAATATACCGCCAAAAGCCGTCAGAACTTGAGACATTTAGCGCGATTTTTGGAAATACATACGACGACCGTCGTCAAAGCCATAGCGAATACTATGTATTATATTAATTAGTATTTTGCATTTTGTGGCGATATTTGAATTTTCCACGATTAAAAAAATGCAAGTTTCCTTTCGTTATTATGGTTGCTGAAAAATCATAGTGCTAAAAAATAGCAAGGGGAGCTGGCGCATTAAACAAAATACTTTGAATTACTTTTAATAGCAAATTTTTACGTCAAAGCCTTTTAATGTAATTAGATTTCTAACTCATTTTTAAACTCATGACGTCAAAATGACACTATTCTCAGTTGCGGTATCTAACATGAATTAGTGAAAGAAGAAAATGAAAAAAAAAAAACACGTTATTTTATTTTCTACAGCATCTGATAATCTGAGTGGAAGTTCGTTATTTCGCTTCGGTGTAATTTTTTTGTCAAAACTTGTTAACCTCATTAGGATTTTTAATGCATTTTTACAGTGACATCAAAATGACGTCAGTCTCACTTGAATTAGTGGAAGTAATAAATAAATAAATATAACTTTGTTAACTATGCTCACGAACGTGCTGAAATTGGACATTTGAGTAGCTTTCTACCCTGAAAATTGCGAAAAATCGTAAAAAATTAGGAAACGGGTGGATTTCCAGAATTTTAAAGCAGCCTACGGACTATTCTATATCGTTTTACGTGTATGTGCAAAATTTCAATCCGATTGGTCGGACGGTGTGGGAGGAGTTCCCGGACGAACAAACAAACAAACAGACAAACAAACTTTCACATTTATATAATAGACTAGCTGCGTGCCCGTTCTCCGCAAGGTAGGGAACAAAACTTTATCTTACATGTATAGTTCGAATTGATTCCAGTGATTTGGAATCTAAAAATAAGCAAAATGATTTGACACTTGGCGTAAAGTTACTTATTAGTTATTTGTAAAGGTAGTATAAGTACTGACCTGAGACAATTGTTAATATTATGACACAAAAAACTATGTCGGCGTCATTCGCGATTAGAAAAGAAAAGCGTGACGGGTTGCAGTGAAAATTCCTAATTTTCAAAATGTCTCATTTCTACATCATACTCTTTTTTAGATTTAAGTTATGCCATTAATACCTAAGATACTACATGATGTGGAGAACCGTTTTATTTTATAGTTTAATAGTTGTGTACCCACTCTTTGCAAGGCAAGAAGAGAACATTTTCCTAAAATGTAATCATAACTACTTGTGACAAAACAGAATCTGCACGAAAAAATATAGTACTGTTACAGTCTTTTCTGTTGAAACTACCGCGGGATATATTAACGCGACGTAGAATTACTTAATGTTTAATTAGCTGTGATGTAATACGGCTGTTGAAAAATGAATAGAACACTTAGTTTCACGAAATATTTATTAATGCGGTATATTGCGCTTTGTTCAATATTGCCTTACAATATCTACTTACTATTACTTAAACTATCTTTTACTGATACCAATACAATATATTTTCGTTTTGCAACCGTTAATGCTTAATTTAAAGAAACGGTTTAGATATTTGCCACGAGTGTCATCTTTTACTCTATGGTGATTCTTTACAATTTACGCATTAACATAAACGATAACTATTTCACTTTATGGCTGCCACTAAATCAGCTCTCCATAAATTTTCACGCATAATTCTTGTCAGATTGGCGTATTTAGCACCAGGGCCCTATTATCACATGGGCAAATCGGGACTTTGCCCAGGGCCCCCGGCTCGAAATGGCCCCCAATTTCAAATGTTGTTCATTTTTTTATAACACAATTTTATGAAAAATAAAACAAATTTCATAGATGAGAGGGGGGGGGGGGGCAAATTCAAAAATGCACGGTTCCCCCTTTTGGTCATAATCAGGTCCAGTTTAACACCGCAATATATTTCCTGCGATTCGAAAACGTGTCCCGTTTAAAATCTCAATTGAAAATAACGCTGGATAATTCACTGGTGAAAAAAACAGTATTCAATTCTTTTTCTGTCAACGTAAAATAAAATATAGTGTTATTTCATGCGTGGCGTATGTTTTGCTTGTGAGTCCGTTATTCTGATTGAATTCGGAAAGGGGTTTTAAACTCATGACATCAAAATGACGCACATTTCACATGCGAAAACTCAGTTATTTTAAATTAATTTTATTTATTTTTTTCAACTGGCAATGTTAATCATTGTTACTGTCTCCAAGACAGCCAAACCGCAAGATATCATACCGAAATTTTTAAGCAGCTGCTATTGAAATGAAAATCCTTCTTTATTTAAAAATTTGCAAAAAAATCTCCTAATTTATATTTTTCTCTGGTTTCTCTTAAAAGAGGGCGAAATATATGCTCCGTCATTTTACAAAATATAAAAAAGTTATGACGGATAGAATTCAAGATGCAGCTGTTTTAAAAATATTTTACGAAAGTCAGCATCAAATTTTTTTTGAAAAATTCCCCAAGAGAAAAATCGCTAAAAATCGGACAAAACATAAAACAAAACATTTTCTAAGTCGAATTTTGAAAATCACTTCGAGGCATGTTAGGATCTGTCCTAGTGAAGCCGTATGCAAAATTCGGTAGGTCTGCGACCAACCGTCTCGGCGCATGCTCACGAATGTGCTGAAATCGGACATTTGAGTAGCTTTCTACCTTGAAAATTGCGAAAAACCGTTAAAAATTACGGAACGGGTGGATTTCCAGAATTTTAAAGCAGCCTACGGCCTATTCTATGTCGTTTCACGTGTATGTGCAAAATTTCAAGGGGATCGGTCTGACCGAGTGGGAGGAGTTCCCGGACGAACAAACAAACAAACAGACAAACTTTCACATTTATATAATAGATTTATGTTTTTTATGTTAAAGTCGTGTCAATATGGCTTTTGTGCTAAATGCCAAATATGCCAACCACGTAAACTGAAAAAGAAGCCAAGTTCAGTGCAAACAAGCCCTTCCATGCTTTAGATAAGGAAAAAAAAAGTTTTGTCGCTTTTTAAAACGCTTTTTTAAAGGTATAGTATTAAAATATAATAAAATGTATGCATTTTCAGTAAAGGTAAATTATTAAAAGAGCTGTTTTATATAACAGAAAGAGATATTGACTGATGGCGATTAGGAGGTAGGACCAGTCCCTTCTGGCCCATAAAGAAGGGCATTGACGAGTTGCCACTGAAGGCAAAAATTGGATTGCTAAAGCATTTTTTAACTTGTGACAACAAACTGATGACAACCTCACTTAAGATACCTGACTCTTTTAGTCAAATGATTAATTTTTTAACTCTTGGACACGAAAAAAGGTTTTTGGAGATGATATGGACAAAAATCGCTAAAATTTTTTAAATGGTTGGATTTTTAGATTTTTAAAACTTATATTTTTATTTATTTGTAGACATTTTCAAACCGATTAGTAGAATAATATAAGAGTAACCGGTGAGTATACATACATATATTTTTATTAATACAATGTGAAAATATTATGAAACATTTCTCTGTGTGTAAACTCATAAAAATATTTAGCTGTGCCATTTTCACAGTTGATTCTGACGATGCATATAACGGTAAAATCTGACATAACATTCAATTTTAACTATATTAGCTTGTGAAAAATATCTATTAGCTACTTATTTTGACTTATTGAATTCAAAGGCGAAGTAATTACATAGGATAGCCATTGATCTTTCAAACTTGAGTGCTTTCATGATACCGCATATAAAATTTACTACACGAGCTAATAAGAAGCATTTATTGAAAAAAAATGCTTTCTTCCTGACTCGATGTCAATAAAAACCAAAAATGTTTTATCGGATTCGTAATTTTTTGGGGAATACCGTACATTCAACCATTTTGGCGAACGTCTGTAGAATAAATTCTGTGAACTTCAACTGAGATTTCGAAACGATTACGCGGATACGTAAACAATTACGATCATGATTACTTTCCTCTTTCAGATGGAGACTACGATTAGATTACAGTTATCCCAAATATTAGTTTTATCGATTTCGATTAGATTACGGTAATCCCAAATTTCGATTACGATTACACATGGTGAGATTACAATTCAATTACGATTACAAAATATGTTTTGTGAAAATCCATAGCCTTTTAGTTGTAAATTTTTACGTGGAAGACAGAACTAATTAACAAAAAACACTCCAAAGAAATTGGCGTTTAAAAGATAAATAGTTAAAACTTTGTAGAATAACACACATAAAAGAATCCTTGAATACTGCTTTAACCTGTTTAAGCAATGTCCTGAAATAATACAACAGCTGAAATTTTTTCCGCTCTGTCTCCGGCGTTGCTTCCCCTCCCACAGATCTCATAATACCTTGCTGGGTCCAGAAAGGACCGAAAAGAGGAAGCAACGCTGCTCACAGAAAGGATAACTTTTCGATTTACGGCTTTAACATTAATGAACATGTTAAAACGAGGTTCAAGATTTTTTCAACATTTTGATTCAGGGTTGTCAGATTTGCTGCCCGGGTAGCTCCCCATTTTCCCCACCGGAGCGGGTTTTTTACCTTAAAAAACCCATAGTTTTTTTTTAGTAAAATGGTTTTTTAAGATAAAATTTTGATTTGCATCATTTTAAAAGAAATATCGAAAACAAAATTTAATTTATTGTAGAAGCATTTAATTTAACCCATTTGTGCCTGGATATTTTTGCGACTTTCTTCGATTTTTACTGATAACAGAAATAGCAGATAAATTTCTGATGTCAACTTCTTGAACAAGGGATAATTTATTTTAAAATCTTTATGCATAAAAATCAAAATATCAACATCCTACTGGGTCATGTTAAAATATTTTGTAGAGTTGAGGCTCAATACGCATGAATAAAGGCTAGGAAAAATAAATAACGTTTTCGACTAATAGCGAAAATGCCGTCCCAAAAAAGGGACACTAGGCATAAATGGGTTAAAAAAAAATTTAAGTTCCATTCAAGATTATTTTTATCACTAATGAAACTAAAAATTATAATTCCATTCTGTTGCTTTTATGAAAAATAAAGATCTTTGTTTTCTACTTGTCGTAATACTGTTTAAAAATTACTTTTAGTAATTTTTGATAGTAAAAATTTGTCATAAAATTTTCTATGACCAAACAAGCAGTATTCCATAAAATGGTAGTTGTTTATAGAATACTAGCTGAATGACCCGTTCTTCGCCCGGGAATGAATGGATAATTTTTTATATTACGGTTTGTTGTAATTACTAATTATCATAATGAATAGATATAGCAAAATTGATATCTCATTAATATTATCTGCATTCAATAATTATGCATAAAGAATTTCATGGCGATCGTTTGAATAGCGAAGAAGATGATTCGGCGCAGCCGCCATCAACTGTCGAAGTTTTTGCAAAATGGATAGCATCAAAATATTTTCATGTTCAAATATCTATATGTACGAATTTTCATAGCAAACAGTTTAACGGTCAAGATATGCTGCAGCACCCTCTAGTGGCGAATTAAAGTAATAATACGCTACAGCGCCATCAAAGGGCGAGTGTTAAGCAAAATGGATAACGCGAAAATATTCTCCGTGTTCAAATGTGTATGTATACCAGTTTTCAGAGCGGTTAGTCGAACGATCAAGAAGTTGATTGTTGAAGTGCTATCTAGTGGTGAGTTAAAATAATAAACTCTACGGCTGCAGTCAGGGGCAGATTTGCCGAGTTGGGAGGCTCTGGGCAAAAGCTTCATTAGGTGACCCTCTTTCGAAAAGTTTTTAAAAATTAAAAAAATTTTAAACTTAAAGAACAATTTGGGGCCCCCCTTTTTGTTGGGGGCCCGGGCGCTTGCCCCGAATGCCCTTCCGGAAATCAGGCCCTGGCTGCGGTGCCATCAAGTTGTGAGTACAGCCAAATGAATACTAAAAAAATATTCTCTCTACTCAAATGTGTATATACACCAATTTTTAAGGTGATCGGTCGAGCGGCTTTGAAGTTGGTGCGCTGCATCAGCATCTAGAGGCAAGTCGTAGCAAAATAGGTAGCGTAAAGGTATTCTCCGTGCTTAAATATCTGTGTTTACCAATTTTCATAAATCAGCTGAACGGTATTTTCATAGCAAACGGTTGAACGGTAAAGGCGAGTTATAGCTAAACGGATGCTAAGAAGATCTTTTCATTCAAAAATCTATATTTACGAATTTCCATGGCGATTAGTTGAACGGTCCTGAAGATATTGGTTTGAAGTGACATCTAGTGGCAAGTTACAGCAAAAATGGATGACGCCAAAATATTCTCCGTATTCGAATATCTATCTATACCAGTTTTCATAGCGATCGGTTGAACAGTCTTTATAAGCTGCAGCCCCATCAATAGACGAATTAAAGTAAGAAGTTGATACGTTGCAGTTCTATCTATTGGCGAGTTAAAGTAATGATGTGCTACAGCACAAAAGTAGCTATTTATAGCAAAATGGATAACACGAAAATATTCTCCGTGTTACAGATACTTATCTGTCTATATAAATTTTCATAGACATCAATTGTCCGGTCATGAAGTTGGTGCGCTGCATTGCCATCTAATGGCGAGTTAAAGTATCAGGTTGTAACGAAAGTTTTCCGCCAGATTTGCATGGGTCAGCTCATGAGGTACCGAGCGATTCTCCTTATATATCAAGTATATGCGATGCTTAGCGCGACTAATGGGCATGGCACTAAAGTCTAACTCTTTTAACTAGCTCTCAAGTGGATGAACATTTTATCTCCTTCCACAAATTCTCGTTGGCGGGCCTCATCAGCATCAGTAAGCTGGCCAGAGCGCCCTGCTTCTTAAATGTCCTAGTCCTCGTTTTTGAACTTTTGGTACCAAATCTTCACAGTGTCGTATGATACAACAGTTGTACCTTAAGCTGTACACATGATTCAGTGCCATTCTGTAGCTGACTTTTTGCAACAGAACTGAGAGTAAATGATGGTTCAATCTGGTAGTGTGATAGTTCCATTTCAGACACCTTTTACTTAATCATAACGATATTGTTTTACAGATTTCACAACACAGTGCTCTAAAACAAGTCTTTTTCTTCAAATAACAAAAATCGTTTAACAAAATATTGGCAAAGACACCAACGTGAACTGTTTGTGCAAAAAATACTTGCAGTGGCGGAAAACTTTCGTTACAACCTAATAATAATGCGCTTCAGTGCCATGTAGTAGTGAGTAAAAGCTAAATGAATAGTTAGAATATATTCTCCGTACTCAAATGTGTAATTATAAAAATTTTTATGGCGATTGGTTGAATGGTATAGAAGTTGATGCGTTGCAGCGCCATCTTGCGGCAAGTTATAGCAAAACGGATAGCGTAAAAATATTCTCCATTTATATCCATGTGTACCAATTGTCATCAAATTTGGCTTGCCGGTATTTTCACAGCAAGCGCTTAGATGAAATAGAATTCGGCGTTCTGCAGCACCATCTAGCGGCAAGTTACAGCATTATGGATAGTGTAAAAATATTCTATTTCTTCAAATATCCGTGTGTACCAATTTTCGTCAAAATCCGTTGAATAGTATTTTCATAGCAAGTGCTCGAATGGAATAGAAATCGACGTTCTTCAGCGCCATATAGCGTCAAGTTACAGCAAAATTGATAAAGTAAAAATATTCTACGTCTTCAAATATCCGTGTGTACCAATTTTCATCAAAATCGGTTGAACGGTACTTGCATAAGAGGCGGTCGAACGGAATAGAATTCGATGTACTGCAGCGGCATCTAGCAGCAAGTCATGGCAAAACAGATAGTGAAAAAATATTTTCCGTGTTCAAATATCCATACGTATACCAATTTTTGCCGAAATCGGTTGAACGTTATTTTCATAGCAAGAGGGTTGAACGGAATATAATTCGACGTTCTTAAGCGGCAAGTTATGGCAAAAGGGATAACGTAAAAATCTTCTACGTCTTCAAATATCCGTGTGTACGAATTTTTATCAAAAGCGGTCGAACGGCACTTCCATAGCGAGCGGTTAACGGAATAAAATTCGATGTACTGCAGCGCCGTCTAGCGGCAAGTCGTGGCAAAATGGATAATGTAAAAATATTCTCCGTATTCCAGTATCCATACGTACCAATTTTCATAAAAATT